>LFJQ01000039.1:1200000-1800000 GCA_001182835.1 Oropetium thomaeum
TACAGACGCGTTCGGGGTGTGCGGTTTACGTGCCCGCGATCACGAGCTCTTCGCTTGCTGTGCCGCTACTCGTTGCAGCAGCACCTCAACTTCACGTTGAGTGCGTCGGGCTTCGGGCGTGACGGGTTCGGGGAGCTCCAAAGCAATGCTGCTGCTGCAGCAAGGTTCTGGCTCGCCCGCGTAAAATGTGGGGGCCCACCGCCCTCCTCCATGATCCGCTGGCGCACGTCACACGCCATGGAGCGGGCACGTCCACCGGGCTCGGCGCGAGCGAGCTCTCGGTCGATTTCCGCTTCCTCCTGTTCCAGCTGCCGTTTGGCTTCACGGAGTTCTTCCCTCCGCGCTTGTAACTGTTCGGGCAGTATGTCACGGAGGGAGTTTCGGAGGCCAGTGGCAGCTGGGTGAGAGGGAGATTATTCCCCGAGTCGAGCGGGTCTTCGGAATGTGCCATGAGGCACTCGCGCGAGGGATTGTTGCTTCCCTCGCTGCGTTCCGGGTCAGAACCTCTGTTTGCCTCGTCGAGGAGGTCGAAAAAGGATTCCGACGTATAGCCTGTCATTCCCACGAACTCGGTGTCCGTGGAGCGCGGGCTTTCGCACGATGACGTACGAGTCATCGTGGCTGTACCATGTTGCCCTGATCGGGCGAAGAGGCTGCGCGTGGGCCCTTGCGTGAGGGCTTCCGGGAGCGCGAGCCTTTGCCAGGGTGTCGTTTTTTCCCATTGGCTGGCACGACCGGCGTGCAACGGGAAACAGGGGCGATGGCTGGTGACGCCGAGGCGTCTTCCAGCACCAGGTTGCCTCCAAAAGCGACAACGAAGTCGAGACTCCCGAAGGATATGACAGTACCGGGAATCCACCCGTTGGCGTGGTTTGCCATCGAAACCTGAGGGATGATCGACGAAAACGCACAGGTCCCCTTCCTGACGCGCCAACTGTCGATGTTCGTTACTGTCGACTAGTGAATTTATCGTGGGGGTGCGTTTTGAGGCTCCGATGGTTCGCGAGAGGACACAAGGTTTATACTGGTTCAGGCAACGATGCCCTACGTCCAGTTTTCGAGCTGCTCGTGTTACTCGCGATAAGGATTACAAAGGGGGGTTACAAGTGGGCGAGAAGGGAAGAGTGCTTCCTGTCTCTAAGCGTGTTCGTGAGTGTGTAGGCTTGTGGAAAGACTTGTGTGCTTGAAAAAGCTTGTCCTTCGTCTTCGATCTCCCTCCCCTTTTATACGGCGATGTGAGGAAGGCCGATTCCGCGGAGCTGATAGTGGCCGTGCGACCGTGCCGTTCCTGTTCGACGGAGTGGTCCGTGCCATCACTCGGTGGAGTCCCGTCCGTATGGAGAAACACCACTGTAGGCCTTGGCATGGTGACGCCGTAGTCATGGCCATCACTTAGGGACGTTCCGCCGCAAAGGGGCGATGAGTCTCTGACAGGGGCTGTTGGAGCGACGTCCATCCCGTGGACGGTGCACGTCGTGTGCATTTAACGCCCACTTGCCTGGGTAGCGGGTGGCTCTACCTGTCAGCGGGCGTGGGAGTGTCAGGCATTTATTTCCCAACCGTCACCGTCCGTCCTACTCGTGGAGTAGTGGGCGACTCGCCCGACCCTGAGGTCGGGCGAGGCGGAGACGCGCTCGCTCAACCCCTATAGAGACAGGGTCGAGCGCATCGCTTGAGCGTACAGGATCCGACCCCTCCTCGAAGGGGTTGGGCGAGGCAAAGGTCGTCCGTTGACTCGATCTGTAGCGCGCCCGTCCGATGCGGAGGCTGGTTTAGGCGGGGATTATTTATGCCTTGATCACGTCATTGAGGTCGAGGGTCATTAAGGTTAACTATCTCTGGTATTGACCCTCAATATTGCGTAGTAAGTGTTATGTCATATTATGAGATGTACTATTTTTATCATATTGTAAGATGTCATATTTTATGTTGTTATTAAATATTGTCAATTTTGTCAAAGGCATGGAGTTGATCGATCCGGTAATTGATTCCATGCATCGCTCTAACTCCGAGACCGGTGATCTTTACGATCCCCTTCGACTACGGAGCTTCGACGACTTTTGGACAATGGACGACCGATGGGTTCCTAGGTAACCTATGAATTTAGAAAATATTCTTTGTTACACATTACACTTCATTTTAAAACAATTTTGTATTGTTCGTAGGTTGCAGGCGTGTGGATTACTACCACTTGCGCGGATGTTGGACCCCAGGGGTAGGAGGTCTCCTCGGTTTCCCGCTGACCGTGCACTACTAACTGCTTTGGTGGACCGTTGGCCACCAGAGACCCACACGTTTCACCTACCAGTGGGTGAGATGGCACCGACTCTACAAGATGTGTCGATGCTATTAGGTCTTCCTCTGGCAGGGGATGTGGTTTTCTCTCCTCCGGTGCAAGCAACATGGAAGCATGATATCTTGCACCGATTTCACGACGTCCTTCCTGAACAAGATCTAAGTTCAGTTTAACGATAACCATGGGCCTACGAAGGTATGGCTGTAGCAGTTTCGAGCAGAGGCGTTGACTGCAGATGCGGATGATTGGAGAGTGCAGCGACATCTAGAGGCCTATCTTCTGTGGTTGTTTGGTTGGGTCCTGTTCACGAGCACGCACCAGGACACTGTTGACAAGCGTTTGATAGGCGTCGCCCAGATCATCACTGACATAGACGTGGCACATATGCCCCAATTTAGTTGGGGCTCTGCCGTGCTGGCTGCGACCTACAGAGCGTTGTGTGATGGTTGTAGATGCAGGAGTAGTGCCGGATCACTTACTGGATGCCCTTTGTTGCTGATGTTGTGGTGTCACGAGCGCTTCAATATCGGACGACCTACTCTTTCGGCGTACGATCCATACGACGACGACCTGTACACGGATGAGGACAATGAGATGGACAGGCCTATAATGGGATCCTTATGGTGTACGCGAAAGGTAACAAAATTATATTTGAATTACAATAAATTTGTCGTATATTAGAGTTTGTAACTAATATATTTATCATAATGCATATGACTTGGGCGACAGGCACCGTCCGCAAGGGGTATCCGAACTACGTCCTTGCATTTGATCAGCTTAGAGCTGATCGTGTCCGATGGACGCCATTCAGTCCACTGGAGGTCCAGAGGCGTGCGCCTCGCGGGTTGTCGTCCCTATGCACTCGTGATCAGCACATATGGTTGACGAGACGACACCTTGTGTACGACATCGTTGTCAAGCCATACGCCATCAACCGAGTCATGCGTCAGTTTGGACTATTACAGACGTTTCCCATTCCCCGACCACCCGTCCTTCATGACCATATGTAAGTATGATTTAGTTTGAAAACCGTATCATTATCGACAAGGAGTTTCTTTTTCAACCTGTAGGGAGTATACAGTAAGACATTGTAAACATCATTGCAGGATGACTAGAAAAGGCCAGGGCCTCGCTTACGAAGATTCATGGGCCGCGAAGATGTTACCTTGGATTGAGCAGTGGGCTGGTGCTACTGAGGACGTTTGGGTCCCCGCTGGACCTTTTTGTGGAGGAAGCGTATGTTCCGTACTTACAGTGGTATACGCCCAGAACACGCATTCGTTGTCACCCGGTGCCTGCGGAGATTGTGGACCATGATGCTGACATCACAGACACGTTCGCTCCGTAGCAGGGTTCGGCGTACCACATGCTGGTACGTACTTTCCATTGAGCTATACTTTCTGTTTGTAATGTGTCATACTCATATTCGTATGTAACATGCATATAGTCCGAAACATGTGCGGAGGTCGCATCAGAACTTGAGGGGTATGCACGGCGGTGCGAAGCGAACCCTCCTAGGTTCGATGCACGGGAGATGGCAGCAGCACTAGCTCGCCTTGCACGGTGCTGCAGGGATGCCCTTCGGTGCTCATCATGTTCTCAGTCGTACGACGTGCGTCCGCGGTCCCAGCCAGGTTGGATCCAGCATCGCACTCGCCTATATTTCTGTAATTTGTTACAAGTGAAACATAGTTTTCAAATTATAAATTAAAATTATATTATCTTATAAAAAATTACAGCACCTGCCCCTGCAACACCGTCGTTCCGTTCTCAGGAACCCTCTTCTTCTCGGCATAACTTCAACGCCGGCCCGTCTCATTTTCACGAGGGCGGTCCATCTTAGTTTCAGGAGCCCGGCCCATCTCATTTTCAGGAGCTCGTCCCATATCATTTTCACGAGCCAGGCCCATCCCATTTCCACGCCGGTGCATCAGCCATCCCTTTTGGGTCCGGTTTTATTCTGATACCAGGTTGCTAGGCACCAGCAGGTTCATCTTTTCTTTCCCGCATTCCATTCATATTGTAATTTTGAAATACCCCTTCATTAAGTGAAACTAATAATACTCTTATTATAGGTGCCTACACAAGGAACGTCACGGCCTCCATTTCCGATGAGCTGACATCGTGGACCAACGTGGAAGTGGAGGGTTATTCATAGATGCCCGAAGCTCCTATACCAAGTCAGCCCACGCAGCAGGAGGAGTCGATCCCTTTGGAGGGTCCTAGGACTCGCCACGCACCGGAGCACCTTACTTACCCGACACAGCATATTAGGCACCGGAAGACGCGGCGTCGTGATGGTTGAATGTTCAGATATCTGTTGTATTATATTTATGTGTCACTATAATTATGTTCTACTATGCTTATGTTGTATTATGATTATGTGTATTATCAGATATCTATTACGTATTTCAGTCCTTCCATCTCCGTCATGTGCTGTCATATAACGCCAAGGAATCCAATAAAGTCCGTCTGTCAATCATTACTTCGTCGCACATCAATATGTCAGCCTTCAACACTGCGATACCCTATTCGATACTCCGATCTCCGACATGCGCTCCCACATAGCGTCAGGGAATCCAATAAAGTCTGTCTCTGAAACTCTATTTAATGCCACTAAAACGTGCCGGCCATGAACACTTCGATACCCTATTCGGTCCTCTGATCTCCGACATGTGCTCTCACATAGCGCTAGGAAATCCAATAAAATCTATCTCTGAAACACTATTTAATGTCGCTGAAACGTGTCGGCCTGACCACTCCGATACCCTATTCGATCCTTCGATATCCGACATGTGCTCCCACGTAGCGCTAGGGAATCCAAAGTGTTGCGCCCCGCCTCTATATATCATGCCGTGTCCTCTTCTTTATGCATATACAAAGTTCAAACTACCCAACTTCATCAATGGCTAGTAGAGGTCGTGGTCGTGGAGGTCGGGGGGCCATTCCAACCCCTCCTCCGATCGGCGGACCAACATGGTTCAGTGAATTCAGTCCAGGCAGTCCTCTGCGGCCATATGATGCTACGAAGGAGAAATGGCCCAAGTGTAAACATGGTGCTGATGCTGTCGTGCAAACGAATGGACTACGGCGAGGATAGTGGTCGTAGTTTTTTTGCTGTCCATACGGAGCGGTAACTATGAATTTCTATTTTACTTTCACATCTAACTCTCTTTATCATGCAATAACACTTCTTTTCATGAACATATTACTTTTTTCACAGTCGTATGATGATGACAACAATTACGGATGGACTGCATGGGTTGATCCAGAGCTAATCTATCCGTATCGGCACTTCAGAACCTACCTAGAAGATAAAATCTTCGACCTCACCCAGCTGCTAAATGCTCCGACTCCTGAACCATCCAATGAAGATTTTGTCATTTCCATCGCTGACGATGATGATATGATATGGTGCGAGGTCCCGTATTGTAAATGCCCACATCACAAGCCTGGACCTACTAAACCTCCACCACAACAGCGCCCTTCCTCGTCTTCTCATTTTCACTAGCTCTAAGTCTGCTACTAATAATCGACAATACCTGCACTTACCCTAGTGTTCAAGGGAATGTATTATACTTGTATCTCACTCTTTATCGAACAAGTAATGTATCTTTACAATTTTAATACTCCGCATATATACTTTTTAAATTTAATAATATTTCTCACTATAATGTGCAATAAAATAATCGTATTACCCAATACATATACACAACATACACATAAAATATATAAACGAAAATATTTCTTTCAATGAACATTGTATGATTATTTTTTCGATGAACATTGCATAATTCGACATGCGATAACTGGAATAGGAACCTGTCGGTCGTCTGATTACCGATAGGCCTATCGGTTTTCCGGCTGCCGATAGGCCTATCGGTAGTCAGAGGACCGATATGCCCCTTTCGGTTTTTAACGTGCCCGACAGGCCGCAACAGGCCACAAACCCTAAGGGGCGGGGACCTGTCGATCTTCAGTGTACCGATAAGTCCCTGTCGGATATCTCTCCCTTCGATTTCTCAGCTCCTGCACGCCACGTCGACACCTCGTCATCGCCACATAGCCTATCGGTTTTCCGAGAACCGACAGGCCTCTTATCGGTCCTCCGGTAACCGACCAGCTTCTATTTTTGCAATTTATCTAAATCGACCCTCATATTTGAAATTAATAATTAAATTAATATTATTTGAGGAAAAAAAAACCTCGCTAAGCCCAGATAGCAAGAGATGCCATGGCCATGGCACCAAGGAACAACGCGACGTAGGAACCAATTTGCAGCCTCGGGTTACTTCTCATTCTCTTGCTGAGGAAATCAGCAGCAATTAGATCTACCAAAGCCATATAGATCAGTATACCGGCCGACGTAGAGTCCAGAATGCCCTCCACCACAAGCGCCCTCGGGCTGTTGGGGTTGTAAAACGACGCGATGCACGCTCCGATGGTGATCCCAGCAGGAGTTGTGATGGCAAAGAAGCAAGCCATCATGAGTGCGGAGAAACTCTTGAACTGAGCCTGCATTTCGTAACAGTCGATTAAATAACAAAAGTCAGCGGAACTCGCAAACAGGATTCATATTCACTTCAAGTAAACAACTGCTTGTTAGTCACAGCACAAAGAATAGCAGGTACTGACCTGAGAAATGCAGCCACCCAATGCAAAACCCTCAAAGAACTGATGGAAGGAGAGAGCGGCAACCAGAGGTTTGATTGTGCATGGGCTCTGTGAGACGCCCAAAGATAGCCCGATGATCACCGAATGCGATACAATCCCGAGCTCAAGAATCTGGTCAATACAATGGAGCAGATTATTACTCATCATACGGACGCAAGGTACATCTGTTTTTTAGTAAAAAATTTAAAAGAAAACTTTCATATTTAATTACTAGCTAGAGGAAATGCTGCACTCACGCACTGACAATGGGTCGTGAGACATTATGAAAATTGCTCTTTACAAAATCAATTTAGCAGCATTACGTAAATTTGCGAATGTGCTTCTTGTACTCAAGCATTCAGCAAGTGACAATGTTGAATTGCAAAGGATCAATTTCCTAACTTACCTGTGCTGCAGCAATGTGGCGAGCTCCGGACGGCTCCTCATCCAGTCCATGGCTGTGTCCGTGGTCGTCGTACACCGACCCAGTTTCGTGGCACGAGCCGTGTCCGTGGCTGTGCGCGCGCATCCCCACGATGTGCATGGGATCCTTATCGCCTGCCGCGTGCATCGCTTCGCTGTCGACGCTCCTCGCCGAAGTAATCCCCGCGAGCGAGCCGGCCTCGAGCAGCGGCGCTGTTTCCTGGTAGCTCACACTGGTCTCGGCGGCGTCGGCGGCGGCATGATCCTTGCGCTCGTACAGGCTCGAGGTAACGAAGTCGGCGACGAGCGTGCCGAGCGCCGCGAGCATGGCGACGAACCCGGGGAACGGGAAGTGCCGCCACGGGGACTCCGGGAGGCAGGGGTTGATGAGCGCCTCCTCCGCGTCGTGCAGCATGTGCACGAACCCCGTGGCGAGGATCACGCCCGCCGCGAACGCCTTGGCGAGAGTGAACGCCACGCCGGACGAGGAGGAGAAGGAGGAGGACGACGACGACGACGCCGTGCCGCGGCGCCACCAGCGGCCGACGAGCGGGATCGCGATGCCGGCCACCCCGGCGACGAGTATCGACGCTACGGCCACCATCTTGAGCCGCAGCGCCGCTGCCTCGTCGCGGCACTCCGCGTCCTCCTCGGCCGCCGCGCCGCAGCTCTCCGTGGACACCAGCGCTGCCATCACCAAGCGCGTCCGTCAGAATCACCAGCTCCCAAGTAGTATAATGTAAGTAAAGAAAATAAAATTTAGGTCCTTCTCACCTGCTATCTGCTGCAGCTGGGAGCGGGCGTACGGGAAAAACGACGACGCCTCCATCTCCTGCGATTACAGCAGCGCGAAACTACGGAAGTAGGAACGAGAAATCACAGTTGCACCTCGCAGTTATTGGCAGTTTTAGAGAGAGAGATCGCGAGGAAGAAAAGCTCAGAAACTTGGAAGAGAAATTGCAACAAGATAATCGCGATTGCAGTGCTGACGCAGTCGCCCGGCGACTTGAGATTCGCGCCACGACTCTGAAACGATGGGTGGGAAGGCGACGGAGCAGGTGGGTGCGCACCTCGAGGAACGACACCATGGCAGGCCGGCGCCGCTGGACGCGGACAATTCTTTCCGTGGCCTCTCGAAGCGTCGATTCCGCGAGTCCCGAGTCCGTGGCTACGCGGCGGCGCGGGGATAATTTATAGTACGCGCCGCCACTACCGGCAGGAACATGATCGCTCGACGCCGGCGTGGAAGCGGAAAGGGGCCCGCGCGTCCAAGGATGTCGTCATCCCGTCCGAAATGCCGTCCGATCGGATCGTACGGCTGGTGGCGGCTAGCGGGGCGCATCAGATCGGGGCCCCGAAGTCAGTGGGACCCGGGAGGTATTTGAGTCGGGGAACATGCAAAAAGCCGGAGGACGGGGTCGCATTGCACCGCATTGAGGTGGAGCAACGATGTCGACACCATGGCGACGGCAGCGCGTGAGATGGTTGATGGACCAGGAGAGAAGTATTGTGTTTGGAATTTGCCGCATAGAGCATCTAGCTCTCCGCGTCTCAAGAAAATGAACATTTTGGTCAACTATTATAACAATTGCTGGTATAATCGCAAAAAAAAAAGGAGTACATTAAATGTATCTGTATCGTAACCGCTGTTTGGACTGGAGAATGTCCGTGCGCGAATTGTTAAATCATACTAATTCTTATTCATTTTTTTTTGTCATGTTCAAAATCGTGCATTTCAAATGAAATGACACCTTGCTTTGATCATCCTCGCAAGCAATGAGGAACTAATGTTCCAAAGTCAACTTCAAAATGCCTCTGCAAAAAAAAGGTCAACTTCAAAATGAACCTTGGATGCAATTAGATAATGCTGACAATCATTATCGTGCCACCTGGGTTACCTATTGCCGCGGTCTCTCGTTAACTTGTTTCTGCTTTTATTTAGGAACCCCCTATCGTACTATGAGTATGGCTAGTTCAACTTCTAAAATAAGGTCAGCTTCATGCTTCATGCCGCACCCACGCAACAGCTATATATGGACAGCATACAAAACAATTTCCGTACATAATGCCAGCCAATTCCCTGGTGAGAACTAGGATGTTGCATGCTGTTTTTTTTTTTTTCATTCTCGCTGCACAGTGGCTGTAACAAAGTACAAAGTAAATCACAAAATGCAATCAATTACAACAAATTGTCCAATGTAGAAGAATAGTTATGTCAGTTCTTTGTCAGGCGTCTCCCTACATTTGAAGCAGGAGCAAGAACAGCCAGCTGACTGCTCAGATAATGTTACATCCAAATACAACTTGTTCCATCACATCGTCTAGTACTACAACTTTTGACCAAGGGTTCTAAGGATTATAGTAAACTAAAGATAATACAACAGAAAGCTCGGCGTAGTACAGAATCAGCAACTACAATCTACAATCTTTCTTGCCGGATACAATGCACCGCAGACTATCAAGAAAAAAAAAATGTTCGGATGCCACAGATTCAATAAGGTGAAAGGAATGTCATGATTACTACGCAGCAAAAATAAGGCATATTATCAGGTCCTATGAAGCTGCTATGAATCGATGCTCATTTTCCATACGGATGGTACCTGCTGCTTGAGCCACGACCACCGGTGCTACCACCACCCATGCCCCCACCTCCACCATACCCACCATATCCTCCTGCACCATAGCCTCCTGGTGGACCGTAGGCACCACCTCCGTATGCACCACCATATGCACTGCCATATGCCCCATAAGCACCATATGGGCCACCATACATGGAACCACCATAGGCTGATCCAAAACCTGACCCAAAGCCAGCATTGCCCCCATAACCACCAGCATTACCCCCATAACCACCAGCATTACCTCCATAGCCGTATGCCCTGCCATATGCACCATAAGCCGTGCTACCATAATAGGACGCAGCAGCTGAGCGAGAGCCACCTCCATATCCATACCCACCACCACCGGCACTGCTTCCACTGTCACCACCACTACCGCGGTAAGAACCACGGGAACCACCACTCCTGTGACTATATCTACCGTTTGAGCTTAAGTCAACACCACCAGGTTTCTTTGGTTCAGCTTTCTTTATTTCAACCTGAAAAAGTAACAAATAAGTGGAAAACTTGTTAAAACAATTTCTGAAGCTCTGTCAATAGAATGAGTGGGACTATGCAACTGAGCAGCTCCATGGGGGTGGTTTTATATAATTAGAAGGTCACTAGGAAAGGGGCAGGTATCCAGATACATGACACAAGTAGTTAACAACCTGCTAATGACATTACTTAATTTGCTACCCAGTTCTGTGTAAGAAAACCTTTTATATCAGAACACACAAGCTCACCAAATGTTGAAGGGTTGTCCAGAAGTCTACAACAATGTAACTTGCCATAACTACATAAGTATGGCAAAGTTTGCCATACAAGATGAAACGCAGAGGATACAGATAAATATGTAGAATTGTGACTACCAGATCAAAACCCAAGCACACTGACAGGAACAACTATTATTCCAACCAACTTCACTCAGAGATATTCAAAGGATTATGCTGTTCATAATTCCTAAAGAAACTGTTATGCACACATAAATTCCCTCAAAAGTATGGACCAAATTCATGGTTGGATATATGAAGTGCTATGTACAGCAATCCATAGCAATTTCCTCAATTTGCCATGAAGGTATCAGTTCCAATAACACTAGATAGACAACCTTACAATGGAACTAGGTTGGAAGGGAAACACACAGCGCACGAGGGGAGGCGGGATCAGTGCGCATTTCAACTACAGATCATATCATTTGAACTACAAGTTATTGTCATAATAAACCAAGTAACACAGTAATCAGGTTCAGAATATAGGTGATAGATACTATATCATGGAAAAACATAAAAGCAAGAGAAAGTATGTGACCTGTTTCCCCTCAAGATCGTGCATTCTCCCCTCTGACATAACCCTTTCAACAGCATCCTCACTTTCAAATGTAACAAAACCAAAGCCTCGTGATCGTCCGGTGCTATGGTCTAGCATAATCTGATGCTCAACAATCTTTCCATATGAAGAGAAGTGTTCCTTTAACTTATCTGGAAGGTTTATATCTCAAATTTCAGATTCAAAACAAACAGTCCAAAGAAATATTTCAAACTATTGGATAGTTCAAGTGGTTGTGACAGAACATTAGTGAATGCAATTGAGAAACTTTGCTCATATAGGAAAAAGTTTGAGTACTGATAACAACCTTCAGTAAGAGATGGCGGTATACCACCCACAAATATCTTTTTTGTCTTAGGACCATCTTTTGATGGCATTTCCTCTTTTGGAACAGTCCTTTTGACTTCAACCTTGATAAAAAAAATTATTGTTAGAAGATATACCAAATTAAGTTCGCGAATCTTGGATATATTGACACAGGTGTTTACCGTTCTTCCATCAATAACATGTTCATCCTCTAGAACCCTGTCAATCACAGATGGATTGGAAAATGTAACAAATCCAAATCCACGCGGCATCCTAGTATGCTTGTCCTTCATGATTACAGAGTCAGTTATAGCTCCATACTTCCCAAAATGCTTAGTAAACGTTTCTGCATAAAACAAATGCAGTGTAAGAAAATCAAGCAAAATAAATTAGTTTCACAGCAAGGAAAGAATGAAAAGGCTCATCGAGTCCTTGTTTCTTAGTTCAAATCAGTGATCTGTATGGGAATGCTTCTTTAACAGCTGTAGATAGTAGGCCCACTGACTCGTAGAATGGTTGAAATAGCAATACCCCAATAATAGGATCACATACAACTCAGGAACATATCTGAAGGTTACTCGTGGACAGAGCTCATCCCAGGTTCAAGCTAATCTACAGCATGTTGTCCATCACTGGAACGCAAACTAATGATGTAACATTAATATCCTAATGCTGATTAGAAAGAAGATTTAATTGGTTGTGTGCAAGTAAGATCCTTCACTTAACTGCCATCTAAATGAAAGAATTTTTTTTTCTGTTATCTTCTTCATGTCATATAAATACAGCTTCCTACAAAATGCTCCTTTATACCCACCACACTTACAGCTAGTCTAGTGATTCAACGTTGCATTAGTAAAAGATAGCACTGCCTTCCAGCCATGCAACAGAATTATTACGAAAATAAAAACAGATATGACATGGCAGCAGCAGCATCTCAAATCATCAATGTAACATATAATCACACAAAGATTTTGGAGATATTATACTTAAAATTGATAGTCCCAAATATTCACATTCTAGCTAAGATAGTCCTATTTCTGAACATGCTAGTAGAAGACATGTGAAGGCTTGCTTCCTACAAATTGAACCCAGTAAATAAGAGTATTTTTTAGTGTAAGTGAGACTGTTCTATATCAGTTTATCATGCAATCCGAAGCAAAAGAAAACGGTAGCCCAATGTAAATTTCATAGATCCCCCGAAAAATTTTGTTGTCTACCTTCAGTGGTCTCCCAGGCTACACCCCCTACGAATATCTTCCTGCAAAAGGATGCACACCGATGCAGCAAACCGAAACTGTCAGCCAGACCTAATTCAGTTGAACTTGGAACTACAGAGACCTAGAAGAGCACAATAAACTCACCCTGAAGCCGCATCGCCGCTCCCTGCATCCACGCCCCTGCCTTCCTTCGCGCCAGCACCGCCGTTCCCAACGCCGTCCCCAGCACCCCCATCTCCTCCCCCGCCTCCGCCCCTCATCCCCTCCGCCGCCGCCGCCGTATCCGGCTCCGCCGTCCCAGGCTCCTCCTCCTGCGGCTCTTCTTCTTCCTCAACCTCCTCTTCTTCGTCCACCTCTTCTTCAACCTCCACTTCTTCTTCCTCCTCCTCGTAGCCGTTCATGGCGTCCTGATTCTCCTCCCCGTATCCCGCCATACCCGCCGCCGCTGCCTACTGCCGCGCTGACCGAACACCCAAGCGGAGCACGGAGGAGAGCAAAACCCAAGCTACGGATCGAAGCGGTGGTGTCGAGATTGTGCTGGTCGGCTTGGAGAGAGCGGCGGAACGGTAGGGTTTAGGAAGGGTTCTCAAGCCGTCGAGCAAACCCTAGCGGCGCCGATAGTGTGTGGCGTGAGGACTGAAGGTGAGGAGAGCAGAGCAAGAGGTGGGAGAATGGGAGTGACTAGTGAGGGTATTACGGGAAAACAGCGGCAGGTCGGCTCGAAGCCTTTCAGAGCTGGTGGGTGGGTGGGCCAGTGTTGAGTACTGACTACTGAGTAGGCTGGGCCCGTTGGATGTGCGTTACGATTCATGACGACCTCAAAGAAGTAACGAAGAAGTGAGATTGCATATGCTTTTCCATTTTTCTCGCGTCTTCAAGCTAGCGTTGCTTCTCTTCCTTTTTGAAATCAAAGAGTACTATTTTTATTTCAGAAAAATCTGTTAAATTCGCCTAGATTGAAACTCAATGTTTGAAAAAGAACACAACACTATATCTCAAATTGCAAAATACTCCCTCTATTTTGGTTTGATTGATGTCATACTACCTCCATGTTTTTTTGTTTATTGACACATTTGACTTTTAACATCATTTTTAACTGCTTTTGATTTTTAAAAAATTATTTCAAATATGTAAACTTATTACTCGTGATTCAAGTGTAGTGATAAATTTAATTAAAATAAAATATATAATATTTATCATAATTATTTAAATAAGACGAATGCTAAAAAATTATTAAATGTCTAAAATGTCAATAATGAAAAAAATCGAAGATAGTAGTCCTGAGCTAACCAATATTAAATTAAAAAATACATTGTGCAAATACTAGAATCTTATAGCACTAATTATGGATTGGCTAAAACCTCTATAAAATAAACTAAATTTATCTCACCTTCACAAATTAATCAATTGGTACCCACTTCCATCCCTAATATTCAGTCTTGCAAACCTTCATTTGATTCTGCAAACTACTAATAACAAAAGTACGTCATGACACTAGGCACCAATTGTTACAATACAATGCATCGTCCAAATTTCAACTTAAATATAGGACCATCATGTTGATAGTGCCCACAGACACCTAAGAACAGCCACTCCATCTATCACCACCAGTGTAAACAAAGATATCCATCAATTATCACACAAGAATAAGCGACAAACAAAATTGCAGATATACATATGTTGTCAGCTATCTCAATAGGTTGTTTTCCCAACTGAACGCACTATACTTTTTACACGGCTGGCTTGGAGCTTCTACTAGGGTGAGCACCAACAATTGCACCCCAATATTTCTTACACAAACGAAGGGAAAAAATTAAAAAAAAAAGAAATGGGGAAAAAAGAAAAGAATTTCGCTATATTGCTCAGAGAAGCTAAAACCACTGCCTTGCAGGAGCAAACAAGGTGGCAACTACTGTCGACAGACTTGTCAGGTGATTATCTACGACACAGTGTGAATTGTTAAGGCTGGGCCTTTCTTATGCAACTTCCCTCTAATCTGTTTAATCTTTGCATCGACCCTTGCAGTGAAACCAATCTTTGTCTTCTGTCTAGCCTTTGACCGCTCCCTCTTCCACATGGTCTGGTCCTCAACATCTTTCCGTAGGTACTTGATCTCTTGAATCACGTGGTGATCAAGTGGATTGCACGATCTCTGGTAGGATATGTGAATGAGGTAGGGTATATTACAAGCAGCAGTCACCAGAAGCGTTGCAGACCAGTACAAGGGAGCTGGCCCAAGAACTTCTAACAGAATCTTGTAATTGTCACGGGAATTCAGTGTCATCCCGTAGGCGAGGATGAAGAGATACCATGTTGTTATGCTGCCCCAAACAAAGAGATGCTGGATCCATGTGAAATGGCTCATTGTTAGAGCAATCTGCATGTTGACAGCCCAGATGATGCAAGTGAACATGGTAGTTCCCACTGCAGCCATGTCTGCTGTCTGTCCCTCAGCACGTATTGCCTGATCATAGAATATACATAGGTTCAGGAAGAATATCACCAGAGATGAGTAGAGCCCATTCCCCATCCATCCAAGGATCCGGTACCAATCGAAGAAAAGGTTCTTTGGCCCTTGCTGATATAATGCTGGGAACTACAAAATGAAAACCATGTCATGTCTATTTTGAAATGAGGGATTTGCAGAACTGATGGACAATCAGATAATGCGGTTCTGGCCCTACAGGTACGCTCCACTCAACCAATATAGGAGGAATAGAACCTACAAATAAGTCTACTTGGCAACATGTATCATCTCCCAACTCCGACATGGGCTATTTGATCTATAGATAGGTGCCATACAATTAGAAAAATAATAATAATAGTACTACACGAATGAAACTTCAGTCAAAATATAATTTAACCACAAATACAAGCCTACTGCCTGAAGTAAAAAAACAAATATGATTTTATAGGTTCAAAACAATTACACAGAAATATGTGGTCTTGAAGCTTAAATTGTTCCTTAAGCTACTTGCCTTAATTATTTTATTTACTAGATGATAGGCAATACAAACTACTCCCTACATTCACAAATAAGTGACACTTTTGAATTTTATCGTCAACTTTGACCATTGGTCTTAATCAAAATAGTATTATAAATATCTGTTTTTTTATGATTTGGTTTATCACTTAAGGTATCTGAATCAAGACTTATATTTTACGAATTTAAACTACTTTTTTAATAAGACAAATGGTCAAAATTGATATTAGAAGTCAACATCGTCAATTATTTATGAACGGAGGGAGTACTTGAAAGAAAGAACAGGACCAGATATATTTGCACTATGATTTCTGCAACATGTCTTTTTTTTTATCTATACCTGTAGGCAGATTTCGGATGAAACATCTTGCTCAAATACTCCAAGTGATATAACAGGAAGTGAGGTAAGAACAACATTGAAAAGCAGCATAAACCAATCATCATATACAGACTGCCCAGAAAATCCAGCAAATGCCTCAAAGTAAAATATTGTAAGCCCAAATGCAATATTCTTGTAAAAGAAGTAGCAGATCTGCAATTCAATAGAAGACTTGTTAATCACAAGACAGAGAAGAGTCCGACTCAATTGAATGTAACAATTAAAATACATGCTTCAATCAGTACCATTTGGGCTATTCTCTTGTAGCACCAATGGCCATGGACAACAAGAAGTCGCTCAAGGAAACGAAACTGGGAAATTGAAAAATCACTAGCCATCACCGCCTGGCACAGGAAAAGAACAACTCTGTTAGCTATAACATACCGATTCACTTCTATGGTGTTAGCTAAAGACTACACAGAGTTTAGAGTGGATACATTATGATAAGGTTGAAGAAATTACCTGCATGCCCTCCACCCCACTTATACCAACTCCAATATCAGCTTCTTGAATCATACCCACATCATTTGCACCATCACCTATTGCTAAAGTGGTTTGTCCAATACCTTCTTTGACAAGTCGTGTTACCTACAAGGTTAAGGGGAGCAAATCAGCATTGTTTTATGTAGTAGGTCATATAGTAGGCAAGAGATAATCAAAGCTACCAGTGCTTTCTGCTTTGGAGACACACGGCAACAAATGACAGAGGCACACTCAATAGCCAGATTCAAGAACATATGCTTCATGTCATCCTCCAAAACAAACGCCAAAGCTTTTCCATCAATAATTAGAGCAAATGCAGCATCAGGGTCCTTTTCCAACTTGACCATTTGCGACCCATTGGCAATTTGCAACATAAGACTCTCCTTTGCAGCCTGTTCAGTTGTCAACGATGAAAGCAAAGCCTAACATAAAGAGCTGTGTAGATTAAAGCCGCTTAGAGTAGCGGATAAAAATTTTATAATTAAAGGTACCTTTCTTGCATCCTGGGCTACTTGTTCACCGGTCGGTATGGACAAACATATCTGTTTCATGCCTTGCCTCAGTAAACTGCATGCATATCTGGAAAGAGAAGAAGAATTACCAAGATCATTCGCAACTACTATTTTTATGTGTCCAAAGGTTCCAATAGATAACTGCATACCCGATGTTAATTGCAGTTTCCATCTTATCACCAGTCAGAACCCAGATCTTAAGTCCTGCCTGCGCCAAACGATCTATGCATTGAGGAACCTGATTGAGCACAAGAAGTGACTTAGAAGATAGAAATAGCCAAAGCTCCATTAGTTACTTGCATGGTAGCAGAACCCAACAACATATCTTAACAATTGGAAAATCAATCAGTGATTTTCTTTTTACCCCTTTTTGTAATTTGTCTTCTACTGCAGTTGCACCAACAAGGATTAGCTCTTTTTCAATCATATCAGAGACTCGCTCGAGTTGCAACTCTCTATCAGGTCCAATGGCGGTCTTTGCCTTAAGAAACTCAGAATTCCAAGACGCATACTCTGATTCCTCAAGTACCCTGTATGATAGGGCCAATGTTCGCAAGCCTGCCTCACCATACTCATTCAGATGCCTGGTTGTATCAGCTTCATACATCCTTCCATTTTTGGCCAGTCTATCAAATATGATACTGCTCATTTTGGGACAGAGAAATATAGAAAGTTAGGTTGAAAATTGAAACCCAAAAAATAACTACTGTGACAGGTATAGAATGAACAAGCCAAAGCATGTTAGCAGTAGCTAGTAAGTAATCAAGGGCACAAACTGAAGTCACCATTTTCTTTCTTTTTTTTTCTCGAAAATGCAGGAGAGCTACACTTCACTATATTAAGAAAAGAGGGGACAAGAACCCCGTACAACAAACACCACACACACACACACACACACACAGACGCAACACTGCCTTGTTACAATCGCGCCTTTTTAAGAAAAAAACACGACCCCTTAAAAAACACTCTCCTAGTCTCCAGGCTGGTGGGCAGTCAAGAAAGAAATTCCTTGAGCCCCTGCTAGAGACCATAACCTTAAGTCACCATTTTCACCAACAAAATACCATCATGTAAAAATCTGAAGTCAGGAAACCTGATGGTATAAGCTTAGTGAAAAAACTGAAATATTAGCATCTGCAGGGGGAAAAAAAATGTCAGGCATATAACTTCATACCTATCTGCCCCTTTGCAAAAAAGAAGAATTTGACCATCTTCATCCTTCAGAATTACAGTCATTCGTTTTCTTTTGCTGTTGAATTCTAACAGATTGAGAATCTTGAACTCCCTAAAATCACACTCAAGAATTAGAAAAGGACAAGAAACAGAAACAGAAACAGAAACTAAATAATAGTATGCAACCTCTCAGTTACACCCTTTGAAGAAGTGTGTTTCTCCCTGACAAAGACGCTAGATTGTGTTCTCTTAAAAAACTCAAATCCAAATTCTTTGGCTGCCACAAGAAAAGCCCCCTCATCAGGTGATTCTGCTTCATAGGTGATAGCACCTGTTTCCTCATTTACCTCAGGAATTGCTGTGTGGCAAAGAGCAAGTATCCTGAAGAACAAGAGAATCGTGGAAGAATTTGGTTCCTTGGTCCAGTTACCATGCATAAGACGATCATCCTCGAAACTGAATCCTTTTATGGAGGCCCTTTGGTTGTTTGCAACGCTAAAGTTAACTCCTTCTACCAACTGGATTTCATCATCATTGTTCTCCTCCCATACATCTTGTAATGGGATATCTTGGTCATCAGCACCTGACGCCATCTGCTTTGCAGCAGCAATTTCAACTTCACTTGAACCCACACCATATGAAACTCCAGCAATTGAGCACTTCAAGAAGTCCATCTGATTGCAGGTCAAAGTGCCTGTTTTATCCGACAGAACCGTATGAACCTGACCAAGCTCCTCATTGAGGTTTGATGTACGGGCCTGAGCAGTATTTCCAGTGTCCTCATCAAACATATGAATGTCCTGGTTAATGAAGTGTGCTTGCAGTACCTTCACAAGCTCAATTGAGACATACAGCGAAATTGGAATCAAATACCCATAAAGAATAAGTGCGGTGATGAGATGGAATATCCCAGAAAGACCAGGGCGTCTGGGATCGTCCAATTTATTGGAGTTCTGCGGCTGCAAGTACCACCAGTGGGGTAAATCTAATTTGATCCTCACAGCAAAACCAATCGAACTGATGACCGATATCAATACAAGAACAGTGAACAGAATGTAAATGATCAGATCCATCTTCCTCTCAATCCTGCTTCGCTTGGATGGCGACTCTGTTGAGTTCTGCATTACTTTGCTGTCATGCCCAGTGAAAATGACCACTCCGTAGATAAAGGCTGTATTCCTGAGCTTTGAGTCCCTGAGAAGTATCTGAAACGGATCAATAGCGTACACCTGCCTCTCATACTCAAAGTTGCCAACAAATGTGTATAGGCTTGGGTTTGGATCCTCACAGCGTATCACTCCCCTGAAATCCTTAAATGACTCGTCTTCCTCCAATGGGAGTGTAACCTCAAGTGACCTCTTCACTTTAAGATTAGTCTCTCCATCCAGGTTCATCGTCTCGACATAGCATATCCCATCCTCATAGCTCGAGGACAGCAGCAGTAAATCAGCAGGGAAGAACTGGTCCTTCTCGACCTTGACCACGTCACCAACACAAAGATCCTCCCAGTGCCGGTACACAAACTCGCCATCCCCACTGTGCACGGCGACCTTACGGTTGTTCACCTTCATGTCCTGGATGAAGCGCCGCCAGTCCTCTATCCCCTCCTTGATCATGCTGAGCCCGACCACGAAGGCCAGCGGGGCGATCATGCTGACGGGGGAGAAGGGACAGACCGGTGTGAGCGAGAGGATGGCGGTGAGGAGGAAGTAGAGGTTGGCGACGCGGCGGAACTGCTCGAAGATGGCCTTGGGGAAGAAGGTGAGGACGTTGTACTTGGTGGTGGAGATGTGGTTGAGCAGGTACTTGAGCGGCTTCCGGCGGTGCAGCGCGGGATTGTTGCAGTGCACGACGCGCGTGAACCCCGGGCCGCCGAGGCCCGTGGCCGAGGTGCCCGCGCCATCCTCGGTGCCGTGAGGGCGGAAGCAGGAGAAGGTGTAGAGCTTGCTCCACCGCAGGCGGTCGGGCCGCCGCCCGGCGCCACGGCCCATCTCGGCGGCACCCCCTGACCGCGCGGTGCCCGAGCTCGGTTCCGGCGGCTACGCAGGGCGCGGCATTGCCGGTCCTCGATCAAATCTCGGCGTGATTGGAGAGGTGGACTCCCGCCCCGCCCGTTCGAATTCGACCTGCAGATTGAAGCCGTGATCTCGCAAGATGAAAAAGGGTGGGGGAAACAATATTGGAAAATCAACCCAAAACAAAATCTCGAGACAGGAACATCTCGAAATCCAGCAAACCACGGGTGGGGACGAGCGCCAGGATTTCACCCGCATTCGCCCCCCGAATTTACAAACGGAAAGGACAGCGAAAACAGAGAAACCCCACCAA
Organism: Oropetium thomaeum; assembly: GCA_001182835.1. Lineage (NCBI taxonomy): Eukaryota > Viridiplantae > Streptophyta > Magnoliopsida > Poales > Poaceae > Oropetium > Oropetium thomaeum. The sequence continues at coordinate 1,220,680 of LFJQ01000039.1, forward strand.
AACACATAGTACCACCTAGAAAACGGCTCAGAAAAATGAAACGCGACGGCGAGCAAATGAACCGAACTGAAGATTGGAATGGAAGACGAACACGAGACCGGGTACCGGAGCTGCATCCAGCCAGCTCAGGAAAGGCGAAGAGAGAGAGAGAGAGAGAGGAGCCGGCAGGGCAGGACCCACCAACCTGGGGAAGAGAAAGGTCGTGCGAGGCAGCGAGTCCGGCGAGCAGGCGACGGCTGTTCGATCCCGGCCTCGGGATTCGCGCGCGGCGGCCGGCGACTCGTGTGGGGCGTGGTGGGGGGTTGAGCGAGAAGGGAGGAGGGGAGGGACGAGGGAGGGAAGGGGAGGAGGTGGGGAGCGACTAGCGCAAGAGGGGGGAGGAGGTGGCGAGCGAGAGAGAGAGGGATTAATCGAAATTAATTTCCGATTAACTTAAATCCGCCAGCTATATTCATTTATTAGACGTATTTTCTTTCGCCGTTAGGTCGTCAAGAGCCCAGGAGCACTTCGTTACTCTCCGTCCCGTATCTGTTGAAACATTTCAATTTATTTTAACGAAAAGAAATTGAAAACGGAGGGAATTATACGATACGAAGACAAAAAAAACGATCGTGTTTTACCGCAGAGGCAGAACACGTGGACTTGCGCGTTGTTCGCGCCGAGTAGTTCGTCGGTTGTTGTTGGTGTTGCGACGCGGGAGGGCAAAGCGTTTCATTCCGTGTTAGAGCGAGTGGCGTGAGCAAATGGAGGAAGAAGAGGCAGGTACGAACGAGACCGTGTGACAAAGTGGAACTGGGGGCTCAACGACCAGGTCTCGGTGTAGGAGCAACGTGTGCGTTTGTATTTCTACTCTCGTACAGTATATATACTGGACAGAGTATCCGATGGAAGAAGACATCAACAATACCTTGGAAATTTGAAAGCGATGGGTATTCATGAGCAACATAAGGTGGGTACAAAGTGTGAACCGTTCGCGAATAGAGGTGCTACCAGTGTCGGAAGGGTTGCTCTCTTGTTCATTTATATTATTCTCATATACAAAAAAAAATTATGCTACTCAAACTAAAAGACGCCTTTAAAACATTGCTGACGTTGATTAGCGTAAACTAATCATGCCGTTTGTCCTCTTTATAGTACCATAGGTTTTGGTACTACATTAAGAGCCTAAAAATAGTTGGGACATGCGTCTTATAATATCGAGTTTTGAACTAAAACGGGCTCTCATTATACTGTACCAGTACTAGTTAAGAAAGTAGCCAAAAAGAAGCATACGCAGACGTGTACTAAAAAAACAAAAACCGAACCACTCCATTCAAGTTGACGAGCTACACTATACAGAGTATATTATCTTGCATTTTGCTTTTGAAAGACCCGCTATTATACGTAAGTTTTTATATGCTGTTGTAATAATCATTATTAAAACTTACTCCACTATCTGAACTCCTACCGTGAAAACAAAAGTTACCACTCACTACTACCATAACTTTTTTATAATTATATTCCGATCTTTAGCCGTGCCAATAACCTGCCATCTTTTGCAGTAAACCTTTCGAGAACGTTCGAACCAATAAAAGGTGAAAGGAAACTTCCCAACCAGCAACCACACGGCTGGTTTCTGCAAAGGAGCATCACTGCTCATCACCTTCACTTTGTTCCTTTATCATGTGTCTGAAACAAGGAGTACAAATACTGATGCTGTGATGATAAGATCCTTTTGAAATAAAGCGGTAAAGTAAGGATCATATTGTAAAAAAAGCATATTCTGTTTTGGTCCAAGAATTCCGCGCAGGATTGCTTGGTGTGTAAGAATGTTAGGTTGATGGTTTAATGATAAGTACAGGTGCAGGGGCAGAGAATTAGGTATTATTTGGCACATTAGCATGATGCCATGGACGAGTACGGTTCAAAGAATCCAACTAATGTAATCTCTGGAATCCTTAGACAATGGTGTAGTCCGGTCGTCGTTGCGCGGCTGGAGCTCAGATCTTCGTTTATCTTCTTCTTTCTGAGTCGTCGCGTACTCCGCATGCCAACTGGGTCGGCGGTTTTGGAAACTATGATGAAAACATGAACATGAACACTGTCAGTCTTGTGTTCTAGATTTATTTGAATTTGAATGTCAAAATATTGTTTTTAAAGTTTCGTGCTCTCTGAAGGAAATGCTCGTGCTGGGTGTTTTATTTGAAAAATAATGCAGCGCGGGACAAATTCGAGCTAGGTCCATGTTCTGTCTCTAGAGATCTTGAACTACTAGTATACGGAGCAGTATCTTATCTTCCCATTTCATTTTCATGGTTGACTCCCAACGACGGACTGGATCGTACTGGCTGGCACATACTCCAGCTAAGTATTACACCTTCATTTTAAATATTATTGTTAAGATAACAACTTTAGTTTATCTTAAAATTATAAAAGTTGTTAAAACAATAACAATTATAAAACGGACGGACTTTACAAATATTGTTCTAATGAAATCTTGAACTACTGGACAATCGTGTCAATCAATTAATTAGTAAGGTCTCATATACTCCCAAGACATGTCTTCAGTACTGGTTCGCTTTTGAACTACAAAACTTGCTATTTTCTTCATACACCATATTACTAGTAAATCACCATGATGTGGATAAACACGCTTGTTTCAGCTTGGGGGGGGGGGGGGGGGGGGGGGGGGGGGGGGGATCACTGACGAAAACAAGGACAATAACTGTTGCCAGGAGTCACTGCAGATTGGAGGGAGGGGACCTGCTGTAAAAGGTTGGTCGGGTTTCGGGCTGCAAAAAAATGAGCAGTTTTTTGCCGAGCTACATCTGGATGCCTAGTGGACTGTAGCGTAGTAACACGAGTGTCACATAAACACAGTACTGCGCTGTTTTAAGCAATAGTAACACACTGTTATATCAGGTACAATGGCATAATCCTTCGCAAAAAAGAAAAAAAAGGTACAATGGCATAATTTTAGCTGTTTAGGTGATGCCAGCAAATATTCATCAATCAAAAGAATCAAAACATTAGTCAGAATAAAAATTGGAAGAAAAAAAAACGGTTCCTTCGTGAGCTCCCTTTTTTGTCATCACGGATCCGGCCGTCTATGCTCCGTAAAAGCGCGCAGCGCAACGCAACCAGTCACTCGCTCGCTCGCTCTGCTACGTCACCATTGCCGTCAACTTTTCAGGGGAACGTCGGCGTGCTGCTCGTGGCCGCAACCAGTAGATGGGTAGGAGTACTCATTAATTCGTAGTATACCCTAAAACAAAAATTTGTAACCGTTGCCAGTGCGAAATGATGGCCTTTCCCAATGGCAATGATGTTTTGGACCGGGTTCAGGCCACGTTGGTGATGATTGCGAATCAAATGCTGGGGTCTGTGGGTACCCGGCCTTTCACTGGTTTAGTATTTATCTAAACGAAGATTATTACGTCGAGGCTTGTTGGTACTAGAAGATGTGATGCTCATGGGGCCAGTATGCAGGGCCGGCTCTGAGGTTTTGGAGGCCCAGGGCGAAACTTAATTTTGGGGCCCTCTATATAATAACAAAAAAATTCCTTGCATAACTCAGAAGAAATAGCATATTAAAGCATTATTATATAAAGAACTATTTGCACAACTTACATCAAAAATTTCTTCTGACATTATTTGCCGCAAAATCAGTGACGATGCTATTGACATCAACATCATCCAATAATTTCTTCTCAATGCATAAAGTGGCCAAACCATTTAATCTCTCTTGAGACATCGTGGATCTCAAGTAGTTCTTCAGCAATTTCAACTTTGAAAAGCTTCTTTCAGCTGATGCCACAGTGATAGGCACAGTAAATAAGATCTGATATGCAATAAAAATATTAGGAAAACTTTCCCTCTCTGTGACATATTGGAAAATCTCCATAGAAGACATTGGTCTGTCCGGCATACTTAATTTCAGAACCCTTAACTCGGCCATCAGACCATTTAACTCAACATCACATGAACCATCAGCTGCAGAAAATTTTTTAGCAAATTCAGTGCAACATGCTTTCAATTCAGTGTCATTTAACGACTTCAAGATTGTTCATGAGCCTGATATACGTATACATATAATATACTATACGTTCCATGGGGAGGGGCCCCCCAAATTTCGAGGCCCTGGGCGGCCGCCCTGCCTGCCCCCCCCCCCCCCCCCCCCTCAGCGCCGGCCCTGCCAGTATGTCATCCAAAGCATAAGCAAAGAAGCAAGTCGTTGCAAGCGAAAAAAGAGCGGAACGTGAGCGGAACGGAACGAAAGTGATGGCTGTGTCATTCGGGTTGGTGGATGGACCAATCAGTTTGAGGATCTCTCTCCCTCTCTCTCTCTCCCCGCTGCTTCATTCCCTCTTTTTTTTTTTTTTTTTGATCGGGCTTCACTCCCTTTCTCAAACCGGGAGGGGGAGTAAAGGAAGGAACCGACTGAGTGAGTGAGTATGGAGTTACAGAAAGGGCCACGGCCCAGCCCATTCGGTATATTCAAGGCCTCTCTCTCTCGCAAGCCCACAACCGCTGCATCTCCAGTTCAGGCCATGGAGGTAGAGCTCGAACTCGAAGCCGCCGCTGGAGGTGGAAGCAGGGTGCTCGCGCTCTCCGGCGGAGCCCCCGCGGCCGACCTCGGTCGTGGCGAACTGGTCCCAGGCGGAGGGTCCGGGGACCGCACCGTCTCTCGCCGGCACGTTTCGCTCCGCCTTCTCGACGGCGGCGGGGTCGCATTCCAAGTCGTCGGCAGGAACCCCGTGGTCGTCCGCCGCTCGTCGAATGGCGGAACCGGAAGCATAAGCGAGGTGTTTCGTCCCGGGGAGACGGGCGAGCTCCGGCCCGATGACGCGCTATCGCTGTCGCTGAAGACGCCGTCGTTCTGGGCGGTGCGGAGGAAAGGCGGGAACGGAGAGGGGATGGTGGAGGCGTCCGTGCTTGACGCGGTGGCGAGGCGGGAGACGCGGACGCGGGAGCGGAAGGAGAGGGAGAGGCTAGCTCAAGCTGCGGAGGTGGCCGTGGAGGTCACCAAAGAGGAAGAACAAGGAGAGGCGGGCTCTGAATCTCAAGTGGAGGGTCCGGCGTTTGGTACTATAGCAAGCATTGATCCGGTTGCAGGTGAGCTTTGTTCTTGCTCTTGCATTCAAGGGAAGCTGAGATTCTGGTTATTAGATTTCAGTTCAGTTATACGCATATAGGAGTACACATTTTGAAATTTGTGCACTGTGGCAAATGGCAAGGCAATTGAACCATGAGGGTTGAATTTGGACGCCTGGCCTGCATCTGCCTTAGATCTTGCATTGTATGACTTGTTTGTTCTCATTGATTATACATTGACAAGGGAAATACCCATTGGTGGGGCAGAAGAAATAGTCATGTAGCAAAAGGCATTTTCCCCTAAATGTATGCAACTGTATCTGTTGATTGATATACGTGTACGAATTTGTGTAGCGAAAATGTATGTGCTGACAAACTATGATTTTTTCCTGCAGAATTTGGATTTTTGTCAATGGATCATGAATTCGACAGATACCCAAAGGGAAGGATTCGTCCTCCAAAGGACTGGAATTGGTTTCTAGAGGACATTAAGGGGAGCTCTGATGATGAGGACGATGAGATTAGCGACAGTAGAAGTAGATCAAAAGGTAGGGAAGGGAATAAGAAGAAGAAAGATGACGAAGGCGATGATGAGGACTGGACTGATGACAATGAGGATAATGAGTCCCTGTCAAGAGGTCCTAGTGTGAAGAGAACAAAGTATGTAACCAGGTCTAAAGACCCGAAGAAACCTCGTAAGGAGAATTCAAAGGTTAAAAATGGCAATAACAAAGACAAGGATGAAGTGGACGAGGAAGATGAAACACTTGGAGGATTCATTGTCAACGAAGAAGATGAGCCTATGGAAGAGCTAAGTGAAGAAGATGAAGAGGAGGAATTTGATGATGAGGATGATGATGATTGATGAAAATGTCAGAAAATCAACCTCCTTATAATGATGTATAAAGCTGACTAGTAGTTTTAATTTTGTTCCCCTTAGAACTGATGTAAATATATTGTTCCAACTGGCATGTTGTCTGATATAAGTATCAGCCTTTGTTCTTTGCTATGGTGAGTTGCATCGTTTGCTTCTGGATGAATGATATTTGCTCGCGCAAGTGTTTTGTACCATTTCTGACGTGGCTTGCACGATCAACAGCAAGATACAAAATCTATCTAAATTAAAGCTGTGATGATTTTTTATTTCTTATGTAGATAACTGAAAATGGAAGGGCGAACTTATCTGGGTGATTGTGATGGTCATGATTGTTCCAGTTCTTCCGAGAGCGACATTTTTAGTCGCTGATCATCTGAAAGAAGAGGCTTCTCTTATGACTTGCAACTCAAACAGATCCATCACCCATCACTGCCCTGCAGGTACAAGGTTTCGGATCACTCCAAACTGAAAATATAATCAAAGAGCACATTAGTTCTTACATTACATTCATGGGTTTTGAACAAAAGCGTACATACTACTGCCTAAACCACCTGGAACAGGCTGTAGCATCCGTCAACCTGCTCGTTGTCCACAGCCTAGGCTGCTACACACCCCACCATCGGATCCTACAAGAACAGAGGTAGAATCCGAGTTAGCAGATGCTTAGTGTAACTAGTAATTACAATCATATAGGAATCCTAATGATGCGCTAAATTACTAAGACACATATCTCATGCCCATTAACTATGCAATACACACTGCAGAACCGCAACATTGCAGCAGTAATACTAACAATCCACCACGACAAGTTGATCCTGCCATTGCGTCGTTGACGGTGACCATGGCAGTAGCCATGGCTAATAGATAGTATCTGAAGAGCAATGAGAGCTGAACTTCTGAACTCCTATTGCTGATGAAGAGGAGGTGGGCGACCCTAGGCAGTCTATCTGCTGCACCAGCTCCTGCACCTCCACCTCGCCCATAACCTCCCACGGTACTGCCGCCGGCTCGGTGGCCGTGGTGGCGGCGAGGAGCTGCTCCAGCTCGATGTCAATCTCCGCCTGTTCCTCCCCGAGCAGCTCGTACCATACCATGTCCGTGGTGGTATCGGCCGCGCTCTGGGCTGCTGTCGCGACCACCGGAGGGTCTATCTCGGCGCCCGCAGCCAAAGCCTCCTCGAACGCGAGGGCCTCCGCCGGCGTGGCGGCATCGAGCAGCCGCGGCCGTTTCTTGCTTGCCTCGCCTCGCCGCGCAAGCAGGCCGTCCACGAAGTCCGGGTTCGCGACGGCGCGGGCCAGGAAGGCCGTGCACTGCTCCTGCCGCCGCTCGGTGCCCTGCACGCGGCGCTCCATGTCCAGCAGCGCCGCGCGCGCCTCCTGCTGCTCGCGCCGCAGCCTCGCCAGCTCCCGCGCCAGTGCCTCCCGGTCCCGCCGCAGCCTCTCCACCTCTCCAACCTCGCGGCGGCCACTGCGCGGCGGCGACGACGTCGAGGAACCTGCGACCCCGCGGCGGCGGCGGATGTTGGAAAGGAGGTGGCGCTGCCCGGCCAAGAAGTCGGCGTGCGCGAACTCCCATCTGTCCGGGCTCACCTTGCGGAATCCCTACGCGCACAAGAACAGCAGCAAGTCAGCATTGCATCAGTGGGGAGGAAATTAGCAATGAAATGACAGACACTGTGACTGCATTGACACTGCACGGGAGAGAATCACTGCGACGCTACTACTGAACTAGTACTAACAGCAATGGTGTGATGCGCATTTGATTACGGACGTAGGTGTTGAGCTGCCGGAGGAAGGTGGAGAAGTTGGCGTGCTTGAAGCGGCGCGGGAGGAGCCGCGCGGCGAACGCGTGCGGGTCCCACACCACGAAGCTGTTCCGCGCCGCGCCCCACGACACCACGCCGTCCGTCGCCACGTCCTCCACCAGCTCGAACGTTTTCGCCAGGAACGGTGCAACCGCGGGCGCCGCCGCCGATAAAGCCTCCAAAGGCACCGGCGCCGGCGCCGCACCTCCAGCCCGGCACCCGCCGTCGGCGGCGGCCGCGTCCAGCACAACAACCACCTCGTCGTCGTCCTGCAGCTCCTGCTTGATCATCACGGTAGCGGAGTCCTCCATCCGGCTCCGGCGGAAGGGCGGCGTTGGGATGGCTGCGCCACGGGTTCTTCGGGTCGCGTAGGTGGGTGTCTCGGTGAGACTTGGCGGGAGACATGCGCGTCGTTGCTTATTTATAGGGGAGCAAATGGAAAGTTCTGGAAAGTACGAGAAGGACGGGAAGAAGGCGCAAGGGACGAGGGATATTTTCCATAGAAGCTTCTCACGGCCGCTAGAGCTCGCGGGGTCTCCTGACCTGAGATCGTTCCACTGGCGCTCGCGCCTCGTGTGAAGATTTGATTTGCTTCATGTACTGTAGACCGGAGTCGCGATCGCGACTGCCAGAATCATCTCACGTGTCCAAGTATTTTCTCGAAAAATAATTTGCTTTTTTCTGTTCACCTCGCTCTATAGGGCCCATTTATCAGATGATATGCTTTCATGTCAATACCATTTTTATGCGATTTTTTTGTTTTGCGTGAGTCATGTCAATACTTGTATTACTACTGTATAATACTTGTTTTGATTCAGCCAATAAGGACTGTGTTGCCTGCAGCTCCAGTAGGTTTGTGGCTGTTGCTGAATGCTGATTTGGATTTTTGTTTTCCTGCAAGCCAAGCTGTTATTTGTACATATGATCTAGCTGCTGTAGTCAATTGGGCCTTTCGTAGCTGTTGTTGTTTTGGGCTGCAGCCGATCAGCTAGACTGGCTAGCTACAGCCAACACATCCCTTATTGCCTGAATCGATCAAGTCCAATCTTTCATTTTATTTTAAAAGGAGCAGTGATATAGTTACATTCAAAATTTATTTAATTTTTATGTATTGACGATGTGGCAACAAAAAAGGTTGGATTTTCCTTAAATCAAGAACTAAGGAGTATGTTAATCAATTAGAAGATGTCACGTCATTTGCTTGTAAAGATTTAAGTAACGTAGCATTACTGTTTTAAAATTTTAAATAAATCAAAACAACATAGTATGTGATATGTACTGCATCCATTCAAAAATAGTTGTTGGTTTTAACTTTTAACATACTTCACGTTTGATGGTTCATTTTATTTAAATTTTATTCGAATATCAGGTGCACATATATAATTCATACACATGTTTACATATATATGTATGTTCATTCAATATGTAATCGATGCTCCTGAATCTTGACCCATTGTTTTGGCATTTTCATTCCACTAGGTATGATGCGTTTCTTTTGTCGATAAAACGTTCAAAAGCATAGGTACGTGTATGCCATGACAATGATTCTTTTGTTGACTGCTCTTCTGAGATTATTATTTATCGTTTCCATTTTCTGTATATTCTTTAACACAGAAAGAACTTTTATTTATTCGACCTTTTCCCCACCTGGAGGAATGTGGACGACAATGGCTGTCCGTCAGTCATTACCAACTCTCCACTCTACGTCCCCCAATTTCCTTTGCCTCAAACGTCACACGCACTACCAGAGGGCCTCAGCAACCGCAAGCATTTGCACCGTACGAAGCCGTGATCTTTGTAGAGCAATAAGCAAGTGAGCGAGCGACCTTGGCTGAGATCAATGGAGGTGCCAGCAGGAGGTGCGGCAAGGGAAGCATGGTTGCTATCGTACGTCTCCACCGCGGCGTGCTGCGCAGTCGGCTTCTTCTTCCTGCTCTACTTCTACGCGCCGTACTGGGGAGTCAGGGGCGTGCCGGGGCCACCCGCCTTGCCCGTCGTGGGGCATCTGCCTCTGCTCGCCCGCCATGGGCCTGACGTCTTCAGTCTCCTGGCCAGGAAATATGGCCCTGTTTTCAGGTGCAGATGAGCGTTCAGTGATAATTTGTGGAGTTTGATTTCATTTGTTTGATGTGGTAAAAATGTTACTATGTCAGTATGTGTGTGAATGGAATGAATGAGGATTTACAATGGCAGGTTCCATTTGGGGAGGCAGCCTCTGGTGATCGTCGCCGACCCGGAGCTCTGTAGAGAGGTTGGCGTCCGGCAGTTCAAGAGCATCCCCAACAGGAGCCTGCCGGCGCCGATCGCCGGCTCACCTCTCCACCAGCAGGGCCTCTTCTTCACCAAGTACGGCAACGCGAGAACACTCTGTTTTTTCTCATCGACACCACTTTTGTTTTTTATGTTATGGGTACCTCTTTCACTAGCGTTGCTGCAGGGACGAAAGGTGGTCGGCGATGAGGAACACAATCATCTCGCTGTACCAGCCGTCGCACCTCGCCGGGCTCGTCCCGACCATGCAGCGCTGCGTCGAGCGCGCCGCCGAGGCCGTCCTCCTGGCATCAGCCGACGGCGGCGACGTGGACTTCGCCGACCTGTCCCTCAAGCTCGCGACCGACGTCATCGGTCAGGCGGCGTTCGGCGTCGACTTCGGCCTCACGGCGGCGGCCGCGTCCGGCGGCAAGGAGGCGGCGGAGTTCGTGAGGGAGCACGTGCTCTCCACCACGTCGCTGAAGATGGACCTGTCGGCGCCGCTGTCCGTGGCGCTCGGCCTCGTCGCGCCGGCGCTGCAGGGGCCCGCGCGGCGGCTACTGAGCCGGGTACCGGGGACCGCGGACTGGCGCGTGGCGCGGACCAACGCGCGGCTCCGCGCGAGGGTGGACGAGATCGTGGCGGGGCGGCAGGCGCGCGTGCGCGATGGCGGCGAGGGGACGGAGAGGAGGGACTTCCTGTCCGCGGTACTCGACGCGCGCGAGCGCAGCGCGGCGCTGCGTGAGCTACTCACGCCGGACCACGTCAGCGCGCTCACCTACGAGCACCTTCTCGCGGGGTCCGCCACCACGGCGTTCACGCTGGCATCCGTCGTGTACCTCGTCGCCGGCCACGCGGAGGTCGAGGCGAAGCTGCTGGAGGAGGTCGACCGGTCTGGTCCGCTCGGTGCCGTGCCCACTGCCGAAGACCTGCAGAACAAGTTCCCCTACCTCGATCAGGCAAGCATAGCGTTCACAGTTCTTGCAACTGCTGGATCTCTTTCAGCAGTAATGGGATGCAAGAAACAGCATTGATCTGCTTGAAATTCCGGCAGGTGATAAAGGAGGCGATGAGATTTTACACGGTCTCACCACTAATCGCAAGGGTGACATCTCAGGAAGTTGAGATAGCAGGCTACAAACTCCCAAAGGTACAGAAACCATTTCAGCACTGCAATCGGCATTGTGAAATCAAACATCTGCTCATCTCTGCTATTGGTGGTTTGCACCAATCACCGCAGGGCACGTGGCTGTGGATGGCGCCGGGAGCCCTGTCGCGCGACGCTGCGAGCTTCCCTGACCCCGGCGCGTTCCGGCCTGAGCGGTTCGACCCGGCGTGCGCGGAGCAGCGGCGGCGGCACCCGTGCGCGCACATCCCGTTCGGCGTCGGGCCCCGCGCGTGCGTCGGGCAGCGGTTCGCGCTGCAGGAGGTGAAGCTGTCCGTGGTGCACCTGTACCGGCGCTTCGTGTTCCGGCGGTCGCCGCGGATGGAGTCGCCGCCGGAGCTCGAGTTCGGGATCGTGCTGAGCTTCAGGCGCGGCGTCAAGCTCGTCGCCGTCGAGCGGCGGCGCAGGGCCTCGTCCACGGATAGATGATGGGCAAGTGCGCAACCTGCGACCCAATGTCGTCCAAACTGAACTCGCTTGAAATTTCATATTTGGAGGCTCGATGAGACAGAGACAAACTTCATATTTGGCGTGGCAGAAATTCGGTCACGGTGCTTGGAGATCATGAACCTGTTGTAAACGTGACGAAACTTGAGTTTCAAAATCATCCATAATCATTCATCACGATCAGCACAAAATCACACGGATCAAGCAATAAGCTAGTACGAAAATAACGAAAACAAAATCCGATCATTTGTCCGGACACAACAACACGAAATACTCGTGAATGGTTTGTGCTTTCTGAAAAGCGAAGGTTTATCATCATCAGTTGAGGTATTCAATTTGCGATCAAAAGCAAGGAGATGATAGTAAGGCCAGCGATCTCGTCGTCTTGACCAAAGCCAACTTGTTTCTGGACTGCCAGTTGATGAGGCAGACTGCAGGACCTCACAAATTCATAAGCGTTACTGCAAACATCTCATGCACGTTAAATGAAACAAGAAGACAACTCTTAATAAGCCATGAAACTACTTATTAGATCCATCCAAGTTCAACAAAAATCATGGTAACATTTCCATGTTCAGTAGATTCACCACACTGCCCAAGCACTAACATGACATCTAACCCATCGTTAATCTACTCGCATCAACATCCAGATAACAAACAACTAGAATAGGACGTCCAAATAAGAGACTGAATTCATACCCAACAACACCAAACTGAAAGCCCGGAATTAGTCTAACTCGCAGCAACATCCAAAGATAATACTAACTAGTACGACATAAGGACATGATTACCCAAGACTGCCTGACAGCGCAGGGCGGTCTACTTCAATATCCAGTACAACATGTTCATGTACGCCCCGCCGCCGATGAAACCCGCGCCGACCCAAACGACGAAGTCCCAGGATCCCAACAGACCGGATCCGAACAACTGATCTTTCTCCCTGTCGAGGCGGCGTGACTGGACGCGCAACTCTCCCTCCGTGCGAAGCTGCTCCTCCTCGCGCAGGCGGTCGCGCACCTCGCGCTGGACCAGCTTGGCGACGCTCTCCAGTTGGGCCTTGGCGCGCGCCTCCTCCTCCACGCACAGCTGGGAGCGCACCTCCTGCTGGACCAGCGCGGCGACCTTGTCCCACTCGACGTCCCGGTGGTGGCGGCCAGGCCGCGGCGGCTGCAGCAAACCGCCGCGAGCCGGGCTGCCGAGCGCAGCGCCAGCACGGACATGGACTGCGTCCTTGCTTTGCGCTCTCACTCGCTTCTCTCTCTTCTGCCGGGTGGAATGCTTTCGGTTGCGAACTTGCGAGTGGCAAACCCTGCGTGCGGGATGCCATATATACAGAGGAAGGGGGGGCGGGCATCCGAGGGACGCGTCGTGCGTTCCAAGTTTCCTCTGTTCGATGAGCCACGCGGATGCCGACACGGAGCTTCGCGTTTGATCTCAAGCCGTTGCTTTCTTCTCTGGAGAAAGGACTGTGTACACAAGCCAGAGTGCACACTGCTGCGTGGGACTACGGTGCTAGCAGTGGGAAGGAATTTCACTACGTCATCGCCTCTCCCTGGAGAGGCCGTGACAATTTGTTTTGGATTTCAATTAACCAATCCTTCTCGGCTTTCATTCAAACAGAACTTCGACAGTTGTGGCACAATCATGGCTTATGCTTTCTCGAAAGCAAAGGTTTATCATGCAGTTGTGGCACTCAATTTACCATCACTTGTCTATATATATATGCATCTGTTATTCTTCACATAAGGTGAAGAATTCTTCACCAACTCGATTTACTGAATAAATTTCTAAGTAAAAAACATCAATCAAGATTACTGAGATAATATGATACCTATCCAATCATGATCATAGAAAAAAAAAATTAATAATTCATGAGTTTTTTTATTCTGTAATTTTTATTTTTCTTCGGTAAAATCGGGTTGGTGAAGAATAAGAAGTTTCACTCTAGGTGAAGAATAGCGCAACCGTATATATAATATAGTGTCTAGACTACATCCATGTTACTATAGTTCACAGCACGATCTGACAAAAAAAGTCCACAGTCCAGTTATGTGTTCTTGTTTACAAGAATGCCTAGTAATAATTTGCACTATGTTCATCCAACCAAAAAAGAAAAATCAGCACCATGTTCAAGATCTACATAATATCAGTAAACAGTCATTAAAAAATGTCAGAATGAGTGATGAAATGGTAGCCTAGAAAAAGACGGCTCCATGATCTGCCTGCCAGAGAGCAATAGCCAATATACATCGAAACAAGACTACCTTATTCTGTTTTGGAAAAAAAAAAAACAAATTTCAGTATCGTCCCCAGTTGATCATATGGGTATCACCAATTTGTCACTTCTGAGTCTCGCAGTCTTTTTTTACTGGAAGAACCACCTCTTCCAGTTGAGAAGAAAACCTGAGCAAGCATGTCAAATCACATCAGTATGTGCAGGATCATGATAATGAGAAGCAGTATTACAATTCAATTCTGAAAATAACTGAAGAATTGAATGTCAAGAGCATTGTATTCCAAAAGCAATAAATCAAGAGCTGCAGGAGAAAGTAGCATTTGAACGCAACCAGTTTGTGATGGATTTCTCACCTGATGATGGGCATGAAGGAGAGGTAGGTCCTGGTCAAATTGTCAGTCAGTTGTAACAAACATAAAGATCAAACAAGTTGGTTTCTGCTGCTGTCTTAATAATATTCACCCTCCACCCTTTTGATCAGTGTAACACTATTTATTCACAAAACTTTCAAGAAAAAGAACTTTGTATTGGATTACTACATTGTAGTCACCTCAGAGCTAAGATCCACACTCATGTACTGGCCTAATAAAAACGTAAAGATGAAGAGCAAACAGTCTTGGTTCATAATCATTCCTCGCTTTTACTGATCTGATCAAGGCAACACTTTCTGTATAAGTGATAGATTCCAAGGAAACTTTTTATCACCTCAAGAAAGTAAACACAAAGCTGCTCCATTGGCGGATGGTAGAAGAATATAATATAACGTTATCTTCTTGTCTGCTGTTCTTTCTGAGACCTCATCCATGAGTTCAGTTAGGAGTAGTACACCATGGTCCTCAGAGGGCCATAGATAACCTGAACCAATAACTAACAAACTATGCTATGCGATAGGCCTGCTTCATTAAAACCTGCATTGATTCATTTGATTTCTAATAAGCACAAAATTCACTCAATTTTTCCAGTAAGATGAAGCAATTGACTCTACTTGAGACAGTACAACATGAACATGAACATGGATGAGAACAAAATGATGAACATATTATAAAAATAGCATTGGTTAGTTTCTCCATTTTTGTCATCATAAATGGTTCTCCAAAATTAAAACAATCGATAAAGTGCACTGGTTCAACGGACACCTAAACTAGGATTGGTGGGCCACCACCATAGTATAATTCATATGGCCCCAGTCGGACTTCACATATAAGGGAATGAGGTAAAGGCTTTGCAACCCATCCTACTTAACAAAGTAGATTAGTTTCGTCTTTTTTGTTTGAAGCTATGAATAGTACAAACGAGTAGGTTAGTTTTGGTGCTATGGAGCTACAATAGTACATTCACAATCTGCTTCCTTAATCATTCTATAGATGAATGCTCATAATGAGCAGATGTTTCAAAACAGTGATCCGGTGAGGAACTGAACATACCGAAGTGTTAACATTAAGCCACAAAGTAGTGACCTGTTATCATAAACATTCAATCGTAACGGTCTGAATTATGAGACTGTAGTGCACTGACTTACATGCTTTGAAAACTCAAGATATGTGAGTGGCATCAGCATCAGTGGATTTATGATCAATGGTATTGACCTGTATCAAATGCAGATTGCATTGTTTGATTATCAATGAGATGAAGTATTACCAATTCAAGTTGACAAAGTATTGCTAGCAAACACGTTGCAGATTTATCTTGATATATGAGAGTAGAATCCAGAATCCTTGCATTTGTTTGTGCAAGAAAAAAAGGAAAGAAATCAGTGAGGCTGTTGTAGAATGGTGATGGGATTATAGAGCAAGTTTTACCATTGAAGTAGTTAAAACTTGAGCTGTACCTTGCCTCTTTGCCTACACAATCCTCTCTTGCGTTCTGATTCTGTCCCAAGTTAATGGGAGCTTTTGTCCCTCCATAAGTTTAGCATCCAGAACAGTTTGCAAGCAACCTGAGCTTGAGGGAAATATCAGAAGTGTGCTGAACCAGTGTCATGTGCTGCCATACAGCATGAGAATTCTCAGCTCATTGATGGTTATATAGTTCAACTGCAAAGATGTTGATACTGTATCAACAGAGAAACCATCTCTTCATACTGTGTACAAGCTCAAGTTTCAACACCAGAAACAGTGCTATCTTTTACACAGACACTCTCCATTTCATTCTGAAGATTTTCTGCCTCCTCCATGTTACCCAGTTTCTGGTATTTGCTTATCAGACAGTTGTAAACTGTCTTATCTGGAGTAATACCATTTCCAATCATTTCTGAAAGAACTTCTCTAGCTTCTTGCATCATATTCATATTACAGAATCCCCATATAAAACAAGTGTAGCAATAGAGATCAGGTGGCAAACCACTGTCAATCATTTTTGCCTTAACTGTAAATGCATCCTGGAGATTTCCCTGTTTTAGGTAACCATCGATAAGAGATGTGTACACAACTTTGTCAAGTGGTACACCCCTATCAACCATTTCATTCAACAATTGTACAGCCTTATTCAAGGAACCATTTTTGCAGAAACCATCGATTAGAGCAGTGTAAACATGTGCATTTGAATCTAGACCTAACTCCCTCATCCTGTTGAAATGGGACATTGCCTCCTCGACTAATCCTGCTTTGCACAACCCATCAATTAATGCACAATAAGTCACAACATTGGGCTGGAACCCAGAATCCAGCATCTTGTGTAGGAGAGCAATGGCCTCTGACACTTTTCCAGCTTTAAAGTAGGCATCTATTATTGTCGTACAGATGATATGATTAGGTTTCAAACCACAATCACCCATTTTATGTAATATACTCTGAGCTTCATCCAATTTTTGACTCTTACAGAGGCCCCAAATGAGGGTGCCATAGAGTGCAACATCTAGTTCCAGCCCTTTGTTCTTCATCTCACTCAACAAATCCAGTGCTCTCTCACTGTTCTTCTTCATGAAATGTCCGTGAATTACTGTAGTGTAAATCAATTCATTGGCTTTAACACCAGCTCTCTCCATCAAACTCAAAACATCATCCGCTTCAGCAACCTTACCCTCTTTACAAAGGCCATCAACCATCACAGTGTATGTCACGATGTTCAACGGCACCCCCTGCTGTACCATTTCATCTATCAATACAATGGCTTCATCAAGCCTCCCTGCCTTGCAGGTGCCATCGACTAATGAAGTATAAGTGAACTCATTTGGCATCATTCCTCTCATCCTCATTTGTGCAAACAGCTTCATTGCTTCCCTGACCATCCCCTCTTTGCAAAATGCATCGACAAAGGTGCTAAATGTTACCACGTTTGCCGTCACTCTCTGCCTCTTCATCTCGCCAAAGTAACTGTATGCCTTGTCCATCCTCCCAAACTTACAAAAGGAACTGATCATTGCATTGAAAGTCACAACATCAGGTGCAATGCCGAACCTCTTCATTTCCTTCACAAGCTTCTCCACCTCCTCCAGCTCCCCATACTTGCCGTACCCATCAATCAATGAATTGAAGGTGACAACGTCTGGAGAGCAGCCTGTCTCCTTCATCCGCTCAAACATTGCTCTTGCCTCCGTCAATTCCCCCTCCTTGCACAGGAAATCGATCATGATGTTGTACGTGAACACGTTGGGCGCGGGCAGTAGGTCGAAGAGCCGCCTGATAAGACCGCCGCGGCGGTCGTGGGCTAGGCGGAGGAGAATGTGGTTGCAAGTGCGCGTGTTGGGTGGCACGCGCAGCTGTCGCACGCGGGCAAGGGCGCGTACGGCGTCGTCAAGGAGGCCGTGGTCGGCGAGCACAGAGAGGAGGGTGTCGACGACGGAGGGGAGCGCACTGCGGCGTGGCCCGAGAGCGAGCGCCGCGTGGTGGAGGAGGTCGACGAGCGAGGCGGCAAGGTGGGGCCGGTAGCCAACGCCAAGAAGTCGGGAGAGGAGGCGGCGGGAATGCGAGAAGAGGCGGGCGCGGGCGGCGAGGTGGGCGGCGAGGCAGACGTGGGCGGAGGAGGGGAGGGGGTAGGAGAGGAGGAGGTCTGGAGGGACGGCGTGGAGGGAGCGGAGGAGCCGGAGGCGGTCTGAGACGGGAGTGGCGGCGGTGCCCGAGCCCGCTGAGGAGGAGGCGTGGCGGGTGGAGACGGCAGCAGCGGCAAAGGAGAGGCGTGAAAGATTAGGATTCCGGCGACCGCAGAGGCGGGAGAAATTAGGGTTCCGGCGAGCGCAGAGGCGTAGGAGGTGGCGGCGTGGGGGGAGGGATAGCATCGTTTGACCGCCTCCGGCGGCGGCGTTGGGAGGGAATCAAGCCATGGGGATGGGGGGAGGTTGAGGTGTAGGGTTTTGAGGGGTTTTTCTTTCCCCATTGTTTTACGAAAACAAAATGTTTCATAGTGCTTTAAACGTGATTTTTTATTCATATCATACAAAATGAATAATGTCCTGTAGGCTATAGACCATTTTTGCCTTTTTTTAATGATTATCCATTATAAATGTGAATATACAGCTTTAGTCAAGTCATACTAATTTTGTTGGATATTGAATTCATAGTTATTTCCCAAATTAAGCTATCATATAAGAAAGAACGTATATCAGTACAAACCTCCATATGTTTTAACGATTTTTGGTACATACAATTGCTTAAAAAATCCTGATTTTGTTGGGCATGAAATATTACTCCAATTTTGAAAGAAATGTTTTTATAAAACTTCTATGGCTTAGATGGTTGTCCATATGAGATATTACCATCACTTAGCTACTTTTATGTGAGTGATGAAAAAATTTTCTCTCTAAATTTTTGGAGAGTGTATAATCCATCAAATAACATAATTTTAGTCTTATAATGTGAGCATATAGATTAAGAAAGTTTATAACCTTGTTTGTGTAAGGAGGATGCTTTTGAAAGGTTATTACTTAAATAATAATAATAAAATCCTCATTTTATTCATATCAATGACTAGATTTTTAGAGTAGTATTTATGTTATGGTTCATTCAAAACAAACTATTCATATTTTATTTTTTTAATCCATACATAATTGTAAAGAATAAATTTTTTAATAAAATGAGAAAATCATGATGGTGTAAAGTGCTTTTTTCTGTAATGTACAAATAGTACAACAATAATTTATACTTTTTATAACTTTTATGGTGGATATTGACATATACAAGATTCTTACACAAAATCTATTTTAGACAGGTAACCGTAATCATTTCCCTTTTCCTGTTATGACTTTTGATAAGCACAAACCCACTTTAAACTCTAATATTGAACAAAAATATATCTACATAAAAAATATTCAATAACGTACGATTATAATTTTCAATGATAGGAATATTAAAGACATTCACGATGTGACATTTTTGTTTTTATTCTACACTACAAAATTACCCATTCAGATATCTAAACTTCAACACCGTTTCATTTCCCTTTATGTTTCAACACCTCAAAATTACCCATTCAATCAAATAATATAAATTTGAACAAATAAAACCACCTACGGAGTACAAACCATTTCCTCGTGGAAAACAAATCTCACAGAAAACAAGTGATAAAAGTGCCAAGCAACCTACGCAGGTCTGACTACGAGTTCTCCCCTCGTCAGATCCAGCCTTGGCTAGTCGCAACACTGGCCAAACCAGAAGCAGATCCCGGCACCCCCTCCTCAGATCCCAATTGCCGAATGACCTCGTAGAGCTGCCTGCCCAAGCCCCGCTCCGCCGCCCCGCAGATCCATGGGCTGCCTCCGGGCAGCGTCGCCGTCATCGTCTGGTTCGGGCGCGGGGTTGGATCCCCGGCCGCCGCCGGGCGTCGCGATGGCGTGCGTGCTGGCGTCCGAGGTCGCTACAGTGCTTGCCGTCATGCGTCGCAACGTTCGCTGGGCAGGCGTTCGCTACGGCGGGGACGACGGCGCCGACGACGAGCACCTTGACCACCCCCTCATCGCCGGGCTCAAGTCCCTCCGCTGCCGCGCCGCCGTATGGGGCCCGTGCTGGCGTGACGACGTCGAGCCGCTCCTCTACCTCCGCCCCTTCCTGGACGTCGTTCGTTCTGACGAGACCGGGGCGCCCATCACCGGCGCCGCGCTCTCGTCGCTGCACAAGATCCTCACTCTCGACCTCGTCGCACCCTGCGCTCCCGGCGCCGCCGAAGCCATGGGCGCCGTCGTCGATGCCGTCACAGGGTGCCGCTTCGAGGTCACCGACCCGGCCTCCGAGGAGGCTGTCTTGGCACGGGTCCTACAGGTGCTGCTCGCCTGTGTGCGCGGCCGCGCCGCGCGGGCGCTCGCGAACCGCCACGTCTGCGCGATCGTCAGCACCTGCTTCCGCGTCGTGCAGCAGGCCGGGACCAAGGGGGAGCTGCTGCAGCGTGTCTCTCGGCAGACCATGCAGGAGGTGATCCGTTCTGTCTTTGCCCGCCTGCCGGGCCTTGATGTCGAAGTGCTTGCTGAGCAGCAGGTGCGACTGTTTAATTTCAACCTCTATTTTACTTCGAGCATTCTTGAACTCACTACTTGTGCTGTGGTGCCAATTGTTACTACCTCTGTTGGTTCGAGCATCATTGGATTCACCACTTGTGCTTCGTTTCAATTCCTGCATCCTCTTAACAATGCAACTTGCCGCTCTTATGACTCTAGCCTGAAGTCTCAACAAACAATGTACAGTGTAATGTTAGGTTTCAGGATTAGTTTGGCTCCTTACTATGGTCAATCTGAGTCTTAGTTCAGCTCTACTGTCCATCACGACCTTCAAGTTATGCACCATATTAGCTTGCAGCACTCATTTGTTCGTAGGAAGGCTCACATATGTCTACTAAGATGTAATGTAGTATTTGATTTGCAGGGTGCTGGTTGCAATAACCAAGGTTCGGTTGTTGAGGAGATTGAAAATGGGAAGAGTGACTATGTGTGCCTGAACAGCTCTGGCGATGAGGTGGGGGATGGATCTGCTATTGTGCAAGATAAAGCCATGATGGAGCCATTTGGTGTTCCTTGCATGATAGAGATATTGCAATTTATGTGCTCCCTCTTGAACATAGCAGAAGACATAGAGGTGAACCCAAGGATTAATCCAATTGACTTTGATGAGGACGTGCCACTATTTGCTCTGGGGTTGATTAATTCAGCCATTGAGTTGTCAGCATCATCAATACATAGACACAAAAAACTGCTTGCTTTTGTTCAGGATGAACTGTTCCGTAATCTAATGCACTTTGGCTTGTCAATGAGCCCCTTGATTCTTTCTACAGTGTGCAGCATTGTTTTCACTCTCTTCTACCATTTGCGTCATGAGCTTAAGCTGCAAATTGAGGCTTTCTTCTCATGCGTGATCCTGAGGTTAGCCCAGAGTAGATATGGAGCTAGCTATCAGCAGCAAGAAGTTGCATTGGAGGCTCTAGTGGATTTCTGCCGGCAGAAAGAGTTTATCGCTGAGATGTATGCTAACATGGACTGTGATTTGCAATGCTCTAATATTTTTGAAGAGCTAGCTAACCTTCTATCTAAAAGTGCAATTCCTGTGAACAGTCCTTTATCAGCCTTAAATGTACTTGCTTTAGATGGTTTGGTTTCTATCATTCAGGCAATGGCAGAACGGTCTGATAATGCACCTCAACATCATAAGAATACAGTGCCTGAAATAAGTGAATACTTTCCTTTCTGGCAGTTGAAGTGTGAAAACAATACTGATCCTGATCAGTGGGTTAAATTTGTTCACCAGCAAAAAAATATCAAAAGGAAGCTAATGGTTGGTGTTGAACACTTCAATAGAGACAAAAAGAAGGGCTTTGAGTATCTGCAGGGTGTTCATCTCTTGCCTGAAAAACTTGATCCACACAACATTGCTTTATTCTTCCGGTACACACCTGGATTGGACAAAAATCTTCTTGGGGACTACCTGGGTAATCATGATGAATTCTCTATTCAGGTTCTTCATGAATTTGCTAGAACCTTTGACTTCAAGCAGATGAATTTGGATGCTGCACTTAGGCTCTTCTTGGAAACTTTCCGGCTGCCTGGTGAGTCACAGAAGATACAGAGAATTCTTGAGGCTTTTTCTGAGCGGTACTATGAACAATCACCTCAAATGTTTGTTAATAGGGATGCTGCTTTGGTGTTATCATATTCAGTAATCATGCTCAATACTGATCAGCACAATATAAGGGTGAAGAAGAAGATGACTGAAGAAGATTTTATTAGGAACAATCGCCGTATAAATGGAGGGAATGACCTTCCAAAAGAGTTCTTGTCTGAGCTTTATTATTCTATTTGCCGGAACGAAATCAGAACTATTCCTGAACAAGGAGCTGGGTGTTCGGAGATGTCTTTCAGCCGTTGGGTTGATCTGATGTGGAGGTCAAAGAGAACATCAAAATACATTGCTTGTGACTCCTACCCTTTTCTTGATCATGACATGTTTTCTGCCATGGCTGAATCAACAGTCGCTGCTATTTCTGTGGTCTTTGACAATGTGGAGCATGAAGAGGTTCTAACAGTATGCATTGATGGTTTTCTGTCAGTGGCTAAACTGGCTGCATTTTATCATCTGGACAATGTGCTGAATAATCTTGTTGTGGCATTATGTAAGTTCACTACATTATTGAGCACTTCCTATATTGATGATCCTGTAACAGCTTTCGGGGAGGATACCAAGGCTAGAATGGCAACCGAGGCTGTCTTCACTATAGCAACTACTTATGGTGACCATATACGCAGTGGATGGAGGAATATAGTTGATTGCATTTTAAGATTGCACAAGATAGGCCTTCTTCCTGCTCGCCTCACTGGTGATACAACTGACGACCAGGACTCCTCTTCAGATTCATTGCCCAGCAAGCTTGCACCATCTGCAGTTGCACCGCAAGTTTTGCCAGTTAGCACCCAAAAAAAATCTTACGGACTGATGGGGAGGTTCAGCCAACTACTCTATTTAGATGCTGGAGAGCCTAGGTCCCAGCCAACTGAGGAACAACTTGTTGCCCAGAGGAATGCTGCAGAGACTGTAAAGAAGTGCCAAATAGGTACCATCTTTACTGAGAGCAAATTCTTGCAAGCTGATTCGCTCTCAGATCTAGCAAGTTCCCTTATCCAGGCAGCAGGCCGGCCTCAGAAGATCACCAGCTCACTTAATGATGAAGGCACAGCTGTCTTCTGCTTAGACCTTCTACTTACTGTCACATTAAACAACAGAGACAGGATCGTTCTTTTGTGGCAAGGTGTTTATGAGCACATAGCCCATATTGTTCAGTCCACAGTGATGCCCTGCAATCTGGTAGAGAAAGCTGTATTTGGGCTCTTGCTTATTTGTCAGAGGTTGCTTCCATATAAAGAGAACCTGGTAGATGATTTACTGAAGTCACTGCAGCTCATTTTGAAACTTGATGCCCGCGTAGCTGATGCTTATTGTGAAAACATTACTTTGGAGGTTACCCGGCTTGTTAAGGCCAATGCAACCCATATAAAATCCCAGATGGGTTGGCGGACTATCATTTCATTGCTTTGTATCACTGCATGCCATCCTGATGCTTCTGATGCCGGTTTTGAAGCTTTGGTTTTTATAATGTCAGATGGGGCACATCTCTCACCTGCCAACTTTGTCTTGTCAGTGGAGGCCTCAAGGCAGTTTGCAGAATCTCGTCTTGGGTCTGCAGAAAGATCTATCCATGCTTTAAACCTGATGGAAGGTTCAGTGAATTGCCTTACCCGTTGGTCACGTGAGGTTAAAGAAGCTGGTGGAGAGGCAGATAGGATATTGGAAGGAATTGCTGAGATGTGGCTGCGGCTAGTGCAGGCTCTACGAAAGGTCTGCACGGATCAGAGGGAGGAAGTTAGGAACCATGCATTGTTGTCATTGCATAGATGCTTAGTAGTTGATGGACTAGCGGTTTCATCTTCAGTGTGGTTGATGTCTTTTGATATTATTTTCCAGTTGCTTGAAGAACTATTGGAGATTGCACAGAATTACTCACCAAAAGACTTTAGAAACATGGAGGTGTCCCTCTTGCATGCTGTAAAACTGTTATGCAAAGTGTTCTTGCAGTCACTCAAAGATCTCTCAGCACAGAGCAGTTTTGGTAAGTTGTGGTTGGAAGTTCTGGACATGATAGAAAGGTTCATGAAAGTCAAAGTGAGAGGGAGGAGGACGGAGAAGCTACAAGAGGCTATCCCAGAGCTTCTTAAGAACATACTTATGGTGATGAAAGCGAGTGGCATCCTGTCCAAGACAAGCATAAGCGAAAACAATTTGTGGGAAGCAACATGGCTTCATGTTGACAAGATTGCGCCATCGTTGCGGCCAGAAGTTTTCCCTGACAATGAGGGTGATAGCACAACACAAGGTGAACAAAACAAATTGGATACTCCAGCACAGTCTGACCAAAATGCTGAGTAATAGGAGATTTATTCTGCCATCTGACCTGATTTTTTGAAATTGGGTTTCTAATGGCAAGGTGAGCTTCAGAACTTTCTTGTCCATGGCCATATACAAAATGCTTGGCAGTGCTCTCAGAGGACACTAGGGATAGCATGCTTGGCCCATTGTATGTTCCTTAGTTTATATATTCTTTTTGTCGTTGACAAGGATTTTGCTTGTGGGATGTATTGTTGCAACTCCAAGTTGTGTGATTAGTATATCTCAGGTATAGCTTTTGTTCCCAACACACAGATGTCAATGTGGTGGCGTCACTGTATGCTCTGGGCGTATACAGTGCTCATGTATGGGTTAGATCAATACAATATATTGTACAATCTCTAATGCTGCATTCAGGCAAGTGAAAATAGTTCCAGATAAACATACCATCTGCTGTTGTTTGATGGGTAGCAGGCCCATTGTTTTCTGTACATTTCGACTAAGTTTGTTTTTAGTTTTCACAAATGACTCCTTTACCATAGGGTGCCAGGTTGGCGGAAAAGGAATTCTGACGTCTTTGGAAGTGAAGTACATTTTCATAATAGTACATCACACTATCATATCCTATCGTAACTGTAAATTTACTTTCTTTTTTCTTTTTTGCTATTATGAAAATTGACTTATGAATATGATAGTGCGGATGATGTGGTCTCAAAATTTACATATTCATATTATGAGATAACCAATATGGTACCATCACTTATTTGTTTAAATAAAAAGGACAAATATATGTAAATGGTGTGGCCCGACGATCAAATTACATTCATATGAAAAAGAAACTTTACTCTATCCTATGTATATTCCTTGTTAGTATACAATTACATCTAATATTCCACGACATCGCACGGGTTATCAACTATTTCTAAAGAACGGATTTGATGTTTTGATGCAGTACTATTGGCAGTTGAAATACTTAATAGTACTTTTCGTCGTAAAGAAAAAACCGAGGGAGATGTATGCCACGCAATATTTGAGTCAGACCTCCGTTGTAGCTCGATACGGCCCGTTGGGCTTCTTGATTGGGCCCAAGCAAGAGCATGAGGGACCAACCGCAGACGTCAGTGTCTAGTAATCACTGTAGTACCACATCAACCAGGTAAACAGAAGCATCGGGGCAGACCTATACCTTTCTCGGCCTTTTGCCTAAGATGAAGTGTAGTAGCTGTTCTTATTATTTTAATTATTTTTCTTTTTTTTTGGGGGGGGGGGGGGGGGGGGGGGGGTGGGGGCGCGCCGAGCGACCATTGAGGTAGCTTGCTGCCTGGGCCTCTCGAGCGTCGCCCAGCTGTCGCACTACAGGGCAGGCAGGGCGCACTCCAACTCCAACCAAATCTCAATCAAAAAGCTTCAGCATGTTTGGTTTCATTATTACGAACTTGGAGGAACCTAACCAGGGCAATGTCTGACCTGATGAAATTTTGGCTCTGTCCCACCGGGTGTTAACATCGTTGCTGTACGGAGATGGAAACTTGTCCAACTACCACTGGTATTCATTGCCGTTCAGAAAGGCTACTGAGATCGTGACCGTGAGCGCGGAGGAAGCCTTAAGCGTAGACATAACATGATGCAGGTTGCGTCGCGAGTGTTTGAACAACCCGTGTTGCTCTTATGCGTACTTAGATGCTGCTATTCATGGTCTGTCGACACACCGCACATTGCTGGAAGGGCGGAGAACAAGGGAAGATGATCGTGACCATATTCCCCAGCGGCGGCGAAAGATACATGAACTCTGATATCTTTGCAGATGTCAGGGACGAGAGCAGTAACTTGACCTTCTGATGTCCTAAAGAAAAATTTCACACCTTATGTTATTTTGCCGGCGACTTCCTTGGAGCTACATGATATCTCTTTTTCAGTTTCTCACTGAGATACATAGTAGCATCAGGTCCAATTCTCAAGCCACAAGACATATAACGAATAACTCAAAAATATGTCAACATCTGCTAGAACTAGAAGAGCATGAAAACTTAAAGATAATGTGTCAACAGAATTCTAGTCAAAGATGTTGGATTATTAGTCTTTCATCAATGTTAGTAATACATAAGCACGATAGAGAAGTCAGTATCTGAACAGGTTACATCAGGCCCTGCATGTCTCTTGTATGGACCCCTTTTCTCTCTCGCGCTAAGTGAGCCTTTTGCTCATTTGATCTCAGGAGTCAGGGCATGATATAATGTAACGGCTATAGCTATCATGGTACACATATATACGTATCACATCTAAGTCGACCGTACATTATGCACACAACACTTCAGACACGTAAACAGGAAAGTGTATAGTACAGTCTACATGCCGGAACTACCTGTGACCTTGGCCTCTTAGAGACATCATTGGTAATGTACACGCTGCATCCCCAGGATGGCCCAAATGGCATGGGACAATTAGCAGGCATCCTTCGTGAGTTATAATGACAAAATGGCAAGGGGCCTGTTACTTCTCTATCCCGATTTGCGATGATTATCTGTATTAGAGGACGAGTTTCCATGGAACTATCTACTTGCCTGGGCTTGCCTATTCATGACGTCGTGATAGTATAAAAGAACACACATCGGTTGCCCAAGTATGCTGAAAAAGAACCAAAATATCATGTTGCCCACCTGTCATGTTCAACAGACTTTAGAAAAGTATGAAAAAGACAGCCATGGAACATTAGAAGACAACGAGAACTTGTGATTGCAGCATACCATTGTGTTCTTGAACTTTTCTTGAAGATACTTTGTCAAGAATACCAGGGGTATCTGGAAAAGATATCAATTAATGGAGTCAGCCTATGCGCTAATGAGCACAACCACATCGCCTACAACAAAGACGCCCAATAGCCCATGCATGTGCACTCTGCCCACTGAAGTGCCCTAACAGCTCCTACCATTTTCCATAAAATCAGGGTTTTCAGCTGATGTACATCATAGAATATTTAATAACTTACAAGTTGATTGATTGCAAGGAAAGTTTTAAAAGTTAATATATTGATTGGTACAAAATGCAACGACTACGACTCTCAAAAGGATACAAATTGAACCTGCATCAATGGAAGGAGATAGAGCAAGATAAAAAGATGTAGATAGAAAGAACTATACCTGAAACATGATTCCAATAAATGCCCAGAACTTGAAAATGTGGCATGGCACAGCGATGCATATCTGCAAATTCAGAACACAACGAAATAAAGTGATGAAAAACTCTTAAATGGATACAAAAGGTCATATCGAAGGCATGCAAAATGCTGAAGGAAAGAATGGAAACCTGCTGGTCCATGCATAGCTTGTGACTAGAATAATAAACAGGAAACAATGTACATGTTGAGTAATTGAGATTTTTTGAAACAAATAGGGTACCTCATGAAATACAGCCGAAACCAGAAATGAGATTAGAATGGCAACACCCTTGAGTGTAGACATAACATGAAATTGAGAAGCACAGGCAGTGAGGAAATGATTTCATTTATGCAAAGAAGAATTTGATATATCAACAAAATTTCATGGATCGCACATTCACGTATAAAAGTCACCAGAAGCCAGACTTTATAGCAATAGTCGATTAAGCATATATATTCTACATATCTTACATAAGGTTATTTTTATACACCTTAATCATGAAAAATGCTTATTATTCTAAACTCACATGAGCATTACTTGCAAGCCATTGTCTTGCTCATTATTTAGAAGATTGGCATGTTGCAAATCTAGAGCTGCATTCTACATAGCATCATGTAGAAGATCAAAAGCAAGCTATTATATTAGTCCTACTTTTAAACAAAACGAGAAGTAATGGCAACATAAACAAGCCAAGAAATATCCATCTATACATCATTTAGGTAGCGGGAAAAAAATGTAAATTTTTTTTATACACAGATGAATTACCCTTGACAAGCCATTCCTTATGCACGGAAAATATATATGTCGAATGATCCACTTATGAACAGGCTGAGAAGAGGTAGACCAATTGTCAGTCACTGAAATGATATCAATGTATATTAATCAGACAATCATCTCAGGCTCAGTGACAAGTCTCATCAGTCACAACCAGATAAGTTCTTCGAAAAAGTAAACAAAAAAAGTGCTCCCTGGG
Source organism: Oropetium thomaeum (assembly GCA_001182835.1). NCBI lineage: Eukaryota > Viridiplantae > Streptophyta > Magnoliopsida > Poales > Poaceae > Oropetium > Oropetium thomaeum. The sequence goes on from LFJQ01000039.1 coordinate 1,248,949, forward strand.
TATGAAGATTGACCACAGTAGGGGATTTCCCCTGCTGTATTTAGTTTCAAAAAGAAATTGAAGAGTGAGAGAAATCTTAAGGCGGAGGTAACAAGAAGATTACCATGTTCCACATTCTCCAATACTGAGTCCCCAGATTACCGTCGCATTAAAATTCATGTAATAAGTCAGTTCTATTTGATGTTTTCACTTAAAAGAATCAAACTTAGCTGTTGACAGGTTTTTTACCTCTTCAACTGTTTTGGCGTTCCACCAGTCCTTATAAAATTCACGATCACCAAAACGTAGTAGTTCAGCAAGAATGTTTAGCCTGTACACAAATGTAAATGGATGAAAACCATTTAAGATGAATGAAGTCTGCTGCAGGTTAAAATATCTCGATTTATGCTACAGAAACACTTCTGTCTAACAAATTCAAGTTATCACTGATTTCATATGATACCTAAAAGGTAAGAATCTTGTACTATATATTTCATACGGTACCCAACTTAAGTACAAAGGAAACATAGCATAGGCTATGGCAGAGATAACCAAGGTACTAACCATAAATGGAAAAAGCAATAGAACATGCAAAGCCATACATATAATGTTGGCACCGAGAGTTTCAAGACTCTCTCTACAGCATTCAAGAAATTCCCTTTCAGCGGATGCTTGGAATTCTTCACAATTGGATTTATGTACTGCAAAATCAAAAGAAAAGAAAGAGAGAAGTTGACTAAAATCTCAATATAAAAACCAAGTTACTTGAGTAAGATAGTAGGCTCACTTGCTCAATTATAAAACCCATCAAGCCTGTAAAAACTAGGCACTTCACAAGTTGTCGTATCACCCAGCCCTTCCTAATGCATGCTGTTCGAGGATAACTTGGCTGCATGTATAAGTGTGACATCAGGAAATCCAACTAAATGTAATGAGTGAATAGACAGAATAAGCAACACAGATCTACCTGGTAGCAAAGTGTTGGAGCCAACATAAAATACACAAGACTTTTAAAGGTTGGGTCCTTCATAATCTCAGGATCGATAGAGTTACCATATGTAACTCCCTATTACACAATAACAAACAATGAGAGCTACCGAGATTAAAACAGAGATCAAATAATATAATGACACACACATCCATGACTGAGTGTGATATCTGATTATACAAAGTAATGAAAGGAAAATAAAAGAAATATGACAAACTAGAAAACATGATAATTAATTGAAACATATATGATTTTCGAAGGAAGGAGAACATGATTTTCCCTCAAAAAAAAAGGGAAGGAGAACATGATTCAGGCTCTTCAAAATAAATTTTGAAGCAAAAGGGAAGTTACCAAATCAAATCTGAAGAAAAAGGTTGTCAAGAAGTTATGTTTAAGAAACATACAACTTGTTAAGCAAAAAAAAAATTCGAAGTTTATGCAGATGCATTTCAACAAGTTACCTTTTCGATACTTTTGGACAATACTCTGATATCATAATTTGTATGAGCATAAGAGACAAGCTTCAACCACATGATGCTTGCGAGGAACATTAGCACAAATCCAGATAATACAGCTGAGTCACACCTGAAAACATTTAAATTGTAAGTCAGATGACAATTCAGAACTCGTGCATGAAACACAATCTTTTGAAGTAACAATTAGTGACAATCAAAACATTAGCAAAAATTTATAACCCATAAACTGAACATTATCGAAAATGATTGACAACAGAATAGTGAAAAGTACTTGGTAATCCTGATTCTATTTACATTCAGATGATAGATAATAACTGATAAAAATACTTTTGAGTAACTAAATCAAAATTCTAATACATCCAAATGCCACTCACACGTCAACATTACCTAATGCAACTTCAAAGAAACAAATTTCACAGAGAGCTAACATTATTCATTAGTAACTCAAGAACACAACACTGCAGTTGGTTCTACTTACAACATTATTTAAACATAAAACATAAAATAATTAAACAGAAGATTGATTGTCTCATTAAAGGAAAGATTGAGATGTTTGAGACATATGAATTTAGTGTGCAGACAACTATGCAACAACAACAACAACAACCAAGATTTTTAGTCCCAAACAAGTTGGGGTAGGCTGTGCAGATAACTATTCAATATAGCAAATAACTATAGAAACAAAATGAGCGTATCCCAAACCACCAAATACATGAGCTCAAAGAATCAAAAGTAGATGCATCCAAACAATTCCAAAGCCACACACACAAAAAAAAAACTTACTTCAGAATAACGACTACTGGATATACAAGGACAGATGTCGTAATAATAATATGGAGAAGAATAACCACCTGCAAACAGGTGCAAAGAAGTCATAATGGTTAAAACACGCAAACTACATGAAACTACAAAAGGTAAAATCATACAAAATATTTTACTCTCGATAATTATCAATGACAATCTTACAAGCTATATACAAGAACAGCAGAAGAGCATGTTCACTGAAGAGACTGTTAGAGAGTCCATCTCGAAAACTATTTCCTATTCTATCTCCTAGTTATGTATAGAAACGTATCCTATGATGATACGATCATGTAATCGTCTATAATTAGGACTTGTAATATCTTCATATAAATATGAAGCAGGCCACCCAATCTGGGTCAAGGCGTCCATCATATTTTACATGGTAATCAGAGCAACCTCTTCCGCAGAGTTTATCAATGACGTCGTCCTCAACTTCGTCAACAATGTCTTCACCCCTCGGTCAACCTGTCTCTGAGAAACTCACCAGAGACAACTTTCTTTTTTGGAAGGCGCAGATCCTTCCTCCTCTCCGAGGTGCACAGCTCGACGGGCTCCTTGATGGGTCGCGCGCAGCTCCGGCCAAGACCATTGATGTCACGGAGGCCGACAAATCGATAAAAAAGGTCGATAATCCTGAGTACGCCCTATGGGTGGCTCAAGATCAGCAAGTTCTTGGTTATCTACTCAATTCCTTGTCCAAGGACGTGTTGATCCAAGTGCTTGAAGCTAAGACGGCGGCATAGGCATGGACATCCATCACGTCTCTCTTCTCCGCGCACTCCAAGGCGCGGGTCACGAATCTGAAGATGCTGTTGTCGACCACGAAGAAGGGAGGCATGACGGCATCTGCATATTACTCCAAGATGAAGTCAATTCGTGACGAACTCGTGGCGACAGGCAAGGGCCCTGACAATGAGGAGTTCATTGCGTTCATCCTGAACGGGCTCAACTTCGATTACAACTCCCTTGTCTCCTCTGTTCTGGGACGCATTGACACCATCACCATCAGCGACTTCTATTCTGAATTACTTTCGTTTGAGATGCGTCTTCAAATGCTCAAAGAAACTCCTGATGGCGAGGGTCAGTTTCAGTCCTCGGTCAATGCCGCTACTCGAGGACGTGGCGGTGGCTATCGAGGGGGTCGTGGTCCTCCAAACCGCGGTCGCGCGACAAGAGGTCGTGGTCCAGGAAGTCGTGGACAAGGAGGCCGCACTGGTGGTGGTAAGAACAAGGAACTATGCCAGATCTGTGGCAAAGGCGGACATGTAGCTCTTCGTTGCTGGTATAGATGGGATGAAAGCTATCAAGCTGAAGATGAGAAGAGTGCCAATGCTGTAGCATCATATGGCGTTGACACAAATTGGTATATGGACAGCGGTGCAACAGATCATGTTACATCCGAGCTCGAGAAACTAACAACGAGTGACAAGTACCACGGGCAGGACAAGGTGCACACGGCCAGCGGATCAGGTATGGTTATTAGTCATGTTGGCAATGCATCTATTCATACCCCTATGCGTAATCGTAATCTGAATCTTAAAGATGTCCTTTGTGTCCCTAGTGCTCATAAAAATCTTGTTTCTGTGCATCGTTTAGCCAAAGATAATAACGCTTTTCTTGAATTTCATCCATCCTTCTTTCTGATCAAGGATCAGGTGTCCAAGAAGGTCATCCTTAGCGGCAGGTGTGAAAGGGGACTCTATCCCCTGCCGGCACCAGATATAAAAGAGCATAATAAGCTCATTCTTGCAGTTCAATGTCCATCTTCTGAAGTCTGGCATAGCAGATTAGGTCATCCAGCTTTTCCTATAGTTAGGCATATTGTTAAGAGTCGTAATCTTCAATGTTTAGCAGAGTCTAAGTCTCAGTCAGTTTGTGATTCATGTCAACGTGCAAAAAGTCATCAGCTTCCCTATGGAGTTTCCACTAGTGTGTCTACTGTTCCTTTTGAGCTTGTTTTCTCTGATGTTTGGGGACCAGCTCCCACATCAGTTGGTAAACATGACTATTATGTAAGTTTCATTGATGATTTTAGCAAATATGTTTGGATCTATCTTCTTAAGAAGAAGTCTGATGTCTATCAAGTCTTTCTTAATTTTCAAAATTTTGTTGAAAGACAATTCCAGTGCAAAATCAAAACTATGCAAACTGACTGGGGTGGTGAGTATGAAAAATTAAACTCCTTTTTCCAGAAAATTGGAATTGTTCACCATGTTTCCTGTCCTCATGCTCATCAACAAAACGGCTCTGCAGAAAGAAAGCATCGTCACATAGTTGAAGTTGGTCTTGCCCTCCTTGCAAATGCATCTATGCCATTAAAATTCTGGGATGAAGCTTTTCTCACTGCCACCTATCTCATAAATATGCTGCCAAGCAAAGTTCTTGACTTTGATACTCCCACTAAACGCCTTCGTGGCCATGATCCTGATTATTCCATGCTCCGCATTTTTGGTTGCGCTTGTTGGCCAAATTTACGCCCATATAACACCAGAAAACTTGCTTTTCGTTCTACTAGATGTGTCTTTCTTGGCTATAGTCCCCTTCATAAAGGATACAAGTGTCTTGATCCTAGCACTGGCCGTGTTTATATTTCTCGTGATGTTGTTTTTGATGAATAAAAATTTCCCTTTTCTGAACTTCATGAGAATGCCGGTGCTCGTCTTCAAAAAGAAATTCTTTTGCTTCCTGAATTCTTACGCAATGGGGATCATGATATTTGCATTGATGATGTGACTAATGATCAAAATCAGTGTGCTTCTAGCTGTGTTGGTGGCTTGCAGGTCCCTCAGTTGACTCGGTTTAAAAATCTGGACAACAATGGTGCAAGTCCTGACATGCCGATCGTGCATGATTTGTCTGTATCAGGGACACCTGTACGCGGCGGCAGCGCGAGTGCACTCGGCACTGCAGACTCGGACGCGAGCGACGCTGGCGCAACCACCAGCGCGGGTGCCCTCGGCACTGCCGGCTCGGACGCGAGCGACGCTGGCGCAACCACCAGCGCGGGTGCACTCGGCACTGGTGCAGGCTCGGCTGACTCGGACGCGGGCGACGTTGGCGCCACTACCATTGAATCTTCTGCTGCTGCATCTTCAACACATACTGGTCCGGTCACTAGGCTTAAAAAGGGAATCAGTAAGCCTAAACAATATACAGATGGGACTGTTCGGTATGGCCTGTCATGTTCTGCAGAACCATCAAGTGTCATCGACGCCTTAGCAAATAAACACTGGAAGTCAGCAATGGATGATGAATATTTTGCTCTTTTAAAGAATGGCACTTGGCATCTGGTGCCACCATCTGAAGGAAAAAATGTTATAGACAGTAAATGGGTCTATAGGATCAAATCAAAGGCAGATGGCACATTAGACAGATACAAGGCACGTCTGGTAGCTAAAGGGTTCAAACAGAGGTATGGCATTGATTATGAAGATACCTTTAGTCCAGTTGTTAAAATTGCTACAGTACGACTTGTTTTATCTATTGCTGTGACCAAGGGGTGGAAATTGAGACAACTTGATGTTCAGAACGCGTTTTTGCATGGTGTTCTGGAAGAGGAGGTTTATATGAAGCAACCACCTGGGTATGAGAGTTTGGAATTTCCAAACTATGTGTGTAGACTTGATAAAGCTATCTATGGATTAAAACAGGCCCCAAGAGCCTGGTATTCAAAGTTAAGTTCAAAACTTGTGAACCTTGGTTTTGTTGCATCAAAGTCAGATACCTCATTGTTTATTTACAAGCATTCTGGAGTCACCTTGTATATGCTAGTATACGTTGATGACATTATTGTCACGGGATCTTGTGATAAAACTATCTCTACACTGTTGAAGGATTTGAGGTCTGAATTTGCACTCAAAGATTTGGGTGATCTGCATTTTTTCTTGGGAATAGAAGTGAATCGAACTTCAGAAGGAATTTTCTTGTCTCAAGAAAAGTATGCTTTGGACCTTCTGCAACGAGTTGGGATGAAGAATTGCAAGTCGTCGCCGTCTCCGCTGTCGTCGTCTGAGAAACTTTCGGCATTCAAAGGCGAATCGCTGACAGCAGAAGATTGTACACGGTATAGGAGTATTGTTGGAGGGTTGCAGTACTTAACTATTACTCGACCTGATATATCTTTTTCAGTAAATAAGATCTGTCAGTATCTACATGCTCCAACGACAGCTCACTGGTCAGCAGCTAAGAGAATTCTTAGGTTCGTGAAAGGAACATTGAAATTTCGTTTGCATTTGTCCAAGTCATCAATGCAACTGCATGCATTTTCAGATGCTGACTGGGGAGGAGATTTGGACGATCGGCGCTCGACTGGAGGCTTTGCTATTTTTCTTGGTCAGAATTTGATTTCATGGAGTGCTAGAAAGCAGGCAACGGTCTCACGGTCAAGTACAGAAGCAGAGTATAAAGCTGTTGCTAATGCCACTGCAGAATTGATATGGATGCAGTCATTGTTGGGTGAACTTGACATTCATCTCAAAGAACCACCGACAATGTGGTGTGATAATTTAGGAGCCACATATCTGTCAGCCAATCCGGTCTTTCATGCTAGAACAAAACATATAGAAATTGACTATCATTTTGTGCGAGAAAGAGTAGCACGGAAAGAGCTTCTTATCAAGTTTATTTCTTCTAAAGATCAAGTGGCGGATGGCTTTACTAAAGCGTTGTCAGTTCAAAGTCTCAAGGAGTTTCAACACAATCTAAATCTTCGTGGCTAGTGGAAGTTTAGATTGAGGGAGGATGTTAGAGAGTCCATCTCGAAAACTATTTCCTATTCTATCTCCTAGCTATGTATAGAAACGTATCCTATAATGATACGATCATGTAATCGTCTATAATTAGGACTTGTAATATCTTCATATAAATATGAAGCAGGCCACCCAATCTGGGTCAAGGCGTTCATCATATTTTACAGAGACACGACTATAGAGCAATTGCTGATAACAAGTAGATGACAAACTTACATTTTCACTAATGAACTTTCTTTGAATAAGCTTCTCAGCTACGAGTGCAGCAAGTGGGAAAATTGGTAAAGTAAGGCTGAAATTCACAGACTTATCAATTCATAAATGAATAGGATAAATGATAATTGAAAGGAACTGAATGACTAAACATATTTACCAGCACATCAGAAGGGGCCAATCTCCCAGTGAACTTGCACTAAACCAAAATCCAGCCCTTATCAGTAGGCCATACTGCAGCAGCAGTTCAAAATGTCTTAGATGTGTACTTGTCAGGTGCGCAGAAAGCGAATGCAGAAGCCACTTTCAGAAGGGAAGTTTGAGGGAGCACTAAATGAAAATGAGAGACGCGCCAAAATGGAAGTAACTAAACCTTCATTAAATTCTCAATAATGAGTCTGCTGTTCACCGCAATAAGTACAACAATGCATAGATTCAGAAGACCTGCATGGCTCTGCAATAAGGAAAACATTTAGTTTTTTTTGGTTGTGTTATTAACAACTAAGGCAGGAATAAAAAAAAATAAGGTTAGAAGACTCACAGCAAACAATAACCTTAATAAAAATTGAAAAAAAAAACTGAAAAAGAACTTTACAGCAACCTAAAGGGTTCCAAAGCCTGGTTGGTTTTCTACAAGCTATAGTAAACACATTGAACCAAATATCCGAGCACCATAGCAGATAATGATTTTTCTCCAATTGTTCCCAGTTGAGCCCTCAGCTGGTTATACACCAATTTTCTATGGCGCATATGGCATCCAAGTATAAGGTTCATTTTAAGTCAGAAGAAAATAAGAACTGATTCACAGGAAAATGATGTTCGATGTACCACTTTTGTCACATGAGCTAAATTATATAATTTCAGCAATTGATGCATTATCAGAAAGAATAAGGCTTATAAAGATAAATCGAGCTCATGGGTGACTAAATTACGTTTTGAATAGGCACTCGACTATAACTCCCACCTTCAACCTAAATATGGTATTATTCGGATTTGTTAGAGTGTATGCACGAAATTTTGAATAGAATTAAGACAAATGCTAAGACCAGGCACGAAGTTTGATGGGAGTAGCCAGCTCAGATGCAGAAAATTGACATTTAATGTGTTCCTGCTCTAATTTTCAGCAAAGTTAACTTGCAAGGGAGTGGCGTCCTAGAGTTCAAAACAGAAGGAAAAAAAGAACAAGTTAAGGCCAAACGGTGTTGCAACAATGGGCCAAGTCAAAGATAAAGGGCCAACCAGGTTAGTGGTCCCATAAGACAAAATGTGCAGTGATATAATCCTCGCACAGAATCAAGCACCAGTCAGGGTATAAGAATTAATCCTACTGGCATGAACCATACTGCACGAGTTGCAGTTTCAGAATACAACATTAGAGACTGAGAATATTAATGACATAGCCCAAAAAGCCCTGCAGCCCTAAACCTGGAGTCTCTGGTCAAAGTCTCTGCCCGTATCCATACCTCCCCAATAACTTTGCAGTACCAAGCATCCAGTAACTGATTTGCCCACCCATGTCGACGCACCAAGTTCCGCTAATAGCAACAGTTACGCTCGTTGTTTGCTGTTTGTACCGTCCCATGCCAAATTCTGCATCGAATGCATCCAGCACCCGCAAACTGGTCCCCTGATCCCCAAAACGAGCACACACCGACCTCAATCTCCAGCAGCAGATGCCCCCACGAAACGAAATGCCCCTTCCATGAACATGCAAGAAATCTATCCGCGATTCGGATGCCCGCAAATGAAAATCCGAGCAAGCGAGAGCATAAGTGGCCCACTGGCAACCAATTCGCTAATAAGCGTGATTTTTGGGGGGGGAAAAAGAAGTGGACTCCAAACAGCAAAAAGGTTGCAAGTCATGCAGTCGCAGGAGGTAGATGAGACCACGAGAACGACGAGCCTGCGTCAATGGCGAGCCTCTCACCTGGCGTAAGATGGCGTCCGAGCTGAGGGGGCTCTCCTTGACGCGGCGGTGCGCGGGCGCCGAGGCACGATAGCAGAACATCTCGTGTTGCGGTTGCTGCTCCTGGTGCTGCGGTGGGTGCGGCTCAACGTTCCCCTGCAGGCCTGCGGACTGTTCGCCGGCGTCGGCGGACGGTGCGCGGCGGAGGCGGAGGGCCGAGCCGGGTTCGCCCCCGTCGGCCCGATCGGAGGCCGCTGAGGCCATGGACTGGGGTGGGGCCATGGGTGAAAGGTTCTAGAAGCTTCGGTTCGGTGTTTGAGGTGTGCGAGACTTGAGCTTTGAGGCGTCGGCGGTGGACTGGAGGAGGCGGCGCCGAAGCGGCGAGGTGGTGGCTTTTTGATGATGCTGGGCGTTGTTGGGCTGCGGGGAGATGCTGATGCACAAAAGCGCGGGGGGAGATGGCGGCCTCGAAAAGGGGACACGTGGACGGTAGGCCTCGCCAGGCGTCCGCCCCGTCACCATCTTCAGTGGTCGGGCCCGGCTTGCCGGACGGGACCTCGGCACGTCGCCTTTTGTCTACACTCTGGCTCGAGCCATGCTGAGATGTTTTAGTGAATTTTAACTACTCACGATATTTTTAAAATATTATCGCTGTAGTATACTACTATTTCTAGCTTTTTAAAACATTAAAATTATGTTATCCCAACGACAATAATCTAAGAATGAAGTAGACTTTGGAGCCACTAGCCAACCCAACACCTCGTTTTGCACTTAAGCACGCATTTTGATCAGACGGACTACAATTTGATTAGACAGCAGGAAGGACAACAACGTCCTGTACTTAAGTGTTTACTTTTTTTGTGATGATACTTAAGTATTTACTTCCTCTAATTTTAAAATATACTAATCATTATGGTGAATACTTTTAGTTCATTTTTGAACTAGCGATTATATTTGAAATGGAGGAAATCACAAATTTCCCCTTAGTGATCGTGGCAATATCACCAAGTACGTGTATTGACATGAGTCTTGTCCCTGTCACGAACTAATGTATGCAGCTTGATGGAAAAAAACTCCGCCCAACCTACTATGAAAGGACTTGAACAGGAGCACTTGATTATCGCATGATTAAATTATTAGGAGCAACTTTCGTGATGTCGCATCAGATATGGAATAAGCTGTGGTAGGCACACGTAGCTATCAATTCGAGATGCAGTCTGGCTTTACTTTTTCTTAGAAATTCTTAAATGATGCCTTTACCGGATGCCTTGACCATTACCAAAGTGCCCACGGGCCCCTGGTTCATTTCAGACTAGAAATGCTTCTTCCCTTTGGCAAATAACAAGCGCAAGCAGAGGAGTGCAACAAATTACTCCCTCCATTTTTTTTATATGTCGTCGTTGATTTTGATCAAAAACTTTAACCATTCATCTTATTTAAAAAATTAATCTAAATATATAAAATAAAAAATTAAAAATTAAAACATCTTTATTAATGAATCAAATTTTAATAAAATATTTAATATGTTTCTATTTTTTAAATAAAATAAATGATCAAAGTTATTGATTAAAATTAATGATGATACATTAAAAAATGAGAAAGTATTAATTAAGTAATGATGACGGTTAAGGCTTTGTTTCAAAGGAGAAGGCCATATAAACATAAAAATCACACGAGCAGAATATTTCCTTCCAAAACGAATGGATCATTAGAAGACAGACGAAGAATGACACCAAAGCCTTCTCATAAGAAGACAAATTATGAAAGGACTTCTGAACGGGAATAAAAAATGAGCTTGAACCAATGCTTACAACCCTTAAAAGTTGGACGAGAAAGAAAATTTCAAGGGCGTGAACCCTCATACCCTCTCTAGGGTCATTAAGACAACCGAAAGTTATCTCAGTATCTCACTGAACCCTGATAATTTGTTTTAGGGGCGCTTTTAGTTTTAGTTATCTATTGCTCTAAATGATATTATTTCTAAAGTGATTATTTACAAAATAAACAGAAGCTACAATCCACATAGCAAGAAACTATGATACATCTGTGTGGTAATACTACAAGAAATTGACTATTGAATTATACGAGTTGGAAGGAGAAAGTAGAACATAACGAGACCATTATGACGTATTATTCTATAATTCAGGCGAGCTTTTAAACTTCATGTAACTGTTCAAATAATCAGTTTGAACAAGAAATGTGTTCAGAGTAAGAATCGCAAACAAAAGCACAATTACAACGATGCTGACTTATTTAAACTAACAGTCCAACGAATGATAGTGAAGATGAATTGCTACAATAACTGAGTATTATCTATCGTTCAGAAATTCAAGTTCTGGAACAAGATTAGGCCTGTCTAGGTGGCATTACATGTGAATGATAGTGAATCATACAGCACTGCAATGCAGACTTGCTCGAGTCCTTCAATGTGGAATTTACCTTCGATCTGTCCCTTCCACTGCCGATTCTGGATAAAGCAATCACGACCACACCTTGGGGCCAAAACTTCTGGGATTAGAATTATAATCTACATACACATTTACTAAAGAATCAACATGGCCGCGGTCCGTTAGCATAGCAACAAGTGATCTTATGGGGATCAGCGGCTTCTTCTGGCACCAAGGGAAGGAACTGATGGCAAAGTCCTGCACCATCTCTCCGTTTGCAGTAGAAAGGCCATGGGCCTTCACGGAGAGCAAGCCAAAAAAACAACAAATTCTGTAGACATCATCTACGCATAATACATATACAAGCTATTTGCAGCAGCACATGCGATGGAATTTTCAGTTGGGTGCCACGCGAGATGGAGCAACTTCGTGGAGAAGTCAAATGAATTTCCATTGGCATCGACACCTGAATTTTCTCCTCCTGTAACATATAAGATCAGTTGTGGCTGGAGGAACAAATGTCATGGAGAACATCAATTCAATGCTGAAGGAGATGCACTCACCTCTGCGAACACCACGGGTAAAAGAAGTTAATGTCCGTGTGGGCCTTGTTGGATTAGCAATCTGACGCCTAATGGCACACAAAATTCCAACAAAAAAAACTTGCATTACAATTGCAGAAAGACAAGTTGAAAAAATTCGAACAAGGATAATAATGTATGGTTGACAGAAAATTGATAAGTTCCAAACAGTTGCAACTATAGAGCACCCGCAGCAATGTTGAAAAGTGAACCATGAACAAAGTCGATGAGTTATCATCCAAAATTGACTTCTGAACTTGCACAGACGAGAGAATAAAAATACCATGGTGTCCTGTCTCAAACCATTCACAGGAGTGCAGAGCAAAATAAGAATATCCTATGTGGCTATGGACCCGCTCACAATAGAGCAACCGAACCATCTTCAGTTCGACGCAGAACTACTGATGCTCTAATGCAGCAAACTGCCTGAGAACCAAACAGAAATCAAGGTATTTCCAGTTGTTTTGTCTTATTCAACAGCCATCACCCTTCCCAGGCCACATCCCAAACAACGGATGGCAAGAACCAAGGCACCCCAATAACTAGTGGGGAATACATGTATGCCTCACGAAAATAATTGATTCAACGTCAACTGAAATATGTCCCTACTGGCACCCATCTCCTATTACATCCCAAAATTTTGGGAACAGGAAGTATAGCAACCTGCCAAACCCACATCAAACCTGGCCATTGGCCACAAAAGTAAAAGAACATGGTGTTGTAAGATACAAAAGTTACCTCATGGGATTCCTACTTGCTTCCAAAGTAGTTGCCTCCGTGCTTCCAGGAGTACAACCAAAAACACGAAATATATTACTGCATTCAAAAAATACCACCAAAATAAAGTGTTAACAGACTGGAATTCTATAATAATTCACATTTAGATAATGAGCTAAAGAAATACCCATAAGAACCAGTTGCAACACGAAGTCCATCTCCACTCAGACAACACTCAAACTTGTCAAAAATTGAGTCATTCTCATACAGATCACAAAGCTGAAAACAGTGATAGCACACAATTAAATTATATATTGGTCATCCTGTGGCTTGTTAATCATTCAGTCAAGAAGACTTCACCTGAGGTCTTAAATGTTCATGAACCTGGAAGGTTGAAATAGGACCTGAATCCATGTTTAGATCCCATAGCTGATGATGAAACAGCAAGATTAACTTTTCTTTAAAAGAGCACAGATTAAACTGAACACCACATATGGGACATAATTCTATGGAAAAGAATTTGTTTTACAAGGCCATAATTCAAACAACTTCAATGGAAATGATTTGCTGTAAATAGTACTTACATAATCTGGCCACAAAATGCCTAGCAACAATCAACCAGACATTAAAGGAAGAATAGAGAGGACTGGGACGAGAATTGGCATCAAGGAGATCATAAGTAATCTCATAACTCATTCCTATTAGTTGCTAAGCATAGTACACGTAATAGAACTGTTTTTGATCATGCATGCTGCCTTCAAAACACAAGCCAATGACACTGAACCACTTTTATAGCCACATGCTTGACTTGTAATGCAAGTATAAAAATCATGCAACAGTACAGTGAACATCCACAACCCCTTCTTCAAACATAAGAAGACAACAATGAAAATCATTGAAAATAAACAACATAGTATGAAGCCACAGTACAAAGTCAATAAATATTTTTGATTTGGAAAGCAGTCAAGCCAGGCCAAGCACTGGGAAAGATAACATATAGAGCCTAGTAACACACCTTAAGAGTCATGTAATCACGGCTAAGAATATATCTTCCATCCCTTGAAAACTTTATGTCTGAAATCGACGCAATAATCTCTGTAAAGAAGGACCTCGATCCAGGTGCTTCATGTTCCTCGAATCTGTTTGCAGGGCTCTTGTTAACTCATAAATAATCTTGAAATTCTTTTGCAATATAAGTAAATGTATACACTCCAGCGCATCAGTGTAATATGCGGTAGAGGAGAAGGTGAAAGTACAAAGGAGTGACTAACATCTTGGAATGATTGTCACATAATGCTGATTGTCGCAGATCAATAAGTCGGATAGTACCCTTTGAACTACTATAGGCCAGCATATTACAATGGGATGGATGAAACTCCGCACATGTAATCACCTCTGAAATATAAACAGCATTGCATCATGAAGCACAAAGGCCAAGGAAAGAATAAGCATGATAAGACCTCTGGTAATCGCAACGAAAGAAACTACAATAATTCAACCAAAGGAATAATAAAGAAAAGGAAATAAAACTGCCACAGTAGACAGGTTTAATTCCATTCCTGTTGCAAAACAAAAAGTTAAATTCCATTCAGGCGTGTAACTCCTATATAAAGTAATTATCACTTCATTTGCAGCCTATCTCCCGCATATCAGCCCACGGCAAATTTCAAAACGTCAAAAATCATATCAAACTACATTAAAACTGTGCTTCTAAGGTTTTAGTAGAACAACAACATCTCCATAAGAATGGCTAAAAAGTTTTAGTAGAACCATTACGCTAAAAGATAGTTCTAAATCTCTAATTGTAAATATGCCATCATACAATGTTCTGTAAAACATCGCGACTTTACAATAAATAAAGGAAGTATTTGCATTTGTCATGTGAACGATTTGTCCCAAAAAAACATTACAGATTGTTGTAATTTTACAAATTTCTTACATCATTTTCCTCCATCATAAGACTTGATGGAAGATGGATAGATTAGAAAAAGGATCATAAGACTCTAACAGAACAATTGCTATTACTCCTTAATCCTTACAGTAGCACTACATCCAGATAAATGACAGGGAAAAATCTAATCCTAATTCTTATATGTTCTAAGCAGAGGTACAAACCATTCTACTGGAATGGAAGTGATACATGTTAAATTTTAGTCAGATGTCAACTGTACTTTGTATATAAAATTAAGCACAATTCAGTAAGCCATCATGAGACACGAGCTATACAGCTATGCTTTTTGTGATTATAAACGGTAACAAAGCCTCCCTAAAGCCGATTTGCACCATTTTGAATCATTAAGCCAAAAAAAAAGAGTAGGAGGAATTACCTGTTAGATCTTCCATGTTTGAAGGCTTCACATCAACAATGTTAAAGCTCTGGCTGTTTATTTCCAAGTTCCATAGATTTATTCGCAGATCATCAGCTGATATAAATGTTTCGCCATCACTGCAGATTAACAAACAAACAATGTATCAACACAACGCAGACTCAGTGAAGTACTTTGGAATGTAAAGGAACATGGCCATGGAAACTTCGGAATGCCGTTACGAAATAAAATTCAGAACCAAGTAAGACTAACCTATTATTTGAAATAGAATTTATATGGTAATCATGAGCATGAGCATATACACGTCGACATCTTGCAACAGGGTTTGCTTCTAGACTTGTAATCTGCACGTGATTTGA
This sequence comes from Oropetium thomaeum, assembly GCA_001182835.1. Classification (NCBI taxonomy): domain Eukaryota; kingdom Viridiplantae; phylum Streptophyta; class Magnoliopsida; order Poales; family Poaceae; genus Oropetium; species Oropetium thomaeum. The sequence continues at coordinate 1,264,434 of LFJQ01000039.1, forward strand.
AGTCAGTTACAATAAATAATAATATAATATCAACTTCACAATGCTAGATTAATTATAAGTATGCTCTGCAGATGTTATATGAACAAAGATTTAGTATAACTACCACAGGCAAACGCAGTGACGGGTATCCTCCAGGAGGAAATGAGAAATTGCTGCTCAGACAAGTTAACTTTTCTGAGCATCCACCGTTTGGAAGAGGGGCCTTAGAATTACTTGTACTTGCATTAGTATTGGTACTACTTCCTACACTATAGGAAGTGTCCAAATTCATGACTGAAACTCGTTTTACTTTCTTCTCTTGCACCTGGACAGTAGATAGAGCAACAGTAGGCCAAACAAATAATATATGCCACATAATAATAGCAGATTCAACTCAAAAAATGCAAAACAATAAAGCCAACCACAAAGAATACTGTATATTTGTTTGAGTTTGGAAAGATTGAAGAGTGAAAGCAATGTGAATATATGACTAGTACCACCAGCTAGATGTAAATCTCAAGATCACTTCCAGCAATGATAAAATCTAGTTCAACTTCAACCCCTATGAACTACAAGCAATCCAGCATTGGAAAATATGTACAATGGAATTCAACAACAGCCGCACAGTTGCACAACGTTTGGGCTAGCCTTACACTAATTAAACAGGAATTAGGATTGAAAAAGAAATACACATGCTTAGAAAATTTGAAAACCGCTCTTGATTATTTTTCTGCGCTTACCTTCCAGTATTTGATTGTTTTGTCATTTGTAGATAAAAGGGAGAGGGCATTGTTCGCTGTCTCGCACCACTTGATCTTGTTGATCTTCTCCTCTATTTCCAAACTCTTGAGGTAGTCAAACTACAAGGATCACATAAAAATAAGAACAATGCTAAAATAATTTTCTAACCACCAAAATTTCAGAAAGGAAACAGGAATAGCACACAGTACAACAATGTTCTGTTCTGTGCCCTGGAGCGCACATTTTAGTATGATAAAATAAAAGATAGTGTCATGACTCAAGCAAAAAAAAAATTGTTATCTGAACCCAAATTCACAACTCTATGGGACTGAACTTATAAAGAAAATGACTCAAAGTTTACTTATGTACATACTTCAGGTTCATGACTCTGAAATTCAGTTTTGTATCTGAACTCTGGGTGCCTAGAAATTGGAACATCTTGTCTCTCCAGTTCCCTTCGGTTTGCGTTCTGTTCATAGAACAATTTTATTAGGCCACACATCGAAATGAAAACCAAGATGAGTTCAAATATCCAGTGCTTACATCCCGAGCATCTGTCCTTTCAAACAAAACCACACGTCCTCCTTTATCCCCAGTGGCAAGATGATCACCAGATCTATCAAACTCAATTGCAGAGATGATGTCCACTGAAACAAAAACAGCAAGTCAACATTTTTTAACTTAGCTCCCACCCACAAAACAATGACATTCTTTGCCTATTTAAGCGATGAGTAGAAAAGGAAGTTAAACTTAGATTGCAACAACAGAGTATAAATAGATGACAATTACTTCTAACTGGCACATGTCCCATTTCTGATTCATTTTCATGCAGACAAAGGAGGCAAGCGACATGTGAAATTTAGGTCAAGTTACCACTACGTCGTCACAAGCCCTAGGCAAATCCTTAAGCGACATATCTTCCACGAATCTGGAGTCACGAGAGTACAAAAGCTACAACATCATTTCACAAACACCTTTCTACATTCCTTCAACTACAAAATCAAACATCTTTCTGTGAACACATCCCTCAAACCCCAGCCAGAGCCTAGCACTGGGGCGACTAGGCCACCCAAGGGCTAAAATGGATTCAAACGTCTTCATGACCTTCCCGCGAGGGTCATACTGAGGCGCCCTACCAGGAGAGCAGCAAACTAACCATCTGAATTTATCCAACATACCCGCGAGGGTCATACTGCTACCCAATCCAAAGCTACCTATTGAGAAAGGCAGGATTATGCGGTGCAACACCATCCCTACGCCTATCAAGCCCCCACGCACCCAGCCCGCGCATTCCAACCGCCATTCGAGACCCGAAGGGCTCCAATCCAACCGTCGCCACCGCCTCTCTACCCATCCCTCCCGATCCGCATCGCCGCCGCGCAGCCCGCTAGCACGCCCCGGCCCCAGAGGGCCCCACGAATCGAGCGGATCTCGAGGTCATCGACGCACCTTCCTGCACGTCCTCGCCGGCCGCGCGCTCGCCGAAGACCTGCGCGAACCGCCAGTCCAGCGGCTGCTGCTGCGACTGCGCCGCAGCCTGGCCGTCTTCGGGGGCCTGGGAATCCATGGTGGCGCCCGTCCGTCCCGTCCCGTCACGCGATCGCGCCGCGGGGGGACGGCATCGGGGGCACCGCGGATCGGGAACAGGGAAGAGAAGGCTCTGTGAGAATGAGGCGTCGGTTCCCCGTGGGATGCAGCGGCGGCGGCGGAGGGACGGAGATCGAGTCGAGGAGGGGGGAAGGGTAGGGGTGGGATGCGACGAGAGAGAAGGGGTGGAAGGACAAGTGATGTGGGGGAGGCGGAGGCCGAGGTCTCCTCTGTCTCTGTGTGTGCGCTCCTCTCTCGTGTAGTACCTGTTGCGCGTTTGTTCGAGTTCGCTCTTTTTTTTCTCGCTTTTCTGACATGACGAGTCTTTTGCACTTCGATCTCATCGAATATATAACGAAATTATTTTGCCTACGCAGCCATGCCCCGCGAAACTTCGTTTGCTCATGGAGAATTGGAGGGTAAAACATTAAGGATGCTCACTCTAAAATTTGCTTAGGCCCCATGCAAAAGACGCCATCTTTGAACTGGAGGAAACTTTTCTAAATCTTACATTTTTCCTGTAAAACTGAATAATTCTCTAAAATTCCTACACAATTTACGTAAAATTTCTACGATCTAAAAAACCCTTAATATTTTGACAGGAAAGAGAGATAAAAAATCAGTTATTTTGCTCATGTTGTACCTCTTTCTCCCCCCACCTACATGTAAAATCATTTGTCTCTTGGGTGAATAGTCAATTTGGTCCTCTAACTATCGTCGGAAGCTCGATTTCGTCCTTCAACTATTAAAGAGGTCAAATTCGTCTCTGAACGTTGAGTTTTGGTTCAACTTCATCCCTCGTTCGAGCTGGCCGTCTATATCAGCACGTCACGTCAGCCCGATCCCATCCTGTATACATGAAATAACCCATTTGCCCTCGATACGTTTTCACGGGGCTCTCAAAAATTTTGTTTCTCCCCGCAGCATAAATTATCATAACAAAAACTAAAATTTAAATATAGACAAAACATTAAGAAAAATTGTCTCGGTTTCATTCCATTTGCTCTTTTATTTGAACCTGTGAGCTTGTTTATACATGTTTTGCTTATGTTTCTCTTTAGATTTGCGAAAAATATTTAATTATGTGGGCAAGCAACAGGTCAATTATTTGTAATTTTTTATGTTTTAATCTAACATCTATAACAACAGCACTTGGCTGCAGCTAAAACAAAACTAGACTCGTACAAAAAGCGAGCATATATGATAGTTAAAGAGGCTATGGAGGTCTTAGGACAAATGAGTCATTTCGCGTGTATAGAATGGCCTCGAGCTGACTTAGCGCGCTGATATAAATGGCTAGCTCAGACGAGAAACGAAGTTAAACCAAAAATCAAGTTTTAGAAACAAATTTAACTTTTTTAAAAATTAAAGGACAAAACAACAATAGTCGTGGGACGAAAATGACTATTTCGCCTTGTCTTTTCCTCGGTACTACGTACTTCAAACAACTCTCGGCTTGATGATGGCATGCTTTTATGATACATGGGACCCTGCCGTATTTTCTGTTCTCAAAAAAAAAGTGCGGTGTTTTGTTTATAATTCTGTATTGGATGACGACACATACATTTGCAGTGAAAACTGCACTGGTAGAAACCTACACGTTCAAGTTGCATCAGCGTTCTATCTCAAAAAAAAAGTTGCATCAGCGTTATTGACCAGCGGGTCCAGGGGGGTCATTGGAGCACTACACTGGCGGAGCTACAGGGTGGACAGGGTGGGCCGCGGCCCACCTTGAGTTTTGGGCCACCGAGGGAGTACCCCAGCCTAGCAAGGCAGCACAAATGGCCTGGCCAGCAGCCCACTGCCCACGAGGCGACGAACAGGCAAGCCCACGAAAACTTGCCAGCAGCCCACGAACACTTGCGTCTGTTTCAGTTTTCAATATACCAATTGAAGTCACGTAGAGCAAATCGAACCGCCGTGCCGCCGCTAGAATCCCAAGAAAGTGAAGCGTCCGTTCCAACTTCCAAGGGCAAGGCGGCGAACTCCGATCTGGCTCTGGCAAGGCGGCAGGTGCACGCACAACGGCGAGCTCGAGCTGCTGCTCCGGCCTCCAGCGACCGGCGACGGCGGCAGTGTGTTGCGTTATCTCTTGTCTAGGCTATTCTGTACTTCTCGCCTTCTCTCGTTAACGGGTGCTGATCGATCAAGCAAGGTATCAAATGATTTTATTTTAATATTTGATCTGAAGGAACTCCAATGAACTGATTTGGCTAATTGCTAACAATTAATTTCGTTGGAATACTACAAATTGGATTGCAGATTACTGAAGTATGATAGATGGAGATATTGCATCTCTGTTTCGTAAAGTTGCAGCAAAGAAGGCTGCTTCATCTTCGCCTTCAACTGATGTAGCAGCTCGTGAATCAAGTGGAGACATTATTGGACCGTCGATTCCTTCAGTCCATGCCTCAAGATTAAGTGAAGACAATGTGATATTGGAGGAAGAGGAAAATCAAGAACAGTAGCAGCACGATGATGATGGCAGTGGCAGGACCCCTACAGCATCTCTGAATGTGAATGCATCACCCCCACCAATTTTTGATCCAGATCGTCTTCCACAAGATCCCGCAGATAGATTGCCTATTGCAAGTTATCCTATCAATGATCAAGATGCAGTTCGGAGAGCATACATAATGAAAGGTCCATTTCAACCTTATGCCCATGAATTTAAGAAAAGAAAGATTGGCACTAGAGATCGGTGGTTCAGTATTGTTTGGTTTCATAAATATTACTGGCTTGAATATAGTATTAAAAATGATGCTGCATTTTGCTTTGTATGCTTCTTGTTCAAAAAGGGAGGAAAGGCTAGTCCATTTACTTGTGGTGGATGGAGAAAATGGAATAGGGATGATGCACTGGATAAGCATGTGGGTACTGTTGGTAGTGCACATAATGCAGCTCAAGAGAGGTACAATTCATATTTGACTCCTAGTGCACAAATTGATAATAAAATTGAGGCATGGTCTAGTGAGGAGTTGCGTCTTTACAAGATTCGGTTGACATATTCACTTAGATGTCTGAGGTTTCTTTTGAATCGAGGATTGGCATTTCGTGGGCATCATGAAAGTGAAGAGTCTACTAATAGAGGAAATTTTCTTGGACTTTTGAAATGGCTTGCAGCAAATAATGAGGAGGTTGATAAGTACGTTTTGAAGAACGCTCCAGCTAACTGTACCTTGACTAGCCCAGCAATACAGAAGGAAATTATTCAGTGTTGTGCCATGGAGACTAGAAATAGAATTATTAAAGAGCTTGGTGATGATCACTATGCAATTCTAGCTGTTGAAGCAAGTGACGTTGCACATAGGCAACAACTAGCTGTTTGTTTGCGCCATGTTGATAAATTGGGAGGACCTTGTGAACATTTTCTTGGAGTAGTGCATGTTGAAGATACTACTTCCCTATCACTTAAGGAAGCAATTCAAAATTTACTTCTCGACAAACATTTAACTTTGACTCAGATTCGTGGGCAAGGTTATGATGGGGCTAGCAATATGAGAGGAGAAATCAAAGGGCTGCAAAAATTGTTCTTGAAAGAGTCACCTTCAGCATAATACATTCATTGTTTTGCACATCAACTCCAACTAGTTCTCGTCGGTGTTGCTAAGGGCAATGGTGAATGTGTTTGGTTTTTTTATCAAGTATCTTCCTTGCTTAATATCGTTGGGGTTTCTTGTAAGCGTCATGACATACTTCAAATATTAATCTTCGGAATATCATGAAAGCAATTGATTGTGGTGACATAGATACTGGAAAGGGATTAAATCAAGAGATGGGGTTAGCTAGACCCAGTGAGACTCGGTGGGGCTCTCATTACAAAACTGTTGTGAACATCATTAGTATGTATCCAGCCATCCGTGACGTTCTCATAACTCTTGGTGAAGATACTGCACAAAGGAAGGAGTGGCCAAAAATACACGCTATGGTTTCAGCCTTTGAATCTTTTGACTTCATTTTCAGTGCACACTTAATGGTTACAATTCTTGGATATACTAATGATTTTCCATTATGCTTACAAAGAAGGGAGAAAGATATTCTTAATGCAATGTCACTTGTTAGTGTGGCCAAGAATAGAATGCAACAATTGAGATCTGATGGGTGGGATGTATTTCTTTAGAGGGTCACATTATTTTGCAACAAGTATGATATTCGAGTTCTAGAAATGGGTGATGGTTATATACCTTTTGGAAGATCAGCTCTGTTTGTCCCAAACCAAACAAATGATAGAACACTTTAGAATACAAGTATATATTGGCATCATTGATCGAGTTATTCAAGAGCTTGATACCCGATTTGATGAGGTTAATATGGAGTTGCTTTCTTGTATGGCTGCCTTGAATCCTTCAAATTCATTTGCTTCATTTGATCCCCAAAAGGTATGTAGGCTTGCTGAATTCTACCCCAATGATTTTTCAAGCTCAGAATTGATAAGACTTCAAATGCAACTTGATAACTATATTGATGACATGAGAAGAGATGACAGTTTCCAAGGCATAAAAAATCTTGTTGAGCTCTCAAATAAGCTTGTTGAAACAAAGAGGCATGTTGTTTATGATTTGGTATATTTGCTTCTCAAATTGGTACTAATTCTACCGGTGGCAACGGTAAGTGTTGAAAGAGCATTTTCAGCCATGAACTTTGTCAAGAACAAATTGAGAAATAGAATGAGTGATAGTGTATTGGATGATTGTTTGGTCACTTTCATTGAGCGGGATGTTTTCTTGGTTGTGAAAGAAGATGATATACTTGAGACTTTTTTGACTATGAGAAGACGCAGGCTCGAAAAAGAGAAGAGAATATAGTTTTTTTAATCTTCTTTTAAGCATTGTAATCGATGAACCTTTATTTCAATCTCTATTGTAAGACAATTATTAAGTTAGTATTGAACTTCTATTGCAAAATCATACTTCAAATTTTATCATGTGGAAATTTTTTTTCCTTCGGCCCACCCTAGGTTCAAAACCTAGCTCCGCCGCTAGGAGCGGGGGTAGAGATACTGCTGGTGGAGTATCGGGCTTTGGTCTCGGCGTGCCGGCGTACGTGTGTCGCCGTATCGGATAGTCGGAATACTGTACTTTACTATAGTGCACTGTACCGTTAGCTAGTCACGAGTTGGCAAGGTATTGGAGTCGGATTGCCTGTTAGGTCCTGTTCTGTCGTGATTTTTGGAGCTGTATTTTTTTAAAAAAAATCTAAAAAATAATTAGAGTAAGTCCCGCTTTATAACAGGTTTGACCGAACACAGGTGAACATTTTTTTTATCGAATTTCGATCGAACTCTTTTATTGTACAACCATCGAATACGAAACATACCGCACTCTCTCGTTCTCTTTTCTTGAATTCCTCACAAATCTCGATCGAGATCAACGGATGTAGATGCATTATAGAAATTTTACTTATTAAAACTACAGTCACAGCTATTGCAACCAAACAACTTTCACCTTGTTGGGGGGCCAAGGCCCACCCACGGCCCCTTTTCGGAGGACAGCACAAAGCCCACAAAGGCCTGCGACGTACCCGCGAAGGCTAGCGATCAAGAAACCTACGGGTCCGGAGGATTCTTCTGCTACGAAGAATCCTTCGGTCATAGCACCTTTCGGTAACCAAAGGAGAAGCCCGCGACGGAAGGATAAGGCCAGTGACGTGTAAAGCGCGGGGGGACAGCTGTGTCTGTACCGGAGAGAATTAAATTACCGAATGCCCCGTGTAAAAGTAGAAAGAGGAGGGTATTACTGTAATAGTATTACTAAAGGTGTAATGGCCTCGGGCTATAAATAGCCCCCCCAGGGCACTGTAATGAGAACAATTTTCCAATTATTACAAAAATTTCCACTGCTCAACTTCTCTTGCCCTTAAGCTCCGAAGAAAACCTAAATCCAACAGCTGGCGCCGTCCGTGTTGTTCGAACAAAAAGTCTGTTAGGATGGCCGGAGCTAAAGGGAAGGCGAAGAAACCATCTCGAGACGGTGAAAGTTCTCACCTCGAAGACGAAACCGAAGCCTCTATTCAAGCACCGGCGGTCACCATGGTTGCAGAGGCAACGAGGACTTCCGCTCTGGCGCCCTTACCGGAAAGGTTGATCACCGAAGGCCCTTCCGAAGCCGACGGTCAAGAGATTCCATCTTCACAACTCGAAGCCATGGCGCGCCTTCAGCAAGAGAAAGATGCTGCCGCGGCGGAAGAGCGAAGAGCTGCAGAGCTCATGGTGGAGCTCGAAAGAGCTAAGGCGGCGGCAGAGGAGGAGCAGCTTCGGAGGCAGGCTCTGGAGATCATGTCCAAAGAGGAGTCCGGGTATAAGCTCCGGGCCGATGCTGCTCGCCGACAACAGGAATCGCTTCGGAAGCAGATAGAGGCTCTGAAGCGGGTGGGTATTCCGGAAGCCGAAGCTCCAGGCTACGCCTCCTTTGATGAAGCTTCCCCGTCATCCCTGTCACCGGCAGCACCGTATGACAAGACCTCTCCGTTGGCTCCAGAGCTTCAGCAGGCACCCTGGCCGTCGCGCTTTGCCGCGGTCAAGCTTCCGACGTATGCAGGCGTCTCCGACCCCAGGGAGTTCTTCATGAGCTACGAAGCAGCTATCGAGTCCATTGGTGGAGGTGAAGCCGTCAAAGCAAAGGCCTTCGTGCTGGCTGTCGAAGGAATTGCCCGAACATGGTACACCAGATTGCACCCGCTGAGTATCTTCTCTTGGGGGCAGCTGAGGCATGAGGTATCTGTGCACTTTCGAGGAAACCACGCGCGTCCTGTCAGCTCAGGAGATCTTCACGCCTGCATTCAACGCGATGGCGAAAGCTTAGCAGCATATGTTCGGCGATTCATTCACCTCAAGTGCCAGGCCGAAGATATCAATGATGCAACTATTATTGACTCCGTCACGAAGGGGCTTCGGCTTGGTCCAGCCAGGTCTGAGCTGCGCAAGGTACAACCAAGGACTCTGGATCATATGCTGAGCATCCTGGAAGCTCAGGTCCGAGTCGAAGATGACATCAGGCGGGAGAGAGAGCATCATGAGCCGCAAAGGGGGGCTCACCCCGAAAGGCGCCGACCTTCCCTACACCGCCACCACAGCAAGCCATATGAGCTACCTCGTCGTGAAGTGCTTTCTATTCAGAAAGATCATGAACCATCCCGAGCCCGATCCCCGCCGCGCAATCATCAACCGGAGTCGCGGCGGCAGGACAGGCATCGGATGAGTAAAGACCAGGGGGGGCGTTTCTCCGGCCCTCAGCATCGCCCCCCAAGAGACCCCAGTAAACTCTATTGTCTCTACCATGGAGTCGGACAGGGGCACACTTCGAACTACTGCCCTGACCTCCTAGCCCTTCGAGAAGCCAAGCTTCGTGCGGAAGCTCTGGAAGCAGCCAAGCAAGTTTCCCACACCTTCAGGCGACACGAAGGGGCTTCGTCGTCATATCAACCAACTCAGCAGCTTACGTTGCCTTCGCCACCACCATGTCCTGCTCTTGCTTGGGCTCCTCCTACGCATAACACGCATCAAGAGTACTTGCCACCGCCACCCCCTCTTGCACAGCAGACGTTTGAACAGGCCCCTTCTTCCGCCCAGCAAACCCAAGCCCGTAAGGTTATCTTTGCTATTACTGGGGGCTCCGGTCATGATTTTCCTTCCAAACGTCAATGCCGAGAATATATCAGGCGAGTCAATCATGTGGCAGCTCACCCACCTCTTGTCCAATGCCGCTGGTCTCATGTGCCCATAAGCTTCACTCAGGAAGACCTCAAGCCGATGGATTATCCACACAAAGATGCCTTCGTTGCAGCCGTGGACATTAACGGGGATGAGGTCCGTAGGGTCCTTATCGACGGAGGCAGTGCTGCTGATGTCATCTTTCTTAGTGCTCTCCGGCAGATGGGTATTTCACGGGAAGATCTTCGAGCCTCCCCAGTACCTTTGCAGGGGTTCGGAGGTCAGCCGGTGTATGCAATTGGCAGCATCAAGCTCAAAGTGTCATTCTCTGGCACAGGTGGTCATCGTACTGAAGAGGTAGTCTTTGATGTCATGGACTTCCCATACCCCTACAATGCTATCTTCGGCAGGGGGCACTTAATGCGTTCAGTGCAGCAGTACACCATGGCTATCTATGCATGAAAATGCCAGCACCGAACGGAGTTATTGCGGTATATGGAGATCAGGCAGAAGCACGCCGTCTTGAGTTGGGCATTGCTCCGGGTTAGAAGCAGGTTCATGCGCTCGCCCCGGGGCCGAAGAGTCAGGCACTTGACGAAACTCACGTCGCAGCACTGCCTAAGCCTCCGATTCAAGCAAAAGCCGAAGTCGCCTCCAAGGAAGTTCACCTCAGCCAGACTGCTCCAGATCAGTTCGTCCGCATAGGCACCGAGTTATCTCCGGAGCAAGAAGAGGAGCTCTTGACCTTCTTGCGATCTAATGCTGACATCTTCGCTTGGTCGCCCAAAGACCTTCCGGGCATTCATCGGGACATAATGGAACATCGGCTAGACATAAACCCGCGCTACCCCCCTGTAAAGCAGAAGATAAGGCAATGGACAGCCGAGAAAGCTGTCGCACTCAAGCAGGAAGTACAGAAGTTACTTGACACAGGAGTCATTCGACCCATAGACCGTACAACTTGGCTTGCCAACCCTGTTCTTGTCAAAAAGCAGAATGGCCAATGGAGAATGTGCATTGACTTCACTTCCCTCAACAAGGCTTTACCAAAGGATGATTTTCCACTAGCTCGCATAGACCAGTTGGTGGACGACACAGCAGGCTGCGAGCTACTGAGCTTTCTGGATGGCTATTCGGGTTTTCACCAAGTGTGGCTGACTCCATCAGATCAACCATTCACAGCATTCCAAACTCCAGAAGGAACCTTCTGCTATAACAGGATGCCTTTCGATCTTAAAAACGCCGAGGCTACTTTCTCTCGCGTGGTCAGAGAGATGCTAAAGCAACAGCTCGGGCGCAACGTAGCTGCTTACATCGATGATATCGTGGTCAAAAGCACAATGCAAGCTACTCACGTCTCGGACCTCACTGAGACATTTGAGAGCCTCCGAAGGGTCGGCATGAAATTGAATCCTTCTAAGTGTGTCTTTGGAGTACGCTCCGGCAAGCTTCTGGGCTACACGATCTCGAAGAATGGCATTGACCCGAACCCTACCAAGATACAGGCAATACTTGATATGAAGCCTCCTAAGACCATAAGAGACTTGCAGAAGTTCACCGGGCGGCTTGCTGCTCAAAACCGATTCATCGCCAAAATCAGCTGAAAGAAGCCTACCCTTCTACGAGATCCTCAGAGGTCTCGTCCCTTCATATGGACTCCTCAGCAACAGGAAGCGTTTGAGGAGCTCAAGGCCTACCTCATCCAGATAACCACTTTGCATCCTCCACCTCCGAAGGCCCCTCTGATACTTTACATTGCCGTGGCTCAATGTGCAGTTAGCGCCGTGCTGGTGCATGAGCTCAAGCAGGATAAAAAACTTGTGCAACAGCCAATCTACTACGTCTCGGAGGTCCTATCTGGAGCTAAGTGCAATTATCTTCTGGGAGAGAAGCTGGCATTTGCAGTTCTAATGGCAGCTAGAAAGCTCCGGCGCTATTTTGATGAGCACCCAATACTTGTCCCTTCGGCATACCCCATTCGTGACATTCTCGAAAACAAGAATGCTCCAAGTCGAGTCATCAAATGGGCAGCAGAGCTGGCACAATACAACATATCTTTCGTTGCTCGGAAAGCCATCAAGTCCGGAGTCATAGCAGAGTTTCTGGCAGAATGGGCTACTTCTGAAAACTCTGATATCCCTCCGGCAGATCCCTCCTGGCTTGTATTCACCGATGGGGCTTGGGGAGCTTCTGGTGCGGGTTGCGCTGCGATTATTACGTCGCCCAGTGGGCAGAAGCTTCGGTACTCAGCGTCTCTTCAGTTTCAAACAACCAACAATGGGGCTGAATACGAAGGCATCCTGCTAGGCCTTCGAAAGGCCCGTGATCTGGGTGCGAAGCGGCTAGTGATACTAAGTGACTCTCAGCTAGCTTCTGGGCAAATAACTAAAGACTTCCAAACCAAAGAGCCGGAGCTTGCCTGTTACCTCCAACTCATTAGGGACATGGAGAAGCAATTTCTCGGTTTTGAGGTTCGGGCCATTCGGCGCAGCGAGAATGAGGAGGCGGACATGTTGGCTAAGGCCGCAGCTTACCAGAAGGATAAACCAGCTGACGTCTTTCACGAAGTCATCAAATCCCCTTCTACCGCACACATCAAGCTTGTGGCTGCTGTAAGTCCCTCTGTGGCAGAAGATTGGCGCGCCCCTATCAGAGCTTATATCGAAGGGCGCCTTTCTCCTGATGATCACATAGAGGAGCAACGTCTCCGCCACCGCGCTAGGGGCTATGTCTTAGTCGAAGGAATGTTATACAAAGCTGGTGTATGCGCGCCATTGCTTCGGTGCCTGTCTCGCGACGAGGGTCGTAGCCTCCTCTCCGACATACACCAGGGGCTATGCTCGTCACATCTTGCCCCTCGTGCTCTGGTTTCTAAGGCTTTCCGCGAAGGCTTCTACTGGCCTACAGCTCTCGTTGACGCGGAGTCTCTGGTCCGCACATGTCCTGGATGCCAATGGATGGGTCGGCAGTCGCATCGACCAGCCACCCCCTTACAACCAATTCCTCCGGTCTGGCCGTTGGCTAGATGGGGCATCGATATCGTTGGGCCACTTCCTACTGCTCCGGGTGGCTTTCGCTTCACGGTGGTCGCCATTGATTACTTCACAAAATGGGTCGAGGCCGAACCCCTAGTCAAAATCACAGCCCTCGCCATAAGAAAATTCTTTTGGAAGAATGTCATATGCCGGTTCGGCGTACCCTTCGAACTCACGGTGGACAATGGCAAGCAATTCGAAGCTGAGCTATTTCGGGAGTACTGTACTAGCATCGGTGTTAAAAAGTGCAACATCTCCGTCGACAACCCCAGAGCCAATGGGCCTTGTGAACGCGCAAATGGCAACATTTTCCATGCTGTCTCCCGAGCACTGGTAGGGTTGCCGAAAGGGAAGTGGGTGGAAGTCTTACCCCATGTTCTATGGTCTCTACGTACCACGAAGACAAGAGCAACAGGGTTTACCCCATTCAAGCTTATGTATGGCAGTGAAGCTATGACTCCTGAAGAGATCAAACATGGTTCCCTTCGAACCAATCCTCCATCTCTCTGTGCCGAAGACCTCACCAAAGACATCATCAAAGAGGTGCGTTTGAAGGCCGTATCGAACCTCAATCGCTACATTAAGTCGATGGAGAGCACCTATAACAAGAAGGTTCATCCTCGGTCCTTCGAGCCGGGTGATCTCGTTCTCAAGCTTAACCCCAATCCCACCTCCGTAGGGAAGCTTCAGAGCAAATGGACTGGTCCATTCATTGTCCACCGTTCAGTCAGACCTGGAGCTTATCACCTGCTGCAGTTGGATGGATCACCTATCACCCATACTTGGAATGCGGATGTGCTCAAGCGCTTCTATGCTTAAGATGTCATCTGTGACCATGCCAACTCGTACCTCACACGCATCCTCGTGAGTTATTTTGTTTTCTGCATTTTGGGTCGAGCTACAACTTCGGCCAAGTCTTGTGGGTTTCTTCTTTTTGTGCCGAGCTGCGTCTCGTGCGAAGTCCTGCAAGTTATTTTAATTCCTTCTTCACCTTTGAGCCGAGCTGCGCCTCGAGCTAGGTCTTTCGAACCTTTTAGTCGCTGATTTGCTAAGCTGAGCTGCGTCTCACGACACTGTAAACGAATTTGAGCTGCGTCTCACCACAATGTACACCAAGTCACGTCCGAAAGATGCCTCCGCAAATGTCCTATGCATACTTTGTGCCTCCTACGATTCCTCGTGCCTTCGATGCATCGAGATGCCGGCTCATGTCCGAAGGAGAGGCCGTGCCTCCTACGATTCCTCGTGCCTTCGATGCATCGAGATGCCGGCTCATGTCCGAAGGAGAGGCCGTGCCTCCTACGATTCCTCGTGCCTTCGATGCATCGAGATGCCGGCTCATGTCCGAAGGAGAGGCCGTGCCTCCTACGATTCCTCGTGCCTTCGATGCATCGAGATGCCGGCTCATGTCCGAAGGAGAGGCCGTGCCTCCTACGATTCCTCGTGCCTTCGATGCATCGAGATGCCGGCTCATGTCCGAAGGAGAGGCTGTGCCTCCTACGATTCCTCGTGCCTTCGATACATCGAGATGCCGGCTCACGTCCGAAGAGGCTGTGCCTCAGATGATTCCTCGTGCCTTCGATGCATCGAGATGTCGGCTCACGTCCGAAGAGGCTGTGCCTCAGATGATTCCTCGTGCCTTCGATGCATCGAGACGCCACCATCTTCCGCGTAACGCTTCTTCACCACTTCGTGCGCATAAAAGCTGCTTCGTGACCGAAAGTAACGTAACGCTCCGTCACCGATTCGTGCGCATTAAAGCCATTTCGTGACCGAAAGTCACGCAACGTCTCGAGCGACCCGAAGGCTTCTCGTCAATTATGCAGCGGTTCTCGCAAAACAACCGCACCCGTTGGCCCGCACTCTCAAAGATGAAAGCGACGCAAATCGAAGCACATCCTTCGTTCCGGCTCGCGAACAAGAGAAGAATATATGTTAACCACATTTCTTTGGTTATAACGACTTCAAAGTACACTTCTCCGGCACATTCATGACATATACATCTCTTCGATAATTGCAATGTATACATTCCTTCGTTACAATCAACGTTTCTTCGTTACAACACGTATACATTCCTTCGTTACACTAAGCGTTTCTTCGTTACAACACGCATACACTCCTTCGTTATAATCAATGTTCTTCGTTACAACAATCACTCGTACACACAACACTACTATAACTGGGTCACGGCGTTCGTCGACCGAAGCGAAAGGACCAGTTGCTCCAAGTCTGGAACTTGTCCTTCGGGTGACGAAGCCCCACTCGATACCTCAATAATCTCAACTCCCGGTTCCACCTTCGGCGCACCCAGCAGGAGGGCCGGGCTCTGACGGTCCCGAAGAGCCCTTCGTTGATCCCGCGTCACACGCCGCCTCAGCCTCTCTTCTGAGCTCACTCTGTTACATGACTCTTTTATGGCGGTGCTGTGTTTTCTCATGAACTCCCGAAACTCTTCTAAGGTTCCGGAGGGATTCTTCCGGAACCA
The DNA here is from genome assembly GCA_001182835.1 of Oropetium thomaeum. NCBI lineage: Eukaryota > Viridiplantae > Streptophyta > Magnoliopsida > Poales > Poaceae > Oropetium > Oropetium thomaeum. The sequence goes on from LFJQ01000039.1 coordinate 1,279,909, forward strand.
TTTGCGCCACTGGTGTTTACTCGCGAAGTCGATATGGCTAACGGTGGTGCTTCCCGAAGGGACATACGACACAGGCACCGCGTCAAGAATTAATCCGTCCTGAACAGAAGGAACTTAGTCACTTTCTGAGCCAAAAGTTATATTACAAAGCTTTTGCGGTGCTAGTTCCGAAGCTTTCAAAAACCTAGTTACAATCTACAGCTAACTTCACACCTGGGGCTGTCCTTCGGCCAGCCCCCCCGATGAGCCGCCCTCCGCCGCCGCACCTTCTCCTTCGCCTTCGCGTGCCCGAGCAGTGCTTGCTTCTCCGACTTCTTGCGTCAAAGGGCCCGGTCTTCCCGAAGCAGCCGGTCTTCCGCCTCCCGCTGCACGAAGCGCAGATTCGCGACCCAGCTCGGCGCCGCCTCGGAGCCAGAACCCCCCGGCGAAGGCCTTCCCCACATCGCGAAGAGACTCCCGGAGATCGGCATATGCTTCGAAGCTTCCGGCGCAAGCTTCTTGCACCCCACTGATAGCTCTCTTGATGGGTGCGAAGTCTGTTACACCGCCCGCGCGAACGGCGGCGAAGGCGCCGGTCCAAGAGACTTGGGCGCAGTGGTTCCCGAAGGTCCGGAGCGCCTTGCGGGCCGCCTCAAGTCCGCGTCGGATCCGCGACAGGCTGGCCATTGGATCTTCCAACGCGTCGGGTTTCGGCGCCACCACGTTCACCCCGAGCGTGCCCAGGAGCTCGTCAACGTCATCCACCAGCCGCCCGATTCCTTCGGTCATCTTTTCGACAATGGTCAGCTAGGTCTCGGCGGCTTGCAGAGCTTCGCGAAACGTGTTGACCTCCTTGGACAGATTGTCCCTTTCTTCTTGCAGTGGAGCCAACGTTTGCTCCAGCTCCATAGTACGGAGCTCCGCCTGGCGTCGTAGCTCCGAAGCCTTTTTCGCTTCGGCCTCCGCGGCCCGGAGGCGGTTCCGCAGCCCTTCTTCGCTCTTTCGCGCTGAAGACGACACACGCCGCGCAAGCATCGCGCTCTACAAGACACGCAAAACGTTGTCAGCACCCAAACAAATGGCGTATGAAGCTTGCACGCGCGCGGGACATACCCGTATGACCAAGCCGGAGAGCGACTCCGACGCTTCCTCCGGGCTCAGCTCACCGAGTAACTCATCAACCTCGGCCATGTCGAGTAGCCGGCCAGCCAGGCTCAATGTGTTGCGCGCGCCTTCGCGCGGCAAGAAGTCTTCTTTTCGGAGCCCGGCGGCTATGTCTTCGGGCGTCGCCCCCGGAGGCAGATACCTGAACAAGCGTTTCCCGCGGCCGGGGGCAAGCGGCCTTTCGGAACCACTGCTTTCAGCAGTCCCGACTTGGTCATCAGACCCCTTCTCCTCCCTTTCCCCCGCAATTGGGGCCTCCGGCTCTGCACAAGCCGCAGAGTAAGATGACATGCTTGTTACCATCTTTACACAACAAGGTCAAAACATGTACCTTCCCCAAAGCCGTAGTCCGCATCCCTGAATACGAAGTCATCGGCGGCTTCGGATGCGGCCCGTCCTCCCGAAGCACCCTCCCCCGCAACCGAGCAGCCCGGACTCACCCCGCCGGAGTCCTCCGCCTCCGGCTCCGTGGGCAGTGAGCCCGAAGCACTCGGAGAGCTCCGGCCTTGCAACGCCATGATAGCCCTTGCTGCAGCCCTTTTCGCCGCCCGAGAGTCCTTGAGTGGCGAGCCCGCCTCGCTTCCGGCCTTTCGCTTCTTCGGGCCCGAAGCGCCCCCGGCCACCTCCTTGCCCTTTCCCCTCTCCCCTTCCTTGTCCGGTAGCTTCCGTTCCGGAAGCTGCACGTGCGGGTCCTTCAACAACAAAACTCGGTTCAGCCGTGGCCCGCACCGCACGCGCCCTCGGTGGCGTGCCTCCATTTCCCGGAATTTTCCGAGCAAACGTTCGGCCTCCGCTTCGATCTCTTCCAGGCTGAGATCTGCATATGAGTCACATGAGTCCGCGACACGTAACTTAAAATAGCGGAAGTCCGGGGGATATGATTTAGTACGAAACACTCACCGGGGAACCTTTCCGGATGCAGTACTAGCTTCCTTCGGCCGCCTGGCATCCCAACCAGGAACTCCCGGGACCAGTCCTTGAGCAGAGCGCTGATCCCGGCAGTCACGAACTCTTCGCAGAGGTCCCGTATGGTCAATCTACGGGACACCTCTTCCAACACCTTCATCCGCTCTTTCGACTTGTCGCTCAAGTCGATGGCCGGGCGCGGAAAGTGCAGGATCTCCGAGCAACTGGACCGGAGAGGGCTTCCTTCCCCTACTTGGTAGTAAAACCATCTCGAAGTCCACCCTCGCCCCCAGTGCTCCCGGTACGCCTTCGCCGGAAGCTTGCTTTCGTCGACGGGCACGAAGCTGACGGTGGCATACGGCATCATGTACCCTTCCCCCATCGGACTGTCATGCTTCCGGTATGCCGTCCGGTGCATAGCGGCGAACACGTCGGCATCCGGCATCACCCCCTCCATACGGAAGGCCCATTCCATAATACTTAACCGCACAATTGCGTTGACGGTAATCTGCTGAATCTCCAGCTCGTAGCGCCGCAACACCTTTCCGACGAAGGACGAGCACGGCATTCGCAGCCCCCCGTCGAAGAACCGAAGAAATAGTATGGCACGGTCGGGCCGCACCTCTGGTTGCGTCGCGCCTTTCGGAGGCACGGATGCCAAATGCCTCTCCAGCCACCCGCGTTCGGCCAGCTCGTCCAGCTGACCTTCGGTCACGGTGCTGAGCCCCAGCAGAGGGCTAGTGCGCAAGGAGTCTGAGACACGGCACCTCCCCTTTGAACTAGAGGCCCCTCCAGCTTTCGGCATGATTACTAGGGTTAGATGGTGGAGCTTCGAAGAAAGGTTTCGAGCACACAGCTAAGGCTTCGGCGAAGCGGCCGCGAAAAGAGAAGGATGCTAGTCAAGCTCGGGCTTCGGCAGAGCAAAGTCGCGAGAAGGTCGTCTGAGCTTCTGTAACTGACCGCGCGCGGGTGCGAATGGGTCGCGCCCCTCCGCCTCGCTCTCGCTTTTATAGGCGCCATCGCCGTCACACGCAACGTAACGCGTTTTTTCGGGAAACGTGCCCCGTTCCGTTTCCACTGCGCGGTGGCCGCTTCGCACGTGCTCTCCAAACGCGTTTCATCGGACACTCGACTAACATTTGTTTATCGGCGTGTAATCTCTTTCGCAGGCCTTCTGAAGCACCAAAAAGGGGGGGTGACCGATGGGCCTGGCCTTCGGATCATGGTTTCGGTCCTTCCGAAGGCGGATCTCACCCATGAGGGGCTGCTGTTGGGGGGCCAAGGCCCACCCACGGCCCCTTTTCGGAGGACAGCACAAAGCCCACAAAGGCCTGCGACGTACCCGCGAAGGCTAGCGATCAAGAAACCTTCGGGTCCGGAGGATTCTTCTGCTACGAAGAATCCTTCGGTCATAGCACCCTTCGGTAACCAAAGGAGAAGCCCGCGACGGAAGGATAAGGCCAGTGACGTGTAAAGCGCGGGGGGACAGCTGTGTCTGTACCGGAGAGAATTAAATTACCGAATGCCCCGTGTAAAAGTAGAAAGAGGAGGGTATTACTGTAATAGTATTACTAAAGGTGTAATGGCCTCGGGCTATAAATAGCCCCCCCAGGGCACTGTAATGAGAACAATTTTCCAATTATTACAAAAATTTCCACTGCTCAACTTCTCTCGCCCTTAAGCTCCGAAGAAAACCTAAATCCAACACACCTTTTATCATACCTCAGAGTTCACAGCCGTTTTTTCTACGGCCACATCTCACAGCTAAAATTTTTACAGATATAGCTCAACCAAACAGGACCCTAATCCCTTAATATAACTGATGATTGATCCATGCGTTATATAAGAAGAGAACCAAACAATCGGCGGAGAAATCATATCGTTTCCTCTCTTTTTTTTTATCGGCTTCTGTCGAAATTAGCAACTAGCCAGCCATGTCGTTGTTCACGAAGCAGCAAAAGGCAAGGTCGGGATGATGAAGAGCCGCAGGAAAAGGACGATCAGGTGTCGAAGACGAAGAGGCAGCGGAAAGCAGCCTCGGCAGCTTGGTTGCTCCTCGACCCCCGCGGTTATCCGGATGAAGAATCACTCGCCGCCGCCGGCGACGACGACGACCGCGCGCTCTGCTGGACTGGACGGCCCCCGCCGTGACGTCGCACGGCTACGCGCCCTGCTTTTTGCAGTTAGCATAGCATTTTTATCGGCTCCTATAGCATTTCGGGTCGGATGGTTCTGTTTTCGGTTGGCCTCGCCACCATTCCATGTATTATCACTTTTGACAGCAAGAATAGAGTGGGATGTCTTGCACGTTATCTGCTCATCGTTCGTGTTAGGATAGAAACTACTAAGAAAATGACCCTGCAGTGCGTGGAGCCGGGAAATGGATAGAAAAAGGCTTGCAGAGTAGTGCCTCTGTGATTCATAGAGACTGAAAAAAAATACTCCTTCATTCTGTTTTTGTTGTCTTTTCAAACAAAATTGTATTGAACACAGTTCGTTTGAGAAGGTCGGAACGGTACAAATAAAAATATGAAGGAGTAAAATTCTGCCCCTATGATGATTGCGTTTGTCGAGGCAGCCGGCGGCCTTTATGTGCGCAGACGCCGGATTCATCCATCTATTTTTTTTCTACTGCACCATAATTTGATGTGTTCCCACATGTTCTGCAGAATATCAGTTACACGCTCACTTGTCGTTTGTAGTTGCATTCCACCGTACTTCCTCCATGTTAAAAAAAGAAATTTGTTTAGAACAATAACATGGTTTTTAAAATATAAATTTGACTCTAATTTTTTATAAAAATATTTATTAACAATGATATATAAATTTTTTAATAAAAGTATTTTTAAAGCAAATCTATTAATATGATTTTCATCTTTTTAAACATAATAATTTAAAAACTATTCATAAGTATAGTTATAGGGTTAATTGTAAAAACCAACCCATAAACTACTTCTAGTTTGGTATTCCCCCATAAGATGATTTATAGCAAAAATCTACCCACCCACAAGTTGTAGGTAAAATCTTCCCCCACCCACTCATCTCACATGTATTTTTTAGAAAATTTATTAAGTAAGATTTAAATTTTTATAGAAATTTAAAAAATATTCAAAATATTATTTGATTTCAAATATACGGGAACATGATTTTTATGAGACAATTTAAAATATTCAAAATTTTAGATTTAGAAAGGTTCCATGAAAGTCAAATGTTTCAAATTTGAATATTTATCAGAAAGTTTTGAAATACTTTTGAATTTCAAAATTTCAAAATTTGAAATCACAATACTTATAAGAAATTCTCATTTTGAATTTAAATAGTTTTGAATTTCCTCATAAAAATCAAATGTTCTTGAACAATTTAAATCTAATAAATATTTTAAATATTTTTTAAATAAATATTTTGAATTGTCTATGAAAATTTAAATTTTATTTAATAAATTATTAGAAAATACAATATAAGATGAGTGGGTGGGGTAGGGAGAGATTTTGCCTAAAACTTGTGGGTGGGTGGATTTTTTCCATAAATCATCTTATGAAGGGGAATATTAAACTAAAAGAATCTTATGGGTGAGTTTTTTTAATTAACCTAAGTAATATTTCTAATATTTGACCAAATTTTTGTTTAAAACAAACTTTTTTACCGATTTGAAGGGAGTATACAATATTACTGCAGTATTTTTTAAAACCTCACGCGCTTATACATCCTCTGACTAACATCACCTTCATCACATGGAAATGGAACAGAGGCCACCGACTTAGAGCACACGTGCAGCGCTCCACGTGTGCCATTCGATAGCGTGGTCCACTAAAGCATCGATCAGCTTAATTCTACGTACTACACGTTGTTTGAACTCTGCAAATGTGAAAGCGAAAGAGTTCTATCAAAAGACGCATCCTCTGCTCTGCAGAGAGGCAAGCACGAAACGCACACAAATAGATGCATGTGTTGCGCACTTTTCTCTTCTATATAATTCGATCTTCAGAAGAAAGTAAGTATTATCTTCTTTGTAGTGTATTTTTATAGAAAAAATCAATAAAAAACATAGATAGTACGTATTAAGATGAGCGTACGGACATGTCATTGATTTCAGTAAAAAAAAAAAAAGACACATGTCTAGCTATTTGCATTCACGTCAAATGTAGTCACAACATCCTATCTAGTACATAATTTTTTGAAAGGGACGTACTGTACTAGTATGCTGCAAAGAAGTTGTTGGAGGACAGTACCAGTACCTTTCGGAGTCGGAGGTATGTATATACAATTTAATTATAGATGTGCTCACTTTTCGGCAAGTTCTACGTTCTCTAAACCATCAGGAACAATGCACGTGAAAGCTACGTCCAAACTGATCGAGAGAAAACGAACACGTTGCTTCCTCCACGCCAAGCCCAAAGGTGCTTTGTAGATTCATCAGAGAATTCCCGCGCACCCCCACCCCCATTGGACACGCTTCCAGAAGAACTCGTTTGCCTTCCATGGCTGAAACTTGCATCCGTGCCTTGCCTAACCAACACCACACGCCACACTGTGGCCACATGGCCGCAGCGTGAGTTCCACGGAATTTCGTGAGCGTTTGGACACACCTCACGCTGTATCGCGACGACCACGCGCGGCTTCTTCTCTGCACGCAGGACGGAGAAAAGGCTTCAGGAAATCAGGGAATCGTTTGTCCCTTGGGCACTGGTTTTGGGAGAATTTCATCAAGAGGTTATAGGACGATGCACACATTTTGCAACTATTTCTCTGAGGCATTATCGCTGGAGAACTATTAAAATTTTTTCTTAAATCTTGCGACCTTAAGTACGCTTTTGAAAAATTAGAAATCGCCAGACGACTATAAGAACTTAATTATAAGTGGCCAGTTTCGTTTAGAAAGCTACTGAAAAACGGCAATGTCGTTCTTCTTTGCTACGCACCAAACCACGAAATAAAGAACACTTGAACAACAACGATTTATCTGATGTAATGTCTATTTGCCACCAGTGCATGAAAGGAACACCATCCAGCTCTCTTATATAAACCTGCAATTTTATTATATTCAAATCAGAAAAGGGAGACATCTGAGCAACCTTGCGGTCGCTGATAGCGCATCAGTGTAGCTCTAGAGCGCACGGAACCAAAAATTTCTATCTAGTAATAATATGTCTGGTGGTTTGGTAAGAGAGAGAGAGAGAGAGAGAGAGAGAGAGAGGTACTTAACTAGATAATAATGTTGGTTAAGCATGTCTAGTAATAGTCGTTCTTCTTTATTATCCAATATTGGTTAAGCATGCTGTCCTTGATTAAAGGAAACAATACAATATTGTGTGGCCCACCAGCCAGTTCTTTATTATCCAAATTGCTTAACCAACTGTTGGTTATTCATTCAACTTAATCGCGAAATTGGTATTCCAAAGAAAAGGTTCAATACTTTTGTCCATTCCTGTTAAGTTGCTATGACGTCTGCCTTCCAAGCTACTACAACTACTCTTTCACTACAATTATCTTTTACTCAGATCAAAAATAAATTTGTGTCCAATACACGTATTTGAAAAGTCTTTCGTCATTCAATAAGTATATGTGTCGAGTAGATTGTACCCAAAATACAACGATAATCATTACCCCTCTCATGTTGCATTCTGCTCTCAACTTTTACTTTGGGGGAGGGGGGGGGGGGGGGTTGAAGAGTACCAAAATAGGTGACCCTGAAAGTGTGAGAAGCGGGTGACACTTTCTTAGAACCATATTCGATCATTTAAGCAATACTTTTCTGTCTCCCTCTTTGAATGTATCTAATCACCTCTTTATCCTTGACGCACAATATACAAGACATCTGGCATGAAAGCAGCATCTGACTCTCCCATCATTTTCCTTTTGAAAAAAAAAACCTTGATAACTACAAGCAAAATTTTAAACATCACATTGCCAAAACAATAACAAAAAAGGGTAAACATTACTCGATTTGTTGGTGACTAATCAAGGAATTTTCCTAAATGATGTAGGTTGTGTTTTTATTTATCCTTTAAAACAAACAAAAAAAGTAGATTACTGGTTTCTAGAAGAAAAAAGCAAACGACTCACGATCTGCACTATGCCCCTTTTTTTTTGAAAATTAGGTAAATTTCATTACCCGACTTCTGTTGAAGACAAAGGGGTTCAGTAGACATCCAGTCTTGCGCTATGCTCTTGGATTCTTGCGCTAAGAACAATTTGGAGCATGACAGTTTTCATGGTCCCTATTAAGTAAGTTAATGTTTTTCTCTGCTAAGATCTTTGAGAGACCAAGGGGGAAAATACACCACCCCGCCGAACAGGCCTCAAAGGATCAAACAGTAGGCATTTGATCTAATTTTGGCAGTATCATCTTTTTTTGCAAGAGGACACAACACATTTAGTTTTAATTTTGGCAGTATCTAACTATAGTCAACCTTAGAAAAAAACACACTCAGGTACTAACATTTCTGATGAAGTGGTTGAAATCAAACCAGGAACATGGCAACTGTATAAAGTGAAAACATATTTTAGAAAAAAAAAGAATAGAAAACACGGCATACTCGAAAACCTGTAGTATGCAATAACAGGAAACCTGTAGTATACACTAATCTATTGACGATATATATGCTGATAATTGACTCCTAAAACATTATTGGTTAAATTTGGGAGAATTCAGTAGCTTTCAATTTCTATATGGCAAACGTTGAGTAGTTGCCAGAAAGTGTACATCAGAAATTTTACCATTTTTAGTTCAGTAAAATGGAGGAGTCCAATGGACCCTGGGACGCTGCCGCGTTACCTTTGACCAGTTGACCTGTTGGTTTCTTCTTTCCGCGTAACATAGACCAGATCGTAATAACTGGAAATTTACAGGGGGTGAGACGCATATAGTGTTGCGCCGCTCAGGGGCTCTGTGCTTGGTTTATAAGCGAGAGGCCAAGAACTCCCAAGATGCGCAGGTGGGGAACAAAGCAAGCGGCGGCAGGCAAGCTGAGCATTCTGGAGAGAGAAGAGAGAAGAGAGAGCGCAGAGCGAGAGAGAGAGAGGCCACGTCATCTTGATAGCGACGCGGAAAGTGGTCGGCGACGGCGAGTATGGGCGATTCCGGCGGCTCCATGGTGTCAGTGGACGTCGAGCGCATCTCCTTCGGCGGCAAGGTGCCACTCCTTTCTCCTTTGAAACTACCCTGCTACAGTTAATTTCTGTCCTCCGGAAAGGGGATGAAGGGAGAGAGCGGGCCGCCAAGGGAAAGAGCGGACGGGCGGCCCCGATTGAGGGCTGTAGATTGGATGGCCGAAACCCGAAAGATACGAAGTTAGTGATACTGGGGTCTATTTTCGCTTGGATTCGGTTCGATGTGAGGCTTAGAGTTTGCGAAGAGAAAGGCCGTTTCTTGATTTTTTTTCTTTGCCTCTTGCTTCTGTTGGCTGCATTGTCTTTCTTTCAGATTCAACCTCTTAGCTTCGTTATAAAGATTTCAAGTTTAAATTCGGGTTTGAATTCAGGTTCTCTATGGAGTGTTATGGCTGCTACGTCTATTTCTGTGCTAATATTTCTTCCTTAGATTAGAGTTTGATTGTTCACCCTGCTTCCCCTGTTAGCTCTATTCGATTCGATTCCATATCCATGCAGTTGCCAATTGCTTCATGCGCTTCAGTTCAGTGCCCGCTGAGTTAAAATTCTGTATGTGTTAATTTGTAGCATCCACGCAATATAATATTTCGGATAGCGTCCTCATGTGGGCTTTGGCCTCTACCTGCCTTTGCCCATACGGATTTCTTTTCTCCCGTTTATGGCCCTCGTTTGGTGATGTGGTCCTATTTGAACCGGTGTCGCTTGTTAATCAATTTAACAAAACAGTCGCCTGCTTTGTGCGTGCTTATCGCCAGAAGGAAAGAAAGGAGAAAAGAAATCATAAAGATATGTGATCTTGACGCTTTTGGGTTGTAGCTGGGGTGTCCTAACTGCCCCTTTTATCTATCTTTAATCAAATCATGTTACATCAGTGCTTAACTAGGCTTTTGAGCACAAATAACTATCCAATAAAAAATCTTCCCTCTTTTTTTCTGGAAGCAATTTAAGTGTCTGAGAGTTGAATTGAAACAAGGTTTGGTGGATTAAGGACCCTCTTTTGTGTGAATGCTGCACTTGCTTTGTTGGTTGTGGATTTTATGTGCTTCGGCTGTGAAATCTAATGAGTTGAAATGTTTTATTTCATATGACTGCAAACCATGAAGACTGAATTTCTCAGATGAACCACTAGTGTTAATCTTGTCGGAATATTTTGGGAAAATGAAAAGAAAATAGTGGGATGAGAAATAGGGGCCAAAAGGCTGTCCAAGAAATGTTGAATGGCAATGGGTAGCTAGAATTTTAGACTACTATATTTGGGGTTCACTGAGTGTTCATTTCCAAACTGGGATTGGTGGAACCCACTGACTAGTGGACCAAGTTCTACACTTGGTTGCATCTCCCATGTACAGAAGAGTCCATAGCAGCCCCCGTCCTTATCGCTGCCAATTGGACTCCCCCCACATAACCATGAAGGCTAGGCTGACATATCCTGGAGGCATACATGGTGGCCGTTGGATTTGTGATCAATTAACTTAGATAAATGCGCTGAGGATTTCTTGAAACATTTTTGGGCTCTCTTGTTAGAACTAGGTTGTTGACCTTTCTCTTTCCGGACAGATTCTTCAGTTAGTCACTTCTCATCATTTATACCCCCGCTATATAAACGAAGCAGCTAATTTTATCTTCCTAGCATATGCAACTTTTTCTCTCTCGAATGCGTCGGATAAATACGCGGCATGGTATTTTGTAACTGGAAAAGGTTACAGAATACAAGACTAGACTGTAAAAACCGAAAGAAAGACAAACATTCATCCCTCTCTGCTTAACATGCGATCCATGCATTGACTGAAAACAACCAGATATGAAGCATGGATATGCTATTCTTGACGAGTATAGTTTTAGCTATTTGTGCGGTTGGTGAATCACTTCTTGACACTTAATGCAACCTTCTCATTTTCGTTTTCCCTGGGAAATGTGGTTAGAAATCATTGCTGTAGCATATTACATTTCATTTTTTTTATTATACTCCTGTCTTACTTTAATATTGCGGACATTAATGTAATATTCAGAAAACAGAGTATTCTGTAATGATCCACAACGTTTTGGATTGGTTTGAGGAGACTCCCTTCAATAAAAATATGTTAGGTGCTGCTGGTTTCAATAATGCCTTTGAAGAAAGAAAAACCTGTGAGGATCAATGCAGAATACTTACGAGCTTCATTACTGTGAAATCTGTTAAACTTCCCATAGATGCCTGCTATTCTGCAGATGCCTGCTATTCTTCATTATTCAGCCATAGATCATGTATATAAATGGCATTGCTATCAGCCTATCACAAGCTTCATTTATCTGCAGATGCCTGCTATTCTGCTGTTGTAATTTTTTCTGGTTTGAACTTTGTTCAGGGGTTAATAAAGATTCTTTTCATCTTTTCTCCAAAGTTCTTTAACATGTTGCTCCTGCTTTCTCCAGGAACATCATATACAAACAAACCATGGATCTGTATCGGTTGCCATATACGGTGACCATGATAAGCCTGCTCTCATTACATATCCAGATGTCGCTTTGAACCGTAAGTGTCACTTATTTAAGATATTTAAGAATTTTGCAGTACAGTGACATACATACGTTGCCTTTTGTTGATCAGATATGTCTTGCTTCCAAGGACTACTCTTCTGCCCTGAAGCAGCTTCATTGTTGCTCCATAATTTTTGTATTTACCATATCAGCCCCCCAGGACACGAGGTAAGTGGAATATTTTTGTCACAGTGAAGTGCATTTTAATTTACTAATGATCCATGAGCAGTTTTGAATCAATATTTTTCTAGTGACCAAATGGTTTATTGTCCTTTGCAAATCATTCAGTTAGGAGCTGCCCCGATTTTGGCAAGTACTCCTGTGGCATCTGCCGATGACTTAGCAGATCAGGTTGCAGATGTACTTGATTTCTTTGGGTAAGACCTTATCCTTCAGTTCTCCCACAACTTCTCTTGACATTTGTGAAGTAACTGTCTCCTTTTTTCCTTCCCTGCTGATATATCCCAGATTGGATTCGGTTATGTGCTTAGGTGTCACGGCTGGCGCGTACATTCTTACTCTTTTTGCGGTATGTATTTTGTATAAAGTAATGCATGTAGTGCTTTCAGGTTGCTTCTGAAATCATTGTTCGTTGGTGCAGACGAAATATAGAGAGCGAGTACTAGGACTCATCCTTGTTTCACCTCTATGTAAAGCTCCCTCATGGACGGAGTGGTTCTATAATAAGGTAATATTAAATATTAGGCCCCTTTGCTCTAAGAATAATAAGCCTGTCCTCACAAATATAGTTTTTAGGTAATGTCAAATTTGCTATATTATTATGGGATGTGCAACGTGGTGAAGGATATTTTGTTGCAGCGCTACTTTGGCAAGGTAATTAAATGGGCTTAGTTTATGACGTGTGATTTCTGTATCTATTTACTAAACATTTATAATTGGATTTTCTAATCCACAGGGAGTTCATGGATGCTCTGCCGAACCAGAATCAGATATTGTGCAGGCTTGCAGAAGTGTATGCGCTCTTTTAAGACTTTCTTCCTTGATTATGAGCTCACCATGTTATTTTTCTGAACTTACTGATGCATAATTCTCCTTAATTCATGCAGTTTCTAGATCAACGGCAAGGCATGAATGTGTGGCGGTTTATCCAAACTATCAATGAGTATGTTTCTTATCCAATGCTTTTATGATCATATCCGAGTTAGTGAATTGGGAATCAATACCTTCTCGCACTTTACAGGAGAAAAGACTTGACTGATAACCTGAAGCAGCTGCAGTGCAGAACTCTAATTTTTGTTGGTGAGAACTCCCAATTCCATGCTGATGCTGTTAACATGACTGCAAAACTTGACAGGCGATATAGTGCCCTTGTAGAGGTATCTATTTGCGCACACTAAACTTTTCCACGTCTTGATCATATGGGCTTCCTTACCAAATTTAGTCTGTTATTTTAGGTACAAGCATGTGGATCGGTTGTGACAGAGGAGCAACCACATGCAATGCTCATACCGATGGAGTACTTTCTCATGGGATATGGCATGTACAGGCCGAGTCAGATAAATTGCAGCCCTCGTAGCCCTTTGAACCCGTTTTGCATATCCCCAGAGCTCCTCTCACCGGAGAGCATGGGGTTGAAGCTAAAGCCAATCAAGACTCGAGCCAATCTCAACCTGTAGGAACAGACTATAAGAGAAGACAAGGGCATAGGCACAGGTTCATATCCAGATTTTTTGGTGGTGAAGTGACATAGTTGTTGTGACTGTGATTGTACATAGACAAGAGCCAGAGGTTAGTTTGATGAGGTGAGGGTCTGATTCCATTGATTCGTAGCCTTAAACAGTTGTAAATTGTTACAGATTATTTGTTGGAGATAGAGAAACAATAAGGGAAGATGAGCTGTTGCAATTCGTTTGGTCAAGATTGCTGTCCTTTTTTTTTTATCAGTGCCATATCTCCACTTTTATGAGCTAATAATGATTTAGGCAGATGCAGTAGTGATGTCTTTTGGTCAAAATTACTCTACAGCTAACGTTTATAGCTGGGAGGTGCAGGACTGCTTGCGTCCTATTTGCATGCGTCTATCAGTGAGTTCTGGCCATTAACCATGCGTCGATCAGGGTCTTTCAGTTTAACTTGTTTCTTTGAACGCGAGATGTGTGAACAAAGCTCACTGTTCATGCTTTGGTTTGGGGTGACCGAGGACATACGTTTGGACGCCACAGCTGTCGACTGCAACTGGACTGTTTCACATCACATACTAAAGTAGTACTAAACTTGGAGCCAAGAGGTGAAATTAATTGGCAAAACCATCTGCTCACGGAGATGCTAGGATCTCAAGGAGTGCAGCCCAAGAAGTCCCTTATCATTTTGATGCATCTTTTCGGTAATATCGGTTGTTTGGGCAAACTGACGGAATGTGAAAATCAACAGAATCGGTTGTCAATTTTGGTAGCGAACGATAAATACTACGTAATGTTTGTTTGTTCCTAGGAATGCTTCGTCCTGGATTCCCACCCATCAGGTTTGACGCTGCTATGTCATCGTGGATACAATCGATATTCAATTGCTTACGATTCCACGCTGTGACCTTTGAGCCTGTGAATAATGAACAACAACGATCATGTTTGAACAACCCTAGATTTTGCGTTCGCACAAAAACACCCTAGATTTGCGTTTTTTTTTTTGTTGATAAGAAGCCTTCATATATTAGTGATGATCAGGTGGTTTTTGTTTTTGTGACAAGGAGTACGTCAGGCGAGATTCGTTCATTCATCCCCACTTGTTGAGGAAAAATAAAGAAGGCAAAATCTGAAAATGTCAAGGCAGCTAGTAAAGCCCACTGGCCACTGTGAACGAACGGCCCCGACGTATCCGTAACTTTCCAACGGCCTAGATTCTGCAGTCCGTTAGAAGAAGACAGCCAGTCCTAATACTCCTACACCCATTTATCTCGCGCTCGCCGAACCCCTAGCTCAGACCCACTGCCTGCGCTCTCTCACCGCCGCCACCAGCTCGCCAATCCACTTCCCGAGCGCCGTCGTCTCCGGCCGCCCAGCTCGCCCTCACACGAAGCCGCGGCACGCACCGGTGGGTTTTCTTCATTCAGAGCCGTATCTTCCTTCCTCGTCTATCCCCCGTAGGTAAACCCTAGTTCATGTCGGGGGCACCGAGTCGAATCTGTTGATTCAGACTGGCTCCTTTAGGCGGCGGCGTTGGGATTGGATTGGGTTCTTTGCGACCTTTTTCGTCGTTGATGCTGACATATCTTGGGTTCGTTCTTTTTCTTCTCTGTTCTCGCAGGTTCTTGTTCTTGGCCCGAGGAGTGATTTGTCCGGGTCCTGTGACCGCGCAGGAGCCCCTAGGCGCGCGCATCCGCCATGTTCCCACCGAAAGGACCCAATCACTACGGCCAGCAGCCGCACTACGGCGGTCAGCAGCCGTACGGCCAAATCGTAAGGCTCTGAAAATTTCTATTTATATGCAATTCGATTTCTGTTATATGCGGATGCGCTCTAGTACATTGTTTTTCATGTGACACCATTTGATTTGGTCTCTGTTCCTTTTTTGCAGCCTGGGAGCAGTGGGTTTTCGGCGCCTGCAGCAGCTGGTGGCGCTGATGGTGGTCGTTTTGGTGCCCGCGCTGGACAGGGAGCTGCTGTGCAGTATGGAGGGCCTTACGCTTCAGTGTACGGCACACAACAGGTTGTTAGCTGTAACTGAAAGTTGTTTTTGTTCTTTTCGTTTTAACTTTACCTGCCTGAGCAATTTATTAATCATTAGTAAACATAAAAGTTACCACCTTTTAGCCGTTGATTGCCAGTGTGTCTCACGTGTCAGTGGGGAATTTGGAATTTAAGATCCCCCTGGGGATCTTTTTTTGGTCTAGCCCAATGTAGACGTATGGGGTACTCGAAACTCTAAAATTGAAATTTTGAGTTTGTTAAAGACATTGAAGGCTCAAGAGGCATTGATAGGATGAGGGAATCATGGTGAGGGACACTTGGGCGTGATTGGTTGGGTGTATGAGCCCCAACCAGGTTCACCGCATGCAACATACGATTGATTGGTTGGTTGTATCGGCTGACGGGATGCAAATAAGGTTTGGTTGGTTGCTTGTATGCCTGCTATTGACTCAACTCATGCAGAAAATAGCTTTGGGCCTGGCTCATAGGAAACGAATCTGAAATTCGTTTCTCTGGAGCCTGGCTCCTACGGTGCTGGCCAGCGGCAGCCTGGCTGCCTAGGACCGAGCCAGGTCCACTACAGAAGCAAACCAAACGTGCCCTTGGTGGCTGTTATCGCTAACTTGGCCCAACCTAGGTGACCACTGGGCTGTCTCATTGGTTGCTCCCGTTGTTTGTGCCCAATTGCGTTGGGTGCCACTTGTTTTGGACGTACTCAACCTAGGCATTTTTTTTTGTATATTGTATATAGGTGGAATGTCATCAAAGTAAAATTGCTGTTATTCACAAATTTGCACCTGCATAAATAGAAAGACCAAATCATGCCCTAGCTTGCATAGCCAATCACAGGTATCCTTTTCGTGACGGCTGCTCATTTCATGTAACGAGATATAAGATCTGCTGTTCTAACCTATGTGCAGTTTCTTTGTTATCATATACAATTGCAGACCTCTATCATGGATTAGGATTATTGCAAGCTGTGTTCTATCTCAAGTTTTCTGTTATGTTTCCTTTCCATCTCATCCCTGCCTAGATGTGGTCATAGATGGTTCGTTTGAGTGGGAATTAGGACTTCTAGGTTACTTGGATCTTGAAAACATTTCTTCCCCCAACACCCTGCGTAATAATAAATTTCATGTAATTATCGTTATTTCTTGTACTCCATTATCGTGTCGCCTGGTTGATGATTGGAACGAATGTTATTTCTGTTTTCTCTATTTTGCATCACAAAATTATCATATCCTTTGAAGATTTCTCTGCTTTGTATGACGGTATTGGACAAGTGCTGTGTTGGCTGAATCTTTTTAAGCCTTGTTAGTCAATATCAGGCAAAGGATGCATGCTCTTAGTATGCACTACTTTTCCTTACCTTGGTTTTCACGAGACCTGAAAATTATTTGCCACAGTTCATGTATCGCCTGTTTACATCTGTCTTTACTGTTGAATCATGAGCTTTAATTATGTGTATTATTACATAAATCTGTATAATTTGTTCTGACATACTGGTGCACTATGTCAACTATTTGAATTCTGCAGTTATGAATTTAAGGGATGTTTGCTTATGGGGAACATTCTTGTTTCCCAGCTGTTAAATTTAGCAGTCATCAACTCATTCTATTGGTTTCATATCTACATTTCTCTTGTAGAGTATGGTTGTGTTATTTTACATATGATCGAAACATATGGTGTACCCTTTTGGACTCATATCTGAAGATGGATATTATGAAGGAATTTTTACTAATCCTTTTTATATGGTATGTGTGTGTTGTTTCTGCTCTATGTTGTGTGTACCCTGGTTTGGCCGCTCAAGTTTCCCTGACTCCATGTCATGTCTGCTGACTATTTGGTTCATTTGTCTAATTCACTTTTTGTGGTCGAAGATTGCTTCTTATCTCCATTTTGTTCTAGCGCGACAAATAGTTTCTGCCACTTTTGTTGCAGTGTCTTGACTGACTGTCCTTCTTATACTTCTGACAGGTTGGTGGACTTGGAGGCAAAGGACCGGCTTCTTCTAATCTTCCTAGCTTGCCAACTCGTCCGACTTCAATCTCTGAGTCGTCAAAGTTCTCTTCGGCACCTGTTGGGTCTAGCTTGGCAAGACCAAATGATGACTATCTTGCTGTTCGCGGATATGGCCAGAAGGCAGACCAGTATGGCACTGATTATACCCTGGAGAGAAGGATCTATGGTGAACACTCAGCTAATCTTGGTAGGAGAGACAGCCTCTCTGATTTGGATAGAAGATACCCTGATCATATTCCTGCAGGCCATCAGGTCTGTCTCAATTTTTTGCTTGCCCCTGAACCCTCTTGATTTTAAATACTTATGCACTCTTGACAACTTTTATTCTATCCCAGATTCATGATCATCTGGAGCAGGTAGAGTTCTGCCCCACCCCCAACCTAAAAGAAAAACTTCTATTCCTTTTGATAACTTATTGTTAATTGGATCTTATTAACCTTTTAGGGTTCATCAATGCGCCATCAGCCTCTCCTGAAAGCTCAACTGCAACCCGGATCTGATACGAGGTAATTTTTTTTTCTCACCGACAGGTTATAGAAATGGATTGCATCGTTTTTTTATTTATGTAATTTAATAGACCTAAATTACCATATATGAATACTATAATTCATCCATTGAAGGAACAAGAATCTGTTAAACCATCTTCTGCTGTTTCCGTTAGCTGTTTTGGTAATTCTCATTTATACTTCTTGGAAACAAAAATCTGTAGGAAACACTTTGTGTGTTTATCATTATAAGAAAACAAAGCACATGCACTGAGTATAGTATGCATTTCTGGCAGACAAGCAGATTACTTTGCAGGACGGTCCGCTCCGGTTCATCAAGCATCCCAGGAAATTGGTGCATATGGAAGAGTTGAAGCTGATAGTCGCAATGTGTCCATTCTCGGAACTGTTCCATATGGAAGACAACAGGCAACTTCATTGCTTGAAGGCGCTCCTAGGTCCAACATTGATAACCTTGTCTATGGGCAAGGATCATCAAGCAGTGGTTATGGCATGGGTTTGCCTCCTGGACGTGATTATGCCACGGGAAAAGGCCTACTCCATCCATCTTCGGATCCTGATTACCGAGATAGCATCTTACCTCGCGTGCATCCAGGCATCTCCATGGTTGATGAACGTAGAGCTGATCGGATTGGCTATCGTCGTGAGCTGGATCTTAGAGATGAGGAGCGTCGAAGGGACCTATTGCTGGAAAGAGAAAAGGAGCTTGAATGGGAACGGGAGCGTGAGTTACGAGACTTGCGTGACCGTGAAAGAGAAAGAGAGCGTGAAAGAGAAAGGGACCGTGAAAGACAAAGAGAACGTGAACGTGAAAGGGAACGTGAACGCGAAAGGGAACAACGTGAAAGAGAACGCCTTCGCGAGCGTCGGGAGAAGGAGAGGGAGCGGGATAGGAAGCATGGACCTGAACAAAGGCGGGAGCACACTCCACCTAGAGCTTCTGGTGATCGGCGGCGTTCTTCTTCCGTTAGATCTGAGAAAACCGTGCGGCGAATTTCACCTCGGCGTGATGCTGTGCATAGGTTGAGCTCCATGTTTCTCTGCAGCTTT
The DNA here is from genome assembly GCA_001182835.1 of Oropetium thomaeum. Taxonomy (NCBI): domain Eukaryota; kingdom Viridiplantae; phylum Streptophyta; class Magnoliopsida; order Poales; family Poaceae; genus Oropetium; species Oropetium thomaeum. The sequence continues at coordinate 1,298,807 of LFJQ01000039.1, forward strand.
CTGGATTCAGTAGGTTGCTGCTTCGTCATTGGTGCAGCATTTTAAACTAACATCTTCATTTGTTGTCCTGAAGGCATCGTTCACCTGTTAAAGAAATAAAGAGAGAATATATATGCAAGGTAAAAGGACCATTGTGTTTGTCAGTGTTATTGCAGAAACCAATTGCCATTGTCAGTTCTTTCCTAGCCTCCTTGATGCACTCTGATCTTCAGGCCTCTTGACCTTGTCCATCTATAGCTGGTTCTTTGTTGTTCCTTTCATCCTCCACTGATAACCTTCTTTGGGCTTTCTAGTAGAAACCTATTTCCTGGTAAAATATCTGGTCCTTGATATGAAAGTCTCATTTATTTTGAAGACCTTTGACACCTTACCTTGATGTTTTACTGCCCTAAGGAGGATGGACTGAGGAATCATAGATGATTTTTTTTCCTTCCTCCACTCCCTTCTCCCTTCTCTCTACAAGTTCTATCATTGCATTTTCTTCTGTACTAAGGCAGGTTTAGTTTGCTATTTTTGGATGTAATACTTATTGGGTTAATTTTTACAGGTTTTCCCATTTCGCTTAGTGGATTGTGAAAGGGACTATTTGTCCTTGACAAAAAGATACCCTAGACTAGCAGTTTCTCCAGATTTTTCCAAGGTGCATCTCATTTATGAGCCTTAGCTGCTATTCAATATTTTACGTAGAATCATGACATTGTGGATTCTAATTGTTATTTTCATGTTTTGCAGCTTGTCTTGAATTGGACTAAAGAAGACTTGGATCTTCCACTGCATACTCCATTGAGGTATCCTTTTTTATTGGGGAAATGCATAGCTTGTAAATGCACTGTTGTGTTTTCTTGCTTTGAATTCTCAAGCTTCATATTGGCTGTAATTAATGCTATGCTATAATTTCTGTTAATTAGCTTGGAGCATGACATCCATGAAGTTGATGAAAATGCTGATGAAAGATCACTCATCCCCTCTGAGAAAACATCAAGCACTAATGCTCCAGCAACTATTTGGAACGCAAAGGTTTTATTTACATTCTGACTATATATTTTGAGTGTATTAAGTTTAATAGGTTCTATCAAATATCTCTGAAGCTGTTCCTAACTTATGGCTCAGATAGCTAAGCAAGGATAGAACTTATTTTCATGTTGTGCACTGGCTTACCACATGAGGTGGCATTTTCTGTGACATGCACTTTGAAGTTATTCACATCATTGCCAAGTTGTTTCTGCTGGACGTCTGCTTATAAATGTGATGGTGTGCAGGTTCTTTTGATGAGTGGTATGAGCAAAGGTGCCTTTGCGGACATAACTTCATTGAGAACTACTGAAGAACGATTAGTGCACATGAATAATATCTTGAAATTTGCTGTATTCAAGAAGGATCGTTCTCTTTTTGCAATTGGAGGCCCTTGGAATGCAGCAATCGATGGTGGTGATCCATCAGTTGACTGTTCTTGCTTGATTCGAGCTGCCATAAGGTATGACATTGCCAAACAATACATTAAGGATTACTTACTATTATACTGGCAATATAACATTGATCCAATTTGGACAGATATGTCAAGGAAGCAGTTCAAGTTGATCTATCTGACTGCACCCACTGGAATCGTTTTGTTGAGGTACTTATTCTGTATTATCGAGGATTTATTTGTGCTATATGTCATCTTGTCTTCTCAATCCTAAAATCCTTGTATCAGACCACCCTATCCCTTGCGTTTCTTTAGAAAAAAGAGATATGAATGTTCTGCTAAGAACCATTTTTTGTTACCCTATTACGTTGCTAGTTTTGTTCCATATGTTTTCTGAGGGCTTGGTACCATTTTTAAACCAAAACAATATCTATGACCGTCAATGATATTCAGGATTATAATACAAAAATTCACGAAAAAATGATATTCAGGATTAAGAATATAATTGCTGGCAGGTCAGTATAACTGCTAATTTATTTCAAAGTCACCTGTACTTTTCTTTTAGTAATATATATTTCATCAAATATCTGTGATTGCTAAACTGTTTCTAATTTCAACATTGGTGAGAGTTTGGGCTTCTTGCTGATGTTCATAAGAAACTTGTACTGTCCATGTTATAGCTTGATTGGTAATTTGGGTATTACATCCGCGGGTACCATATCTGATATAGAGAGAAGTGCATTTATCCAAGTCATGAATTTATTCACTTCTATTACATTCACAGATTCATTACAATCGGATTGGCAAAGATGGACTGTTTAGTCATAAAGAAATCACCGTACTATTTGTGCCAAACCTATCAGAATGCTTACCTTCAGTTGATGCATGGAAAAACAACTGGATTGCATACAGAAAAGCAAAGGCAGAAAGGGAGCAGCTTACTTTGAAGAAGGAAAAGGTAAGTCTATCCTAATCTTATGATCATGCTTTGTTTCTCTTTGTGAATTGCTACTAAACGTTTTTTAATTCTTATCTCATTTTAGAGCCCAGATGATTCAACAGATCAGAAGCAAGGTTAGGAAGACGTTCAGTTTTCATCTACTGATCTTTTATTTGTCTGCTTATTTGACTAAAACTTAAAGCATATTTGTTAAAATTTTCAGGGGAGCTGAATCAATTTTCAGGGGAGCTGAATCAGGATAAAAACATTCATACTGATCATTTGAAAGAGGGTAATGTTGGCTGCAGTGATACAAAACATGAGAATGTTAATGCTGATATGGATCAGCTGGGCAAAGATGGAGAGGGTAATGTTAATAAAGTTGAGGAATCTGCTGAGAAGATGGTTCCAGTTGTTGAAGAAAAGATAGTTGAGGAATCTGCTGAGAAGATGGTTCCAGTTGTTGAAGAAAAGATTAGTGGTGACGCCTCTGCTGACCAAGTCGTTGAGGATAAAAAACCTACAAAAAAGAAGGTTATTAAAAAGGTTATGAAAATTGTTCGGAAAAAACCAACTGCTGGAACGTCAGTTGATAAATCATCTCATGAGGTTAAGAATGTTGTAGAAGCAACTGCTAGTGAAAGTGCAGAAGTAGTCAGTCAGAGTGAAGTTGGAAAAGAACAGGAGGTAGCTGGCACCAACCAGCAGCCTGAGGCTAAAAAAACTGGGAAAAAGAAAATAATTCGAAGAATTGTGAAAAGGAAAGTCTCTGCTTTAGGGTCTGAGTTGGCTGCACCTGCTGAATCAGGTAAACAAGAAGCACAAGTTCAGCCAGATAAAAATGCTGAGAGTTCAACCGACGGAGGGTGTTCTAAGAGTAAGCTGGAAGAAAGTTTGAAGGCTCCTGCTGAAGATATCTATAATGAAAAGAAAGGGAAGACAGAAGAAAAGGAGCAGACATTGGGTGAACACCAAAGTCCGAATGGAGATACAGTTGGTCAGAAGGAAATTATTGAACCAAAAGATATTAAAAAAGATGTAAAGAATGTGAAGAAGGAACAGACAAAGGATGATAAAGAGAAAAGAAATAAAGACCTTAAGATTGATCCAAAACAAAAAACACTCAATGATGCTAAAGAAAAAAAGAAGTCTAATGAACCTCCAAAATACCCAGGATTCATTCTTCAGGCAAAGAGGAGTAAAGAATCTAAAGTATGCTTATAATTTCCTTTGTTCCATATAAACCTGACAACATTCCCATTGTTTACCCAGAGATCTTATGTAATGAGTTCCAATTTTGCAGCTCCGTTCGGCATCCCTTTCATTGGATGGCCTTCTAGACTACACTGCCAAGGATATAGAGGAGTCGGTATTTGAGGTCCTTATTCTTTTCTGGACTATTACTCATTATGACATTATGTAGCTTACTAGCTTCTGATTTGATTGCTACTAGTGGTGTGCCTTGTTGGTTGTTGCTATTGTCCAGAGCATAATATCTGGAGGAAATTTGATACATGTTTCTATGTTTGAGCTGATGCTTGCTCGGCGTGAAACTGATCTGCTCTTATTCTTTTTCAGCTTTCTTTGTTTGCTGAGTCGTTCAGTGAAATGCTTCAATACAGAATGGGTTGTGTTATCTTGTCCTTTCTTGAGGTAGATTCCTTTCCACTTTGCAAACACTTTTTCAACTGATGTTGAATAACGTTTCATTTTGGAGTGCTAGCTATTTCCCACTTTGCAAACATCTTCCACTATAATACTATTAGTTTTTTTTTTCTTGAACAGACATCAGTAGTTATTCATCACTCCCCTATATATTTTCTTGGTACAGACTACAAAATCTGGTAGCTTTTGCCATTCCAAAAATAATATCGTGTAGTCACATGGCTAGTGAGCTACAATAATTAGTGTAGAATAACTAATTACGTGTTACATCGTGCAATTGTAAGCATGGTCGAATGCTGAAACTTATAACTAGTAATGTTGTAGACATGTAGTCATCAGTCAAGTACTCAATTATCTTGTTGAAGGATCCCGGTATGCATGTCATTCTTTCTAGCTCCATGGCACTTACAAGCACAGCAGCCTATATTGGTCTCCTGCATTATCCTTGTCACTACAAGTGAAACTGCCTCAGCTCATTTGAGTCAGCAACTCTTTGAACTATTCTTCTATCTCTGGTTCTCATGCTCAAGATTGACTTGTCATATGGAAATGATGCCTTATAGTTTTATTTTCTATTGCAAGCTTAATATATTACTATCATATGTTCACTGTAGAGATCATGTTATATTGATTAAACTTTTTTTTTGCAGCCTTGCTCATTCCCTGTATAAGCTTTTGCAAACCCTTTTATTCCGGTAAATTGATTTATTTTGGCATTGGTTTGTTTGTAGAAACTATACAGGCGTTATGTCATTAAGCGGAATCAACGCAAGCGTCAGAGAGAGGAAGAATTAAAGAAAGAAGAGAAGAGAACTTCAGAAAAGCGAACCAAGACAACTCATGAGACCGCTGAAGGTACTGATAATCCTGGGGGTGATAATAAAATGATGAAAGAGGGTGAGGAAAAGGCCAGCACAGATAATTCAGGAGTTTCCCCTGATGAACCGACAAAAGAGGATCAGGGAAAACTGAGCACGAATCATTCAACCTCTAACTGTGATGAACCGGTGAAAGAGGTTGCAGAAAAGATCACTGATAATTCAGAAGCTGCTCTCAATGAGCCTGAAGCTGATACACAAATGGAGGATGAAGATCCTGAATATGAAGAAGATCCTGAAGAAGTAGAAATATTTGATGACAATGAGGACATGGATGATGCTCCTGCTGAAGGCTTAGCAGAAGAAAAGGTATTCTTTTTGTTTTTCAGTTAACAATTGCTAAGTAATTTGTATATGTGAACTGGCAAGCTATTTATTCCATTATAATTATTTTTCTTCACACTAAATGGAGTTTAACAATTAGATCTCAATGCAATTGGATCTGGACTTAGGTGGAGGTGCTTATATGGGTACTTACGAAAATAAAAGGGGTTTATGTTTAGCATGAGGTGGTTATAGAAGGAAAAAATGCTTAAGCTGCACAGTTCCTTTATATTTCTTAATAAAAAAAATGAATAAGCCGAATGGTCAAAGTTGAAGCAAAAAGTCAATGGTGTCAATATTTTAAAAACGTAGGCAGTACTAAACTAGCATATTTTTCTTATGCTGGAACAAACTAGATTATATGATCAGATAATCCTGACCCCAGATTATCAGTCTGAAAAGCTGTTCCAAAGAAGATTATTTCAGCTTATAATCCTGGTTACATGTATGTTACTATCCAAACTAATAAACAACTAGCTTATATTCTGTATAAGTTTTTGGCTACATGTATTTTATTTGCAGGAGAGTGAACTGTGCGTAATCTATGTGTGTTTGTGAACCTTATTTTCCTGTGGTGCAGAATGAGGATAATTCCAATGACAAAGATTTGAAACCTGAAGTAACTCCTGAAGATGGTGGAAACAAGAAAACAATGGAGGAGCCTGAATCTAAGAATGTTAACAAAGCTGCAGAGAAGCAGTCCATAGCCGAGAAAGGAGATTTAGTTGAAGGTGGAGAGAAGACAGTTGGCAAGGAGATTAAGACAGCAAAAGATGAGGTGGTTGATAAGGACCTATTACAGGTAATGTTTTCTAATGCACGGGAGCTCTGGGTGTTATATGACTGGATTTTTGTTTGTTACATTCATTCCAGCTTATTGCTATCGTAAATTTTTCCGCTCTTATTTTGTAGGCTTTTAGGTACTTTGATCAAAACAGAGTTGGTTATCTTAAGGTAACATACAAATATGCCATTATTTCTTCGGTTCAGTTCCCTTTTTTTGGGATTCTGATGTTCATTATTCTATTTCACAACTTCAGGTGGATGACTTAAGATGCATTCTTCACAACTTGGGAAAGTTTCTATCAAACAAGGATGTGAAGGTGAGATATTTGAAGCCCTTTGTAGCCATTTTGTTGCTTGCTTGCCCTACATCGTTTCTTTGTTCAACATTACGAATCTTGAATCTTAGCTTCATAGCTTGGTGCAAATGAAACAAAATGTAATCATACAAGGTGACATCAATGTCAATATAACTAACATTTTCGTTTGGTTTGCCCATCTCTAGCGTACCCAACTTGCTTGGGACTAAAATGCTGTGTTGTGTTCATTTTGGTGTGTGGATGTAAACATATCTGAAGTTGAACAGTTGTCTGAATTAATTGATAAGTCATAAGGAAAAATAAAAGGAATAATTCTATGCAATTTTTTTTGACCTGTCAGAAGTCGTCCTTGTAAGGTGTATCTTTGATTATTCATATCGTTGCTTTTGGTATGATCAATCTTGATTGTCTTGTGTCTAACATTAGCTTGCTATTTGTGTCTACAGGACTTGGTTCAAATTGCTCTTGTTGAGAGCAATTCTGGAAGGGATAATCGTATAATATATCAGAAGCTTGTAAAGATAGTTGACTTTTGATGTGGCCCTTGCAGCCTTTGAAGCAACTATGATATTCAGATTATCTATTACCATGCAGACTTGTTTGCATTTGTTGAAGGAGCTATTTTTGCTTTCTGGTTCTATGTTTACATTGTGTGATTAGGGATCTGTATTCACTTTTTGTAGAATATTATTTTGTTATTGCGTTATGTTATAAGGGAGCTATTTTTTCACTTGCCAGTTGCATCAAGGTTTCATTTTATAAACGTGCATCTGGTGACAAAAATCTTTGTTATTCGCTTTTCTGCACCACAATTTCGCTAGCTTAAATTCTCAAGTTCGACGGGTGGTAGCTGCTCAACTCCATTTCATTTTCACCCTGTAGGATACAGTTCTGCAGTGCTTTCTAAAATCAATAATGTTTCACAGCCGATGGGTGTTAGTAACATTACTTTTGTCCGCCTACTGCATTCAAGCGGGCTCTGATCGTGGACCTATTGTGTCTATTCGGTTGCACACTAGTCAAACAAATGAATTTGTGAGTTGTGACGAATAGCGGGGTTCATAAAATAAACGGCCCTCCCGAAGTGAATATTTAGGGTTCAGTCTACTTGTTCATGAAGTAAAATCTGTCTTTTAGTATAAATTTGGTATTTTTGTTTGTATATTCCATTTATTTACCCTGTTTAAGAAATTGACAATCCATCGCACGTGGTAGCCCCACATGTCAGTGTAGCAGACGGCTGTGGATACCGCCACGCTGGAATATACCCCATCCAGCAGCAGAGAGGCTTCCGCCTGCGTGCTCCCATTAGTCCGCGCCATTTTCCCCCACACGAATTGTTAGGACGACGGTTTCTCCTTTTTATTTTATTTTTTCATTTTCATAAGCGAGAACAGGACTACTGGAGAAGCTTCTGGACAGCCCTGCACAGCATCCCCGAGGCGCCGCTGCAGGTGAGGCCTAGCGTCCTAGCGAGTTGCGAGGTGCGGTGTGTGGAGCCATGGCGACCGCCTCAGGTGAACAACCACGCCTTCCCTGAACTGTTCCTTCTTCCGCACTCGCATTCTCCTGCGCTTCCCTTGGGTGACATATTTCTTTGGAAACGCTTGTAATCCGGAGAGCACGGCGTTAGATTGTCACTCATCGGTGTGTTCGCTCTTAGCGTGAGATCGAAGTCCAATTCGATTGTCTAGATCGATTGAGTGGCGGGCAGCGTATCATGCCGCCGGAGAAGCTTCGACAGCAGTGGGTCTCCGCGGGACGAATAGAATTGTAATTAGTTAGTTTTGATTTGAGGGACGTTGAGCGCTGATCTGCATTGCTTTTCCCCTCCTTTATGGGTTCACTATAGTTATGCTAAACTAGCTTCCAGCTTAAGTTTGTCCATCTGTTCTAATGATATAAGGTCTCCCTAACATTTGAAGAACATGTGAATGTAATTTGACCCATGAAACTATACTGAGAGTGTGCATTCAGAACACTTTGATTAGTAGCATGGTGTGCAGGTTGCAGTTGTGTTTTCATGGAAAAGTTTTACAATGAACTGGGCAATGCAATGCAAGAAATGAGATAGAACTGTTTTGGTGCATCTGTTGCAGCATCTTTCAAATCCCGAGAGGATCATCGGAAGCAACTTGAATTGGAGGAAGCACGGAAAGCTGGTCTTGCTCCTGCTGAGGTTGACGAGGATGGAAAGGAGATTAATCCTCACATCCCACAGTACATGTCCTCTGCCCCATGGTATCTTAATTCACAGAAGCCTGTAAGTTTCTTACGGACATTGTTTGTTGACCTTCTGCTGTGGAGTAGGATGTTGCAGCATTCTCACTTTCTTTTCTCAATTTACCAGAGTTTAAAGCATCAGAGGAAATGGAAATCAGATCCAAACTACACCAAGTCGTGGTATGATAGGGGTGTAAAAGTTTTTCAGGCCAATAAATACAGAAAAGGTGCTTGTGAAAAGTAAGTAAAACATGTTACAATAGTGTGTTTTAGTGTGTTTTTTAGCCTTCTTTAATGAGAAAATATCCTGTTTAGACACTCATAAATTTATAAGTTCAATAACTGTTATTTTCTGACCTTACATCCATTCTGTTATTGTAGCTGTGGGGCCATGACCCACGATAAGAAGTCATGTACGGAACGCCCTCGAGTTGTGGGGGCTAAGTGGACTAATATGCAAATTGCTCCCGATGAAAAGGTCGAGTCATTTGAACTGGATTATGATGGGAAACGTGATCGTTGGAATGGTTATGATCCATCAACCTACACCTGTGTTATTGCGGAGTACGAAGCTAGAGAGGAGGCACGGAAAAAATTCCTAAAAGAACAACAGCTCAAAAAACTTGAAGAAAAGAATGGCAACCAGGATGACAATGATGCAGGTAGCGATGAGGATGTAGTGGATGGACTGAAGATTGATGAAGCTAAAGTTGATGAGAGCAATCAAATGGACTTTGCTAAGGTGGAGAAACGTGTTCGCACAACAGGTGGCGGAAGCACAGGAACGGTGAGGTAAATATGCTCGCGACAAATAAAAAAAAGGTGGGGGGAGAAGAGGTTTGAAGTTACTAGGATACGTGTAAATGGAAAAGATCAGATAATCTAAAATTGGACAGGATAGTTTTATGATGTAACATTGTCATCTGCTGTTACGTCCTTATTAGAATGAGGGCGATAATCCCCATAGATTTGTAGATTATTTTTGGTTTGAACTGAACCCTGGAAATCTTGATCAAAGTACTCGCTATGTTTTTCTTACCACCAATTTTAGTTGTAACATTTGCTACCTTGAAGGACGCTTCTCCCTGAGACCCCGATGTACATATATTTTTGTAAGATTGCTAATCGTGGTGCTGATGCTGTATATATCTCATATAGGAATCTACGTATTAGAGAAGACACGGCAAAATACCTTCTGAATCTTGATGTAAATTCTGCATATTATGATCCAAAGACTCGTTCAATGCGTGAAGATCCTTTGCCAGATATGGACCCCAATGAAAAGTTCTATATGGTAAGTATTGCATAATTTGAGCCCATGCTGTGCACCAAACTCAACTTTGTAAAATAAAATTCTCGAAGTCATACTGAATGTTGTTATGATACTCTGTAACATAGGGGGACAACCAAAATAGGCTCACTGGGCAAGCTCTAGAATTCAAGCAACTCAACCTCCATGCTTGGGAAGCTTTTGAAAAAGGACAGGAGATCCACATGCAGGCAGCTCCATCCCAAGCTGAATTACTTTACAGGAGTTTCAAGATTAAGAAAGAAAAATTGAAGTCTGAAACAAAGGAAAAAATAATGGAAAAATATGGGAATGCTGCTTCTGAAGAACCACTCCCCCAGGAGCTTCTATTTGGACAAAGTGAGAAAGAGATTGAATATGATCGGACTGGTCGTATAATTAAAGGGCAGGTTTGTTTATTCAATTTATCATTTCAGAAAATTAGTTCTTTCATGGACGTGACAATTGTTTAGATACAGGCGTTACCTGATTATTCTTGTCACTGTACAAATGTAGGATACGTCTGTTCCTAGGAGTAAGTATGAAGAAGATGTCTACATCAACAATCATACAAGTGTTTGGGGTTCATGGTGGAAGGATCATCAATGGGGCTACAAATGCTGCAAGCAGACTATCAAGAACAGTTACTGCACGGGATTGGCTGGAATTGAGGCTGCTGAAGCTTCAGCAGATTTGATCAGAGCGAACATCGCCCGCAAGGAGGCTGCAGAAGGTAGGATTTACTTCTCGTTATCCATTTTTAGGTTGTCCTTTTTAGTTATTAAGCATCAAAGGTCTGTACTCGATGCATATCAGGAACCTTGATTAAAGATGGGCAAATGGAAATGTATAGAGAAGAGACAGATATAGGAACATTGTTCAGAACTTGCTAAACGTAGCTCTGCACTATCAGATTTGTTTAGGATAGTAGTGCAAAATGTTCTGATTAAATGATGCCCTATTTACACAGCACTATCTGCTAACATATTTATCGCATGTGTCTTTGTACCTGAAATTTGTAATAATGCAGATGAGCCTGTACAAAGTGAAGAGAAACGGCTTGCCACATGGGGAACTGATGTTCCTGATGATCTTGTTCTTGACAAGAAGAAGCTTGCTGAGGCTTTAAAGAAGGTGAGGATCACTTCCTTGGACAGTGGATACTTCAGTGCTGTTGTTCGATGGACATCTATAACCGGTTCTGATTTCATTTGTTTAGGAGGATGAAAGGAGGCAGGAGGAGAGGGATGAAAGGAAGAGAAAGTACAATGTTAAATGGAACGATGAGGTGCTCCTTCCCTCTTTTTCCAGTTGTTACTTGTTTGGCATTTGCTCCTAGTATCTCATAAACCTCAATAGTCACCAATTGAGTTGCAACTTGTAGGTTACTGTGGAGGACATGGAGGCGTACCGTATGAAGAAAATCCACCATGACGATCCAATGAAAGATTTTCTTCATTGAGCCTCCATTGTGTATGTGATAACCAGTATTGCGTCTTACTGAACATTTTTATTTATTGGCGTAAGCCACAAACATCGGTTTTGCCAACATCTTCTTTCTGCTAGTCTGATATGTTGTCCTCTATTTGTCACTGAAGAAAGACAGATTGTTCAGTGTCTTCATTATCAGCACTGCCAGCAACATGAAATTGGAAAATGGTGTTATGATATGTGGGGACTGGGGAGCTTAATGGCAGCTAAGCTAAGTTGCATGACTTGTTTTTTCAGTGTAGTAATGGATTAATCTCATTTGTAAGGCCACTAGATTATTTTGATGTATGAAAAGTTTGCCTCTGCGTTTCAGATATCGCCTTGGAAAGGAAGCAGCCCAGCCGTAGCTACAGCAGCGCTGGAGACCCTTTTTCTTTTTTCACATTTCTCTTCTCATTTTTTAAATAAGATGAAATAGTGACCAATTAGCCATACAAATTACTGACTATATCATCAAACAGCTTCTAACAAAGCTATAATAGGACAAAAAAAATAAATAAAACCAGTAACTGTGAACTACTCCTAAGATGGAGTACAAGATAACTACTGCCTCCCTTTTCAATGTTTAATCATTAGGACAGCAATTCTAGTTCAGATGAACTAAAGTTGTTGTTCTAACAACATCAATTTGAAAAATGGAGGGAGTACGACTCCAGCTGGAGCTGACGGGTTCCAGATGCTGGGGGTGTGAATCTCTTGCTCAGCTAAGAAGAAAGAACTTGTGCGCTGCCAACGCAAGCGGCGGCCAAGATTGGTTGGGCCAAGTAGAAGCCTTCCTAATGTCTTCGCGGAGTGAACCATCGCCGGCAAATTTCCCATTCCTCTCGGCTCCCCAATATTCACAGCCTCCACCAACCGAGTGTTGCAGACATCGTCGTTTTTCGTAAGCCAGCAGTACAGTACAAGGCATCTCCTCCGCCGGGCCATTGACCTGAGAAAGAACAGTGTTCTACACGAGGTGGTCAGGCCCAGTCCACGAGTGTACATGGCGTCTGTTTCCAGCAAATCTTGTGTTAAGTCAAACGGAGCAGAGAAATCTTGGGAGCTGCTTGGAATTTCATTCAGCTTCCTTCACCGTCGGCCGCGTTGTGTATTTTTTGTTAAACAGTCGCCCCTTTCTTTTTATCCAGTGTAAAATCAAAATACATGTCTGTCAATTAGCATTTGAGCTCAAGATGAAAATGACAAGCAGACGCCGGACGATGCGGCGGAACAGAGCCGCCTGCCGGCAGCTCGCCCGGCGTGCCCAGATGATCGGAACCTGCTCTGGCAGCTCCACGCTACGCAGAAGAACAGGTCCGTGGAGGAGGTGACGCTTCGGCGCGAGTACATCCTCATCAGTCATCAGCAGGTTTTGCCTGCGCCGCGGGCACACGTACCATGGCCACGGCCACGGTCCACGCCTTCATGGCCTCCGAGGCCCGAGCCTAACAAGGAAGAACACCCTGCAATAACGCGCCTAGTCCGGGCCACCAAGAACCATCGGATAGCGAAGGCCTGTCGCTGGTGGCCGCTGCGCGATGTCGCCGCCGCCGGGGGCTGAGATCCCGCCCCGGTTCTTCGACAAACCCATGTTTACAGATAGCCCCCTAGATTGGATCACGACTATTAATCGTGATCCAAAGTAGGGTGTTCTTTACATATATTTGGATTGCGATTAATTATCGTGATCCTTAATTTATGCAAAAAGCCCTCTGGTTTGGGCGGTCGGATTCGTCTCTCCCCATTCCCAGCGCCTGCTTGCTCTTCCTGCCGGCCGCCACGGCTAGTTGCCATGCCAGAATGGAGGTGCCACGGCCCGTTATGTATAGCGGCTTACCTAGAACCCGCGATTATCCGAATCACGGGGTAAAGTGTGGAGCGTAGGTGCGCAGGTTTGTCGCGTCCCAGCAGCCGGAGCTCACGCGGCCGGGCATGAACATCATTAGTCATCACGGCTTAATCCGAGCATATGCCAGACTCTAATTGGCAAGCAACAGCAGCGGACCCTGGGACGCGCACGGCAAGCAATTCCACTGGATCCTTCGCAAGGTATAAAACTCTGGATTCTAGAAGCACCTGCGCGCACTCCACAATTTTGTATCATGTTCAGTTCTGTTAGGGTGAAGCCTGTTCGCCTCATTGCCTGACAGACTGAGCGAATCCGGGTGCCCTTGACGGCTACCGGGTAATCAGACATTCGAGGAATGGCTATAGTCACTGGATTTGGTTCATCTTTTTGTTCTTCTTCTTATGATAAAGAATTGGTTCGTTCAGGTACATCTAGTGCACATGATCACCTCAGTGCTTGCCCTAGGTTCAGTTGTTTGACCCCAACTCACTCTACAGCATGGATTGATCAGTCAGATCAGCTATGTGACACAATTATCATTGCATTGCTAGCAAATCAAAGGTCCAAGTAGCAGTGGTGGGCTAGTACCTCACACTCCATGGCTAAACTAGCCACTAGCCACGGTCATCACTCTGAATTACTAGGTGTTGGCGTTCGTTACCACCGACGAGTGATTATCGTGGATGCGCGTTTTGGAGCTCGGATGGTTCGCAAGAGGACACAAGGGTTTATACTGGTTCAGGCAATTGTGCCCTACGTCCAGTGTCGAGCTGCTCATGTTACTTGCTTTTGTTTGTAGTAGGGGATTACAAACGGGTGAGAGAGCGATAGCCTCCCAAGTCTCTGGATGAATGAGGGGCGTGTGAGTGGAGAAGTGTTGGTTGTCCGTTGTTCTTTCATTTTCCCCTAGGGGTCCCCGGTCTCCCCTTTCATATCGCAAGGGGTGAGACCCGGGTTACACAGCGGTCAAGGAAAAGGAGGATAGAGAGGAAGAGACACCGGAGTGGAGGTCGTGGCTGTACGCTCTAAGTTGAGCTTCGTTGCTGTGGGCGGCATCATCGGTATGGCAGCGTCCTTCCGATCCGATGGCGTGAAGAGTGCCCGTCAATCGGGGACGTACTGTCCGTATGGAGGAACGGCTTTTGGCAGGGGTCTGCGGAGTGGCGCCGTCATCGTTGCCCCTGTTCTCGTCGAGCCGTCGCTCAAGAGTGTCTTGTCCTAGTGGGAGAGTGGGTTTCTGACGGGAGCTGCCGCAACAGTGACCGTCCCCCGCCGGCGCGCGTCGTGAGTATTTACTACCCACTTGCCTGAGCAGTTGTTATCCTCACCTGTCCACGGACGTGGGTGCCACAACTATTTATTGCCCAACCGCCGCCGGCCTGCCTATCTGCGGCATAGTAGGCGGTTCGTTCGACCCTAGGGTCGGGCGATGTGGAGTCTCGTGCGGTCTCACGACCTCGATGCGGGGAGGTCGAGCGCACCAAACGAGTTGGGGAATCCGACCCCTATTCGGGAAGGGTCGGGCGAGGCGGAGATTCCCCATGGGCCCGACCTGTCAGGTGTTCATGCGGCACAGGGTCGGGCGAGACGGAGATTGTTTCGCCTCCCTTGTGCTATTAAGGCCACGGGGCGTTAATGATGGTCACCTCTGGTATTGACCCTCGATAGTAGCCCCTAAGTGAGGTCTGACCTCTACACGAAAGGGGGTCAAGCGTTGCTCAAATCGGGAGGGGAAGGTTCATTTTGCGAGCATAGGTTTGCCTTCTACCTTTCTGAGTCAGCGTGTCCTGCGATCCCGTTATTGGATCTCTTCTTGCGATTTCGTCCCTCGAGACCTCCACTCGTCACGGTGGTCCGTTCGAGAATACGGTTTGACTTATGTCGTCCATCCTGCGCGTCCGCCGGACGAGGAGGTTGAGCCGGACCACGCTTTACCCCGGGGGCCGAAGCGTGGCGCTCGTCGAGCTGATAACGGGTGAGTTCAAGTGGAGCCTCGGAGCCCCTTCGGGGAGGCCTCGACGGATCAGCTGGTGGTCGACTCCAATCTTCTCGGTTGCTGTCGCGACCCCATCCGATAAAATCATACGGTTGCTCGTCCAGGATCATTCGGGGTGCCACTTGGCGAAGCAAGCGACCATACAGTACAACAATTAACAAGGACACGCAAAACATGAATTAAAGGGTACATAAATTCTTAATATTACATCATTGATTCAGATAACTTAAGTGCGGAAACGTAGTTCGAAAACAAGCGAGAGTCAGCGGAAGCTAATAATTACAACTCGACGATACAATTAAGCACGCTAGCCCACGGGTGCTTAATCTTCATGGGTCGGAGAAGCGGGAACCCACTCGAAGGTCCACTCCGAGGGTGCTTCCCCTTCCCAACCACCACAACCAAATGAAGCAAAGTTAGAAGAATCACCTGCAAAACATTAATCCACAAAGCCTGAGCAACTAATACTTAGCAAGACTTATCCGTCAACGTGGCCATCTAATGACCGACTCCTAGAATGTGGGAAGTATAGGTGGAAGTTGATCGGGTATTGCGTAAACAACGCTAATTGTCTATTCCAATTTTAGCCAAGTTAACATGAATCATCAGGAACTTACTAAGTGTGCCGCTATTCTAATCAAACAAGAGTGCAACACAACAAGCAGGGTGAGATAACCATTTTCATCATATATCCATCATTACATATCATTGCGGCAAAAAGGAGCAAGTGCTGCGCTTAACCACGAGGAGTGGCAATTATAATTGATTTACATCCTGTAGGAGAAACCCGAATGACACGACACGTGCACACTCAACTGAGTCACACGTGGCTACCTTTCGCAACATCGTGACAGTGTTGGCTCAACATCCATCCCTCCAAGGACATGGTCCTCCAGGCGATGCCCTGCATCCCTGTACGGCCCCAAGCCTTTCCCACTAGCACGAGCCCGAGAAAAACAAAATCGAATTCATCCACCTTGCTGGTCCGTTCACCCAGAAAAAGGGATGGCCAATTGTCCAATAAAGCACAGTGAGCTACATCGGTTTCCTGGCCCCATTTACCAGTATGCACTCGGTACACACCTCAAACTTGACCAATGCAACCGCACCCGATAGGGTTCCCAAATTTTAATCACATTTAAGATCAAACATATTCATCGACTTTTCCTTCTTTGATTAAACACGAGTAGTCTCCATGCTACTCGGACGCTACCGGATTCCTGTCCTTTAAGCATCGCATCCTATCGATGGCTCTACCAAAATAATCCATAGGAAAACCTACCAAGTCATGCAACTAGGTTTTCACGGCAATTTTCTCAAAACTTAATGCACAAACAATTCCTACACACATAGTGGTAAACAGAAAATTTGTAAAACATAGGTGTGCACCGGGGCTTGCCTTGGTCTGCAGAAAAGTCAGTGCACTCAAGCGAGAAGTTAGTTCCTGCGGGTGCCTCCTCTGGATTCTCGTTCGCCGTCGGAAATTTCTGATCGGTTCCTATATGATGGAAATGCAGTAAATTGTTTAATGAAAAGAGTCACCATGCTCCTATTAAAGATTAACTAGGGTTTCATCGTTAGGAATTAGGGTTAGATCGACACTTTTCTTCGAGTATTAAATTATTTAATAACTACGTCTATTAACTAGGGTTAAAAATGAAAATCTTAATTATATCACAAGATTATTTTTAGTTGATGGTGCTCTCTGAAATAAGCATTTTAAGCTTTGGTTGAGGCCTAGGTGAATTTTCTAAATTTTACAAAAATTCATCCAAGTTCCTGTTATTAGATTTTATAAAAATCATAAATCATATGTAAACCTTGGAATAAAATTATGAGATTTTATGGTGTTACTCATGGATACCAAATCTACAACTTTGTTTCTGGGGTCTAATCTTTTTACTGACTTTTACAATGTATTTTAGAAAGTGGTATTTTATTAGGCAGATTGGGGTATTGTGAAAGTATTATATACAATTTTGTGGTCCTAAAATCCTCATAAAATTCCAGTAGGTGTGTGCTGCCATGGGGTACCTGTGGATCAAATCTTAGCCTTAGCACTGTTCTATAATTTAAATTAAAATTCAAAAACAGAAAAGAGTGTTCTAATTATTTCTGCAAATTTTTAGTCGTTTTATAAAAAGTGCTTTAACAGAAATTTAGTTCATGGTTCAAGGATTCAAATAAAACTAGGTTTGGCATTTTTATATTTTTCCATGATTTCCTACACACTTAACAACTGCTGGCTAATTACTGGAAACTGGATAAATCAATGGAACAGTGGCAGAGCAGGCAGAAGCTAGGGCACGGCGGCTCTCCGGTGAGATCCTTGTCGGAGAAGAAGGTTAGAGGGGAAATGGAGGTGTCGTGGAGCATCACCTTGAGCCAATGCACTGATTTGAAGAGGATCAAGCCCACGGGGAAGAGTGCAAGGTGGTCGGCGACGTGAAGCTTGAGGCGGCGTCAATGGCGGCCGAAGTGGTGGCACGGGATGTTCTTCGTCGTCGGCGACGAGCTGTGGCTGGAACCATGTCAAATCGATGCGCAAGTGTGAGATGAACTAGCCTGCGAAGGGAATTGAAGGGGCACGGTACCGTGGTGACGAATTTTGGAGAAAAGCGACGACGGTAGGCTTCTCGGCCGAAGAACAGGGGCGGCGGCGTTTCGGAGAAACGGCGGCACGGCCGGGGCTCTTGGTGGTTGGAGAGCTTCAGTGGGTCGAGGGGATGTTGTGAGACACGGTGGCGAGGCCCGGGGATTGCCGGACTGCGCTGGCGCCGTGCGGGCGGCCGGTCGGCTATGGCGGCGGTGGCGCACTGAGCAGAGAAGAAAACGGGGTGAAGAAGGAGGGGAATAGAGGATTGCTTGCGGCTTCAAGTAGTCGAGGGAGGAGCCAAGGGAAGATGGAGGAGAGGGATGCACTCGGGGGGAATTTGACGTGCACCCGCGGCGATGATGATGACAGCGGTTCCCGTACGGTGGTAGGCAGCCGGACGGCGGGGCACTGTGACCGGTATGGGCGGCAGTGGCGTGCGGGGGAGGAGAAGTGAGGGAGAGGGAGAGGAAGGAGAAGGACAAGCTCTCTGACGTGATTTGATGCTACGGCGGAGTACTGGCGCGGTGCTGCTCGGCTGCAATCACGGCAAACTGTACCGGACGATGCACTGTAGCGGAGTGGCTACTGTTCACGGTACAGCTATTTTTAATTTCTATTTAATCAATTAAAAAATCTAGCTAACGAGTTCAAAATTTTTTGAAACTTTTTGTGTACGCTAAGTGAATTATTTGGAACAACTTTTCTTATAATAACATTCCCTGATTCAGCCTCTAAAAGTCTGTGAATTTTCAACTTGGTTAAAATTTGTCGGAATTTTCAAAGGGTTGAAACTTCTTCCAAAACTTTTGATAAAATTTCCAAAATTCTATTTTAATGTGTAGTTAATTTTTATGTAAAAATATGGTTAGGGTTTTGTGGAAATTTGTATAGCCACGAGTTAGGGTTTGGATTTAATTCTCGTTAATAGGATTTCGACATTGTTGGTTGAAATTTTTTGAACTAGTTATAGTGTTCTGTTGTGTGCCAAAGTTGTCATGGTGAACCTTTAGAGCATTTCAAACATCATTTCTTTTTATTTTTAGTGTTGATTTTTTACTTTTAGGTGAATAAATTGCCGATTAGGGTTTTAGTGTGTCGATTTAAACCCTGGTGACACCTTGGGTGTCACAGTTGCCATCCCATTTTGGTACCCGGAAGCCGTTCGATAGGCTCTGAGGGCTCGCCGCCTTTCTGCGGTGAAATACCCATGTGTTCGTTCGAACCAAGACTTGAACGTGGATCGTGATGCCCTTGGCGCTCGAGCGCTAGGGTACTGGCCGCTAGTAGGCCCATCTCTTTCCACCCCTCGCTCTGTTTCCGTCCCGAGCGGTTGTTGAACCCGTTCATTGGGCCAGCCTTCGAACTCTTTGGGCCGTTGGGGCATATTTCAGCCCATCTAGGCACCTACTGATATTAATTCGGGGCAGCGGTGCCTGCTGCGACGGGACATGCAGCAGCGTCGGTGTTCAGGACGCATGAGTGCATGCGCGCCCGCTCATGCCGATCGAGGCGGCCGCGTGGGCCTCGTTCGTATCGATTGGGGGAAGATGCCTTGCGGGTGAGCGGATATATATACGTACCTCGCGCGCTCGTTCGCCATTCACCCATCATTTCGACGCTTTGCCTCCTCGTGCCGCTTCGCCTCCTCGCACACGCTCCTTGCGCTCTGTCCCCAAATCTTCCCTTTCTCGCCCGCCTCCTTCACACCTTTCTACATCTCGAAATGGCGAGTTGGTGGAAGTTCAATGTGCAGGGGGCGCACCTGGATGGCCTGGTGAAGCGCGGCCTCCTCGACGCGCGGACGGAGGCGAGGGAGTGGTTGCTCCCCCGTGAGGAGATGGCTCCGGCGCCGACGGACGGCTACATCGTCTCCTTCACGCATTTTTACGAGCGCGGCCTGGGCGTCCCCGCACACCGCTTTCTGCGAGGGCTGCTCCACCATTACGGTCTCGAGCTCCAGCACCTCAACCGCAACGAGATCTAGCACATCGCCGTCTTCGTGGCGTTATGCGAAGGATTCCTGGGATCGACCCCCACTTGGACTTGTGGAGGTACTTCTTCGCCGTGTCTCTCCAAATAAAGGAGGGGAGCCCAGCCTCCGTTGGGTGCGCTAGCATCCACCTCCGCGGGGAGCGCGCCCAGGCCTACATCCTGCTCGGGCTGAAGACCTCCAACAGGGGCTGGCACGGGCAATGGTTTTACCTGAATAACGACACCGCCAGCCCCCTGCTGGAGTTTATAGGGCGCACCTTCGACGCGGCGCCCGAAGTGTGGAAGTGGGGGCCGGCGGAGAAGGAGAAGAAGAGGCTAGCCGACCTCCTGGGCGCGGTCAGGCTCCTGAGGACCCGGGGGTGCGCGGCGCCGGGGTCATCGCGACATACCACGCCCGTCGGGTGCTACCACTCATGGCACGCTCGCTCCGGCTTTACAAGATGGGGCCCTACGCGGACCTCTTCGGGACGGTGATGTCTCTCGAGCCCCTCTCCAACTCGGAGTTGCGGCAACGCTTGAGGGACACCCTCGCGCCCGAGGACACCTACGCCCCTCTCGACGGGCATTCCCCGATGCGCCCTGCAACTGGGAGCGTCCAACTGGTAAGTTGTCGCGTCTTCCTCCCATGATTTTTCTTTCTTTCAGTTCCTTCTTTGATTCTGACCATTTTTTCCTTTGGACTTTAGCAGTTGAACCTCCTTCTCCGGCCTTCCCCCGCCCCCGTCCCCGAGGACGCGGCTGTAGGGCGGTGAACCGCCTCGCGGCCGAGGAGCAGAAGAGGAAGAAGGGCGCCCTGGCAGCTAAGAAGGTGAAGAAGCTCCGGGCGCAGCTGCACCGGGGTCGGCGTCGTCAGGGGTCCGATGAGGAGGAACATGAGGATGAGGATGACAATGAGGAGGAGGAGGAGGAGGAGGACGAGGTGGTGGAAATCCCCCGTCCTGGCCCAGGAGGGCAGGGGTCGAGCGGGGCACGCTCGCGTGCGCAGGAGCCAAGGTCGGAGCCTCGGAGGTCGGAGGCGGTGCTGGGCTCCGCCCCCTCCGGCCCCGTCGTGCGGCTGACCCCGGAGGAGGTGCTGTAGGTGCCGCCGAGGGCACAGGCCTCTGCCCGCCCTGGGCCATCAGGGGCGGAAGCGTCAACCGTCGAGCCCCCGAGCCGAGTGGAGGCGCCGCGGCGTGCCCTGGGCAAGGCCACGCCCCCGAGGGTTGGTGAGAAGCGGCCGCGCCCTACGGAGGAGCAGGCGGGGTTGACCCTGAAGCGTCGCCGTCCCACGGCCAGAGGGTAAGCACACTATGCACATTCCCTTTTTCTTCCCTTAGTCTCGCTTACCATAGGTTTTTACGCAGGGTCGGGGGGCAGGTGACGGCGCTTTAGACGGTGCCGAAGAAGGCCCTAGCGCGTAGGAGGACCGAGGGCTCGTCGAAGGAGGGGCGTCGGAGCCCCTGCGCCCGTTGGCGGTGGAGTCCCAGCCGACATCAGGGCAGCCCCAGAAACGGGCGGCGGCACCGGAGCCGGTGGTGGCAGAGGGGCCGGAGGCCGCACCGGTGGAGCCGGGGGCCGTCCTGGTCGGGCACCCGGCACAGGCAGAGGCGGCAACAGCCATCCCGCCGGAGGCATCGACGGAGGTGGTGGAGGAGGCTCTGGCGGTCATGCCGGAGCCGCCCGTTTTTTGGGCCCCTAGCGGAGGCCGGCTCCGCGTCGCGCTCGAGGAGGTGCGCAGGACGAAGGAGGAGCTGGAGGCGGCGTGCCTGGTGCGCAACACCGTCACAACACTGGCGGTGGAGCGGATCAGGGAGGTGGAGGTGGCGAGGCTAGCCCTCGGCCACCTTAGGGCGACTCTCCAGAAGGAGATGAAGGCCCGGAAGGACGTCGAGGGGGTGACCACCGGTCTGGCGGAGGAGCTGTTCCGGAGCCGTGCCGATGTCGAGAAGCTCCAGGCGAAGGCGACAGGTAAGCTACGCCTTTGGTCTTTTCTTTCTTTTTTCTTAGTAGCGCAAGATGAACCGGCGAGTCGCTGACTAACCGCCACATCAGCAAGCTGGCGGCGGGCGCGCAGGAGCTGTTGCGTCTCCAAAGCGACTTCAAGCGAGAAGCTGAGGAGCACGATGCGTTGAGGGTCACCGTCGGGGTGGCGCTCTCGGATCTCGGAGTCGTCGCCGAGGTGCGGTCGAGCTCCCTTGCGCCTCTGGTCCCCTGCCTCGTCGCCCGATCACGCGGGATGGCGGCGGATGCACTTCGTCGGGGGTGTGCACAGGGCCTTTGCCATCGTCCGGTGGCACTACTCTGACATCGCCCTGGACTTGATGAGCGAGGGGTTTGCGCCTGGCTACTCCGACGCCGAGCTGGACGCCATCGAGGAAGAGGTGAGCCCCCTTGTGCACGCCCTGGCTGAGCGGATTGAGGAGGAGAACCCCCTCCCCCCCTCCCCCGCCCCAGTAGAATAAAAAATAGATAAGTTAGTTTGTACATAGGATGGCCAAGGCCAAAATGCCTGATCTTTTTGTGAATCACAAGCACATTTTTAAGTGTCTTGACCATCGAGGTGTGTTCGCGAAGCGTTTTTTTCATGAATTAACGAAGGCGTTCGTCCCCTTTTTCCCTTGTTTGAAACTTAGAAATCGTAAGCCATGGGCAGAGTCGTCGTTCGGTCTTGCTGATGAGCATCGTCACCGTAACCTTCGGGGGTCGTAGGCGTTTCGCAGTCCGCCCAGTTCGACTTCACGCTTCCTCCTGCCCACGGCTTTTTCTTTCTGAGTTTTAAACGCCGGACGAGGGGTCGAAGCCTTGGCAAGGATAAGCCATAGATAGGATGAGCGTTTGGTCTCGTCGGTGAGCATCGCTGCTGTAGCCTTAGAGGGCCGTAAGCGTTTCGCAGTCCGACTGGCTCGACCTCGTGCTTTTCTTATCCCCCACTTATCCTTTCTCATAGATTTTGCAAGTAAGCAGCAAAATAAACAGGTGTCAGGACGCGCGCGCGGTGCATGGACTCTGCAGGTGTAGCCCCCGAGCGAGGTCCGACTCCCGTGCAGTGGGGGTCGGGCGTCGCTTGTTTCGGGGGGTGCGAACAATAAATCGACTGTGAGTTCAGGGATAGAAACGACGTAGCTGCTCGATGTTCCAAGCATTGGCGATCTCTTGTCCGTCCGCGGTCTGCAGCTTGTAGGTGCCGGGTCGGAGGACCTTTGAGACTATGTAGGGGCTTTCCCATGGCGGCGATAGCTTGTGCCGGTCCTTGCAGGTTCTGGTGCGGCAAAGGACGAGGTCGCCGATGTTGAACGCTCATTCCCGTACGTTCCAGCTGTGGTACCAACGTTGCGCCAGCTAGTACTTTGCCGATTGGAGGAGCGCCACATCCCGTGCCTCATCGAGCTGATCCATCGCGTCTTCGAGGGACGTTTGGTTTCCCTCGTCGTCGTAAGCCTTAACCCTCAAGGCACCATAATCGAGGTCCGTTGGTAAGACGGCTTTAGAGCCGTATACCATGAAGAGGGGGTGAACCCTGTCGGCCGGCTAGGGGTCGTCCGCAGGTTCCAAAGTACTGCCGGGAGCTCGGCTGCCCACCGACCGCTGAACTATTTCAGTTGATTGTGGATTCGAGGCTTCAGCCCTTGGAGGATCATGGTGTTCGTGCGCTCGACCTGCCCGTTCGTGCGAGGGTGCACCACGGCTGCTCAATCGACCCGGATGTGGTAGTCGTCGTAGAACTTGAGGAATCGTTTCCCCGTGCACTGCGTACCGTTGTCCGTGATGATGGAGTTTGGTACCCCAAAGCGGTGGACGATGTCGAGGAAGAATTCGACTGCTTCCTCTGGTCGGATCCTCGCTACCGGTCGGCCTCGACCCATTTGGTGAACTTGTCGACCGCCACCAACAGGTGGGTGTAGCCCTCGGGTGCTTTTTTGAGGGTTCCGACCAGGTCCAGTTCCCAGACCGCGAACGGCCACGTGGCGGGGACGGTCTGCAACGCTTGTGTCGGCAGGTGAGTCTGGCGCGCGTAGAACTGGCAGCCCACGCAGGTACGTACGACCTACGCGGCATCGTTGACAGCCGTCGCCCAGTAGAATCCTTGTTGGAACGCGTTTCCGACAAGGGTCCTGTGTGCGGCGTGGTGACCGCAGACCGCACCGTGGATGTCTTGCAGCAGCTATTTTTCCTGTGTGATCGGAATGCAGCGCTGCAAGATCCCGGTGAGACTCCTCCTGTAGAGTTCCCTATTGATAAGGACGAAGGACTTGGCGCGACGGGCGATGCGTCGGGCCTCCGTCTTGTCCGTTGGGAGCTCTCCTTTGAGGAGGCAGTCAAGGTACGCTGTCCTTGAATGGGTCGGAGGATCGGTTCCTTGCACGGGCGTCTCATCAATCTCCATGACGCGGGGGACCTGGAGGATTCGAAGTCGGTCCAACCCCCTCTCCCGGAAGTGGCTCGGCGCCAACCCCTTGCGGATCTTTGAGCCGGACCGATAATTGACTCTGGTTGTGGGCGAAGACCCCGGGTGGGATTTGCTCCCATCCGGCCGCCATTTTCGCCAAGGAGTCAGCCTTTTCGTTCAGCCGCCTTGGGATATGCTTGAGCTCGAGACCATGAAACTTGTGCTCTAGTTTACGGACTTCCTGGCAGTATGCGTCCATGGTGTCGTTGTGGCAGCTGGACTCCTTCATGACTTGGCCGACGACGAGCTGGGAATCGCCCCGAATCTCGAGCCGTTGAATTCCCAGTTCGTCGGCGATCTTGAGCCCATTGATGAGCGCCTCATATTCGGCCACATTGTTGGAAGCAGGAAATAGCAGGCGGACGGTGTACTTCAAGTGCACCCCCAAGGGGGAGACGAAGACGAGCCCGACCCCTGCTCCTTTACGCATCAACGAGCCGTTGAAGTACATCACTCAGTATTCCTGGTCGATAGGAGCCATGGGTAGCTGGACTTCACTCCATTTAGCCATGAAGTCAGCCAAGGCCTGGGACTTGATCGCCGTCCGAGGAGCGTACGTAATCCCTTCGCCCATTAATTCGAGCACCCACTTTGCGGCCTTCCCTGTTGCGTCGCGGTTCTCTACGACATCACGTAGGGGGAAGGAGCTGACCACAGTCACTGGATGTGACTTGAAGTAGTGTCGGAGCTTCCTTTGGCCATGATGACACGATAAAGGATCTTCAATATCTGAAAGTATCGAGTCTTCGTGTCGGATAAGACCTCGCTCACGTAGTAGATCGGGCGCTGAATTTTGAGGGCGCGACCTTCCTCCCTTCGTTCTACGACCAATGCGGTGCTGACGACCTGGGTCGTCGTGGTGATGTAGAGGATGAGTGGCTCTTTAAGGGTCGGAGGCATCAGGATCGGAGGCTTTGACAGGATAAAGGCTATCCTGTCGAGGGCGTCCTGTGCCTCGGGAGTCCATCGAAATTGTTCGGATTTCTTCAGGAGCTGATAGAGGGGGTGTATGCGTTCTCCGAGGCGCGAAATGAAACGGCTCAATGCCGCAAAGCACCCAGTCACTCGTTGCACTCCCTTCAAGTTCTGGGTCGGACCCATCCGATTGATGGCCGCGATTTTCTCCGGGTTGGCTTCGATGCCACAATCGGAGACGACGAATCCGAACAGCATCTCCCTCGGGACCCCGAAAACGCATTTTTCGGGGTTGAGCTTGATGTCGTTCGCTCGGAGCTTGGTGAAGGTCCGCTCCAGGTCGGGTACGAGCTGGTCGACCTTCTTGGATTTGACCACGATGTCGTCCACGTACGCCTCGACGATGTCACCGATGAGCTCGTCGAAGCACCTGATCATGCACCATTGATACGTCGCACCCGCATTCTGCAGCCCGAACGGCTTGGTGACATTGCAATACGAGCCGAATGGTGTGATGAAGGACGTTACGGGTTGATGGGACTCCTTCATGGGGATTTGGTGGTATCCGAAACACGCATCAAGGAAACAGAGGGCCTCACACCCCGAGGTTGAGTCGACGATCTGGTCTATGCGTGGCAAAGGAAACGGATCCTTTGGACACGCTTTATTTAGACTAGTATAGTCAACACACATTCTCCATTTTCCATTCTTTTTTCTACAAGAACGGGATTGGCTAACCACTCGGGGTGATACACCTCCTTGATGAAATCGGCTGCCAGTAACTTGGCGATTTCCTCCCCGATTGCCCTGCGCTTTTCTTCGTCGAAGCGGCGTAGTCGTTGCTTCACGGTAGGGACCCCGGCTTGATATGCAAGGAGTGCTCGGTGACTTCCTTCGAAATGCTGGGCATGTCCGAGGGTTTCCATGCGAAGATGTCGATGTTTGCGAGGAGGAAGTCGACAAGCGCGCTTTACTATTTGGGGGAGAGGGAGGTCCCGATCTTTGTCACCTTTTCCCTGTCGTTGTCGGGGTCGAACTGGATCTCCTTGACCCACTCGACGGGTTCAAAGGACCCTGCGTTGCGGTTGGAGTCGGGCGCTTCCTCGGTGACTTGCTGCCGGATGACTGCAAGCTCTTCCATCGACACAATGGTCGCGGAGGCGAGTTCGCCGCTCTCCACTTTGCACTGGTAGGCGCGCTGGAAGGAAGCGTCGACAGTTTCGGCCATAGCATCTTGAGCTTCAGATATGTGTAGTTGGGAACGGCCATGAACTTTACATAGCACGGTCGTCCCAATATGGAGTGGTAGGACCCATGGAAGCCGACCACTTTGAACATTAGGGTCTCCATTCGGAAGTTGGCCGGAGTCCCGAAAGTGACAGGCAAATCGATTTGCCCGAGGGGGACCGTTTTTTTCCCGGGGACGACGCCGTGGAAGGGCGCTCCGGTGGGCCGGATGAGCGACCGATCGATGCCCATGGCGTCGAGCATCTCCAAGTAGAGGATATTGAGGCCGCTACCTCCATTCATGAGCACCTTGGTGAGGAACTTCTTGCCGACGATGGGGTCTACCACAAGCGGGTACCGACCCGGCCGCGGGACATGGCTGGGGTGGTCGGACCGATCGACGTGATCGGTGCCTCCGACCACCGAGGAACGTCGGTGTCGCGGGCTCGGCCACGAAGACTTCACGACGTTCGATCTTCGCGCGACGCTTGCTCCCGTGCGCCTCCGACCCGACGAATATCATGAGGCACCCGTCGGTTTCTGGGAAACCGTTGTTGCCGTCGCTGGCGTCGTTGCCGTCATCGGCGCCTCCAGAGGCCTGTCTGGGCTTACCTTTCAGCTTGCCCTTCTTGGCCTCCTGGGTCAGGAACCGCTTCATGAGTGAGTAGTCCCTGTAGAGGCGCTTCACGGGGTACTCATGATTGGGGCACGGCCCGTTCTGCTTCTTCTCGAAGTGGTCCGGTGTGTCAGCCGCTGGTGCCTTGGCACCCTTGCAGTCGGCGGCCGCAACCATCCGCTCGTTGGACGAGCGTTCCCGGTTCTTCTTCTTCTTCTTTTGGGGACGGTCAGAGGGGCCTTCGCCGGCGTCTTCATCCCTTTTATCCTTGGTCTCTTGGAGACGGTTGAAAATCGTGCCCACCCCTTCGTCGCCTGAGGAGTGGCTGGCGCAATGTCCAGGAGCTCCTTGGCCGTTCGCGGACTCTTGCGCCCCAGTTTATGAACCAGGGTGTGGTATGTCGTCCCGGACAAGAACGCTCCAATGACGTAGGCGTCGCCTACATCTGGCAGCTCGTTGCACTTCTGGGAGAAGTGCCGGACGTACCCCCGGAGACCCGGTTTCTACCGGCAGTTCTTAAGGTTCCAGGGGTTGCCTAGGCGCGTGTAGGTCCCTGGGAAGTTCCCTACGAAGACATCCTTTAGATCGGACCAGCTTGCGATCCGATTGACAGGGAGGTGCTCGAGCCACGTCCTGGCAGAATCGGCCAGGTAGAGAGGCAAGTTGCGGATGATGAAATAGTCATCGTCTGCACCTCTGGCTCGGCAAGTGAGCCGGTAGTCCTCGAGCCAGAGGCTCGGGTTGGTTTCCCCCGCATACTCCAGTACGTTGGTTGGGGGTCGGAAGAGCCGAGGAAAGGCGGCGCCACGGATGTGAGAGCTGAAGATGCGAGGCCCCGGGGCGTCCGGGCTCGGACTCCTATCCTCGCTGACATCGTGGCGCCCCCTATCGGCGCGGGTGGTGAGCTTGACTCGCCCCGGAGCCATAGTCCTATCGGCGTCGGCACGCCTCCAAGGTGATGCAAGCGTCGCGGTTTGTGCCTAGGCGGCCGCGAACGAAGGTTTTCGAGGCCCCGTCCGTCTCAGGGGGCGTCTGTTGGACAGACGCGTTCTGGGTGCGAGGTCTGCGGTTTCCCGACCGCGAGCTCTCTGCTTGCTGCGCCGCCGCGCGCGCTAGCAATGCCTCAACTTCACGTTGAGTGCGTCGAGCTTCGGGCGTGGCGGGCTCTGGGAGCCCCCGGAGTAACGTGGCGGGCTTCGGGTGCGGAGATTTTGGCTGGCCCGCGCGAAGCGCGAGTACGCGTCACCCTCCTCGGTAATCCGTTGGCACACGTCGCACGCCATGGAACGAGCGCATCCTCCGACCTTGCACCGAGCAAGTTCATGGTCGATCTCCGCTTGCTCTTGTTCCAATTGGCGTTTAGCCTTCCGGAGCTCCTCCCTCCGCGCTTGTAGCTGCTCGGGCAGTACGTCGCGGGACGGAGTTCCGGTTACCGCCACCGTGGGGGTGGCGGGGCGGTCATTCTCCGGGTTGGGGAGGTCCTCCAGGTGCGCCATGAGGCATTCGCGAGAAAGATTATGGCTTCCCTCGCTGTGTTCCGTGCCGGAATCTCCGTTTGCTTCGTCGAGGAGGTCAAAGAAAGATTCCAACGTGTAACCTGTCATCCCCACGAACTCGATGTTCGCGGTGCACAGGTATTCTCGTGACAACACGCGTGTCGTCGTATCTTCGCCGTCGCTGGACTGGCCAGGCGAGGTAGTTGCACACGGGCCCCTGCGGGAGGGCTTCGGAGAGCGTGAACCACCGCCGTGCCATCGCGCTTTTCCGTTCGCGGATGCGGACGGCACGCGACATGAGTTGGGGGCGGCGGTTGGCGAAGCTGGTGCGTCAACCGGCACCAAGTTGCCCTCTGGCGTGGCAACAAAGCTGAGAGTCCTGAAGCCCACGACCGTGCCGGGAATCCATCCGTTTGCGTGGTGGGCCATCAGAACCCAAAAGGATGATCGACGAAAACGCGTAAAGCCCCTACCTAGCGCGCCAACTATCGGCGTTTGTTACCACCGATGAGTGGTTATCGTGGGATGCACGTTTGGGGCTCGGATGGTTCGCAAGAGGACACAAGGGTTTATACTGGTTCAGGCAATTGTGCCCTACGTCCAGTCTCGAGCTGCTCGTGTTACTTGTGTTTGTTTGTAGTAGGAGATTACAAACGGGCGAGAGAGGGACGGCCTCCCAAATCTCTGGATGAATGAGGGGCATGCGAGTGGAGAAGTGTTGGTTGTCCGTTGTTCTTGCGTTTTCCCCTTGGGTCCCCGGTCTCCCCTTTCATATTGCAAGGGGTGAGACCCGGGTTACACGGCGGTAAAGGAAAAGGAGGATAGAGAGGAAGAGACAGCGGAGTGGTGGTCGTGGCCATATGCTCTAAGTTGGGCTTCGTTGCTGTGGACGACGTCATCGGTATGGCGGCGTCCTTCTGATCTGGTGGCGTAGAGAGTGCTCGTCAATCGGAGACGTACCGTCCGTATGGAGGAACAGCTTTCAGCGGGGGTCGGCGGAGTGGCGCTGTCGTCATTGCCCCTGTTCTCGTCGAGCCGTCGCTCAAGAGTGTCTTGTCCTAGTGGGAGAGTGGGCCTCTGACGGGAGCTGCCGCAATAGTGACCGTCCCTCACCGGTGCGCATCGTGAGTATTTACTGTCCACTTGCCTGAGCAGTCGCTATCCTCACCTGTCCACAGACGTGGGTATCACAGGTATTTATTGCCCAACCGCCGCCACCCTGCCTATCTGCGACGTTGTAGGGTGTTCGTCTGACCCTGGGGTCGGGCAAGGTGGAGTCTCGTGCGGTCTCCCGACCTCGACGCGCGGAGGTCGAGCGCACCGGACGAGTTGGGGAATCCGACCCATATTCGGGAGGGGTCGGGCGACGCGGAGATTACCCGTGGGCTCGACCTATCGGGTGTTCATGCGGCACAGGGGTCGGGCGAGGCGGAGATTGTTTCACCTCCCTTGTGCTATTAAGGCTGCGGGGCGTTAATGATGGTCACCTCTGGTATTGACCCTCGACCGTAGGATAAATTCACGTTCTTGTCAAATGCGTCAGTTTTCGCCTATCCTGGTCATCGGCTTGGCCTTCTGCAACGCTGCTTTTTTGTTTCATGATTCTGCTCCTTGTTGGTTTGATCTCAAAGGGGCACGATCCGTCACCACTGTGACGGATCAGGACCCCTTCTCCGCGCCTCGATCGGGGGCGCCTATCCCAACTAGCTGGTGGGCCCCGTCACACTGCGCCACATAAAGAGAGGGGTGGGGAATCGGGGCACGCACAACAAAGTTGACCACCACCACAGTCTCCACCCACAAACCCAAGACCCGATCCGAAGGGGCACAACCAGTGACGGGAAGCGCCACCACCGCGCCAACCACGACGACAAGCGCCATGGCTGGGTTCAACGGCACCGGAACCTCCTCCGCCGCCACCCGGAACCGGTAACGCCTTTCATCGATCCACTCTCCCTATTCATCTAGATGTGTGATTAGAAAACAGAGAGCGAACATTAATATTGGTATCAGAGCCGGATCTAGTTCATCATCTAGAAGTAGAGAAGGGAAACGGATCGAATCAGAAACCAAAATGAAATCCCGTAACCCTAACCCCAACCGAATCGAATCCCAAACCCTAGCCAACCCGAAAAGAGAAAAGAAAAGGAAAACAATGCGCGAAGAGATGGACGCTCACCTGTCACCTTGTCATCGTGGTCGCTTGACGCCCTCGTAGTGCTCGACGGAAATGAGAAAGAAACCCCGCACTACCGTGAACCGCTCGACGACAGCACGCTCGTTCTCGGAGGAGCGCAGTCGTCGGTGAGCGAGCCACGGCCGTGCGGGAAATAACATGGCAAAGCGGGTGGGGTTGCCGCTGGCCGGCGTTCACGTCAAGACCACGCGTGCACACCCGAGTGCCACCGTCACAAAGCCCCTCATTGGCGGCGCGCTCGACGCCGAAGGGGCCCGCGACGGTGCCGACGACTCTTCTCTAATTCTTGGACCGTCTCGGTAGTCGCCGCCTCATTTCTCCGGTGGATGAGAGAAGGAAGAGAAAGGAGAGTGGGCTAGGGTTCCCGCACGGGAGGGGCGCCGGCGTTTTGTTCACCGAGATTGGCGCTAAGCCGTCCATCGCGATGGACAACTGAGAGCGAGGTGGGGCAGAGACAGCCACGGCTGGGCCAGGCCGGCCGTTTTCCGTCGACGCGGGAGGCCGACTCGGCAGCCCAGCCGTCGCCTGTCGGGCTCCGAGCCCAGTAAAGAAAAAACACGCGCGGGCCGAGCTCAAAATCTGGTTTTTGGGCCGGTTTTCTTCAAGGAATAGTAGAAAGAAATTTTTTATTATTATATGATTACATTTCCAGAAATTGAACAACTAGAATAAAGTTTGAATGTTTTGCCATGCAAATTATTTTGTATAAGGTAAATAAAGGTTAAAATTGCTACTAGAATATGTGTCTTTAAATGTTTCCGCTGCAAATTGATAAAATTAATAATAATTGCTGCAAATTGAAATTCGAGCCAACGGGAGAATTTTAATTTTAGGTGCAATTATTTTATGATATATGATGTTGTTATTTTCTGACAAACATTGTTAATTACAATATCATGGTTGTTTTGATTATATGCCTTTTAGTCTATTTTCTGCCCAACGATGATATAGGCTTAATTGCATAATTGTTTATATAGTTAAAATTTGTCTATTTTCTGCCCAACAGTGATATAGACTTAATGTGTATGCATAAATTTTGTTTCTCACACAACTTGGTTACTTATAGGAGGATACTCCTTAATGAGTTGTATAAAGGATACTCCAATTCTAAAAGGAAAAAATTATGGTGAATGAAAAAGAAAACTTGACCTTGCCTTTATCTTGGGAGAGGTGGAATGGTGGTAACCACTCCATGTCCTAAAGAGCCTACTGCACCTGTCAGAGGCGAAAATGAGACTGATGCTGAATGGCAAAAGAAGGAGCGGGATTTTGCTCCTATAAGGTTGTCCTATGACCTTGAGCATAGGACGTGGGCCGTAGCTAAGGAGAAATGTTTGACTGTGGTAATGAACACAATTAAATCAACTAATCTAGGTTCAATTGCAGAGTGTAACACTGTCACTAAGTACCTTGACAGAATAAAGGGTCAGTATACTGGCTCTTCAAAGACCTATGCTACCCTGTTGATAAAGCAACTGGTCACAGAGAGACACAGACGGTGGCATAAGAGAGCACACACTTCGCATTGTTCATTTGAACGACATGCTTAAACCAATGAACTTGGCCTTCAAGGATGACCACATTGTTCATTTGGTTTTTGCTTCGTTGCCAAATGAGTTTATGAACTTCACTGTCAGCTACAACACAACCCTTGAAAAATGGGACGTGCAAAAGACCATTGCGATATGTGTGCAGGAGGAGGAAAGGATAAAGTCCACCAATGGTGGCTCTATCAACTATGTTAAAAAGAAAAACTATAAGCCTCCTTCCTCACAGCAAAAGGAAAAGCAGCATCAGTAGGCTTATCACCAGCATAATCCACAACATAAAGAGTTTCCTGTGGACGAAGACCAGTGTCTGCACTGCAAGAAGACAGGGCATTACAAGAAAGACTGCCCTGAGTTTCTGAAGAAGATCATGGCCAAGCACAGTGAGAACAAACTAACTTTTGTAAATGAATCCCTATTTGTGAATTATTCAAAAACCACTTGGTGGTTTGATTCAGGAGCAACTATTCATGTTGCAAATTCGTTATAGGGATTCCATTTGACAAGGACTACGCAAAGAAGCGAAGGCTCCATTAGAGTTGCCAATGGAGTTGAAGCAGAAGTCGAAGCTGTCAGAAATGTCCATCTAGATCTAGCTAATGGTTTTAGACTTGTGCTTAAAGATGTCTTTTATGTACCTTCTTTGAAAAGAAACTTGATTAGTGTATCACATTTGGATCGTGATGGTTATGATTGTCATTTTAGAAGTGGCAAATGCTCCTTATGGATTAATAATAAATGTGTTGGTATTACTTTTTTATGTGATCAACTTTATTTATTATCCATGTCTGAGAATGTGAATGTTGTATGTGATGTGAATGTTGATGAGTCCTTGTCGACAAAAGAAAAGAAAAGAAAGAGAACTCCTAATGTCTCATCGAAATTGTGGCACTGTCGTTTAGGCCACATTTCGAGGGGGAGAATAGAGAGACTAGTTAAGAATGAAATTCTTCCTCCATTAGAGTTCTCAGATCTTGAACAATGCATATATTGCATAAAAGGTAGATATGTACAAAAAATTAAAAAGGATGCTAAAAGAAGCACAGAAATCTTAGAGATCATTCATATAGATATTTATGGTCATTTTCCTATAAAAAGTATGGATGGATATGACTCGTTTATAACATTCATAGATGATTACTCCCGATATGGTTATATTTATCCAATTAAAGAAAAATTAGAGGCATTGGATAAATTTAAGGTATTTAAAGCTGAAGTTGAAAATTAACATGATTTAAAGATTAAAATAGTAAGGTCCGACCGTGTATAGGGGGGGGATACTATGGTCGACATACACCTCATGGACAAGCCCCTGGACCTTTTACAAGGTTCCTAAAGAAAATGGAATAGTGGCTCATTACTCTGTATCGGGTCAACCACAACAGAATAGAGTGGCTGAAAGGCGAAACCGTACCTTGATAGACATGGTGCATAGCATGATGAGCTACTCTGCTTTACCTATAAGTTTATGGATGGAGGCATTAAAAACCGCTGTTCAATTCTAAACAGAGTACCGAGCAAATCCGTGGCTAAAACTCCATATGAATTATGGACAGGCAGAGTGCCCTCGCTAAACTACCTCCGCGTGTGGGGCAGTTCGGCAGAGGCAAAATTGTTTAACCCAAATTTTGTGAAATTGGATCCCAAAACAGTGAGTTGTCATTTTATTGGCTACCCTGAAAGATAAAAAGGTTAATGTTTCTACTGCTTAGACAGATATACAAAGATTGTAGAAACGAGAAATGTTGTCTTTTTGGAGGACGAAATGGTAAGGGAGAGCATAGTGGCTCGAAAAGTTGATTTTGAGGAGAAACGGATATATGTGCCCACTCCGATGATCCAGGAGCCTTTCTTTCGCCACCGGTTGACGTTGGGCCTGCAATGCATGATGTTGCATTTCCAACGTCTGTTGTTGGTACCTATGGGGAAAATGAGAAGCCTACTCTTCAGGATCCGACAGAACCCACCACTATGTGTGAAGGGGAGCAACAGCACCCTCAAACAGAAAGTGTACCAAATCAGAAGGTTGCACAACAGCCTCAAGTAGAGAATGTGCTAAATGTGGAAGCCACTAGAAGATCTCAAAGAAATAAGAGACCGGCTATCCATAAAGACTGAAGTATATGATACAAAAGAGATTCATATGAAGGACGATCCTACCTCATATGAAGAGGCCACTAGCGACGCTAACTCATCCCAATGGCTGGAAGCCATGATAGATGAAATGAGATTCATGGACATCAACGATGTTTGGGTTCTGGTAAAATTCCTAAGGGGGCCAAAACAGTCGATTGTAAATGGGTCTACAAGATGAAATATGGTCCTAGAGGGAATACAGACAAGTTCAAGGCGCGACTCGTGGCAAAAGACTTTACGTAGAGAAAAGGAATTGATTACAATGAGACCTTTTCTCCAGTCTCTTGTAAAGATTCTTTCAGAATTATAGTGGCACTAGCGGCACATTATGACTTAGAGTTACATCAGATGGATGTGAAAACGGCATTTCTAAATGGAGAATTAGATGAAATAATCTACATGACACAACCGAAAAGGTTTTGTTGTAGAATAAAAAGAAAATATGGGATGTCGTTTAAAGAAGTTCATCTATAGATTAAAGCAAGTTCAAGACAGTAGTACTTGAAGTTTGACAGAGCAATAAAGGAATTTGGGTTTGAGGCAAACATTGAGGACAATTGCATTTATGCAAGGTTCAAGAAAGAAAATTTTATTTTCCTAATTCTGTATATGGATGATATCCTACTGGTAAGTAGTGAAGTCAGCCTACTGTATGAGACAAAGAAATTCCTGTCCTCAAAATTTGACATGAAAAATCTTGGTGAAGCATCATACGTTTTGGGTTCAGAAAATCACCAAGATTGAAGAAAACATGCATTGGGGCTGTCTCAAAAGACATACATAGAAAAGGTATTGAAGAAATTCAATATGCACAACTGCAGTACTTCGCTTGCTCCTATAGTCAAGGGCGATAAATATGGGATATGGCAATGTTCTAGAAATCAGTACGAGCTCAATAAAATAAAAATAGTACCATATGCTTCAGCTGTAGGAAGCCTACAGTATGCACAAGTGTGCACACGCCCTGACTTATCTTTTGTCACCGGGTTACTTGGCAGATTTTAGAGTAATCCAGACATTAAGCACTGGAATTTAATAAGGAAGGTGTTGTGATACTTACAGGGAACAAAAGGTCTCATGTTAATATACAAAAAGTCTAATCCACTAGAAATAGTGGATTACACAGATTCTGATTTTGCCAGAGATAATACAAAGTCGACATCCGGATACGTATTTACTCTCGCAGGAGGAGTTGTTTCATGAAAAAGCTCAAAACAGACCATCACTGCGGGATCTATGATGTATGCTGAATTCATAGCATGCTATGAGGCCACGGGGCAGGTGAACTGGCTAAAGAAATTTATATCCATTTTAAAAGTGATTGATACTATTAAAAGACCAATAAAGTTATACTACGACAACGAACCCGCAGTACAGTATGCTCACAACAATGAGTCAAGTGGTGCTGCCAAACACCTTGACATAAAGTATTATGTTGTGAAAGATAAAGAATCAACAAATCAGTCTCGAGCACATTAGTACAGATAAGATGCTCGCGGATCCGCTAACGAAAGGCCTTCCTCCCAACTTGTTCAAGAAACATGTAGCCGGCATGGGGTTAAGGGAAAGCCTATGATTTCTGGACTAAATAAGGGCCCAAGAGTTAAAGTTACCTGTTATTGAGTAGAGATGCACACTGTAGCTGTGGAATCTATCGGTGGTAAAAGTGTGACGATGAAACTTGCTTTATATGTAAATCTGTGATGCAACAGGAAAAGCTAAAGGTAATGATAAAGATGAGATCAAGGGAGAGAATGTTGGTTTGATCTCAAAGGGGTCCGATCCGACGGATCCGGACCCCTTCTCCTCGTCTTGATCGGGGGCACCCAGCGCAACTGGCTGGTGGACCCCCGTCACACTGCGCCACACAAAGAGAGGGGTGGGGAGTCGGGGCACGCACAACAAAGTTTGCCGCCGCCACAGTCTCCACCCACAAACCCTAGACCCGATCCGAAGGGGCGCAGCCAGTGACGGGAAGCGCCACCACCACGTCACACCTCACCGTCTTCACCGACCACAACGACAAGTGCCATGACCGGGTCCGACGACACTGGAACCTCCTCCGCCGACACCATCACCGGAACCGGTAACGACTTTCATCGATCCACTCTTCCTATTCATCTAGATATGTGACCGGAAAACAGAGGGCGAACATTAACCCTCCTGGTTTCTTGTTTTGGGGCGAAGAAAGGGGCCGGACATTTGATTCATTGCTGAATTGACTCATGGCCAGGGGCCAAGGCCATAAATGTCTATTGGATTTCTACTTGTTTTATATTTTTATAAGGATTTTCTAATCATCTGATTTTTAATACGGGGTATCACGATAGGTATGGTTGAGTTCTCCGTTGCGAGAAAAACTTCTCAAAAGTCTATCTATGTCTGTGCACCAAATTTTACAGCGACTGATGAACAGAAAGCAATAAAGCGGCGCAGAGCCCTAGCGCGCCCTCCACATCGTTGCACAGACTGGGGAGAGCCGCCTAGGACCCGTAGGCTATTGGCGAACAGGTAAATACGCCATCTTACAGCGGATTATAACACCTCCATGTGCGTCATTGCAATTGTATGCTCTTCAACTACTCTGGAACAGTAGGTCCTTCCCAACTGCTATATGCCTCATATCCTCTCGAATTACTGCATAGAGTACATATTCATCCTATATCAAAATTCAAATTACTGCATAAAGTATGGTTTGAAAGTTGAAACTGGTCAGTCTTACCATGGTTGTTACAGCATCTTATTAACTTCATAATTCCTACATTCTTTTTTACTTGTTGTTCCGACAAATTTTTTAGTGCAAAACAACAGAAGAAAGAAAACGGATGAGTACGATGTAATCAACGTTATTGGCTCAAGCGCTAGCAAGTGTAATGCGAGTTTTATCATATGTTTGGGTGGTGGCATGCTGCCTGTCTGATGAATGAGTGAGGATGGGAGGAGAGATAATGTTAGAGCGAAAGAAGCTGGGATGGGAGGGCCCGAACGAACACTAGCTGCTGCTGCTGAGCTGCAGAGCAGGACCCATGCATGTCTCTCTCTGCTCCTCTCTTCCCAAGGAGAAAAGGGGTACGGACTTCCTTGATTTTTGAGCTCATATCATAGGCTTCAAAGTTCCCCTTCACCCATATTGGAACAGTGACATGCCAATGATTACATTCGCTCCTCCATACCTAATCAACCTTACAGTACCCTCATCATTCCCTAAAGTCAGCTGCTAATTGTACTACTCCAGTTGGGTACCTACTGGAGTCTGGAAGTAGGGTGAGGCGTGGTCTGGAGAAGAGATTTCACTTGATTTTCAGAAAACTCACTTTCGTTAAGGTCTAATACGGATAAATTTGTGCATCAGACACTGAAACTTTATTAGTTGGTCTCTGAAACTGGAAGCTTGTAAGAATATCAGTGAGCTGATCTGGCTGGACGTCTCTCCACGAGTAGAGTTTGTTTTTCCCAAACTGTATGATTGCACGCCTACTGCGCGCGCATAAAACTACTACTAGTTGATAAATGAGGATATATTTTGATGGATCAGCTTCTTGATTTGAGTTAGTCATTGGATTGTAAACATCAAAATGCCACTAAAAATACATTGAAGAGATCCAGATATGTTTCCTAACCATTGTGTAACACCCGTTGGATGCACAGGGCATATAATGCTTACCATTACAGAGCTAGACTGAAAGCTAGTACTACCAACTTAAAAAAATGTGCTATAAGTGCTTATAGGCTTGAACGACAAGAATCAAAACCATATTGGTGTTCACTAGTAGGATTATTGCGCGTGCAGCATAGGCTGGACTGAAAAAGACCACCGTGTAAAAACCTGCCTACTCTTTGTTGCTTCCAAGAATAGTTGTCACGTATATCTACCCACTAGATTTTGCTGATGATGGCGACCTATTCACACCTACTCTACTCCATACCCAGTGCAGCAACATTTCCACTGTTTCAGAGAAAGGAGCCCATTCCTCCTGCTTTTTATTCCATGTGCTTCCAGAGTTCATAGTGAGTGAATCTAATTACAGTACTACAATTTTATATAGATTTTATTTTATACTACTCCCACCCATTCCCTAAGGAATGTAATTTTGAACAAAGCTTGAGTCAACATTACGAATATAAATTATAAATAACATTTAAATTGTTAATTTTAAAAATATAAAAATTATATGAATAAATTTGTTTTAAAAATAATTTATATAAAAATAATATGTCACTTTTTAATAAATATTCTATAAAAAAATAGAAATTAAAGTTATGCGTTGAGATCGTGTAGTTGTCCAAAACAACATCCTTAGAAGAACTCAAGCTAGTATATGTTGAGCCTGTTCCGTGTGACCATGAAAACTTACTGCGACCAAAAGACACCAGGCTTGCCAATGGATAACCATGAAACCCAAAAGTTAAGGAATGGATTTGAACATTTGGCAAAGTTGAGGTCATCTTTGGATTGAAAAATTTTGTTCTTTTTCTATGTTTTCCCTATAAATCTAAACTGATTCCTATAAAATTTTTACATAATCACAGTGAAATTCTTGTGAGGCTGACAAAGTAAATTACTTGTTTCACCCATTTTTATCTCCATAGAAATGTACAAATGCACAGTTGTATGTACGGGGAAACAGGAGGCAAGTGCTCTCATAAATTGTACCCCTACCTACTCTTTTCTTTCAGGTGTCTGGGCAATGGAGCAGGGCCGGGATAGGAGCAGTACTCGCTTGTCTGAGAGTGCATGTCCTGATGTGCACCAGCTGAGAGCACAGCCTGCTTGCAGCAGCTGCAACCAGCCTGCAGCCAGATTCCAGATCTTTTGGCTGCTTGGATCATTTTCACAGAGCAAGCAGCCATGCAGATGGATGCGAGGTGTGTGCAAACCAAGCAGATAAGAGCCCGTAAATCGCTGACACAAAGGCAGGTGAGAAAAGCCTGCATGGACTCCCTCCTTTTCTCCCCTCTCCCTTTACTCTCTCCTTATTTCCATTTCCTGAAACCTTCTCTCGTTGTATTTTTGTGCTGTTAGTAATTCTTCTGTGCTACAAGTACAACTAGTCTAGTAGATCAAAAAACATGTGTCATGCTTCTGATTGATATGGCATGTGTGCATGCGCACCGCTGATTGCTTATGCCATGTCAAGAGCTCTTAAAGTTTCTTTATTTAGACAGATTGCGCTGGCCTCTCCCTGTCATGTTGTATGCTGTGTGCATATGCTTGCGTTTGCTGCATCTTAGCCACAAGGCAAATGTGGTACCTAGCCTGGTAGGCAAGAGTAAGTGGCCTTCTTGTCCTGAAAGAAGCCATGTTTCCTTGCTACAGAGATCCACATGTCCACATCCTCATATCCACAGTGCATGGAATGGCATGAAGCTGCCATGATTGGTGTTGTTTGTTAGTTAGGAGACTTCAGCGCACATGCCTTTTTTTTAGTTCGTGCAATTTGCAATGTGCCCTAGCTT
The DNA here is from genome assembly GCA_001182835.1 of Oropetium thomaeum. Classification (NCBI taxonomy): domain Eukaryota; kingdom Viridiplantae; phylum Streptophyta; class Magnoliopsida; order Poales; family Poaceae; genus Oropetium; species Oropetium thomaeum. The sequence goes on from LFJQ01000039.1 coordinate 1,338,556, forward strand.
TGGGACTAATTTATTAAGTGGTTCATGTTTTGTCATGCAAGGGAGACAATCATGAGGTGATAAGCCCCATAAAGCTACCGCCCATTCTACATATATCCTTTTAGATTCTTCTCTCTATCACAGGCCATCCACGCATGAGCATGACCCGAACACAAAGGCCTCTCACCCTCTACTCACCATGCCTCTCTTTTGCTTTCCCACTGTGTGAACCATGTAAGTTGCAGCGTAAGGCCGTGTATGGGCATCGCCCCCTTTCATTCAGTTGTGAGCACCATTTGCTATTGTCATTATTAAATTGTATTGTATTTTTTACTATTTTTTACTGAGTACGTAGGACCCATCTTCTCTTGTTGGTTTGCGAAGGAGAGCCCAACAAATCTCTCGCTGATCGGGGTCAGGATCAGAGGGGGCCAGCTGCTTTTCAAGTGGGCTAGCTTGTGCCTGCGGCCTGCCCTCGTTGATGTGTGCATGGTCTCTCTCTCTCTCTCTCTCTCTGATCATGGCGCCCCTGCATCTGCATGATAAAACCACTCCCTGACCTTGTTGTCTTCCTCGCTGCAAGGTCTCCCACCACACACACACACACACACACACACACCATTCTCCTTGCAGGCGTTTTATTAGGAAACACCACCCTTTCCATTTTAGTAGGCAGCTTCAAGTTTAATTTTGAGAGGAGCTTGCTGGATCTCCTGCTTGTGATAATGTCACAGCTTAGCCTCTGCCCTTTTAGAAGGTAGTAGTAGTTGCTGGCGTTTCAATATAGGCTGTCAGTGTTCTCTCCCATGATTTCATAAGGTTTGGCTCCTAACCCCTAAACCATTTTTATGTTTGCTTTGCTTCGAAGAAGCCACAGCTTGCTTGGCTTCGATGTAGTTGTTTGGCTTGTCAGTTTAAGCTTTTCTTTTTACCGATATTAAGGTCTTGACAGTCTTGCTGGTCAAGCACTTCGATTGGATAAACATTTTCTTGTATTTTCCATTTCTTCTATTGCTTTTTGTGCGGCGCCCGTTTGAAAACTCAGGCTCATCAATCATGTAGGGGTAGTATTAACAAACATCCTACTATTTTACTGTGTTCTTTAACGAGTACTTCAAGGTACACAGCCTATCTAAAGGATAGCTCTGCTTCATACTACTCTCATTTGTTCCTCCTATGGTCCAAGTCTCATGTGCAGTTTTCTATGCGACTCTCATACAGTATGCTTTATGCAACTTATGGTGTGTATGTGCATTTCTGCTCCTCCAATGTTGATCCCATGTTATCTTTGCACTCTTTTTCCCCCCTGTGGATGGAAGGATCAGTCTAGCAATCCTGTCCTGTGCACTGCTCATGTCATCAGGTTACTACTACTCGTTTATTCTACTCAAACAGCTGCCATCTGATCCTTTTTAATTGGGTACAGCACGACGTTTGACACCTTCATTCCAACAAAGCTTGAAGATGACGGGGAACGCGTCGTGTCAGCAGTTCGGAGTGGATGTCATGATGAGCAGCAGCTGCTTCGTCAGCAACATGGTCGGCGCCGACGCAGCGATGGTCCAAGTCCCGGAGTACATGCCGCACGACGGCGGCTGGGGGTTCGGCGGTTTCTTGGCGGACGACCGTGCGGTGCTCGCTGGCCCGCTGCAGCTGGTGCGCGCAACTGCTCCGCCGGAGGAGGCGCACGGCGCCTACAACGTTGCCGGCGGGTACGGCCCGTCGCCGTCGGACGTCACCGTTGCTCTCCCGGCCAAGCTTGTCGGAGAGCCGGAGCGCAGCTGGACCCATGAGCAGTACTACTCCCCGACGTGGTTCTTCTCCGGCGACGGCTTCCGGGACCCGTTCACCGCGGCGGCGAGGGAGCTCTCACTTAGGCTGGCGGCCGAGTCCTCGTCAACCGGTACGGTGGTTAACCTGCCCGCCGACCAGTCCTCGGACGTCAGCTGCTCCGGCTTGACGCATGCGAGCAGCAACGCCGGCCACGGCCTGTTCCAGCCTCCTTACTTCGGCGGCGGCGAGCAGGGGGCGCGTCCCGGGCGCCCGCACTTCTCTCAGGTCCTGTCGCGGTCAGGGTACGCGCACATCGTGCAGCAGACGCTGGACGAGTTTGTGGGCCGCGTGCTGCAAGACGTGGCCGGGGCCACCGGCACTGTCGTCGGCGAGGCGGCTAACTGCCCGCTCCCTTCGTCAAGCAGCTCGATGACGACGCCTTCCAGTCAGTCTGTGGTAGTATTTCCCAGCGCGGAAGAGCGTCCGCATCACAAACTGCGGAATGATCTCCTGAAACTCCTGCAACTGGTGAGTTTAGGACCACATTTCGTATGACCTGGATTTGGTAAACTATCAAAATTTGTGATGGCAAAACTGGATGCAGATGGACCAACTGTGCAACCAGTGGCTGGACGAGATGCAGGCCGCGGCGTCCAAGTACGGCAGCATGGTAAGCCCGGGCGGCGGCGCTCTGTCCGCGCCGTTCGCGCACAACGCGGTGTCCACAATGCACCGGCGGCTGAGGGCGCGGATCGTCGCCGAGGTCGGGACGGGCGTCGCCGACCCAGAGCCAGAGGACGTGGGAGCATTCGTCGTCGGCGTCGCTGGCCGAGCGAGAGCGGAGCTGGGAATCGGCCTTCATCCAGAAGCACTGGGCGCTGCGTCAGCTCCGGCGGGCCGACCAGCAGTCGTGGCGCCCGCAGCGCGGCCTGCCGGTGAAGTCCGTCGCCGTGCTCAAGGCCTGGATGTTCGAGAACTTCCTCCGCCCGTAAGTCCAAACAAACAAATTAATTAGTTAAGCTATCAGGTTCTGTTTGCAGCTGATATAACTTTATGTTAAGTACATTATAATAGGGCAATGAAAAGTAACCCGGTGTCTCATTCAGGTATCCGAAAGACAACGAGAAGGAGATGTTGGCGGCGAGGAGCGGCCTGAGCAGGAGCCAGGTATACACAGTTTGAGGCCTCCATCTCCATGCATTGCAGCTTGAGAGAGAGAAATTCAATGCAAAATTTACAGAGAAACATGCATCTGACTGTTCTGGGTTGCTGCATTTTGCATTGGTAGGTGTCCAACTGGTTCATCAACGCCCGCGTTCGACTGTGGAAGCCGATGATCGAGGAGATGTACGAGGATCTCAAGAAGGCCACTGCTGCCCCTCTGAACATTTGAGCGCCAAAGGCTGGCAGCAGCTAAAACTCTACACTACTGAAGATGATTGATGGCACTAGACAAGCGTCTCTGCTACAACCTTGTTGTACCAGTTGATTTACCGTCATCTGTACCTTTATGAAGTAGTAGTAGAAGTAATTCTTACAGCGTAGCGTAGGGAGTACTCCTATGTGTCTGCTTTTCCTCCAAGTCGCTCGCAATAAAATCATGGCAAGTGAAAAAGAGAACGGTACTGAAAGCTGAGTGGGTCAAGCAGTCAAAATTGATGGAACACCCGTTACAGTTACACGCCCGATGAATGATGACGGAGGGTAACAGTGAAAGATTTGAAGTGCCCGGAAGTACAAGCATGCAGCTGTTGCTGATTGGATCTTGTTTGCATTCCACTGCTCGCTGTCCTGTGCGCGGCGCCTGTGTTTCTTGTCCTCGTTTCACCACGGATTCCGTTCGTCACCGCCACATGAAAACTTCTACTTTGTGGTACGCAACCGAATTGGAGACTACATGTTCATTCATCTAGTACGTACTGCTGCCTCATCAGGACAATAACTTTAGTTTATTTTTAATTTTTAAATTTGATTTTTTTCCCTAATATAAATCATTAAAACCGGAGGAGTTACATATTTACTCAAGATGGAGCACATAAAGAAGTATTCCGGCAACCGGGGCTTCCCAAAGAAAAACAGGACAAAAGCTTGAGTTCCTTGGTACATGGTGGGAGTACCAATATGCCTTGTTTGTCAAAAGAAAAAAAAAGTACCAATATGCCTTGAACTGATTGTACGTTCTTGGAGTCGTCGCGTCAGTTCGTCATGTGCATCTTGTGCAAAGTTTCCTGGATCAAAACAATTTTTTACTGCATTTCACCAAAAAAGAAAAAAATAACTGTGCTAGGAGACAGAAAAATGGGCACTAGTAGAAAAATGTCAAACAAATGGGCTACAAGTATTGTGGACATTTAGGCCCAAAAAGTGAGGAACGAGTGTGTTTGATGGGTCAGCAATTACGTACGTGTTTGATGGGTCATCAGTTACGTACCTGGATGGTCATGCTTTGGCCCCTTTGTCAGAGCTCTACGAAGCTGATTCTTAAAGAGAATCTAAGGAGCTCTGTCAAATGTTGTATTATAGAAGAAGTGATTCTTAGTTGATTCTGTGAAGTGATTCTTTGAAATAAACTAAGGGATTGGAAACTGAAAAAAAGTAGCTTTCTCTTGATTTTGTGAAGTGATTACCTGTTCTGATTGTGAGAGTATATCATAGAGAATCAAAGAGAATCAATTTCAGCCACAGAATCAGTTCTGACTCAGAGAATCACTCCCCGAGAATCTCTGGCAAAGAGGGGCTTACACTCGCCTCTCACAATTTATATCTAATTAATCCATTTAGCAATCAGATTGAAAATACTTGCGCGGACATATTTTTTAAATATAGAAAAGTTCAAAAGTATGATCCCACAAAAGGAGCTTAAGCTTAAGTAATCAATAATTCAAGTCAGATGCAGATCACTTGGCGTTATATTATAACATACAAATATGGTAGGATAATAACTTGAATACATATTTTTTTGCTTAAAGTAGTGACTTGTCCTAATATGTGCATTTTGGTTTTGTTGCTTTTCAACTTGAAGCAGTGCCGTGGTGGTTTCAATGCAACTGTGACCACTGCTTTTGCAGCAACTCTTTTTTGATAGCTCTATTACTCAGAAATTCGTTCACCTAAAAGAAGAAAGTTTCTACATTAGGAATTCTTGGAATCAAATAATGAAATGGAAAAGCCGTAATAAATGCCTTTGACAATTTGATGGCCTCCTCGTTTAAATAATAGAAGTAGTTCGAGATCTAAGACCATTTCCTGGATGATTTTAAATTGGTAGTACTACCTCAATTTTTGTATTGATGATGCTTTCTTAAATACAAATTTGTATTAAATGTCAGCAATTAAAGCAAAGGAGGTAGTAATATACTTCTTGCATAAATACTCTATTAGATATTGTTAACTTTTAGCTCCATCTTTGATCATTTGTGTTATTAATAAAGAATGGTAGATATAATATATTTGATTATAATGCTCTGTTTTTATCACTAGAACTATTTGAACACAACCTATGATTGTATACATTTGAAATAAGACGAATGTCGAGAATAAAGCTACATATGTCAACTTTAGTATCAAATATATGTGTGAAAGCCCATTAAAAAAAAAACAACATATTTGTGCAAGGAGGGAGTATATGCCAAGGAATGGGTTGCAGTTGCAGAACCAAAGAGCAAGCAGTGAGTACACTATTGCGTGCTGTCTTTGCAGAGGACTGCATTTGAAATTTGTAGTTTGCCTTACCTTACAAATTTCAGTGTCAATATCAAAACAACTTTAATGCATCAACGGAATGCACCTGGGCGTTCATAGAGCTAGAGGCAAAGGAAAACATGTTGATCTTATTTTTTAGACAAAAAAAGAACATGTTGATCTTAAACCATGGATAACGTTGCAGTCCAATTCTACTTTTTGTAAACCTTTATACTGTACCAGTACTCTCTCCTATTACAGCTTTTGTCTCTCCCGTTCCTTTCAAAGGTTCTGTGTGAATATCAAAATCCACTCAATGCAATAATGCATCGACTTGGAGATTTTCATTTCACTGTGGATCCGATCATGAAGCAGGAAGCTGTATATATATGGATAGACGAACGGAAGAAAGATGATAAACACGAAACGAGAAAGGATGATATTTGTACAGTGATGATGGCGAAATGGAAAAGAAAAGTCTCGACACGAAACGAAAACGCGGAATACGAACAAAGAAGCATGACAACATTTTTCGGCGCCGCCCCTGCTCGATCGTCACCATCGGAACAAAAGTCAACCCCGACGATCACGACCTCCTGTCGGCAGCCTCGGCGACCTCGGCGAGCTTCTGGAGGTTGAGCCTGACGACGGTGTCGGTGAACATCCTGGTGTCCTCCTCAGTGTTTCCCTCCGGCACGTCGACGACGTAGGACTCGACGACGACGCAGTACGGCGGCGCGGCGGCGAACTCGGTGACGGAGGTGACGGAGCGGTAGTTGCGAAGGCGGTGCTCGCCGCCGACGACGCGGAAGCTGATGACGTGGCGGTCGTCGTCGAGCACCTCGAGGCGCTCCGTGCTGGAGGAGGCCGGCAGGCCCGAGACGACGGTGAGCTCGCGCACGCTGCCGACGGTGGCGCCGTCCCCCGCGGCAAGCGCGCACGTGCGCACGAAGTTCTTGTACCGCTGCGGGTTGCCGAAGCTGCGCACGATCGGCCACACCGCGCGCATCGGCGCCGCCACGCGCCGCGCCACCAGCGACGTCGCGGTCGCGCCCCCGCCCCCGCCCCCGCCGCCGCCGCCGCCTTCGCCGGGCGGGAACGTGTGGTGCGCGCGCACCGTGCCCTCCAGCGCGCGCACCTCTGCCTCCGTCAGCGTCTCGCGCAGCGCACGCTCCACGTGAGCCTCCATAGTACTACTGCCTTCTCTCTTGATCACTCTCTGAGCTTATGTGCCGCGTTAAAGGAAGAAGGATTTGGGTAGGTTTTTATAGCGCAGGTGGTAGCTTGCTGGTGAGGTGAGGAGGGGACGATGCATCATCTCGTTTATCTGCGCAGGAAGGCAACGGGCGACAACTTTTTCAATCGCAGATTCGTTGATGGCGTGCATCTGTTGTGTGTATAGTAATAATTAGGGAAGCGGCATGAGCACCTCCGGGGTCTGGAAACAACACAGAGCAGCAGTGCACACAACCATGGTGGTTCAGTTCAGGGGATGCGTACACGGCAGCTACATACTCAGACTGAGTGTGAGATCCTGTTTACCCTTTTTCCCCAGCATGGCTAGATCGACTGACGCAGGCACATGCGCGCGCGGAAGCGGCCAAGCTAGTCCATTTCCAGGCCGCCGAGGCTTCGTTTCCAAGGCATACGCGCCGCCGTCCAGTTGTGATTGCGATGGCCGTCGGGCGCAACCACAATGCGCCCATACGCAGCTGCGTTATCTGAGTCTGAGTGAGCTCATAGCCTCAGGACGTCTCTGGAGGAGCAATGGGGAAGGGACAAGGGTGCCACCCTGATCTGTTCTGTGGTCAGAAGAAGCAGAGGACGTGAACTCCATCGAGGCATGGCTCCGGTGTGCGCGACGCACGCGGGGAAAGAAGCGGCCAAGCCGGTCCAGCTCCACGCCACCTGGGCACCACGCACGGCCGACGCTCTGCTCCGTTCCCGGCGCGCGCCGATCGATGACGTGGGTCGCGGACAAACCAGTCGACCTCCGCACCGCCGTCTCAACACCGCTCGTAACTCGTTGGCCGGCCTCTTCCCGCACGCCGTCGCTGGCTGGGTTTGTCGCTTCCCGTTCCCGGTGATGGTTCTATGTTTTGTGAGCACAACCCACGCGGACGTGACTCGGGACAGCGGAACACCAGCCTTATTCCCTACTCCACACCAGGACGGACGTGGCGAACGGAAAGGTTATCACTAGTAGTTCTCATGCTTTTCCTTGAGAGAGACCAAAGGGGTAAGGTCAATTTGAAGCTCGTCGTTTTGCAGTCCGGTGTAGTTCATTTCTTTCTTGTCTTTTGGTTTTCGGTCATCTAGATCTTTGAGGATCGATTTGTTCGATTAGCTTTCACCTTGAGCAGTTTTAAGGTCAAGATACCTATAGATATTTTTCAAAAATATCTAAGGTACTAAAGATATAACGGTAGAGATCTGTCTGATCCTATATAACAGTACTGGGTATTATTTTATTTTATTGAGGATAATATTAGAAAAAATATGATATTAATTAATTATATTATTACTATTACTTAATAATAATAATAATAATATAACTTTATATTTTTCTATTAATCATTATTGTCAATAATTTTTTCATTTATGATCCATATTTTTGGTCCACAAAGTTATTAATAAAATAAAAATTAGGTACAATATTTAATTAAATAAAATAAAAGTACTAAATTATCCTTGAAATACTGACCAGAATTTTGGTGGGAGTACTGTCCAGTATTTTGGACATTAAAACTTCTCTTCAGCTTATACAACCTAACATCCCAAATTAGCACAATCAATTAATCCACCCATAGTAGATTATGCCATATTATAACCTGGTATAATCTCAGTTTCATAGTCTAGGCTGTAGTATATAGCCTCGAGAGTCGAGAGGAAGCAAACAGTAGGCCTAGGAAGCAAACAGTAGGCCTCACTCGTATGGTACTAAATTAATTTCTTTTGATAAGATGTTGATAGCACAAGAAATCTAATTTTCAGTGTACTAGTTTTACTTCTAACAAACATAAAAAAAACTGAGAGATTATATTTTTTTTCTTTCTAAAATAGACTTTAAAATTGAGCTGTACTTCTACAAAATTTATACCTATATGACGAATAGCTTAACTATTAGCTGGGCCTACTACGAAATACTAGGCCCAAAATATTTTCTTCCACTTCTAAAAAGGCCTCATTGGCTCAGACGTACCTTGAATAGAGGCCTCAGACAGTGTGCCAAAACTTTGACCCGGCGCAGGTGTTCTGTCGTCTCTTCCGCAGCCGCATTGGTGCGCCTCGCTTCCCGCCTCTGGCGGCCGCGAGCGCCACTGGTCCTCGTCCTCGGCAGCTCGGCTCCTTACCGCATGCCATCTCCGGCGCCAGATTCCGCTGGATCGCAGGCAATCGGTAATTCGGTACCCCTCCCCAACCGTCGATTGGTTTCCCTCGGGATTTCCTTATTTTGGCCCCGGGTTGCCGCTAGGAGATCCCTGAACGACGCATATTGCCAGATGTTTGGCACCCTTTCCTGTCATGTTTTAAGCATTACGAGCTGTGATGCCTCCGGTATTTGCCCGCAGCTGTTGAGACAACCGGTAAATAAAGGGTACCAGCGTTAGTGAAATGCAAGCCGGGTCGTGCAAGCAACCTGTTCGATCCTTTGTTGGATGGTGGAGATTAGGGTTAAACATTCAGTTGTTTTGAATGAACTTGGAAACTTGCAAGGTTTTTGGTTGATAAACCTCATTTCGGCACTACAATCCACTGAACTTAATATGCATGTCAGTTACCAAGGGCAAATGACGCGTGCAGGAGACCTAGTTAATTTGTGTACCCTCATCATATATAAAACTAATCCATGGCCTGGAAGTCATTTACTCATCAGATTTTGTAGTGATTTGTGTAAGTGCTCTGATGTCTTAAATAATGTAGTTACAATCACCGACTGAAAGCACTGTTGACAGCTGATATATGTAGAGAGCTAGCATTCAGTCTCAATACTTCAGTTTCACTGTTTATTGCTGATAACTAGTACTTCATATATATATATATATATATATATATATATATATATATATATATAATATTGCAGTACAAACAATAGGCTGTCTAATTTGGCCCCATTGCGACAGCACCTTGCATGCATTTTATTTCAGCAATGATACTGATTTGAACAACCGGAAAAATATTTCAGTTTTCTAGTGGTTGGATAGCCTATGATACTAGCAATGCAGCTGTCCTGGCGACACTTCTTGCTTTCCCCAACCATGGAGCTTGACATCTGTAATTTTATTTATGTGATTCAGAAATGTCACATTATTACTTTAATACATAAAAACCTTAAATTATTTGAGAAATATTTCTTCTCTCTCTATATGCAAGAAACATCTCTAATTATTGTGGCCACATATTCTACTGAATGAAGACTTGCTACATCTTTTTACTTCTTCTGACCTTCTGAAAGAATGCCATTTATCTTGCTAGACGTGGAACCTCCATTTTGCACAAGTATCACATGGCTATATTGATATGCTTATTTGGACTAGTTCAATTATGCAGTGTCTCCTCATCAGCCATAACATCAAATGTTTGCTTCCACTGCAAAACCTTCATTTGTATTGATTTTATTTTTCCTCCAGAAATTCCATCAATCATATATAATGTAGAGGAATTGCCCATTCTTCTCATAGGATCAACTTTAGAACAATGAACTGGTCTTTCAATATCCTGATGGAATTCACCTATCATCTATCCTGTGCTGATGCAATAGCAGAATCATGTTGAATTTCGCTTGGTATTAGCCCAATACTCTGCCACAAGTTTAGCAAAGGCTGATTGTTTGTCTTCCAACAACTTCGATGGTGTTTCATATTCTAGTAGCTTCCCTGCACAGGTGGAAATCACCATCATGAATTGTTCTATAGAATAACTTGGTGTTTTTTTGTATATCTGGATCAATAGGACATTGCTAATTTGTCTATCTACTATTATTCTGAGGATAGATTGGAGCTTTCTGCAGGTGTTAAATGACAGAATGACGTGTAAAACATACCGTAGGAAAGTACCATGACCCTATCACTGTCTGTCACAGTCGGAACCCTGTGAGCTATGGTTATCACCGTGCAACTGGCGAACTGTTGCCTGATGACTTTCTGGAGTATCACATCTGTTGCAGAGTCGATGGATGCTGTTGCCTCATCCAGTACTAGAATTTTATTCCTGCGGAGGAGAACTCTGCCAAGACAGAAGAGTTGACGCTGCCCAACACTCCAGTTATCGCCATCATCACTCACTACCAGTCCACAAGAATGAACGGTATGAGTTCAATCTCTTATTAAGCCATAAGTTGTTTAATTTACAAATAGTCCAAACTCACTTACCTACTGTATCAAGAAGAGCAGGGGTGCTGTTAATTGCTGTCTTTAGTTGACACTTCTCCAACGCCTGAAAATTTTCATTTAAGTGATGTATTGTCAAAACACATGAAACACTTACTATCTCTAAGAAAAGATAGTACTCTATTGCTTATGGAACCAGAAGTTTAATTCACTATTGGTTGTATTAGGACTTAGGAGTTTGTATTATTCAAGAACTTATGTTGTCATTCTTATCAACTTTTATATTTTTGCAGGTATGGCATTTTACTGACCTCCCATATCTCTTGATCAGAATGCAAGCCAAGGGGATCCAAATTATTGCGCACAGTTCCTCTGAACAGTGTTGGTTCTTGAGGTATAATACTCAGTTTAGTTCTTAGATCCTTGAGGCCCATAGAACAGATATCCAACTTGTCAATAAGTATTCTCCCACCTGCAGGATCTACAAGGCGGAACAACGAGCTGATAAGTGTTGATTTCCCACTTCCTGTCCTTCCGACAACCCCAATCTTGTTCCCAGCAACAAAGGTGCAAGTTATTCCTTTGAGAACAAGCGGAGCATTTGGACGGTATCTTATCTGCTCATCAAATACGATTCACTGAGTCTATTTCTCAAGATATTTCAGTGCGTACTATGTGAAAATGAAGCTCTATTATTTACCTTCAAATCTTGCAGGTCTATTCTACCCTCCTGAGGCCATGAAGTTGGAGGTCTATGTTCTGGTATGATAGCTGGTGGCTCTGATGGGAGGTGCATATACTGCTTGATTCGCTCAACTGAAATGATATAATTTTCCAAGTATGAATAGAACCTTGTCAAGAAAACCTGTGCAGATGTCAGCGTCAAAGCATAGGAGAGGCAAAGTCCAGCAAAGCCTGAAAAATTCATTTGGAAGTGTATTATCAACCTGAAATTACTATTGACAAGAAATATCTTTATTAGAATGATTATGTAGATACCTGGTGAAATTACCCCTGGAGGAACCAAAACAAGGAATAATGCAGATGTAAGTATTGTTAGGGATTGCAGCGCTTCTACCCTAATAAGCACCCACTCTTGTGCAGCAACGGTGTGGAAGAACAATGTTGCATCAGTGTCAATGAGCTGCATATTGTTGCGGATGAACCTCTCTGTTGCTGAAAATGCCCTGATGGTCACTACGCCAAGAATGGACTCCGATGCATAGTTCATGACAGGTGCCTTTGTTGTGCCGTTGATTCTTACTAGCTCTCTGGCTGAGGAAACGTAGTACCTCTTCATATTTTGAAAACTAAGAGTTAGCTCAAGAATTTACGGCATACATTCATTTAACTTAGTAATTTCTTGCAGCATTATATACTGACCTGAACATATACCATGGTGATTGTTACTGGGATTGCAACAACCAGGACTTGCCAAGTTACAGTACCCATAACCAGTATCGTCGTGACAACCTCAATACCACCAGTAGTCACAAATGCCATGGAGTAAGGTATGTCAAAGTCCAGGATACTTAAATCTGAAGATGCCTGCATAAGTAAGCACTTAAATTTTAAACTTCTCTTTTTGGGAAAATAGGACTAGCTTGTTATTCTTATATTTGTGAATACGAGGGTACAAGGAATATCATACCCTTGTTAAGATTCTCCCAACTGGCGTTGAGTCAAAAAATGACATTGGGGCCTTGAATACAGAATCCATTAGACTGCCAAAGAATTCTTTGGAGGCCTTAAGCCCCAGAGTAGCTGCGAAAAGGCTTCTAAAGTAGGCAAAGCAGCAGCTGAAGATGGAGAGACCAGAATAGGCCCCTACTAGAAGTGCGGCACTGACATTGTCTGTCTGAACAGCTATTGCTAACCAGTATGTGGACATGATCTGAAAGATTGTGAAGAGCACCTGAGAAGTACACATGCCAGACAGTTGGAAAATTCCCTTGGAGACATCTATGTAATCTTTATATGGCTTCCATCCGAGATCACCAATCCCCTTTTCCTCCTCTTCTGTAAGCTGGAATGCTACTGCAGGACCTTTTGTAGAGACTTCGATGTCGCTTGCCTGCCTTGTGGCGCGTAATGCACTTGGCATTATGTTGTCCTCAGATACTTGTGTTCCTTGAACTTTGTTCTGTTGGCTGGAAGCAGTATCCAATGCTGTGATTGAAGAATGATGAGCAGAAACCAACTTCTCAAATGCTGTCCCAGATTCCAGTAGTTCTGCATATTTTCCTTGTTGTCTGACATGACCGTGTTCCATTACCTGTGGAAGCAATGAAAAATTTTCACAGAAGGTTCTTCAGTATAGGAGTCATTAGTAACTATGCTTGAAGGATCAACTTACCAGAATTCTATCAGTTTCAGTTAGAAATTCAACTTGGTGAGTCACAAGAACGACGGCCTTCTCCGCAAGTGCCGTCATTACACAATCCTGTAAGAGCACGGCCATCAGAAACACAAGCAGTAGAAAACAACTTAGGTTATGGATACAGATGAAGGAGGATATTTGTTATTTACATAGAACAAAACCGCCGCAGTGTGTGCATCGACTGCACTGAAAGGGTCATCCAGGAGGTAAACATCTGCGTCACTGTAGACGGCTCTAGCCAGCTGAATTCTTTGCTTCTGACCTCCACTCATGTTCAGTCCTCTCTGACCAATCTCAGTCAGGTCTCCATGATCAAAGTTTTCTATATCTTTGTCCAGAGCACAAGCTTTTATTGCCTTATCATAGAGTTCCCTGTTGAATGGCTTTCCGAATAGTATATTGTCACGAACAGTCCCACTCTGTATCCAAGAGTTTTGTGATACATATGCCACCGAGCCAAACACCTCAACCTGCAAAATGCAATTTTGTCATTTTTATGAGGTATGTAATCATTTCTATACTCTTTTATTTCATTCTGTCTTGCATAAAGAGCATCCATGGCTGTCACTTACTGATCCTGATACTCGAGGTATCTCCCCAAGTAATGCATAGAGGAGTGAAGATTTCCCTGATCCAACCGGGCCGCAGATGGCCACCTTCTCTCCTTTACTTACGCTAAGTTTAACATTCCTCAGTGACAGATCAGCTCCATTTGCACTCCAGCTGAAATTCCCATCTTGGACTTGAATTCGGATGTTAGAGTCAGCAGAAGGTACCCTCCTCACATCATCCTCCTTGATCTCATCTTCCAGAAGAAATTTCTCAATACGATCTAACGAAACCTTATATTGGATCATCATTGTGAGGATCTCAGGAAGAAACCTCACCGGCTCAGCCATGACTCTCAGGGTAGCCAAGACCGTGAAGAGTGTGCTGGCATTAAGGGGCACACTCCCGATGATCGCCGTCGCTGTGTACATCACGGCGGAGACAACTGTCGGGGACATCCAGTACATTACCGCGCCATATGCCTTCTTCATCTGAGTCTCCCTCAGCCATTTGAACTCAGCATCCCTGAGTGACTCTACGACGTGCCGGAACTTCTCCTCCCATGACTGCAGCTTAATGATTTTCATGCTGTTCAGTATCTCTGATGTCCGCCGGAGCCTCTCGTCCTGCGCAACCATGAACCTGGCCTGGTAACCTTGCAAAATCTTGGCGAACGGCACGTTGAGGAAGCCGAAGATGATGAGGGGGACTAGACCAGGAAGAGCCCCAAGCCTGAGCGCCCAGAAGAGCGTGGCAATTGCAAAGGCCAGCTGAAGCGGCGAGCTCCAACCCATGTGCAGCCAGCTGATGGAGTCTCCTAGCCGATAAGCATCAACCGCAATGTAGTTGACGATCTCGCCGGTCGAGTGGTTCTTCCTCCCCTGGCTCGACAACCTGAGCTGCTTCTGGAAGATGACGGCCATCAGGGCGGACCTGATACGCATTCCGGTCCTCCTGGAATCGAAGAACCAATGCCGCTGTGACAGCGACTCGACGAGCTTCATGAGCAGCAAGCAACCGACGAGCAGCAGGCCGGTGCGGAGGTCCCGCTCTTCCTGCTTGCTGTACCACACGAAGGCGAAGAGCAGCAGGGGAGCCGCTGCGATGGACAGCGTTCTCATCAGGGCATAGAAGCCCGTGAGCGCGATCTCACCGAGGAAGCACTTGAGCAGGACGAGGGCGAGGCTGTTGCTGCTGCTCCCGCCCCGGTGCCTCGCCTTGGCGTTCACGTGGCAGCTCCAGGCCTCAGCGAACTTGTGCGAGGCGTGCTGCGCGCTGTCCTCGCCGGTGATGAGTGGGATGTCGGCGAGGTCCAGCGCTTTGGAGCGGCCGAGCCGGAGCAGAGGGTTGAGCCACGAGAAGGCGAGCTGGCCGAAGAGGCCCGAACGGTACAGCTCTGAGGTGTGCACCGTTTTATCCTCCTTGTCGATAAGAGGCTCCGACAGGCCATCATCGGCGTTCCCGTGGCGCCGCTGGAGCCGCGAGCTGAGGGCGCAGAGCAGGAGGAGAAAGTTGGCCGGCCACGCCACCGCTTCCGCGACGTCGAGCCGTTGGCCCCTAACGAGGACCTCCACATTGTACGCGGTGATCAGCAACGAGAAGAGCGCCCACCAGAGGACGGCCACGCCCATGGCAATCCTCGTGGGCTGGACGTGCAGAGATGCCGCCAGAGCGACCCAGACAAGGCCCCTGACCAAGTATGGAGCGATGTCTGTGGCGGCGTCCTGGAACCCAGTGACGCCGTACCCCACGGCAGCGGCGACGCAGCATACAGACACCACGACAAGCTCCCACCGTCGTCGTCGCCTCCCAACGCCTCTCCTCTGGTGGCCGGTGTGCTGAGGCCGGACGCCGGCGGCGACCAGCGCGGAGACGTAGGCGAGGAGGAGCACCACATTGATGCAGTCGATCAGGGTCCTCTGCACGCACGGTGATGCGACGGTGAGGCCCGCGTCCTCCGGCCAGCAAATCCGGGACGAAGACCAGCCTGCCGTGTGCACCCACCGGACAACGATCAGCTCATCAAACCATTGACCCAATAAATAACAATGAGCAGCACAATATGAAAAGCTAAGCTTTATGCGATCAATCCGATCGGAAAAAGCTTCTCCTAGCACTTCTTACCGAGAACAGCCATGGCTGGATCGCCCTTGTCGGCCATTGACGCCGGCTCACATGCAGTGGCAAGGAGAGGCCACGGGGTTTTCGCCTATTCTTGGCAGGACGGGAGGAGAGGTGAGCAGCCACTGGTTCGTTTGGTTTAAAACAAGAGTAGTATTGAACTGTGTTCGCTTGCCGTATTATTGTGCTGTTCTGTGGAATGGCGGCTAGCTGCAAAGCTGCTTGTGGGCGGAGGATATTCTGAAAAACTCGGAATTGGCCGCCATCGTTTTCAGCCAGGTCTTTCATGGGTGAGAAGGCCGGATCGTCGGTGACACTTGCTGTTTCGGCTCTTATTTGTCTCATGTGTCCGGCGGTTTGTTGGCGTATGGGATGACGTCGCACGTAATTGCAGGCAGATGGATGCTCTTGACTCAGTCTCAGAGAAAGAGAGAGAGAGAGAGAGAGAGAGAGAGAGAGAGAGAGAGAGAGAGAGAGAGAGAGAGAGAGAGAGAGAGAGACGTCTCGGCGTTGGAGTCTGATCCAAGAGCCGTCTCGTGACGTGTTGGGTGTGGCGTTTCCGAGAGCAAGCTGATCCTTATTTCCTTCAACGAAACAGATCCGCAGTTTGCCGAAATGTTGCCTCCAAAACATATGAAACATGCAAATCTTGCTACCGAAACCGAGCGGTAGCTGAGTCAGCTGGTTGAAGTTTGTTGATGCCAACGCGTCAGAAACCGTTTGGGCATGATTGGAGTTGGGAGATGGTACGAAAATTTAGTGCCCGCATTTACCACCGGTGGGGTTCTGATGATATTCCTCCGTTCACGTCTACACCAAATGGTGAGATAAGAACCGAGCAGAGCAGTGTAGAGGACGTAGTAGTAGTAGACTAGTAGTCGTCCTTTGATCCTGATACGCATTGATTTACCAGGACAGCGATGCCGCCAACTGGATGTGAACAACTGCTGACTGAGCTGAAATGTCAATGGGATCGAATGTGATATAGTTTTTATTATTATTATTATTATTATTATTATTATTATTATTATTATTATTATTATTATTATTATTATTATTATTATTATTATTATTATTTATTCTCAAGCTCTCGATCCCGATCTATTCACTGAACGTGGTGGAGTCAACTAGATCGTAACGTAACCCACCAAATCACAAATACAAACTCGGAGAGGTGATCGGTCCAATAACAACGCGAGCTATACATGATCCGCGAGTCCCAACCCAAACTAAAGCGAGCAATCTCATCCGCTGCTGAATTGTAGGACAGTGTGAAGAGGATACCACACTGATTCATCATCAGATTCCAAGGGCCCCTTGAGCCGACGGTTGTTCGATCATATCCTGTCATTCTTAAAAGAAACGCGAATAGCAAAATGTGCATTGTCATCGTGGTGAACTCGTCATGCGAGTATGATACAAATAAACTGGGGCCACGTAGCCCTGACTGCATGGAGGTCAACTTTATGCTATTTAATTATGGTACTTAATAATGGTAAAAGAATCTTTTGCAGCAATATACTACTACTAGTAGTAGTAAATATAAATACTACTAAGAGATTGCTAGAGAGTGAACGTCTTGGGCCTTTTTTCCGATAGATCTTGGGACATTGTTTGGTTACACACGATCCCTCTATTATTTTACACTTATTGCCTTTGACTTTGACTGATAATTTTGAATATGCGTCTTATTCAAAAAAGTGTGAGAATTATCATATGTTTTACATGTTTTTAAAACATAAATTTTTTAAATAAAAACAAATGGTCAAAGTTACCTGTTAAAATCAATGACGACAACTAAAAAAATAGAAGAAGAAGAAGTAGCTAGTACGGCTTCACATGTCATGTGAATCATTCTGTCGTAAATTTGACGCTGAGTCGAAATCACCGTATAGGCGCCTACTATGAAATCACCGTATAGGCGCCTGCTATCTCATCACCTACCACCGAAAGAGAATAGTTAATTACACATGCAACACATCTGTGCTAAGTGTCTACTCTCTTCGTTTTTTAAATATAGTTACAGTTGATTTTGATCAATAACTTTGACATTTCATTTTATTCAAAATTTTTTTTAAATACGTCAAATAAAAAGTGCTTCTAAAAACTTTAGTGATAAATCGAATTATAAAAAATATATAATATTTCTCATATTTTATTAAATAAGATGAATAGTTAAAGTTCACGATCAAAATCAACTGTGATTATATTTAGAAAAAACGGATGAGTAGCTGCACTGAAATCCGACTGGATAGAGGTTTCACCATAACAAGGAACATAGCTAAACTGTGCTCAGTACTAAATAAATAAAAATAAATAAATTGTGTATCGTCGAAATTCTAACTTGGATCGGTGACCTATTGAGTTAATTAATTGGATGGAACGTAGGTAGTACCGATTTGGATGGTAGGAAATGACGCAACCAGCAACGGCGTTGCGTCTATGACAGCGCATGTGTATTGTTTTCTGAAAGCATGTGTGTAGTTATGCAAGCTCGTGGTTCGTCCTTTTTAGATAAAGTAAATATGAGTATTCGGTCTCTGGGTGTAGCACGCATGTCATAATTTATTATTACAAAATCTCAATCCACGAACTGAAAGAAACAGGGATATATATATATATATATATATATATATATATATATATGAGTTCCAAAGAATAGACCTCTATAAGGCTGCACTCTCATATTAGAAGTTAAATCTTGATTCCTCAAGCTGTAATAGCACTCAAAACCGTAGCCAATATGCTACCTTAAAATAACCTAAAAATAATGTATATTTTGCTTTATTAAAACAAATATCATTTCTGCATTGTCAACTATAATATTAGTTTCTTATTGCTTGGAACTACCTATGAGAATCAATTTTCAAGCTTGCGAGCAACAGAAATAGGCGGGTGTAACCCAACAGCAAGATAGATAACCTTCCAAATATTATTAGCATGATGACAGTCAAACAACATATGATGATGATAAGCTACAGGTCTTCAATCCACATGGTAACCTAAGAACATTAACTGATACATTTTGTCTTGTTTCTCTGTTTTTCTTTGTCTTTTGTTTGTATTGATTTCATGGTTTTCATTTCTAGGCTACCCTCAACTTGTATGGGACTGATAAGGCTTGGTCGTTGTTGTGAACAATGCCGCTGTCCGTGGCCACGAGGGAGCTATCTACACACAAAACAGCTATACTATGGTAAATTAATTGGTAAACAAATTGTTTTTTCCAGTTCTGCGTTACAGTAGATCAGAGGTAGATAGTGTGCGGTAGCACTCAGTGTGGTGTGCTGGTGGTCACACTGCCAAATTCTGTGGCAAGGCATCCCGGGGCAAAAGTTCAAGGAGGCGTCCAGAGATGGTCCACGAAATAGGTTACTCCAGAAGGAAAGAAAATCAAACAGTCTCCCTCTTCTAGTCTTTTGGATCGATGATCATCAGGAGTGGAGAGATTCAAGCATGAGGTTCACACAATATATGTCGATTCAATTTCCATTTCAGCATTGAAGATCCATCCAAGTAATTCTTAGTACCATCACTTGCATGCAACCTAGCAATCTCCTGAAATTCCATATACAACACGATGATGAATATATCAATTACCAAGATGGCAGTAAACTGTAGTATTAATTATTGTCCAAAACCAAAACAAGATCCATATTAATTGCCGGGTGAGTTCATGAAATTAAAATTTTTCATTTGTGAATTGATTTTAATTATTTTGTGTAGATACTGATAAGTGATCTGTCCGTGGCCACGAGGGAGCTATCCATGCATTTAAATCCAAGATCAACTCTCTCTCTCTCAAAGATCGGAACTGGGGACCGTGTGCGCGGACAACGTAGTACGTATATACGTTGTTGTCTGTTGTTGGAAGACTTCTATGGAGAGGTCTGTGAGCAATATATCCCAGAGACCATACAATTTTATATAGAGAAGTGCCGATTCCACCGACGATTGTCTAGGGCTAGGAATAATAACCTGAAATCTCATGTCAAAAATATAATTTTTTGTCACTAAAAATATTCAAAAACAATAACTTGTGACCTTTAGAACTATTTTCTTTAAATAAGATGAAAATACTCAAAGATATGGTGATACTATAAAGTCAACGATGTCAAACATTTGTGGAAGGAAGGAGTACGTACTGAGGCTCATCAACAACAATGCAGGAAGGCTTAAAAACAACAACAACAATGCAGGAATATGAAACCAACTAACAGTGTTTTGAGTTAGTGAAATACTATAGTTATGACTACCTACCGACTTGACGTAATCTACGGCTGCCGTGTAACTGAATCACTGTTGCCTTGAAGCTGGTAGTACACACGATGATGGAGTCGGTCATGAATGGTGTAGTCCAACAGTTCATTATCGCGGGCACCGTTGAGAGATCGTCCACTTTAAAATGCCCTCGCGAACAGGATACCTTCACGGCCACGCCAACCGTGCTGATATTTATTCGTGCAAACTACTCCCTCCATCTCAATTTATTTGTTTATCTACCTATGGACACGAAAATTAAGAAAAAAATATTAAGATAGGTACACAAAAAAATAAGAAAGAAGAGAGAGATAAAGGAGTATTATAGAAATAAAAAGGTGTATTGAGGGGAAAAAAAGAAAAAAAATGTATTGAAAAACGAAATGAATAAATAAAATAAAAAATTATAGAATCATAGATGAATAAATAAAATGGGACGGAGTGACTACGGTACACACATTCAGCGGCAATTATATGGTCGAAAGCTCTACATCGCTAGGCCAGACTTCCATTCAATATGACAGCTATGAAATTATTAGTCACTACTCTCCAATAGGACCCGGAGAGATAATTTCTTGGTTCATCATTCTACCAGACATTCAGAACGTGCCGATTTTATATTGGATAAAACAGGAACGGTAAGACCAAAATGAAGGTAGCATAGAAATAAATTAATCTCAATTCTCACGAGACATAGACGTTGCGATATTACCTTTTCTTCCCTCTTGGACAGTTCTTCCAATCCATGGCATAAGCCCCCTACAGGGCCCTGACTGGTTGGTTGGTGTCGCAAGAAAAGTTTCACCAGCTCTTTCTCGACGTGGATAACAAGTAGTATAAGGTAACACATACTCTGAGCACAGTCAAAGCGATGTTGTGATTGGAAAGTTCCGTTTTCTCAAATATGGCAATTGTTTTTCTTGAAAAAAATTATGATTTGTTGTTACTCCTTCCATCTAGAAATGTAAGCATTTCTAGAAATGAACAAAGTCAAATAATTTCAAATTTTACTGTCGATAGCAAAATAATAATAATTACTGTTGATAATATAAAAAGTAATGTTTTGAATTCATCTTAAACCTAACTATATTACTCTTTTTACTCGCAAAAAACTATATTACTCTTTTGATTCAAAATAATTATTTTCATATATATTATCAGTTAAAGTACAAAAATATGACTTTAACCAAAATCTGAAATCCTTATGTGTTTCGAATGGAAGTAGTAGTAGCTTTCAATCCGAAGTACACACTGTTCACTGCAAGTATACGTGCAGAGAATGCACAAAACACACTGCACCCACGAAGACAAAAGATAAATGGCTCAGAAGTGTTGTAATAGAAAGTGAGGAAGAGAGACAAAAGTTTGAGCAAATGGTCCAAGTCTATTCCATTGATGTAAGAGTTACATATTTATTGTACATGAAGAAAGGGTTGTGCCATTTTTTACGAAACTTGAGGGATAAGTAAAATGGAACAAGTATGGGCCTAAAGGCCTAATGGGCTTCAGCCTAGGTTGTTGCTTTGATCATCATTTGATTCTCAACAAGTACATGCTTCGCTTAGCGACCGCTTGGACCTTAAATTTACCTGACGGGTATCCGTCTCATGGATTTTGTGTTGGCTTTTAATTTCCTGTGCTACATTTTTGCAGTTTTCAGAACTGGAACCATCATCCAGAAGCGTAGGTAACACGCATGTGTAGCCAAGGACTCATAAACTACACTGATATCTTTACAATGTCATATGATCAAAGAGTTGCCAACCACGTAAACAATCCAACGCTATTACACCAAATGAATGCAAGGGTCATTTATTCTGAATTCCAACAAAGGGATCTCTGTTTTTTTTTTAAAAAAAAAAAAAAAAAAAAAAAAGAGATTTCTGAACCAAGAATACCACTAAGCATAACCCAAGAAACTTTGATTTGCTACCTGATCACAATATATGTATGATATAAACTGAGTTGCAACCACGGTACCAGAGTTTAGGGTATTAACATGCTGCACAATTTAGATGTGGTTCAAAGGAAGCAGAAAAACTGAGTTGCAAAAATCTGGCTATATGACAATTCGTGGTCAGTTGTGCGTTTCATTCTGTGAGGATACACAATTTAGCTGAATGAATACAATGGCATAATGATCAGGCCTAAATCCTATCATGCTAATTCAATTAATTAATCATCATACACTTATGTTACACAAACCCTCATTTGGGGTTAACAGGCACTAGATGAGCTAATCATCAAAGACGCACTGCACTCTCAAAACCGGCAAACTCTATTGCCCTTGCAGTTGCCACGATGGGGAAGGATCGATCTTGCACTGGAATCAAGATCCAGGTTGATTTCTTTTGCCTCCACCTTCCCATGTATATGCGCGTGCTGCAAACTCTTTAACCCATGCAGGAACACTTTACAGAGCTTACAAAACCTAAGCCAAACAAAAAAGTAGCTTGCAGTGTGCCAAATGTCATGAGTCATGTGAGCCTTGAACGATCAAATTTATGCGTTTGCCGCTATCGATGCGGAGGACATCATTTTTCAGGCCCAACTGAAAAGGAAGAACCGATGAATTGATTGGCAACCATTTCCAGAGTAAAACAATCATAGATGAACTCAATTGATATGAACGTGTACCTCCACCTGACTGCTATCAACAGAAAACCATCTCAAAAGAACCCCAAGGTGAACCACTGCTGGAATCATTTTGAATAGCAAAGGGGTTGTTACCTGCCAAAATACCCATAAGAATCAGTCAAATTATGTAGACTCAGTGAAAACTAGTGCAGGAACTGTAGACGTGTAAAAATTAGAAATGAAAGGTCTAGCAATCTGTTCTTATTGGGATTTTGCGGGAAAAAAACACATAGGAGACTGCAAGTCAAGAATTGCCACAGATCAACATGTGAAGTTATCACCCATTGCCATTTTTATTTGTTACTTTTTCAGATGACCAGTATTCCCGTGTGACCAGTTTGGTTCATTCAGCAATCAACTCCTTTTGATCTAATCTGGTCTGGGTATAAGTATTGTGAAGCTACGATGCCAATACTTAATTTTCTAAAGGCATCTATATCACTGCATTGGGCACAAAACTGAACACTGCAGAGCATTAATACTTCCTGATTACATCTATAAAATATTACAATAGAATATAATCACTTTGTATGAAAGCTTTTCAAAGCTTTAACGTGGAAATATGATCTATACTTTTTTTTTTGGGGGGGGGGGGGGGTGGGGGGGGGTGTGGGTTGAGATGATTTCTTTCTACAAGTTGCATTACTCATATCTCACTGAATAATCTTGTCACTAGCACCATTCTTTTGAGAGATTTTAATACAAAGATCAGTGTTACATTTTCGGCACCCAGTTCACACTAATGTCTACCTGGAATGAACTAAAGGACGGAGAGACTAGAGACAACGGAAAAATATTCAGTGCAAACCACCTATCGGTGGAGTCGCGAAAACCATCCCAAAAAACATACTTATAAGTTTTCAAAAATCAAGACATACCAAACTAAGTGCGGTGGTTCCAAGAAGAAGCAGGTAAAGCTTGCCCTGTAGAAAAGGAATGTAAGCTATCAGATGTAGTACAGACCAAAATTTAACTGAGCCAAGCAGGGACAAGTGCATCATAAATCAATTCTCAGAAAAAGACAGCCGCTATTG
Source organism: Oropetium thomaeum (assembly GCA_001182835.1). Taxonomy (NCBI): domain Eukaryota; kingdom Viridiplantae; phylum Streptophyta; class Magnoliopsida; order Poales; family Poaceae; genus Oropetium; species Oropetium thomaeum. The sequence goes on from LFJQ01000039.1 coordinate 1,362,300, forward strand.
ACATCCAAGCAAGCTAGAGATGGTTCGATGTGAAATGAGAGAAGTCAGAACTAAGGAACACTACATGACTACAAAAACAGAACAGACAACCATGGTGCTTCCCTGCTCTGTCCAGCACTAAAAATGTAATAAAAAATCAAGAAATAACCTCAATCAGATGGACGCTTGAAGCACGGCTAAGAAGGACGAAAGCAAACTCTCCTATTTGTGCAAGAGACATGCCAACCTATAGAGAGAAACAAGAAGTTAGCATGACTGCATGAGCACCAACACATGTGAGTGCTTTGAAGAAGATGAAAAAGACTTACAAGAAGAGATGTTTTATTGCTATAGCCAAATCCTTTTACGACAATAGCAACAATAAATGTCTTTACAGTGATCACTAAAATTACAGCTGCAAGGAGTATGTCCACATGGTTCCATAGGAAATGGACATTAATTAGCATCCCTATGCTGGCAAGGAAAAGAGCGGCAAAAAAATTGCGAATAGGTTCAATCTGCAGAAAGAACAAACCTGAAATAAGAGAACATATAATGAATTACTATGTAATAACAATCTAGCTATGAATTTGGCTAAGGTGGTGAAAGAAAATAATAGAGAGATTCAACTCCCCTTTCAAGTAAAATGTAACAGGAAAATACAGAATGTGCCAGATTTAGGTAAGAAATTACTTGTTCAAGAGTATGCTGTGCAAGATCTGTTGTTGATATCATTACTCCAGCCGCGAATGAACCTAACTCAAGACTCAGCCCCAACTTATCACTGCACTGTATCACAGAAAGATGGCCACATATGAGTGGCATAAATTTGAATAATTGCATACTCTTATAAAAACACAGTCCTGATTGGCATTGAAAAGTCAAAGGCATACAAACAAGGATTGGTCTAGACGTGAAGGAGAAAAATTTTGCAGCATCTTGCTATTTAGGACACGATTGAGAAAAGTACAGGAGAATACAAACTGAATAGGGTGAGCGCTAGACATGACGTGGTTATGGCTCCAGAAAACCCAACCAGGATGATCACTGGAAGGTCTGCAACTGCAGTTCCTTCCTAACATTTTGAGCTTTTGGCAATGTTTTCCATTTTGTTAGTGCCTATATTGGTAATGGCCAGGGTACGTTTGCTCCACAGCCAATCTGTGAAGGAGATCACATCTATTTTGAAACTATTTATTCCCGAATTTGCAGTTAACCAGCAAACTGTGGTCCATCCAAGCTCTACAAAATCATCAATGAATCCGAGACATTTGGAGAATTCTATCCGCCGCAGTTTTTCTGCATGTTTGAGTAGAGGCGGAGCTTAGTGCAGGCCAAGGTAGGACATGGCTGTAGGTCTTGATATTTCTTCAGATAAACAATGCTTATACAGGGATATGTGCTGTATCTTCCTCCTGATCACTAGTACCGCCACCCACCCCAACTGACTCAGCAAAGGTGACATCAGCAAACAAATGTGTTTCAGAAGAAACAAATGGTATCTAGAGAGGTGATATTAGGTACTCTGCCCTGTTATATCTGTTCTTCATGCCTTTACTAATACATTGAAATTAGACACATTTTGGCATGTATTTCTCACAAGCAAATCACAATAATATAACAATAAGATCCATTTATTATGTACTGCACATTTAGTGCACTACATCAATTAACAAGCATCCCTGCTTTAATTTTCCCCAAAAATTGAAGGAATAAAAACTCACCCAAGCAAATAACAAGCAGAATGCAACCGCTGCCAGCTGGTATAGTTCATTTGTCTGTATGAAATGCAGAGCAACAAGAAAATTACAATTGAAGGCAGAATAGAAATTAGAATCAAGTAAAAATGCTCATATGCTGCTTTTTTCCACATAAAACTTTACCTGGGATGAAAGGCTTATCATCAGCTTAAGAAACCAAGGAACTCCAGAACGGGAGAGTATAGAGAGAATGGCCAGAAACGTTATCAGTACCACCAGCCTGAGAAGAAGTTTAAGACATGAAAAACTACCCATACAACCGAGAACTGACTATGTGACGCAACACTTCTGCAGGGTTGTAGAAATATAGTAATATACGATGGATAGTGTAACTGCTACTTTGATTGAAAGATGTGCATGCAGGTAAGCACACTGACTCAGTGACAAGTGGATCTACCCCTTAATTTACTCGACAATAGAAGACTTACTCCTACTTGAAAAGGTTGAACCTTGGAAAAACTTACAATACTATTTCAAAGCAAAAGAGGATTGAAAAACTGCACATACGATTTTGTCATTGACGCAACTCCTTGAAGAAGCCCAGATGCACCACTCAAGATTGGAAGAAGCGCAAACAGAAGGCCAACAGCACAGTCCTGAGGGAAACAAAATAAGTTATGCTATTACAAATCTGATAGTTCTAATATTGTTTTCAAGAAACAGCCATAAGCCAGCTTAAGCCATTCAGTGCTGAAAAAATGACAACATTTGAATGTGTGCATCTTTCAAAAAAGATGCCTTAGAAACTACACAGAAGATGTAGAACGTAGAACATACCTGCAATATAAGTGTTCCAACTGTAACTTGACCATGAAGGGCGTTGATACTATTCTTCTCCATCAGAAATTTCAAAACCTGATCATCAAATAAGTTACTTTTACTGACCAAAAAGGGAACCAAAAGACAAACAAAATTTACAATGAATAGGCAATTTTGCAAAGGTTGTGTCAGGTGTTGTATGCTTGTTGCAATGTGTTAAACCTACTAGTATACCCCTGAATATGGACTAATCTAGAGTTGGATAGAAACAGTGTCCGTGTTTTGGACCTTCAGGCTATATGCCAGGCAACATGAAATGCACAGTGAAGCCTGCTTCGATAAGAAGCTTATCAAAGCACACTGGTGATTGTGAAAGTGGTATATCATGTCTGTATTCCAAAGATATGCAGATGGCGTCATTGCAGGGGCTGACACAATGCTCAAGCTAGCGTTCAAGGTGACTGCGCGCCAAGGGAAGATGCAGAATGCTTGAAAGCGCCAGACACCACAGAGACAGGAGGAAGAAAGAAATGGTGAGGGATCAAGTTCTTGAAGCAAATCCATCAAGAAACGGCTGTGGAAGCCATGCTCTAGGAATATCTGCCTGTGTCATTTCATAATTGGTGTTAGTTTGGAGATTTGGCCCCAGCCAGAAACAATTAATAATCAAGTAGGCTTCTGGCTACTGTTTTGAATCAAAATTATGTAGGCTACATGCTGGTTTCTGTATTTCTCTCCCTTTTTATCTGCTTTACAATCCAACTGCCATTGTAATGGAAATGGGTATTCCCGATTCATGAAAAGAGTTATAACTGATAAACCATCCAATAATACACGACATGTGTGACACATTCATTACACAGCATATGCAGCCATCTTTTATGGTACAGATAATGTTTAATTGTTTATAACAGAACCAAGAAAGGAACAAGCTCATTTACAACAAGAAAATACATGGATGAGAAGCAATTCCATGTAAAAAGTGGATGAGAAAATACAGTTACAGGGAAACACATTTATCCATGTGAAACACATTTGGCATTACTTCTACGTGGATGAGAAGCAAGAAAATACACAGAGTTGGACATTCAAACAATTAGAACTTACTACAGCTGTTGATGACATAGAAAGAAGAACGCCAACAAAAACCCCTTCCTTTGTTTTGCCTCCGCAAAGCTATAATTTGAACAATAATGAATAAATTAGAAGTTAAAAATTATGTCAGCCATGTTGAGATGCAATATATGGAATACTAGATCCCCAACATTCCCTCAAAGAGAGCATACTAAGGCTTTACATGACACGAACAACAGTCCCGTTTGAAGTATAATTCATAACATAGACAGTAGGGATGAAACATACTGTAGCCAAAATACCACAAAGAAACATGAACAGCATAATTTGGAGCAATCCTCCTAGAACAGCAACCGCACGAACAACTCGTAGCTGGGACAACATAAAAATCCACATTGTTACAACAGATTGCGATTGGTATTTGAGCTGAATGTTGAAAACGAAATTAAAGGACAAATACTTTTGCGGTGGAAAACTCAAGTCCCAAAGCAAACAGGAGAAATATGACACCAAACTGGGCTACTGTTTCAACCTGGAAAAGAATAGAAATGAATTTCACATTTAAGCGCCATATTGATGACTTATGAGAAGTAAAATATTCACCAATAGTGTTGTCAAGCATTATTGATTAGGTATTGTAGATTAGATTTAATTAAATCAGCAGGAAGCTAGGAAACCCATATAAATGATTTCAAGATGGCAGTTTTTCTTAAGGTGTGTCCTGGGAAACAGATTACCCAATAAAGACATACACGGAACCTATAAATACATAAGAGTTTGACTAAATTTATGTTATTAAGCAAGATAATGGAGGAGAAATTAGCCAGCAAAAACAAAATTTCACAACTAGTAGGCAGGCAACTTTTATTGGGACCACAGCTTCCTTTTACTGTAACTTCTACTTAAGCATATCGAAGTTACAGTTACAAGATATTCTACAAACCTACAGATGAAAGACATTCATATTAGTTACAAAGCTATCTTTTAACGAGAGCATTTAATAACTACCGATGGCTAAAAGAGAAAATTGTGTTCCAGTGTAAACCTATAATGCCCAAGCAAAGCAGTGGTACAGAATTTTTTTCCAATTTAATAATGCTAAAGACAATTATAGACACCTAATCCAAAGGGAACACACGATCCTCTCAAGTAGCTAATGATTGAGCACTGCAGTAGGCAAACAGAGTCAGGATTAAGAAAAGCAACCAACAAAATTCAAACCACTTACTTGCACCATTTCATTGACAAAGCTAAAACCCCCAGGTCCAATTATAGATCCTGCAAGTAGATAACCTGTAATCACCTGCAATACATTTTGAATTTTAAGTTTAGGCAGCTTAATCTTTAAAATAACATCAATTCAAATAGCAAGTTGATGTTTGTATTGTTAATAAAAATATAGAGTCCTCACTGGTTGCCCAAGGCAAGCAAAGGCGATTCCACCACATGTAGCAGAGACGATGACGACAACAAGATCTGATATCAACCTACAAGAATATACATTCAGCAAATCAAGTTTACATGTGAGAAAAGATTTCCAGCACCTCAAGTGTGAAATGCCTCAAAATCATACCTAAGGTCCAGCTGCAACACAGGATATTTTGACTTAGGATTTGATATGATAAAAACATTATCCTGGAGTAACGAATGTGTAGAGGAGAAGTATTAGAAGTAACCAAAAGGTGACATTTTACTCACAATACTTGAATACTATGCCTACGTACATATGCAGTAACTTAGACAGAAATTTCAACTCAGTTTATGGTTGCACCTTCCGATCAATCAATGTGGGAACATCCTCTTGCTCAGATCGATCCAAGAAAACCTCCTTAAATGGAAATGACCTAATGGAACGGAAGATCACAAGTAGTAAGCTCTACTGCAGATTTTGAAAGTAAGATTAATTTCATCAAGCAAACAAATTAAGCTGAAATGCAGACTTGTGACCTACTTGTTGTCTTTGGTCTCATTCTTCTTAGTTACTCTTCTTGCAACAGTTTCAAGAACTCCCTGGTAGGAGTATACAAAACAAGAGAGCAGTTTGCGTTAGACATTTGTGATATGCACCAACATTTTACAAAAGCTGGAGCAGGTACAGATGCACAATGCACAGCAGTCAGGAAGATAAAGAGTATGTGTGCTACAAGTTTAACAACTGCTAAATCCTTTGTTATAGGCTATTTGTCCAAGGATATACCATAATACAATTTTACTTTTGGAGCCCAGCATGAATCAAGCAGATAATACACTAAATGTGATTAAACGCTTAAATTAAGAATATAACAAAACATTAAGGATTGAGAAATTAACATATATGTGTTATAATCGATTTGGGCTGCATAAAAATGGAACAGCATTTAGTCATCTGGTATAGCCGCCATGTAAAAGATCAGCAGGCTAAAAGAATCTCAAGCAGGGGCACAGAGCACATGCAGATTTAGATTTTTTCTATACAGCAGCATAGATACACCATAAAGAAGGCTTATTGTCTTACAGAGTAGCTCAGGGCTCAAGCACACCATAAATAAACATAGGACTAGTAATTAGTACAGAGCATGGTACAATAAACAGCATGCAAGGTACTGTCTTCAAGAGTACTAGGAAAATGTCAACTCAAATAAAATCACATTATTAGTAGCAGAAAAGGCTATATGATGGGTCACACGGCGCCAAAAGGTACATAATCATGCCATTTGGATGAGTCATTTAATGCTCAATACGCAATCTAGCTGTGGTAACATCACAGTTCTCACAGATTCAGAGTTGTGGTGAGTGAGCCACAGCTCCACAGAACGTTCCGTAATATGCATAGAAACGCTAGTTTTCGTTTTACAAATCAATGATACACGATGAACTCACCTGCTTCTCAGCTACTGTGTTGTTGAAGCTGCCGGGGTCGGTCTCTGCAAAAAAAAAAACAACAACAAAAAAACAGAGGTGAGGTCAGCACAATCCAGTCGAAAACCGACCCCCCGCTCGACTCCCCGTGCCCGCAATCCCCGAACGCGGCAACCACCGCGGCAGTAGATCTGAACTGCACGGCCACCGACACACGCCAACCACCGGCCCCGCCTCAGAACGAGATCCCGAACCCGTCCGCGGCGGATCGCCGGGCTAGATCCACGCACCTCCGCCGCCCTGCTCGCCCTCGGACTCGGGGAACTCCTTCTCCAGCGCGCGGTCGATCATGTCGGCGAGGCTGCCCTCCTTGTTCGTCGCATTGCCCTGGGCAGCCAGCTCACCGCCGGCTTCGGCCACGACCGCCCCGTCCCCACGCTCGCCGGCAGCCGCAACCGCCGCCGCCTCCTTCACGGCGCGGCGGCCCTCGTCGTCGCCTCCACCGTTCCCGCCCTTTCCGGCGTCAGCGTCCGCGGCCGCGGCGAAGGGAGCAAATGCGACCGCCGCCACGAGGAAGAGGCAGACTAGGATGAGAGAGCCCGTGCGGCGGCGACGACGCGTCAGCATCGCCGGCGGCGGGGTCGGGTTTGAGTAGAAGAGAGGAGTGGGCGGCGCGTCGGGGTTGGTGCGGTGCAGCGGGGTTTTAGACTCTGGTAGAGCGGAGCGCGGCAGGGCTTGGTGGCCGCGTGCGCCGCCCGTGTCGGGGAAGGGACGCACGCGCTCGCTCGCTCGCTCGCTCGCAGACGAGAGAGGCGCTTTGGCTTTGTTGGTGACTTCGTCTCCAAGTGAGCAGCAGGCTGGCGAAAGGAGGGGAAGCCGAAGAAAGCCCAAAGCGTGTGAAATCTGTGTCGTGCTGATGCAGCTGCCGCTCAGGGGAAGAACAGCAATTTGTAGTACTACCTTATTTTTTGCTACGGAGTTCGTTAGGTCCTCACTTGGCAAGTTGCACATGGTTGTTTTCTTGGTTATTGCTACTACTAATATTGTCCAGTATACTTACTCCGTACTACAGCTAGAGGTAGATGCATTTGCGGCAACTTTGCACGACCAGACAGAATATGACTATTTTTTTTTCCTTTTAGAGTATTTGAAATTTATGTCAACACTTACAAATATGTATAACCACTTACAGTACTCTCTTTGAAACCATACACCCACACTCTATTCTTTTAGGTTCACTGATTTTAGGATCCGTAAAAAAATCTTTTTATTGATCGGAAAAGTACAATATTTATATTGAGTTTGCGATTCGAACTCAAATGGCTCAATCTATTATTTCTTTCATACTTTGACAACATAAATATATTTTCTAACCTCATCTGAAGACATTACGTAACTCTCCTCCGTATTCGAAAAGAAAAGAAAAAACGACATCACTGCTTTTTTTCCCCATAGATCGAGTAGTATACTGCAACACTTTTGCAATAGTAATGATAATACCATATATGTTTCCTTTGCTTTAATATATAAGTATCTCTAATCAAGAAATGTTCATATTTTATTAGGATGAAGGTACTAGTACAGTATAGCATTTATAGCATTTTTCTTTGAAGATGGAGTGAGGGTGACCAAACCACGGAGCAAGGGGATTGGGGAGAGAAGCACTTGGAGTGAGTGGCGGGACCGAAGTTGTTTCCGTTCATCTGGGGGCGGGCCTTTCGCTGACGTAGCAATCCTGTCGACATTTTTTTTTTTTTGGGGGGGGGGGGAGTGGGCAAGAGGCGATGCTCTCGACTCTCGGCTTCAGTATCTGATGGTCCTTACCTTGTGATAATACGATTGATTGCTCAGCTCTGTCCAGTAGACAGTAGGTGGTGGATGGGGGAGAGAGGCAGCGAAGCACTGACAGAAGCCGATCAAATCCAACCCAAGGGCCGGATTTGTTTTCTTCACGATCTCATTTGTTTTAACTTTATTTTTTATCGGAATGGATCGTGGGTTGGCCGCGGTCCACTGGAGCCAGCCAGCGTCGGTCAAACGCCCAACTGATGAGAATCGGCTGCACTCCACACCATTATAAAATTAATTAAAGGTGCTACTAGTAAAAGGTAAACCGTTTCCAACTCCTGCGTACGTGATCAAAGATGTTTTATGTTTGTTTATTTGTAAGAAAGAAGAAGGAGAAGGAGAACTGTACTCCAGTGTTGCATTGCATCACAAGGCACAGGAGGAACAGGTGTCGTCTTGACTGCGAAGGAATTCTAGCCAAGTAGCCAGCGCCACGGCCAAGGCCTTCGTTTTTTTTTTTATTCTTCTTCTTCTGCTGCTGCTGCTGCTCTGCCATGTGATGTGAGTGGTGGAGCTTGCTGTGTGCTTTGCAGGACGTTGCGATTGGCGCCAGACACGCGATCGACCAATCGCTGCACTGCACGGCGGGTTTCGTTTAATTCCAGTCGTCTCGAGCCAGCGAGAGGTCGCTGTGGCCTGTGGACGCCCCCTCCCATTTGCGTGCGGTGCAGGATTAGGTCCTCTGTTCGGAAGCTTTCCCAGCCAGGTTCATACGGGAAGGGTCCGAACCTCCCGTTCGGACTTCGGAGCGCGCCGCTCGTACTAGTCCTGCCCGTCTTGTGAACGCGACACACCCGCGTCCGCGTGGTGCCAAAGCGCCGCCGACGATTCTTTTGTTGATTCTGTTGCCTGCCTGGACGATTCAGAGGGAAATTTTCACCTGTTTCAGTGAGGTCCGCGCAGGATTATATAGGTCCTGCTGTTTGGAGCTTTTTCCATTCAATCCAGGTTCGTGATCGTGAACCGTGCGTGCATCCTCCTGCCTTGGCGGCGCAGCACCGCACCGCCCATGTCCTGCCCTGCGACGCGCGACTTGTGTTGATTCTGTTGCTTGCTCCTGCTGCTTATAGTACGCTTTTTTCGTGAGCTACTACCTACAGTTTGTACGCCACCCCGCGCTGCTCTTCAGAGAAAGTCATCCCACCACCTGTTTTCCGCTTCCGTCTTCCCGGGCCTCGGCTCGGCAAGAGATGCCCATGAAGGCGGCGGCATGAACGACAGCAAACCCAGAGAAAATCCTCGACTGTGGACGGAGGATGTTGGATCGAACCTTTGGCGCATTGCCGTGATGAGACGTAGAGAAAGCCAAGGCAACGCAACAGGTGGCCGAAAACCAGTGTCTCTGATCTGATGAATGGCTGAAACGAATATACACTGCTGGATCCAGTCTTTGCCGAGATCGACACTACTACTCGTCTACTACTACAGATTTTGACTTGGATCCGTTTCCGCACCCGCGTGCTTCTTTCAGGAGCATGAAAACTGTTGTCGATGATGGAGAGCCTTTAATTCAAGCATCGCTCTAGCGCTGACCGCTAACGTTGATTAGGGCAGGGGGGTAAAGGAGCCAGGCAGCCAGCGGCCAGCCTGCCACCACAGTGGCGCTGCCGATGCCTCCCTCACATCAGAGGTCCCGTGTTTTACTGCTGTGTTGTCGACGGCTGTCATCCTCCCAACCCAAGGGTGATCGTGATCGGACCGAACGGAGGCGATGAACCAATGACGCACGACTTGGCGAGCAGCGGAACGAGCGGGGAGGAGTACACGGGGACCCCCCGTCCAGTGGATTGGCCGCGTGCTGAGGGATTTGGGGTTCTCTCGGCTCAGACGGCGGCAAAACGAGAGGAGGGGGAATATCTCTAGTGCCTGGTGATTGGGGCACTTGTGAGGCCGGGCTTCGCCATTCCGGTGGGGAGTGCGGCGGCCGGCTGGTCGTGAGCGGAGGAGCAGAAGGAAGAAAAACTGACCTCGAAAGGGGGGTGTTTCTAAAATTTTAAAACCAAATATTACAAATAGACCCTTAATTTATTAATCGTGATCCAGACTAGAGGTCTTTTGCAAATAAGTCGATCAGTGACCCTGCGTCCCCGGCGAGAGGCCGCGCTTTCGATCTCCGTTGCTATCCCTGCCGCATATGAGCATCCCTCGGCCCCTCTCCCTCCTCCCTGGAGGCAACCTTCCCTGACAAATAATCCCCCTGCGGCTTCATTTGGCTGCAAGTGGGGCAGAACCACGAGTTAAATCACCCACGCATGGTCTGGTGAATACACTTCCACCATCCAATCTATTTTGGAATTTTATCCACGCGTGGGGAAATCTTCAATGCTGGTGCATGCAGCAGTAGTTGTGGTTGGGGTGGGGTGGCCTGGTTTGCTCGGCTACAGCGTGCGGCAGTACTTTATTGCTAATTATGCTTTTGCTTACATACATTCATATACTCTCTTAGCTTAAAAAAAGATACTCCCTAACAGTATTTAAAACAATGAGCTTAAATACTGATCCGAGAAGATAATTATAATTCTCTGAAACATAAATAATGACTAGAAAAAGAAAAATTCATTCTCCAAAAGATACACTCCTCCTGATAACTCAATCTCATTGGCTAACATACCAAAAAATTACTAGCAAATACGCTTATGATATTAACTAAGAAGCACAAGACTGGTTCTAATTTCATTACTCCCATCCCATGATATCTCATGACCCCACCAATAATTCTCTGTTGATGCAAATTATCATACTGCATAAATAAACAGAGCACAAGAGACAAGGTTACGTGCGAATTTGACACTCACAAATATCAATCACAGCAGAAGACAAAAAGGTTCAGATTTTATTAGAATATGTTTCATGACTACCGCAATGCAACCACAACATAAATGACTATAATTTGAACGCTTATATCATAGATGCAGAGTACATCATCCAGCAACAATCAAGCATTTTCACTTCAGAGTACAAAAGAAGAGATCAAGCTCAACAAAGCTAACATATATGTAGAATGTAACTCTGAAAGTTTCCCAACATTCTTAGCTTCTCAATAGCAAAATAATGATCTCATATGTATGAAAAAATTCTGACAGTAAGACATTTGGACTGACCTAAAATTCTCAACAGCAAAAAAATTTCAGCTAATCGTATTTGTGTATTACTAAAGAGACTCAGGCTCTCCGGAATAGAGGCTCTAAAAGTAAGATATTTGGACTGAACTGAAAATGAATAATAAAATAGTGACCAAACTAAACTAAAATTGAATAATAAGACATTACCTTATTAGCACAAAAATAATAATATTGGGATGAAAAATAACAAATATGATTGTGGTTGAGCTCACGGCCAAAGACCTACACAAGCGGTAAGGCTTTAACTCAGTTTATGATGTGCTCTAGTTCAAACTGATCAAATAAATGACTAGCAAGATTATAGAAACTCACAATTAAAAAAAAATCCTAGGTACATGACGCTTGTATGCAGAGGACTATAGGAGAACTGATCAATTGAATACTGATGAGGACCCGCCCCAGAAAACTCAGTTCGGGACGGATCCCGCATCTCTCCAGGATCTTGTTGGACAATGCTCGACGAAGCGAGTATACACATGGTACAACACAGGCAGGATAAACAACAATCTTTTACAAGATAAGAAAATTTAATACATCATTGTTTTATAAATTAAAGATTAATCCTTACAATCACATCAAAGTACGAATGGAGTTTTGAAAACATGGAAAATACAGCGGAAGACTCAAAACGGGGTACAGACTCCGACTCTCGTAATTAAGCAAAAGTATGGGCCTCGCCCAGTGGCACCATACTACTAGCCACACAACAATTAATACAGCGACTCGCAACGCTCCCACTAGAGGTTTCCGAACTCTGAAAGCGGCTCTTCCCACTGGCTATCATCGTGAGCATACGCGTCGGTGCCTGAAAACCACGTATTCGCAAAGCGTGAGCTTCTAAGAAACTCAACAAGACTGAGTGATCAAGTAAACTCATAGACTGAGAGCGACACTGGTTAATTTTTATACCCTGCATGGGGAAACCTAATCATACGACACGTGCGTGTCCCAGACTGCACGTGGCAACCGTTCACACCAGGTTCTGTAAAGTCAATTTCCTCCTACGCCTGCCTTCACAGTGCCGCATCCCACCAGAACACACGTCCCAAACGGTTTCTGTGGAGTTTCCACAACTGCCCACCCCAGATCGCCACCGAATCAGACGCCGTAGGGCAGGTTCGACTTTGCAATCACTAGGCTACGTAGGTTTACTGGGCCTCACATTTCCAGCATATGATCAGTACATTCAATACTTGAGCAACTCTGTCACACGGATCAGACAAGACTACGATCACTCTGGATCCAGTCCAGTCGCCGACCTACTGGTACCCTGTCTGACCCTCCAGATTTTATCTTTCCTTATCCATCCATAACCATGTGTCATGTTTCATGTGGTAGTTTCAAACAAACCCTAGCAATCGCGAGCAGCGTCCACTCTGCTCGACTCCTACCGGTAGGTACAGCTAAACATAACATACTACTAATGATTACCTATACCAAGTACCGTCAGGGTTTCCTATGGAAAACAGATGCAACTAGGGTTTCAATCAATTCCTGAAAACCTAATTCACAGTCACGACATATAGTTATAAAAGAAAAATGTTAAAACGGGTTATGCACTGGGGCTTGCCTTGGTCTCTAAAGTTGGTGTTGGCTGCTTCTTCGAGAATCGAGGACTTCGGATCGACCGCTACCTCGTTCGCTTCAGAGTCTACATGATGCAACATGAATAATATGGATTATGATTAAACAATGTAATATGATGTTTTTATCATAGAATACGATGGTGTTTTCATTATTTCACTTTGGGTTTTAGGGTCAATCCTAATAATTTAATTCTATTGAGTGTGGACCTAAGAGAAACTTCACATTTTACCAGGAGACTATTTTTAGTTGACAATGCTCTCTGAAATAGGAATTTTAAAATTTGGTTGAGGTCAAACTGAATCGCCTAGATTTTATAAAAATTCATTTAAATTTCCTGTTAATCAAATCATGGGCTATAGTGAAACTTCAGATTTTATCACGGGGTCATTTTTAGTTGATAATTCTCTATGACTCATGAATTTTGAAGTTTGGTTGGGGTCAGTTTGAATTTCCTATATTTTATAAAAACTCAGCAAATTTTCTGTTATTTAAACTTATAAAATCAAAAATAAATAATAAACCTTAGTGTAAAATCATGAAATTTTATACATGCGCCAGTGAGCACCCAATCTAGAGTTTTGATTAAGGGTTTAGATTTTTGGATGACTTTCATAATATATTTTAGAAAAGGACAAATTAAATTGGTAGTTTGGAGTATTTTGAATGACATGCATATAACTTTTTTGCTGTAAAATCTTAACAAAACTACAGGAGGTGCACGCTGATATGGTACACCCATGATTCAAGCTTCCACTCTAGCACCTCCCTGGAACTCTAACTAAAATTTAAAAACAGAAAAGAGTAATGTATTTATTGAGAAAGTTTCATAACCCTTTTTGAAAAAGTGTTTCAGCAGTAAATTAGTGTATTTTACAGGGATCACAACAAATTTTGGTTTAGCATTTTTAGAGTTTTTCCTTGATTTAATTATGTATTTTACAAGATAGACTAGAATGATGAAATTGAAATTTTTATTAAATTAGGGTCACTATCCTTGTAATACACTTTAGGGAATTAGTATTACTTAGATTACTCATACTATGAAGAGATTATTAATGATGGTCGAGAGTCTAGCTTGTGATCATAATCCTAATTATTCTCATAGGGGCATGTTTAAGAGGCTTGTCATTAATTGTTGTTTAAGAGAGTTACTCCCATTCTAGATAATAGTGATCCTTCATACCCACTAATTAAACCCAAAGCACGGTTAAGATTAACAACTTACTTAAGTATTTCCTTGGTGTCTATTTGCTTGTTTATGATTAATATTTGGGTGAAAGTTTATATTAAGTTTATTCGTTAGTTCGATTAATTACTTATGACCTTCTGGTATTTCTCCTTAGTTAGAAGAATGTAATTTAACTATGAAATTAATAATAGTATATACTTAATAACTACTTACTTAAGCAACTTTTAAATTAAGCATTCATCTAACATGTCAATAATTTTTGACATTAGGATTCTGAATTAAGTCAGGAACTTAGTTTTGACTATCGTATAAAATTTTATTTTCTATTTAGCAACTAAATTATTTAATCATTAAGTAATAATGGTATTTAAACATAAGGACTAGTTATAATTTACTTGACCGGCCTAACAATTTCCTATGCACTTACTTCTATATTAGGGTTACGGTTTTCTGTAGGAATTCTATTATGACCCATTCATAATGTTCCATGAATTTCATTATTGTTTCTGGAATTTTTCATGGAGTTAGAAAATACTTTCTTTGGCTATTAAGCAAATAGTGGTATTTAATGTAAATGGTTAGTTGCTTACTAACTTCACTATCCATCAGTAGGTAACCAATTCTATGTTAGGGTTATAAATTAGGCAAGGAATTTTATGTACAACTTTTCATAACATACCCATGAGTCTTATTAAGCTAGGAATTTATTATATAATTATCAAGTGATATAGCCCTTGGGTTAATGATAAAAATTATATGTTATAAACATTCATGCTTAATATTTTTACTACCAACCACAAATCAGTAAAAAGTCATAGAAATTGGAATCACCCTTTTCCTAATTGTATTACCAGTTTTGCATGCATTATTGAGGTTTTAAACTATTTAAATAAATCTCAAAATAATTATTTTACAAACATGTGTGTTTTATATTTTTTCCTAGAAAGTACTATTTATAAGCATTCCAAATCATCTTGAATTACATTTTTCTGATTTTTCTACCATTAGTTATGCACTTTTAAATGTTCAGCCGATTTAAACAATTAATTGGAAAAAAAGGTGAGGAACCCTAATAGGGCAGACGCCCTACAGCTCGCCGGGAAACGGCCGCGCGGCCGGGCGCTGACCCTGCCGTCGTTAAGGAAGCTCGGGGAGGGCACCAATAGATGGCTCGTGACCTGGGGAAGGCTAAGAGCAAGGTTTTAACGCTGGGGTTCTCACAGGAGCAGCGCAACGGCGAGCGGCGGCGGAGCTCGATGTCCGGCGAGGTCGCGGGTACGACGGCGGCGACGGAGAGCTCTGAACTCTTGCCCAGAAGCTGCGCCTCGTCCTTGCGGTGCTCCGCATCGATGAAGAAGGCGACGAGGGAGTCCCCAACCTGTATGGCGATGGCGGCCTGAACAGGGGAGCCTCCAGCGGCGTTCCCGACGAGAGGAGCAACAAACAAAGCAACCGGGAGCTCGATAAGCTGCGCGAGAGCACGAGCAACACAAATGACAAGCTCGCAAGGATTTGAATCGACCAGAGGGTCTCACCGTGCACCTGGGCGGTTTCCACACGAACCGACGGCGAGGACGAAGAAATCCGCACAAGTTCCGGCCGACTCGTAGTGAATCCTGCTGGTCAAGCTATGGAGTGGAGGAAGGAGTCCCAGACGCACCGATTTGAGACGAGTTTGCTGAAAATTACAGGGAGTCGAGCGAGCTCTGATCGGTATGGTGCTCTGCAGTGAAGAACAGAGGAAAATAGGGAGGAATCGTTGAAATTCCCAGCAAAATCCGTCGATGGCTGGCTGCACGAATTTGGAAAAATATGGACGAGTTTGCGGTGTATTTCTTGGCTCGAATTGTGTGGATTTTAGAGAGAGATCTGAATGAGCTGCTCTCAACTCAACGCTCGGTGGTGAAGAACAGAGAGAAAGAGAGAATAGAGGAGACGGAACTCTGCTGCTGCGACTGCTTGGCCTGCGTGCTCAGCGGGGAAGAAGAAACAGAGATGGGGAAGGAAAGAAGAGGAAGCTGCGGCAGTGTAAAGCAGAGAGGAAGAATGGAGATGCGGGTCGGTTGGTTCGGCTGCGCCTGCTGCTCTTATCGTGCGCGCGGGTGGCGACTGGCGTGCGTGGCGGGGATTGGGGAATATGGGCGGCGGGCTGCGCGGGGAGAGGAGAAGAAGAAAGAGAGAGGGCGGAGCGAATCCCGCTCCGCTGATGGGACGGGGCCGGGCGGAAAAAGGCATGCCTGCCCCGCGTCTGCCGCGCTTGCACCGCTGCGGCGCGCCAGTTGGCCGCCGCGGCGGTGCAGCAGGCGCTGTTCAAATTTTTGATTTTTTTCAATATTTTTCAAATTTCCTCCCTAAATCGATTTGAAAACCACACTTTCTGAGCTTGGAGAATTTTTAAAAAAATTTTGTGAGTACTCACTGATTTAGTTAGAACAACTTTCGGTAAAGGATGAAGTTCTGATTCTACCTCTAAAAATTTGAGAATTTTCAATTAAATTCAAGTTTGTTTGAATTTTTAATGGGGTTAAATCTTTTCCAAAAATTCTGATAAAATCTCTAAAATTCTATTTTGAAGTGAACTTAATTTTCATGTAAAAACATTGGTAGGGTTATATGGGATTTTTGATGGTTTTGAATGTTGTGATGCGATTCTTACCTGTAAGGAATGATTTTTGTACTATGGTTCAAAAGCTCCTGATCCGGTGAAAGTGTTCGAAAATTCACCGAAATTGTTGTGGAGGCTAATGAAAGTGTTTAAAATAATATTTTTATTAACTCAAGGATAAATCTTGCTTCAAAGTGCAAGAATTTATTTTTAGGGTTTATGATTCGTCGATGACTTTTTAAGTGACACCTAGGGCGTCACAAATACAAAGCTCCCACCAAGAAAAAAAATTATAAATGCTGCTACTTGATGTCTGGCTAACAAACTTGTATTAGCACTACACGGATCATCTAATCCATCTAATCGACCTTAAACTTGAACGATTCATGGCTGCCAAACTTGCATTAGCATACTGCAATAATGTACTACCACACACAAAGTATTAACACAAGGGGCTGGTACATTAGCATTTCCGGTTGTTTAAATCTTCTGTGATAATGTTTGACAAGTCATTGTTATGTGCTGTAATTCTACCATCATTATAAATCCATCCATTCATTAACAAGTCAAACATTTTTATTACCAAATACATCTAGATAAATAAATCAATGGACCACTTTAGCTAAAGAATGCCCCTATTCAGAAATTCAATGTTTGTATCAAGTCATGTGGAGTCCAAACAGTTCCAAAATTCAGATGACGTAATACCCCACCATCACGTTCTCTTGTTTTACCAGATTAGTTTAAAACAGCTTGTTAATTAGCCTCCTTCCATCCAATCTCGGAAACCAAATAATCAGTATATACAGATACAAACACAATTCAGGTATTCAGAGTTTCAAACCTATGTTAATACTGTGTACCAAATTGGCACCCGTAGGGCACCCATCGGTACTCTAAATTCCACCAATCATTAGCAACTAAGCAATCACTATGCAGTATTAAGTAGTTTATTGATCTGTGAAACACGCAACAAGGTTCACAAGCATATCTTTGGCAATGTAACTGCAGTATCAATATAAAGTCCAACAAATTCAGCAAAGCAAGACCATCTAGGAAAGGCCATGATCCACGCAAAATCTATCACCATTTACCTCTTTGTATGTTGTTTCAGAAGCACTGTATATTGGTCTCTGCCGAAAGCAACATTCATAGCGGCTACTAAAGCAATACAAGAACACTCAACCTAGCACTGACTCACCAAACGAACACTCCAATGGCATTCAGGCTTCAAACAAGCACATCACCTCAAATCTCTCGTGTTGTTGACGACACCTACCAGAAGCAAAATATCTCGTGCCAAGATCCTAATATAAGTTGAACCCGAGGACCATACACGACACGGGGAAAAGAACCAGACCACTATTACAGAAAGCAGGGGCACTTACCAGGCATCTAGATGGGGAAGATGATGCTGAGGTCGCATCTATGGGAAAGGAGAGCCAATCTAGGAAAGGGGGCCGTCGTCGCCGTGTTCCTGAGGGACTGGAGCTCGCTGTTCTCCACTATTTGGATGCACACTAGCGAGATTCAACTCGGGAAACCCTAGACGAACTGGGGAAGGAAGAGTTGGAGGAGGAGAACGCTTAGCACTTGTTGTGACGTTCGCCTGAAGTAGTTGCTGCCTTCCATCCGAGCGAAGAGCTCCCCATCTCTTCAGCGATGTAGTCATCGGTGCTGGCGGAGAGGACCCGCGCGAGAGAGGCGAGGAAAATAATATTCGTCTAGCTGGGAGTAGCTCGATTCCTCCGTGGATTGGGGTGGATTTGGAGCAGATCTCAGCTATACACGTGCAGCCAAATGGAGTTTTGGGCCGAGTGGGGGACCTCACCCTGCTGTGGCCGAGTTCCACGCAAGGCCGTGGTTTGGGGCGCAAACCAAGCCTATCCACCTGCAATACATGCGCAGCCAAACGAGGCCTACGGCAGCGATGTCGATGTCACGGACGGCGGGGAGCGCGCGTGGCGTGGACGTGGAGCGGCTGCAAAGAGATGTGGCGGACGAAGCTTGTCAGCGGCGCGATGGCGTCATTGCGGCGGCGAGGAGGAGCGATGGTTGCCTAGCCAATGGAGTGATGAGATCCTCCACCCGGTCAGTTGGCTGCGGTGACAATGGCTTCGATTTCGGGTGATGGGAACACAGAAATTTTTTTTTTCCACGACAGAGCATACGCCCTGGAATTTCATTACCTTTGAAGTAACGAAATTACAAGAGTGGGAACACAGAAATTTAGAGAGGATGATGATGCTCCAGCATGGATATGTGGATTCCGAGATGAATTGACGTCTGATATGGTCGTGTGTGTTTTTGTTCACGCTCGTTCAGATTTAATTTTCGTTCCTCTTTGGCTTGATTTATGCAGTTTTCAGTTTCATGAACCGTGATCAGGAGTGAAAGGGTGATTCAGTAATGAAATTATATGGGGGAAAATAAAGATCAGGAGTGAAAGAACGCTTGCAACCCGTGTGAAGAACAAACAGTGTCAATTTTATTCGACCGCATGAGATTCATCTGCACGATACAAAATGGGGGGTACACGCGCTTAACTCTAGTATATGCAATGTTCATACACGACGCATACTACAAAGTACATGGCGGGCGGCAGCCCAGTCAGGACAGGGTCTTCTTCTGTTCTGTTCCCTCCGTGGCGGGGTGCTCTGTTTCAGAGTTCACCATCTCAGCTTCGACGGGAAGTACTGCAGGAAAAAGTTTAAGCTCTCGTGTATCAGCAACTTGAGTTTGCACATCAAAGTCGCGCGCGCGGTTATAAAATGATGAGAGAGACATGCAGAGGGGCACTCGTCGTGTTACCTTTTCGATGAGCGACATGTAGTAGGGCTTCACCTTCTCCACGTCTATCCTGACGTTGCTCTTGCTGTACAAGTCGTACTTGCTGCAAAACCAATGGCAGACCACAGATTATATATATCAGTATATAATTGTCCATACTGTTGCGTCACTAGTATATTTCAAGTATAGATGCAATGCAAGTGACTGTTTCTTACTTGAACACATGGAGCCACTTGAGGTTCTCCTTGTCCTCGTCGTTCATCAGGTGCATGTAGGCTCCATGCTTGTGCAGAGCTGAACCACATCGAGAAATGCTAACAACTTCAGTATCCTAAATTCTAGTACTACCAACTAGCCTATGAATCTGCTGACAACCAATAGAGAAACAAATTAAGACGAAGCGCTTACGATAGAAGGAGTGGTATCTGATGATGAACAGCCCCGCGGATGGAAGGGTGGTCTTGTTCTCCTTGGCCACCTGTTGAGACGAGAGACATCTGAACTTCTTCAGAAAACACTGCCACTGGTGTACAGTATAATAGAAGAACCGTGCCAACTACTTAGTAGTAACAACGGTATCACGGAAAGCGAAGTTACTGGTACTAACCAGGTACATGTAATCGTCGTGGCCCCAGGACATGAGCACGTTGTCGAGGCCGCATCCCTCGGAGTAGACTCCGAACTTGGTGTTGTACTTTGGGTTGTGGTAGTCAGGGTTCTCCTTGAAGTACTGTACGTATCCACAATGTTGGGAAGCAAAGTTACTAGCAGATTCAGAATTGGATTTCTGGGCAGAAAAATCTTGATCTCCCTTTGGCCCTTGAATGATAAACGCATACTACGTACCTTGAAGTGAACGTTGGACTCGTCGTACGCGCAGCCTACAGGGAAGGTGTCGCCTGGAAAATGCAGAAGAAGATACCCAAGTGTTACAGAGCTGCATCAGCAGCGATCAGGGATGCGTTTGCCCAAGTCGTCTGAACAAAAAGAGACACTTACCAACAACCGCCCACTGAGGAAGCTCTCCAAATTTGGGATGCAGCAACACCTTACCCAGATCTGAATGAAAATGTCAGACACGATTATTACTATTAGATTTTACTGTAAATGTAATAATTCAGGTCTATATACAGACGTGCGACACGTGGCACCCCAGCTGTCAGCAAAACGGGAGTACTACGTACCGTGGATGAGTCCGGTGAGGTGTAGCCAGTCCTCGTCGGGATAGTCCTTGCGGATGGCCTCGGCGGTCTGGAGGAGGTGCTCGATCTGCGGCATGTCCAGGTCCGGGTCGCTGTCGTCGATGAACTCGTTGAGCAGCTCGATGCAGTCCCAGACGCCCATCTCCGTCTTGTCCAGGCGCCCGTAGTCGGCGCGCATCCGGGACACGAACTCGAACGTCTGCTCCCTGTGGTTCACGTGGTAGAACTCCTCCACCGTCTGCTGCCGCTCCGACTCCGCGTCGTAGTCCCTGCGCGCACACGTTTGCAGTTTCTTCAGTTCACCTCACCCTTTTTTTGCCCATTGTTTTCTTTTTTTTTTCTCGCTTTTTTTTCTTGGAACAAAATCTTAATTCAACTATCCTTTTTGAACACATGAAAATAAAATTTCTCATATTATAATAACCAAAAGCACAAAAAAGTGGAGCCACAAAATATCAGGAGCCGCATGTAATTAATTACTAGCTCGTTTTTTCTTTTTGGCCCTGCAGATATGGAAACTCTGTTTGCCACCTTTTATCACCTTATTACGAATCGCAGTCCCTTTTGCGGAAATGCAGCGGCGTTTTCATGTCGTCCTTCTGATTCTGCCGATTTTGATGAATTTGCTGTTGGTTATTCTTCAGAAAGATTCTTTTGCGTGCTCACTGCTCAGAGGGGGAAACTTGCTACTCTGCTCCTGTTTTTGGGCGATGTAATCCGCTCATGCAAACGTTTTCCGGTTCCACTCGGCGTCAAACAAATTGATTAATATTTTTTTAAAAAAGCATTTTTTATTTTTTTAAGAACAAGTAGTGCATTTTGAAGGACACGTAGTATCTGTTTTGGTTTGGAGTAGTACAGAGCAAGGCAAAGAAAAAAGAAGTAAAACTTGGTTGCTGCTGCTTCTGTTTTACCGATCGATCCCGAGGAGGATGGATTAATTGCTTGAAAAGCAGACCTGAAGGTGTTGCCGAAGGCGTTGGAATCCGGCACGACGAAGCCGCCGTCGAGCACCAGCTCCTGGGAGTCCCTGGCGGCGCCCTTCCTCTCCGCCACCGCCGCCGTATCTGCAAATTAAGGACCCGTAGGCCGTAGCCAAATATCAACACACCATCCCCGCTGGATCGGTGACATTGGTGCTGCTGCTCATGGAGCCGGCGGACGCCACGAAATTAGAAGGGAATCTTGACACGCGAGCGCAGCGGAAAACTAACTAAAGGGGACCCAGCTAGTAGATTGATTAAGCTCACCGAGCTGAGGCTGTTCAATGGTGATCGTCATCTTCTCCGATCGACCAGCTCTACTAACTTGCTGCTGCCGTTCTTCTTTTTTTCCGGGAAGAAAAAGTTCACACCCGTGTACGTGTACGCAAACGGCGCAGCAACAGAAACGGAACCTCTCGAGACAAAAGAGCACGGGAATGGCGATGCTTTGCCTGGTTGGTTTGGGACCCCGACTTGGGCGCGGTATTTATAGCAGGGGGCCTGGCGACGCGGGTCCCTGTCGTCAGCGCCCTGGTGGGTGGCCAGTGGCCTTGCGATGCGATGCGAGGGTGGTGTGGTGGTGACTTCGACTCGACACAGGGGCAGGGCAGGACAGCAGGCCTCCCGGGCAAACCAACAGCTGTGGCGGAAAAGTGGACCGGGTGGGAAGTCCGCGACGTGAGCGAGAGATATTAGGCGCGGTGTTATCCGTTGCAGTTGCGAACAGAGAGGATTTGATAAGCCGACGGGTGACTCAGCCATGGCGTGGAGGCGCGCCTGTGGACGACAGCGACAGCGACCGTTCTCCGTGGTTGGTACCGCACCGGCTCTTCTCTCTCTCTTTCGCTTTGGGTTGGTTCTACAGCTTTTCCTCTCTTATTGGACAGTTTTATTTTTTCTTATCTGTGTTGCGAGACTGATACTGCTTATTGTGTGATTCAGTCCTTGTAAGTTCTGGGAACGTGGAACGAGGAAAATGTGCTCTCATTGCGTCGCTATCTGTGTTTTGCAGATCAAGGACCGTTAGCCTCGTCCTCAACTGCAAAATGTGTCGGTTCTAGTACTTGTACCTAAGCCATGCGTTGTCTGAGTCTGAAGCTCTCTCAGGGACTAAATATAAAAAATAAATATTTTAACGAGAAAAGAGATTGTATATATTTGACATAGTTTGTTGAACTTAAATAACATCATCCGCTCTTAAATTATTGTTAGGATGACAATACTACTTAAACTTGTTTGTTATTATTACTCAAAGTTGAAAAAAAAAGATTTTTAAAAAAATAAAAAGTTGGAAACCCATTTATTTTAATCAAATTTTAAAAGTGCTTATTCATAAGAGTGGAGGAGTATTTTTGGCAACACCGATTATATGTGTCCCGAAACTTCTTGTTGCTACTTCTTATTTTTTCAAGAGCGTGTTCTTGTTGCTTCTTCCGCTTTGAATCTTTTGGCACGGCGACACACTCTACTCTACGCGCGACAAGTTTGCATATGGCCGTGGCGGTGTTTCCTACATCCCTGGTTACACGCTGTGGGGGAGAATGGAACGGATTCCGGACACGAAGATATAGGTGTGCACACGCCACACGTCTGGCGGGCCATGTCCCCCGGTCGCGCTGTGGGGCTCGAGGATTGCTGCCAAGACCAAACCACTAGACCTAACCAATGAACTCGCCAATAAATAAATAAAACATCAACCAATAATAGTCTTTGACCTGCTACCCACGGTATATCCAATCTTAATTCACGCCTCTGTTAATCTAAAATCCGTTACCACACCTAAAAATGCCTTCAAAATAATATTCACTCTTTTCTGAAATAATAGTATTCATTCTTTAATTTTTTAATCCAAAGTATAAACTGTTAAATTTTGCTTCATAACCCGTAGTATCAAACAAGCTCAAAAATGAACGAGAAGGAAATATATTGTATTTCACCCTCAGCTGATCCCATTTTCGTGCGTGTAAAACAAGACCTACTACTACACACGGGGATGCTATGGAGGCGCCAACTACGTAGTACTCCGTACTAATCAAATGTCTACTTGCTGCAACTTGGGTAGTACTGAATCTCTGATAGCTACTGCCAACCTACTCCACGTTACTGATCAAGATGTTAGCGTCGACTAGATTCAGAATTTTTTTTT
This sequence comes from Oropetium thomaeum, assembly GCA_001182835.1. Classification (NCBI taxonomy): domain Eukaryota; kingdom Viridiplantae; phylum Streptophyta; class Magnoliopsida; order Poales; family Poaceae; genus Oropetium; species Oropetium thomaeum. The sequence continues at coordinate 1,386,182 of LFJQ01000039.1, forward strand.
TTTTGGGGGGGGAGAGCTGTGTGCTACTAGTCCACAAAACGCTGATAGGTTTATCTGACTTTTTGCAATTATCACCCTGTGGATATGTCGCCGTACCTGTCTTATTCCCCCGGGACCACAATAATCATTGATTTTGGCGGCGGGACTGTAACGACACGGATCTTTGCAGTCCTTGGAAGGAAGTTTTCGAGTAGCCGCGTCTTACGTAGTAGGAATATGCTTCACAGTGTAGTACTACTACTACTGTTACTACTACAGAGGATCGGAACCGTCCTGTTCTGCATGCACGGATATTTGTGGGAGACTTTTTTTGAAAAAAGGTTATTTTGGGGAGAGAGGTTGTATATATTACTGGTGGTTCTGTTTACGTGGGCTTATTATATTCCTTCAGTACTAACAAGCTCTGCTGTAAATACATCTACCATCTCATCCCAAGTTTATCAATAGTAGTTTTTCTGGTTAATTCTTTTTTTGGTTTTTACAGATTTTGCATGCACGAGCTTTCTTTTCTCCCCGGTCGCTATGTTCTCCTGCTGCAGAGGATCCCAACCCACGCCATACGTATGCACTATGGACTGCGGTGCAAGGTGACAAGCTTTGTGTGATGCGTGCTAGTAGTAGTACAAGTTTAAGAAAGATGACTAGCTACAGACAGAGAGGTGAAGTGATGAGTGAGCTGTCCTCCAGGTCCAAGTTGGCTGCAAGCAGCTAGTATTTCACAGCTCACAGCTAATATATAGCCACGTTTGCTGATCCGAAGGAAGAGAGAGGGTCCGTGCACCAAAAATCAGATCAGATACAATAATGCATGTCGTGAGTGAGCAAGGTCAAAACGAACGTGCTAGCATATCTATCACCTGCAGCTTTGAGCTCTCTCAACGGTGCTCTAGTCTAGCTCCTTCACGTTAAGTAGTAGTAAGAAAAACTTCTTGTGTAGTACATGCCACACTCAAAAAGTCTCTCGGAGCAGTACACACGAAGATTGTACACAAGTGTTCGGTAGCCGAACGAAACACGAAACACGAAACACGAGGCGGAAGCAGACATTATAGGGGGGCAGGCTGCAAAACAAAACATGCGACAAGTTGGGGCTGGGTGCGACGCAAAACGGTGGCGGTCCCGACAGACGCAACCCAACAACTCTTCTAGCACTAGCAGTATATAGCTCATCTCAGCATATATTGCTTCTACTACTTTCTCTCTAGTACAGACATAAAATAATTAAATATACTGGAAAATACTCTCTCCGTCTCATGAGTCATGACTAGAGCTGACTAGGATGATGAAGAGTAGTACTACCCGGTGTCCTGGACACGGACGCTGCACGTCTTCGGTGCTCTGCTCTGCCGGTAGCCAGCTACGACGATATTTTCGCTCTCTCTGCAGGTCTCCGTCTCCGTGCCTGCATACGCGAGATGTGTGGACGGCCATCCTCAATTTCTGATTTTCTTCCAATCTGTCCGTCCGTTAATTGGTCGAGACCACAAGCCCGGTAGTGACCTGCCTCGCTGCTACCATTAGTATTAACCTGCTTTTTTTTATATATATAAAGTATTATCCTGCTCTTACTGTATGGTCTTCTCTTGCTTCCTATCCTGTACTAGTAATAAAAAACAATAGCCCAATGCGCTAGATAGAGTCATCAAGGTGATAACATCTTTTAGTTACACGGAAAGCGGAATGCAGGCCCAGTGTCCAAGCAATTTGTTTCACGATGACTGCGTCAGCGGGTTAGAGACGGCTGCAGAATATACATACGTACTCTTCCTCCGTCCCAGAATCTACTTCATTCGTAGTACTATAGTGTTTTTTTAGCCTAATCATGTTTCGTACTTTATTACTGTAGTAAAGTGAGAAGAGATGATACTACAAGGATACTATACTAGTTTGTCCCATGTTGAAGTCTTCTTTTTTTTTAAAAAAAATTGCTTTTCTTCCACAAAAACAAAATGGTTCGCATAAGACGTTACGTACGTATTTGAGCACTACACTACTAAAAAACGGAATTTTTTCATCGAAAAACTTTTTATCGAAGCAATATAGTCTTAATTGTTTTCGAAAACGACTAGTATACTTCAAGCGATTTGGTTGACTAAGTTGGCAAGATTCCAACAGAGAAATCATATGAAAATGAGCCAGAAAAAGAACCAATGAAAAATAAAATAAAATTAGAGCAGAGCGTCGCTCCAAAACACTGCTGAGTGAATGTTTGATATATAGGCTGTTAGAATATTCTTCAAAGTGATCCGGTAGTCAATTATAAATTCATGGATGCTATCAAGCGATTTCGTGAAAGCCTGAAAAAGGGGGCTAAAGAGTACAACTAGTATAGAGCAAGGGGGTTTCAAACTCTTGGAGAGCGACAGCCGAGAGACAGAGAGATTTGACGGTGCCAGCTCAAGAAGACCCATGCGTGAACGATTCAGAGGAATGACAAGCCCAATGACCAACTGCGCTGAAGTTACGCCTACCACGCACTGCTCGATCAATTGAACTAAGTTTGAACTAGCCACATGTTGACTGAGCGTGAGCGACAACCAAAAAAAGGAAAAGCAAACGAAGGGAATTAGTAGCAGGCTAGTACTACTAGCTCTATATTAAGGCCCCCTTTAACAGAGATTCTTGTGGAGTGATTTTCAGTGAGAAGTGATTCTCTGAGTCAGAAGTGATTCTGCGACTGAAATTGATTCTCTTTGATTCTTCATAATATATTCTTACAATCAGGACAGAGAATCACTTCACAGAATCAGGAGAAGTTACTTTTTTTTTAGCTCTCAGCCCCTTAGTTCATTTCAGAGAATCATTTCACAGAATCAGACAAGGATCACTTCTTCTGCAATACGGCGTTTGGTAGAGCTCCTCAGATTCTCTCTGAGAATCAGCTCCGTAAAACTCTGCCAAAGGGGGCCTAAGTACTACTATAATAATGCTAGCCGTCGCGCCGCTGACTGGCTTTGCTAATGGCCGGCTTCATCGTCAGCGGTTCTACATAACCTAGCTAGAGCTAGCTATGGCTAAGATCGATCCAGAATGATTGAATGAAAGGATTACAACATGGCTAGCTGCTCAACGTTGATCGGATAGGCGTGGTCCGGCGACCTGGAGCCGTACCCCTTGCGCGCGATCATGGCGTTCACGGCGTCCGTCGGGTGGAGCCCGTCGAAGAAGACGTACTTGGTCCGGTCTCTGCAGATGGGCCCGCCCTTCTCGCACAGCACGCCCGACGAGTGCTTGGACAATGTCTCGCAACACGCTCTGCCTGTCTCCTTCACACCTGACGATCGATGAGAGAGCTCAAACCAAATCAAATCCCTTTATTATTGATGACCAAATCTGTACTACGTGGCTTGCAGTGAATTGAAGTTAAAAAGATGCACGAAATAAATGACCAAAATCCGTGGCTTTGCAGTGGTACTGACAAAGTGCATTTCAGAGAGAGATATGCATATATACATCAACATTACGGAGTAGTAGTACTATTCAGTCGACTCGTACCGTGTTTCGCAGGGTGGTCCAGCATGTCCATGATGATCCGGTACGAGTTGATGTAGACGAACCTGGCGGCGGGCATGCTTCTGGACCACGCGCCGCCGTCGACCAGTCGCCGGAGCTCGGAGTTGAAGAGCGCCACCGCGTCGTTCACCGGCTCGATGCAGGAAGCGCCAGTGACGTTGAGGAACGTCCGCACCAAGGGAGTGCACCCGTTGGGCTGGATTGAGAAGATCACAAACTTCCTCGCGCCCAGATGATATAGCCTCTGATTATGCAGGGACAAGAGCAAAATAGTCATCTACCACCACTGCGGGCTGTTCGTGTTGACTGTTGATGCATATTTGGAAAACAAGAGAATTTCCATATATGCTCATCAACTGTTTATTACTCCCTTTTTTTAAATTATTATCGTCGTTAATTTTAATTCTCAACTTTAACCATTCGTTTTATTAAAAAATTATGAGAAGTATCAAATATTTTGTTATAATTTAATTTATCACTAAAGATTCAAATTTTTTGAATAAGACGAATGGTCAAAGTTGACGGTCAAAGTCAACGGCGATAATAATTTAAAAAAAGAGAGAGTATTTCTTTACTTATTCCATATACAAAGTGTCTACTCGTAATAGGAAGGAACTGTGCCTCTTTACTTCCTAAAAATATGAAAAGGGAAATTATTATATATTGTATTTGATTCAGGGTCCGATGGGATGAGCTGTGCTGCATAGCGCTAATGGCTGTTACTACTGCAAGTAGTACTCCTACTTCGGATCAGGGCCTCAATAGCCAATGCAAATGCCAATGTATCCTGCCTATATCAGGGACATGGATACTCGGACAGAGCTTCAATGGTCCACAGTAGCCAGTGCCCAACTGGCCACCCTGACCTCACTATTTACTGAAGTGAGTACCAGGGTCCAATCCTTCAGTACACTGTACACTAATCACTTAATTATGGCTTTAAAAGCTGCTCCACCACATATCAATAGTTGTTGGTACTACTCTGTAGTAGTATTGCGACTGTACTAGTATATGCTAGTAGTACTACTACACAATATTGTACAATAAACCGCACGTCAAATATATATATGATGGCCAATTGGCCATGAACAAGAAAAACACAGTGCTGATACTGTTAGGGGGCGGGTGTACGTACCTGAAGGTGGCCTGATAGCTTGGCGATGAGTGAGCTTGTGAACTCGGACACGGATGGTCTACCGTCAGTGCCATTGTTCCTTGGGTTGAAGTAGTTGAGCAGGTAGTCATTGCCACCCGCCCCAATGACGAAGAGGCATTTGGCCAGGTAGCACTCGTGGAAGGAATCCTGGCCCTTGATTCTGTGGCGCCTGGCGGTCGCCATCGCTCCGTGCATTTGGGCGCGCAGGTCAGGGAGGGTCACCGCCTCAAAGTTGGTGATCTGCTGCCGCAGGCTCAGCACCTCCCCCTGAAAAATTTATGGAAGCGCACGAGTCATCTTATCTGTGATCAATGCTGCTGCTTGCTATACGAAGCGATTGATTAACTAATCAATGAGATGCTGCTCGCGTGAAGGAAATGAGGAGATGCTACTACAGTACTATATACTCACGGTGAGCTTGCCCGTGCAGTCGAGGATGCCGGAGCCGCCGGATGCGAAGTTGACGCCGTGCAGCACTGCGCGGCCCCGCGTGGCCGGGTCGGCGAAGGGTGGGACGAGGCCGGGGAGGCGGAGGAGCTCGCCGAGCGCGTCGATGACGTTGCGGCCGTTGGAGAAGCGGCCCGAGGGGCCGAGCGGGAAGTCGACGCCGTAGGGGAGGTAGTCGGCGCGCACGACGGAGCCGTTGAGGAAGTTGTTGTTGCCGTTGTCCACCAGCGAGCTGCCGAACACGAACACGCCCTCCACCTGCTGCTTCATCGTCAGCTTCCCGGCCTGCTTGTTGTTGCCACCACAGCTCCTCCTCCTTCGCGTTCCGCCGGCGCCGCCATTATGATGATGGCAACCCGATGAGGCAGCAGCCGCCTGCTTGCAGTGGCCGTGGAGTTGCAGTAGCAGCACGACGGACATAATGGATACCACGGTCAAGAAGTTCTTGACGCGCTTCGCAGCCATGGATGTGTGTGTGGACTGTGGACTGACAAGCAGCTGTTACTTTCCACGCTGTATGTCAGTGAGCCCTTGCGCTCGGGATACTAAAAACCGTTGCATTCCTGTGTTGCTACTTATAGTACTAGAGCAGAGCTTGACGAACAGGCGTGGCATCTGTCGGCTCGATGCGAGCTCCTTGCTGTAGAAGGATATGGCGATGAACGGATGAAGATTGAATGCGGGTAGGTATGGCAGTGGGCTAGACACACGGGACAAATGCAGTGTGAACTGCACGCGAACAGTGAAAAATTATTTTCTGTACGCTGCTGCTGCTGCCGCAACGACGTGCATGGGTCCGTACTACAACAGTATTCCCGCGGCGTGCGCGAATCGTTGTTGGCACGTGAAGCGTCTCTGCGTCCGGGATCCTAGTAGTAGGTTTTACTGCGTCGCTCCTCGCAGTGCCGGTACTGTACCGAGCAGCTCCGTGACTGACGGGGGTTATTGCCATGCCGGAAGTGATGGAGCAGGCAGGCAGGTTAACAGATGAGTCGCTGACATTCAATGAAGACTTGACCAAACGTTTGATGTTGCTGGAAGAGAAGCTTGTCTGCGTCCTGTCACCGTGCAGTACGTAGATTGATTTCGGTTGGGGCGCTCTGTTGTTAATCGGTACGGTTGGCTGAATCTCTGATTCTGATCTCTGGTGATCACACTAATAACCAGCCTGCAGAAAGGATCTGGAAATCTATTACAGTACGTAGTACTAAACGCTGAACATAGAGATTTTCTTCGGCATCACCCTTTTATTACTAGGGACATTCTCCTCGTGGACATTACTGGATATGATAGATGCTTATCGTTATTATTCACTAATAGTACTACTAGTACTACCTACCCTGCAAATCTTTCGCTTGGACGACCTATAGCAAATCTTTGGCCTGGTCCGATGCACTGTGCAGACCGCAGAGGGTCAGGGGTAGTACGAACCCTCCATTAGTTCGGTGGAAGGCGGGGCGGCAGCACGAGAGCCGGCACCGTGTGAATGAACTTCGCCTCTTTCGCACTGATGTAGTAATGGTCAGTTCCTTCTTCCCCTGGCATGGCATGGCATGGCATGAGATGAGAAGAACGAACGTCGTCAGAGATCGGATCGGAGGCAGTCATACTGTCATACTACGAGGAGCTAGTAGTTTTATCTTATTTCTGAACTACAGGGATCCGATATCTTACCAAGTTTAGTCGGAAGCTCGCCGGTATCTGATGGCTGCATGCCACCAGGTGATCCTCCTCTCATGCCGTTCATCCAGCCCACACTCGGAGCGCGCCTCAGCGGCACGGCATGGGCACCCCAATGCCCCCCGAGCCCGCCACCCACGAGCACCAGCAGAAACAGAGCCGCGACTACGACGAAGTGCTTGGCCGCCATGTCTGTCTGTCTACTTCTTCGGTTCCTGCACTCTGTGATGTGCCTCCTGCGTGAAGAAGCGGAGGTAAATATAGTTGGATTCCAGTACAGTTAGGCGTCACTTAGGCAGAGCAATTGATTGATGCTACTACTGTACTTGATACATGCCGTGCCGTTGATGATGATCTGCAAAAGACAGAGAATAGGGGAATCAGTATCTTCTAGTACCAGACCAGTACATATGTGTTGCCTACTTCGTCATGATGAGCGTTCGGTTTTCAGTGTTCTTTTTCTTTTTCTTTCCAACAAATTTATATGCTGAGGATGAGCGTTCGGTGGTGTTCTTTAGCGGCAGCGGTCCTTAACGGTGACAGGTCACGCACGTGTGTTGTCAAATCGCATGCATTGGTATGTTCTCATCAGCAACTTGCAATCACAACCATTTTTTGTCAGATCCAACGGCCGTGTAGTTAAACCAAAATTACAGTTAGGTTAGGCCCCGTTTGATCCAACCGGCTAACTGTTAATAGATTAAAAATTAGTCTTCTTATCTTCAAACAGACTAGCTAATTTAAAGAATAATAATTAGTCAACCTCTTAGCTAATAAAAAATATAGACCCTCTCACTTTGATTTTATATATCAACAATTAATCAAGCCTTCAAATATATATAGACTAAATGTTAGTTAACTAAAAATTAGTCAACTAAGAATTAGCGAGCCACTAACGATTAGCCACTGGATCTATCATTCGCATACGGCAATTGTGCCACCCACGTCAATGCCATCTTGACCCAAAAGAATGATAACCCCACCAGCAGTGACTCAACTGACACGAACGCTGCGCCACCGTGGCGTGCGAGAAGTATTCCGAAACACGGTCTCCGACCCCGCTGCGCTCGCCGTCGCGTCGGCTCGTCGTCTCCCTCCTCAGCCCGCCCGCCCTTTCTCTCTCCCTCTCTCTACCGCCCCTTGCGATCTCACCGCGCCTACCCGTCGAATCAAAGACTTCGCCGAATCGCCGGGAGATCCAGCGGCCGCTACGCGGTCGGTTGATCGGGCGGGCGCGGGGCGCGGGAAGGATCTCCTCGCGGATCAGGGAACGGCGGCGGCGGCGCGGGGAGGCTCCTGACGGCGGATGGGCGGGGCTGTTTCCGGCGCGGTGTCGTCCGTGGACGCGGAGGGGGCGTCGCATCCGGTGGTGCTCAACGTGTACGACCTCACGCCGCTCAACAATTACGTCCACTGGTGCGGGCTCGGCATCTTCCACTCCGCCGTCGAAGGTGAGCTCTGTCCGCCGCAAATTTACGCGAAGGGGTTTATCGTCACGGACGAAGATACGTTGCCACCAGCCGTGGCGTTCTGTCGATTTTGACGGCGTAATTACATACGGTTTCCTTGGATTCGGTGCTTTTTGCTTGAAATGCTAGTCCATTTTATACATACTTGCTTGGTTCTAACGAAATCTTGGATTCAGTTCGGTTCTTGGCCTGCCAATTCGGCTGTGGCGAGAGGTTTTTAGATAATAAAAAGAAATAAATAATGTCTGAATTGTAATGATTAGGTGAAACCTGAGAAGGAACCCTGAGTTTGCTGCTTATCTATTCCTTTCTAATATTCATAGTGTCTTCTGTCCAGCATTTTCTTGAACCTGTAACTCTTTATCTTACACACACACTAACAGTATTGTTTCAGAGTGAAAATGGCTTCACCATACCAATTTTTAGGAGCAGATTGCCTATGGGTGCATTCGCTCTCAAAAAGAGCCTGTGAATGCTATCTTTTTGGATAGTGCTCTTTGAGACACCAACAAGATTATAAAATATTATTTGGATCAGTAATTTCTAATGTAACATATTCACCAAAGTAATATCGTGGAATTTGGTCTCGACATTAATCCATAGTTCCATACATCTCAATTTCTTTGTCTCAAAGTATAAAACGGTTGGTAGCATGTTTCAAAAAATGATGCCCCTTTTTTACTGGAAGGCATGTGTAGCCCTTGTTGGTTAGTGCTGGAGACATAACTTGTACAACTTCTTTTCCATGTCATCCTTCTAATTACTTTGACATCCATTAGTAGAAATGTTGTTCTTTTTAGTCCAAGTTCCAAGCTTTTAAAAGATCTACCATATCGTTAGTGTTTACTACCTTTCAAATACATTTTTTTGCCTTCTCTAGCTGGCTCCTAGATAATTGGTTTCTGGTATGGTGCTGGACTAAATTAGTGTAAATCATCTCTCTCGACCAACTTATTTGTTTCCAGTGCCTTAACATGTTTCCAAGTCCAGTTTATACAGAAAAAAGATAGGTCAATATGTTTCTAGTTTATGTATCAAAGGCAGCTCATACATCTGTGAGGTAGTACTATCGATCAATCAGGAGTAAATAGTGCAGAGGCTGACTCTAGTACCGTCAGTTGAATTCCTGTGCAAATTTCTGAAAATTTAGGGATGCTGCAAGTTGCTTATATTGTGTGTTACTCTTTATGGAACAGTCCATGGATCGGAGTACAGTTTTGGAGCACATGATCATCCATCAAGTGGGGTTTTTGAGGTGGAACCAAAGAACTGCCCAGGGTTCATATACAGATGTTCAATTTTCATAGGCCGTACAAGTCTGAATCCCTTGGAATTGAGAGAATTCATTCAGAGGATGGCCTCAGAATATCACGGAGATACTTACCACCTCATTTCCAAGAATTGTAACCACTTTACTGATGATCTTTCCTTTAGATTGACAGGAAAATCTATTCCTGGCTGGGTTAATCGACTTGCAAGGCTAGGTAACAATCCTCAGTTCTTTTTATATTATAGTATCTCTGAGAGTTACTAGTGATTGTGTTGCTATGCTTTATATTACATTACCGCTTGTATCACCAAAATTTAAGGTAAAACCAACGCTCAATTGTTTAGTATCTGGGGTTCTGTCTACGAGTACTAGCATAATTTGGTCACGAGTCTTGGCAAGATAGGAAACTTAATGGCATTCTAAGGCTATTGTGCAGTGGGTGGCTGATTTTGGAAAAAAATAGTTCATTTGGTTGAACTAAAGAGGTTTGGACGTGACCCTAATGTTCACCAATTTGCACACCTAGAGTAGGTAATCGGATCCACTATCATGGGAGCAATGGAAGTTATAAAGATATCGGGAGCAGGGGTGGTATCCATTGAGTGCTCAGGCATCAAGGAAACGTAGTCTGGACTCTGGAGAAACTAAATGGAGAATTTTATGTTACTTCGTACCACGGCAGCAACTGTTGGTATGGACAGGATGCCAGATGGCTACTTGGGGACACTGACTATTCAGAGTGTAATGATTAGGCCCGTATAAGTAGGATGGTTCAGTAGCATGTGTTTGTCCAAACTTTAAACTATATTAGGTCTCTTTTGGAAATGTTAGTGCCATTGGGTTTGTTCCAACTCATGATACAAGATACTATGCAAATCTGTGCTCCCTCATCTCATTGGCTATCGGTACCCACCTGATTTAATCTAATATAAGCTCATGGTTTGTAATCTGTTTTGAAATTTACCATTCTCCACAAGTTGCTGCACGCTAGTGGAAATATCTAGTTTCTACTGAAAGTTGGGAAGTTCCTAACAAAAGAGTCAATTGTCTATTTTTTCCGTAAAGAAAATAAATAATATCAATTTGAGATTCAGAGAGGATCGGTAGTAGTAGTAACAATCGATAATTAGTTATCATTGTCCCTTTCAATGCTCTGGTTATCATCTTATGCTAGAATTGTGATAACGTGCATTGAAAGGGTACCATGTTCTCCTTATGGTGCATTTCAGGCCCAACTGAGAACAAATAGACATGTGCTGGAAATTTCACTTCTGTGTTTTCAATGATGAATAGCATTTATGTATATAAAAACGAAACACATGTCAAGACATATTTTATTTGCTTTAAATTATTCTGTTCTAAAAGGGCATTGAGATTGGAAAGATGCATTGTATTATGCTTGAGCATTGAGGATACAACATCTTGCGGATTATTTTCAGGTGCCTTTTGTAACTGTCTTCTACCAGAGGGCATGCGATTGGAGTCAACTGAGACAAAACATCTTGCGGATTGTCGGTTGTCAGGTGTATATTGATATTCCTCATTTGTTATCTTTTGGTATAACTGATGTTTGATCAGGCTATTCATAGTGGCAATCCCATGTATATATATGCCTTCCTTTGTTCTGTCTCTTCTATAAGTATTCCTGTCATCGCTTAGTATCAGTACAGTCTACCGTTGTCCAATCTCATGTATATTTCTTGTTGTCTTTGACTTTAGATGGTTCTAACACGACCAGCAATGAAAGCTTTGATGATGACCTGGAAGACAAGTACCTGCTTCCAACATCTTCTATTGCTGAAGATGCAATTGTGAAAGAAGTTCACAGATGAAAGTCTGCTGAAGCTGTAGTGTGAGGTTTTTCTGTATTCTAAAATGTAATGGGTCTCCATGTGCATTGTGCAGCTTGCTATTCTTTGTGTACATTACAATTTTTGTATTCTATAATGTATAATGATCTCTTTCTTCTTTTTTTCCTGTTCTGACTGTCTATGTACATTCAGTGTTAGATGCATCTTCATAATTTAGTTTCGTTTTGAATCTGCTTTGAAGAAAGAGTTTTGTTTTGAGTTAATTGATTTCAGGCGATTGGCCATTGTAACTCAAGTAGCACAAATTTGGTCGTTCTACTGCTCCTGCGAAGGAGTATATGGCTTTGTGCCTTTTGTGAATCCTTCAGAACGGTTTGTTCCGAGCATCTTCCTGACTCCTGAGGGTGGTATGTAAGTTACCCCTAGAAATGAATAAGATTTGGTCAGTGAAACTCACAACTCTTCAGACTTCATTTGATCGATGAACACATATTCGTTCGGTTCGTTAGGCATATTATATTACAAGGGCTATCTCTGGAGCTTGTATAATTATGTCGTCCTTGCATCTCGCACGTCCAAAACTGTTAAGTGATCAACTTATTTGTTTGATCTTTCTGGAAACGAAACCTAATCACCTCGGTAGTTTTCATGTCAACTCAGTTCAACCAGCATCCGTGGAACTAGTTGATAGGTCAAAAAAGTAGTTGAGAACTGCTACATATGGTGGCCAAACTCGCTGCTTATTAGCGTCTCTGTAACCAGCATCCGGTCGTCTCATCAGGAGGGTGCAGCTGCCCAACCCACCTATCTCCATGACAAAAACCCTGACTGGACTCATCCGCATCCGGAGGGAGGGTCAAACCATTAGAACAGAAGAAAGAACAAAGCATACATGACTATGCATTGCATAAAACTATATAGTCCGCCTTCCCGTTTGCATAACATATACTACAATAAAAATGTACTCGCTCGATCCGTCCCACAATATAAGTATTTCTAGCTTTCGTCTAAGTGAAACAATTTCAAACTTTGACTATAAACATATATAAAAATAAATTTATTTTTAATATAAAAGGTTGTATATTACTTCGTATTATGGTATGTCTTTTGCTGAATCCACTAATGTTTTTTGCACATTTCTTTAGATAATGAAACTAAGATCCCAGTCCCTTCTATGTTCTTCATAAACATAGAACACGGCTTAAACAATCACCAATCCAGCCTTAAGGCTACAGTCCCCCTCGTAGAGAGAAACACACTCATAACAAAGATAAACAAACGACGATACAAGGAACGAACTAAAGACTAGTCCTTAATTCTATTCCGAAACTTCCATCCAAACTTTGCGAAGATCTCCATAATTACTGTTTCCAACTGCCGGCATCCATTCTTGATGTCTTGTCTTTCTTCCTCTTTATTAAGTAGCGACCATTATCGAATCCAATATGTTGCTCTGAAGATTACCTGCAAGTAGGTGTCAGTCCTCCCTTTGTTAAATACCACGTCATTTCTATTAAAGCATATAGCCCAACAAATAGTTGTAGCACCTAATAAAATTTGTTTTTTAAGCTTAGGATGGACGTCCTATAGCCAAGAAACAAACAAGTTAGCTATGCTAGTAGGATGTCCTTTGCGCATAATTTGAAATTATAATTTTTAAACTATTAATGGTCAAAGTTGAAGAAGATTAACTTTGACCAATCCTAAAAATATTTATATTGTAGGATAGAGGGAATACCTATACTAATTTGAGCCATTTGCTATCAGAACAATAATTCCTGGGCACGCACCGAATAATACAGTACCCTTGCCAATCAAGGGGATTTCGAGGATTATATGCCCTTTCATTTCGTGAGCTACTGTTAAACTGCGATGGTGAAGGACTAGCAAACTTTGGGAAGACGCCTCATCTTTCACAACGCAAAGGGATATCTATGCGTATAAATTGAGAGCAGGATAAATGTTCATCGTCAATAATTAAATAGATGTCCACATTGATGAATTAACTAAAAGCAAACTCAAACCGCCATACACTGGTTGTGTACCTATTCGGCATAGGACACAATTAGTGGTTGGAGAAACGGAACATCTCTGCAGGTAATTAAGTGGTGGGAAACCTGAAGACATAGTTAATGAAGCTAGGACACAATAATACATCGATGTGCTGGTCAAATTAAAGTAGTATTAGGATCTAAGCATGATCTAGCAGCAGCGACTGCGAGTCCTGCAACTATCAGGTGATACCCACCCTTTCTCGACGCTCCAGTTTCGCTGTGTTTGAGACATTCAGTTAATCTGAAATTCTTGAGCTCTTCTTTATACCCGTGATCGGTCGTATTCCTCGTTGGCATTTTTGTTTGCTTCTTGCCCGGTGAAAGCCTAGAACAAAGTCACGCTGGAGCTCAAACATTATCAGGCCGTGTCTTTTCCCTGCGCGCTATACGCTAAAATTACTTGAATTCATCAAACATGCACAACTACATATAGCAAATCCTATTTCAGAAAAATACGGACAAAATGAGACAAAATAATTTAACAAGCAAGGATGAATAATAACATAGTATACAGTGTATAAATCATTTAAAAGTGAACTAATGTGTTTAACCCCCCTCCCCCCTAAATAAAGCATTAAAGAATACCAATTAACATCATTTCTACTACCTCCATTTTTTTTGCTGTTGATTTTTTTTGTAAACGGGGTTATTAATAAACAAATTATACATACAAAAGTATAGTAGGCACTCAAATAAATTGTTTACAAAACGTTAGTCACATGCAAGTAGTATGTGCAAGGAAAACATGTTACTAGTATATAGTCTTATATAGTGAGTAAAGTGAAGTGTTTCACGTAAAATTACTGTAATAAGTTTTGAGTTTTAAAAATCTGAGATGAGCAATTCATACATGAGCAACTATATATAGTATGTATATGTATGTATGAACAAAAAATGTATCCATAACACTGCACACCATTAGTATGATACAATCATGATAGCATTTTGCAGAAGGTTGTTACCTAGATAAAAGAACATTGCAATATTCTCTTTAATTACAACTCCCTAAAATTAGCAAATTGAGGCTATATGAAGCATATGTGTAATTACACAATTTCATTCACTATGCATGATTTGGGATCATGGGCTTTATAGTTTAGTGGGCCAAAACATTTTTGGAAAGCTGATTTAATGAGGCGAGATATTGGCGATATATACCACCAAAAATATCAGCGCGTGATGCTCACCACATATTGAAAATTTACATGATAAATCATAAACAATCACATTATACTACAAAATTGTATGGTGTTATTATACTGCTACTAATAATCTCGCGAGTAATTATTAGAAATGTAGAGGTAAGGGCCGGGGGTCCCCTCTCGATATCTCCCCTAAGTACAGATCGATGTAGGTGGCCGGAGGGAGGGACAGCACGGTCTAGCGTGTGTCCAAAGGTGTTTCGTGTATACATGGGTAACCTTTTCCCTTTCGCTCTCTCTATCTCTTCAGTTAAAGCGAGCAACACATGGAATTCCTGTCTCCAAATCTTTATTAATTTCCGCAAACCTCCACACACCCCTCTTTCTCTCCTTCCCCTTCCTCTCTCCTCTCTCCAACTGCGGTGCGTGCCCCCATCTTCCTCCTCCGGGCTTAGCCTGAAAACCACTTACATGTGATCATGCAGAGGCCAGGGAGGTAGGGAAGGGTTCTCCTGTACTCTACGCGACGAAAGGGGAGAAGAATTTGGAAGCAAACGAGAGATGGATGGCGGTGCATCAACGGCAGCAGGCGGTGGCGGAAGCAGTAGCCACCACCTCACCGGCTCGAGGATCCAGGAGCACCGGAAATACATGTCGGAGTCGAGCTGCTGCCCGCGTTGCGGCCACAAGATCAACCGGCTGCTGGTACATCACTTGTAGACACAAGACTGGTGACAACTTTGTGTTGCTAGGTCTTTTTCTGCAGATATGTGCCATGGACGACAACCGGCTGATGCATGTTGTCTGTGTTTGTTGTGGATGCATATAGGACTGGGTGGGGCTGCCGGCGGGGGTGAAGTTCGACCCGACGGATCAGGAGCTGATCGAGCACCTGGAAGCAAAGGTCCGGCCAGGTACCGCGGCGGCGCCGTCGCACCCGCTGATCGACGAGTTCATACCCACCATTGAGGGCGATGATGGCATCTGCTACACTCATCCTGAGAAATTGCCAGGTGAATTTAGCTAAATTATAGTACTAGCTAGCATATGTGTTGTGTCAAGCGTTTCTGTTCAAGAGGATGCGTTCTTTTCTTGTTCCTCTCTCTTTCTTGAAAGAGTTTTCGTCTTCCTTTTTTCTTATAATTTTTATTTTGTTTTGGAGTATTTACACTTTTTTCTTTCACAGCTTCGGTTTCAGCTATCCCTTCCCTTCTTATTGATGGTTAATTAAGTATACGTACATTGTACTACTACCTTTTCTCGTTTGGTATTTCTGCATTTGTTTTTGTTCGATACACATGTATATTTTATTTATGCGGCACATATAATTCTAATTTATAAACATTAAATGTCTTGGATTTGCGTGTTCATGCACCGTATAACAAAACGATTTCACGCCTAAATATATATATCTTCCTATATACTGCATCTCTCTGCATGAACCGCATTAATGTTGTTGAGGGCACACATCTTTCTAGCTTTCTCCCCAGAATGAAATGTGACATGAGAGCTGCCTGTATCTTCCAAACTTAGGTTTTGTCGTCCTCTCAAGTTTGTTATATCCTCCAACAGCCAATGGCCGCTTGCATCATCGCCCTTCTCCCCTTTGCCCAAAGTGAAACAACCAAAGAGGCATCGTTCTGTTGGCCAGCTCTCTAACGACACTGGAGCCTGGAGGTTCTATGCATCTCACCTACACACGTGCTGACGATATCATCCATTCCATATGCCATGCAGGTTTGACCAAGGACGGCCTGAGCAGGCACTTCTTCCACCGCCCGTCCAAGGCCTACACCACCGGCACGCGCAAGCGCCGTAAGATCCAGCCGCCGACGGCCACCTCTTCGTCTTCCGCGCCGGCAGCCTCTCAGCAGCAGCGGAGCGAGACGCGGTGGCACAAGACCGGCAAGACGCGGCCGGTGGTGGTGGGCGGGCGGCAGCGCGGGTGCAAGAAGATCTTGGTGCTCTACACCAACTTCGGCAAGCACCGCAAGCCGCAGAAGACCAACTGGGTGATGCACCAGTACCACCTCGGCGAGGCCGAGGAGGAGCGCGAGGGCGAGCTCGTCGTGTCCAAGATCTTCTACCAGACGCAGCCACGGCAGTGCGCCGTGCCGGAACCATCAGTGGCCACTTCCGTGGAGATGATGGGCGACCATGCCGCGGCCGTGCCCGGCGTGGCAGCCCCATCGTCCAACGCCAGCCCGGCATTTCAGCAAGGCTCTGTCGTTGGCATTGACGAGTTTAACTTCGCTCAGTTCAGGAGCAGCTTCGAAGAGGTAATAGTAATTTGTTTGACTTCGACATTGTTCTGTCTCTCTCTGTCTTCGTCTCTATCATGGCGATTTGCAAAATGGGATAAAAAAGTAATTAACGAGTACTTAGCTACTGTGAGCACGGGGTTGAGTCCTAGTAGTTTTGAATCTACATAGGTGGGCGAACGGCCGTATGACCAACCCCCCTCACATCAGTTTTTGTTTGGTTGTTTGAGCTTGACTAGTCCAACTACCATCTTGGCATCCTGGTTCAATCTTTGACACTCTATGAGCCGTCGTCCAATATTTAAGCCTTCCATGGCCCAGTGCTTGATACGTAAAGAGAGGCCTAGAATACCGCCGATACCAAAGGTACAGCAAAAGCGTGCATTTATTAATCTTTGAACGTAAGAACCATATAAAACTTACAATTTACAAATTGTGTACTAAATGGCACTGTTACAATTAAAATTCCCTATCGATAAAAACGGTTACTTTAATTTCCTCCCTTATCGCTGAAAATATTATGGTAGGAATTAGGTTCGATCGATGTTTTTGTAAATGGTTTGTAGCGTTACTTCAGATGTGTGGTATTGTCAAAGGCTAATGTGCTTTTCAGCTTCATTAGTCCGATTGATCAATTAATGGTAGGGTTGAGAAAAATTTCTGTATCAAAACAGTACTAAAAGCTGTTTAGTAGGGTTGAGAACTTGAGGTCTTACCTAAATTGATGGGTGTCTCTGACCAGCATGCAATGCAGAAAGTAACTTTAAATGTAATTTATTGTGTTGAAATAGGTGTGTTGAAATAGGAGAAAAGTAGATTAGACAACACTATATAATTTTGTCACCTGTGTACTATTGAACAATATGTAGATGTACGTTTTTATGTTATTTTGTTCAAGAAATAAGCAATACCGTTGCTAATTATGATCATATGATCAGGTAAGTAATTGACGTAAACACGGATTGAGTATATACACAGGTGGGCGTGGGAGCATCAGGTCAAGTTCAAACAAGGGACGGTGAGGAAGTGCATGCAGGCCACCATCACCACCTTCGTCAACAGGAGCATGATCTCCGGCATCAATATGCTGTCAACCAGCAAGAGCAGCAGCGCATGGCCACGGCAGCAGTAGCGTTCCACATCAGGACGCCTACAGACCCCATTGCCACCCTGATCACCCCTCCGCCACTGCTCCATCATGGCTCCATCGTTCTCCGACCACCGCCACAGCAATATGATCAAGCCATGAGTTACCATCATCAGCAACAACAGGTGCCAGCAGTAATTCAATATCTGTTTACGATTATTAGTCTGAATGTTTATATTTTGAAACGAATTAATCATGTATGTTGTTATCCACGTACTAGCAATTTGGTTTTTGATAACCGAATTGAATGAAATAATTAGCAGGAGGAGGGACAGCCGCATGAAGCTCAAAAGTTTGACGACGGCCGGCCGACTTCTGGACTAGAAGAAGTGATCATGGGTTGTACTTCAAGGAGGCCCAAGGTAATGGTAAAGGAATTTGGTAATGGAACTGTTGTTCTAGATATTACTGTATCTATCTAGTAATAGTAATTTGAAAGCTTCCTTTCGTTGGTGGTTCAGGAAACATCAGGTAGCAGCAAGGCCAGCAGCACAGATTGGCAGTACCACCCATCCTTCTGGCCATCTGACAACCAGGATCATCATGGGTAGAAAAGCAAATACACCGACCTCTGGGATCGACCTTGAGCAGTAGAAGCCAAATCTTCTTGGAGAGGAAACAAAAAGGGAACCAACAGCATCATTGTGACCATGATATGATCACCATACATACATAGTAGTACATTGCTAGTAAACCATAGCTAGGCCACAAGGCTAAAAGCACAAGCATAGTGCATAGCTTGAGTGGCTTCGAAAGAAACAAACAAAAGGCAAAGTTATACTAGTACCAAACAAAATCCAAACACCCCGCTTTTTCACTCTCTCTCTCATGTTTCTTTCTCTTCGACCAATGCGTCTGGATAACAGGAATGGAAGATTCTTTTCAGTGCTCAAATTTACATGCATGATGTGTAAAGAGACAAAAGTTGATATTGGGAGAAAAGCAAAAGGTAGAACCAGGGAAAAGAAAGTAGTAATTTGATATCAAAACGAATGTGACGTCACATGAGAACGGTCAGTTATAACTGTCGGTCGTGCACGGTGATCGATGCAAAATCATTACTACAATCATAGTACATATGTCGCCTTTAATTTGTTTTCTCCTCAAATGGTCATTATAGTAATCTCTAACGCTAGTGCGTCATGAGCGTCATTTGTAAATTGTCTTACATTGATTTAGTCAATTCTTCTTTCACAACTTCCATATTTTGTTCCTTTTCTTCGCAAAAAAAAAAATCACTAAAAAATGGCACCGACCTTACTTGGCGGCTGGTGCACATTGGCAAGTGAGGTGTGGTGGGCAGCTTTGGTTCCAAAATCTTCCTTTCCAATTTGGAATATCGTAGGTGGCTTGCATGAGAGGGAACAAATGTTACCTTATTCTTTTGTGATTCTGTCATATGCGAAAGAAGAAAAGGTAGCCTATTGTCTCCAACTATATAAACAAAAAAGCTTGATCTCATCTCTACTCATTTATATCCCTTTTTTTCATTAATTTTACTTTTTGCAAAAGATTTTTAGTTGGACAATGCATGGCTGGGCAGTTCTCCTCCATGCATGTGTCAGTTTTGGACGATTATGGCATCTTGTCAAGATTGAACCATTTGGTTTGCTCAGTTGTGGGAGAATATGATGAGCACGACATGCATGACACTTTCTGGAACGGTTTTCAGATTCATCATGTTGACACCGTGGGTATTTCCTTTTAGTTGTTATAAGACCTAGCATTTGAGGAGTACTGCCTCCGTCCTGTGGGTTACAGAGCAAACTCTCTTTCTTTCTTAAGGATGGAAGGTAGATGGAAAATGTTCGGCCCAAGGCCCATACATAAATAAGAAGGGCCCAAACTAAGTAGTATGGCTTAGCAGCCTTTTTGAACCAAACTGAACCCGCCAGTTCCCGACCCTGCAAAGTGCAGCAGGTTCAGTAGCCAAAAGTGCAGAAGAATTGATCGGTCATTTGTTCATTTACAACAAGATCAACAAAGTCTTTCATCATAAAGGCACAAGGAGTCCAAGAAGTTAAACAAAACTTTTTCCTAAGATATGATTAAAAATCTTTATTTTTGGACAATGTATTGGATCTCGTCATCTATTATATATATCGTTCATTAAGTAATCTCCTCCTCCAAGAAAAAAAGGCCCATTGACAGCAATGCGAGCTCGGCCAACTAAGCATTAACACCACACTTCGTCATGTTGGTCAAAATGGTGTTGTCATCGAAGTTTGTTAGTTATATTACTGAACTCAGTTTGAGCTAAACAAAAGCATCGCTATTTAGCTATGGAAGATGACCGAGGGCATATATGTTTCTACGCTCTAACCGGTCTGGATCCATAGTGCTAGTAAAGTGCGCCCTTCGTTTTTAAACTATTGTCGTTAGAAAAACAACTTTAGTTTAATTTTAAATATTGTCATGACAATAACAATTTAAAAATGGAGGGACTACAAACTGGTTTGTTACTGGGATAGATATTCTCTTAACATAATACTCCCTCGCAAAAATAAAATGATTAACATAATACTGTAGTGAAGAGCTTGCGGACGGAGCAGTGAATCACTGGACTACCAAATCCGTGTTAAAGTACGGGGTGGGATCAATGAACGAGATATTTTAAGAGGGGCACCGGCCAATCCAGGAGACGCCAGCTGCTTGGTTTCAGCAATAAGAGCTGCTCGGATCCTGAGGCTACGTACGTACTAGTACGCACGGGAAGGGGCCCGAGACATATTTTTATCTTGTACATTGTTGACTTTCAGTTTAATACTGTATGCATCAAAATAGTCTGTATAGGTGGGTCACGCTGCAAGCTGCTAAATACAAAAATCAGTTGGATGCTCTCTGAATGTACTGTTATTCTTGCCGAGCGAGTGCGAATTTGATGACAAACGAAACACCATCATCGCGTCACCGAGTAGCTAGTACATTTCGATTGGTTCTTCGTCCTCCTGTTTTCATCAGTGTGCCAGGTTTTCCATCAAGACGCCACACACGCGACAGTGACGCACGCAGCGGGGGGTTTTTTTTTTTTTTTGGATGTTTCTTATTGTTTGAACGGCATCCCAGGCGAGGTGACAGTTCGAGCCCACGTCACCCTGCTAATTCTTTTGGTTTCTTCCCGGTTGGGGACTAGCGCTTTGTTGTGAACTGCATCTGTGCTCTGCATGTTCCATGCCGCCTCGGCCTCCTCTGCAAGGATGTCTCGTTCTCTGGGGAATGAGTCGAGTGACCACATCCTGCAGGCCTCAGTCTCCATCGCAAATTTACAGCCACCCAGCAAGCGGTTGTCTGTCGTCCCGCTCCCGCCCGTCTGTCTCCAACTCTCCAAGGCAGGCAGATCAGAGTGAGAGGGCGCCACGCGCGGGCAGCAGGCATGGAGACCGACGACGCCGTTGGGATTGGGACCGCACCTCCACTTGCTGGCAGACATTCTGGGGGCTCGCCGGACGCGTCTCTGCTCCGCCGCCTCTATGCCGGCCACGCCCTAGCCCGATGGGGCGCGAGGTTCGCTTCCTTCCCCCCCACCCCACTCAATCAGTTTGCCCCTTTCGTTCTAGCTTTCTTTCCAATTGTGCAAACTGAATTATTACGTACAGCTTCAGCGATTTCTTGTGCTCATACTAACTCTGATACTGATGTCTGTCATTGGTTTTTGGTTCCTTGCAAAAGGATGTGGGAATTCTCGGTTGGTCTGTACATGATCCGCATATGGCCGGGCTCACTCCTCTTCACTGCGATTTACGGCGTCGTAGAATCATCTGCAGTCACGGTCTTCGGTCCAATGGTTGGGACTCTTGTCGACAAACTCACTTACCTTCAGGTCAGCTATCCCATCTTCCTTTTTTTCTGACACTTTTTTAGAATCCGTATGGCAAAAAGTTTTTTCAACCATAAAGATTGGTTACCACAGTACTAGTTTTGTTTTGTATAATGCTTTTGTCTTTCAGTATATATCTACATCAAGTTGTAATAAAGTTGTGCTCGAAAAGATCATACAAAGTCACGAAGCTAGTGTACTTTAAAATGCAGATGGATAATATCCATTGTCATATTTGATCGAAAAGTACCACAACTCATATGTTTCTACATGAACGCACTGAACATAAAAAGGTGTCAATATCATAACCATTGAATCACTTAAATAAACTATCTTTGATAAAGGATATTTGAGGGGAAAAGTCGGTGTTTTGTAAAGTGATAGTACGACACCTTTTGGGGTATGAGAGATTGATTAGAATTTTACTCTAAGCTAGTGTACTTCTCAAGATTGCGCAATTATGTTTGTTTTCCTATAAGAAAGCTTGACATTGAGAATCGACCCTACCCATATAGTCAACCCTGATTTTCATTGAATTTCATGATGGAGTGTGTCATATTGGAACTTAATTTCATGGAATGTAATACACGCTGTCACCTGTGCAGGTCCTTGGGCTGTGGTTGCTAGTCCAGAGCTTATCTTTCGTCGTGGCGGGAGTATCCGTGACTGCCCTGCTCTTCTACGATGACCTGAAGGCCACAAGCTTCCCGGTTTTCCTGGCTCTCGTCATCGTGACCAACGTGTCAGGCGCGCTTGCCGCGCTCTCTACGCTTGCCGGCACCATACTGATCGAGAGAGAATGGTAATGAACACAACGAATCGCTCTCTCAGATGGATGTAATGTAAACGCACAGGTATCTGAACACAACGAATCGCTGCGCTGCAGGGTGGTGGTGATCTCGCGCGGGCATCCGGCGGCCGTGCTGACGGGGATCAACTCGGTGGTCCGGCGGATCGACCTGAGCTGCAAGCTGCTGGCCCCGGTGTTCTCCGGCTTTGTCATCAGCTTCGTGTCGGCGCAGGCCTCCGCGGCGGTGCTGGCGCTGTGGAACGTCGCGTCCGTCGGCGTGGAGTACTGGCTGTTCGTCTCCGTGTACCGCGGCGTGCCCGCCCTCGCCGACGTCAACCGGGTGAGAGCCGCCGCGGCAGCGCTTCCGTTATCATCGGAGATCGCGGCGCCGGAGAGCGAGAGGGCGGCGGCGGACTGGACAGAGCGGCTGTCCGTCATTCCCTGCTGGGAGTCGTGGGTGGTGTACGTGCGGCAGGACGTGGCGCTCCCTGGCTTCGCGCTCGCCATCCTCTACTTCAACGTCCTCAGGCGAGCAACCAAACAAATCAATCCGAATATGAACACGGTTCTGGACCGCGGAGGAGTGATGTTTGGTTTATTCGCAGCTTCGGCACGCTGATGACGGCGACTCTGGACTGGATGGGCATCCCGGCGTACGTGATCAGCCTGGCGCGGGGCTTCAGCGCCGTGGTCGGGATCGGGGCGACGCTGCTGTACCCGGCGGTGCACTCCCGGCTCTCCACGCTCCGGACGGGGCTCTGGTCCGTGTGGACGCAATGGTGCTGCCTGGTGCTGTGCGTCGTGGGGTCCTCCGTCTGGGCGGCGGGCGGCACCGCCAGCGCGTGGATGCTGATGGCCGGCGTGGCGGCGTCGCGGCTGGGGCTGTGGATGTTCGACCTCGCCGTGATGCAGCTGATGCAGGACGGCGTCCCGGAGCAGGAGCGGTGCGTGGTCGGAGGCGTGCAGAGCTCGCTGCAGTCCGCCTTCGACCTGCTCACCTACGTCATGGGCGTCGTCGTCTCCGACCCCGCGGAGTTCGGCCAGCTCGTCGTGCTCTCCTTCTTCCTCGTCACATGCGCCGCGGCCATGTACACCCTGCACGTCTACCGGGTGCGCAAGCACCTCTTCCACCTCGACAAGGTCCTCCACAAGATCAACATCAAATGGCCGTGACGTGAGTGATTGATTCCTCCTGGTTGAGAGCTAGCACGAGCCGCTTGTGCCGAATACCGCACCAACCATATGGATATGGTGTGCGCGCCTGTGCGTTTTGCAGAACACTGTATAACAAACTCGCTTCGCTCGGCTCGCTTTTGTGCTGTTACTACTCTGCATCTCTACATGTTCTAGAGAGTGGTCATGTAATTTTTTCCTCACTCTTCCCTACACTGATCCAGGGATGTAGTATTATTTTATAAGAGGTTTTTATGGTGTTTGAAATTAATAGTAACCGTACATTTGATCAGATTTAACGGTTAACGACATAGAGGTACCTACTAAAATATACTTAAAATGGTGGATCGGTACCAAAATAAGTGGGTTCGGTACTAATTTTTTAATATCAACGATTAGTATTAATTTAAAAGAAGAGGTACATTTCAAACACCATAACAAAACTCATTTATAATGTTTATATTGTTCATACCGTTGTGTTCAAAAAAAAAAATTACATTGAGGAACATGACTTGTTTCCATAGCCTTGTTTGATCTAAAAATGGAATTCACAAAATGGCTTTTTTTTTTTTAGACACAACATGGCATTGTTGCGAGCTAACAGTTGTTGGAGGAATGGAGCTTGGACCTTATCGTCCCGCGATGACTTTTCCTCGCGTGTTTGCCGTTTTTCTTTTTATTTCATTATAATGGATTTTTGGTAGCGTGCCGATCTAATCCGATTCCTTGATACATTGTACTCATCTGTCCGTCACGATGGCCGCCCGCGGTCCCACGGGTACAACCACAACCTGTCTCGTCTCGCTGCTACTGTCCCCACGCCACATCTCCCCCTCCCCGGGCCTCGAGGGAACCAAGACCACCACAACAGCTCCGGGCGCCATGCTTCGACGCCTCCTCGCGCTCGCGCTCCTCGCGGCAGTCGCGGCAGCGGGCGGCGCCAGGCCAGTCCTCCTCCGCACGGCGCCCGACGGCGTCCCCGCCGCGGTCTCCTCCGGCGCCGCCGACGCATCCGACGCGCTCTTCTGCGACAGCTGGATGCTCTCGGTCGAGACGGGCAACGCGGGGCCCTGGCTCTCCGTGCCGACGCGCTGCCTGGAGCCCGTGCGCGGTTACATGGAGGGGGACCGCTACGCGTCCGACTCCGACATCGTCGCCTTGGACGCCCTCGCCTTCGCCGCCCTGGCCCTGGCCGCCGACGAACAGGGCGCCGCGAAGCCCGCCTGGGTGTTCGACATCGACGAGACGCTGCTCTCCAACGAGCCGTACTACTCGGCCGACCTATCGAGGTACCTTGCCTGCCTGGCTTTTTAGTGTCAGCTGAATTAGTACGCAGTTGTACTCTATTACAGAATTTGTTCAGACAATGTGAGGCTTTTAGTGTTGGATCTCTCCCATTGTAGCAAGGGATGGGCATCGGCCTCATCTGTGAAGCACATTGTGACATAAAACCAACTGTTTCACTATGAAGTCTGAATTGCTACTATGTCTTGCAAGGGGGTTCTCCAATTTTAAAATTCTAGTATTTCCTTACGTGATTTACTTAAAACTCATGAATATTTTGGCTTGAAATAGGATGAGATTGACAGAGATCTTTTCTTAAAAGCGATTCTGAAATCCATTTTAGTAGAGCACTCTGTAGTGATTTTTTTCGTAAAAGTTTCAGTTTTAGTAGAACACATGGTAGGTTCATAATGAATATCTTTATTTGCCGTACTTCAAAATTCAGAACCGTACCGTTGTTTGCTGTTCCTGGACATCTCAAATGTTATTTACCAATAGTTAAAATTCAGAGCCCACTGTATTCATTGTTTGCTGTTCAGAAGCTGGGTAATAAGCTCTGTTTTGAGTGCTGCATAATACTATGTTTGTAGCCATTCCCTCCACTTTAACTGTTCCCCTGTATTTTTGTTATTGGACATCTTTTTTTCTCTTCTACATAAGATTTATTTAGGTCACATTGTCTTCTCTATCTGCTGCTTTAGATCTTCCTAATCTAGCTCTTCCAAATGTTCTGCATAATGATTTGCAGTTCTATTGGAAACTAATGACTACTAGTACTTATTTACACTTCCCTTGATTTTTTCTAGATTGCAGTACTTCAATGAGACCTCCTTTGATGAATGGGTAGATGAAGCAAAGGCTCCTGCATTGTCATCTAGCTTGAAACTGTACAATGAGCTTCTGGGACTTGGTTTCCACATTATCCTCTTGACTGGCCGCAGTGAGTTCCAGCGTAATTCCACCAATGCAAATCTTTTGTTTGCAGGCTACCATTCATGGGAGAAACTCATATTGAGGTATTTCTTACTGATTTTGTTTCAAATGTTATATTTGATATAGGGAGGCTTTTCAAAAATACCTGTCATGTGGCTTAAAATTTTCAGTGAAAAGTTTCAGAGATTCCCTGCTACGAAAGTGAGGTGCCAGAGTTTAAAGAAAGAAACCTCATGGCCAGTGGTGCTGCTGTGATTATAATATAACACAACTGTTGAATGCTACTGCATTTTTTCTAATAGAATATCTAACACAACTAATTAATTCATGGACCCGTCTTATTGTTTCTATCTTATTATGGTAACATATATGTTTGCTGCAGGCAACCTTCTGATATTGGCAAGCCTGCTGTGCAATACAAATCAGAGAGACGAGCAGCAATGGAGGCTGAAGGGTTCAAGATACTTGGAAACTGTGGGGATCAGTGGAGTGATTTGCTAGGATCACCAATGGCAACGAGATCCTTCAAGCTCCCAAACCCAATGTACTTTATCAGTTGAATCTATTTGGTGGAGTAGTGGAGGAAATTGCTTCTTTGAGTGGTGGTCCAAATTTCCACCATGATTGTGGTCCCTCTCCTGGACCTACTTTTATTTGTACAGATTTCGTAGTCATCATTCTTGATATGAATTTGGACTTATCTCGACCCATGTAAAAGTGGAAGTGGGGCTTGAGACCATTGAACCTGCAAAATGATGGTCTGTGACTGATCTATTCGAACAGTTTTCATTTGCAGATTGTCAGACTATTCAAACAGTTTTCATTTACAGCACATGAACATTGATTTAAGCCTCTAAATTCTTGTCCATCGGATACGCTACCTTCGTTTTTCAAATTGGTATTCTCAGGACAACAATTCTAGTTTCTAGTTCATTGACAACTAGAATTGTTAGATTTGTTGTCCTAATGACAAAAATTGAAATAATGGAAGGAGTATGTGATTTTTCAAAGTTGGACAGTATAATCAGCTGGAATAAATTCGATTCTTGCTCCTGATTAAGTTTCTTTTAATAAATTTGGAAAACGCTCTGCTTTTGGTTCGAGTCAGTTCAGTTAACAGTCATAGCAATATTCACTGTATTGAAGAAAAAATCGTAGACAGATACAAACTTCCTGAAAATTTCCATTGCAGACAGAGACAGCCCTATTGACAAGGGGAAGACAAGGAAGCTTGTAACCGTAGTTACTAGTCTTAACTCCGGTGCATTAGTTTTCATCTGATGTACTACTAATTTTCATTCATCTCATTTGCATGGCCCTAAGTTTCTTTCTCACATGAACTAGAACTAGCATCTGTACACCTTTCTCATGTCATGATGTAGGTGGTCTGGAGCTTCGGCGCAAGAGGCTTATGCTCCTTGCTCGCGACAGTGGGCCGTCCGTTGATCTCGGCGCCTTCTTGGCTATCTTCTTCGACAACTGGTTCTTCGCACCCAGCGCTGCAGCGTAACATCGGGATGCCTTCTTCGTCCTCCTGACGTAAGGCGCGGTCTTCTTCGCGAGGTCTTCCACGCAGCTGACCTCGGCCAGCGATGCGAAGGACTGGGACCTCCCTCGGTAGTACTTGGACAGCCCTGTTCTGAGGATATCCAAGTAACGTGTCTGTCAGATAGAGTTTACTGTCACGAAACATAACATTACTATAGTACTAGTAATGTGGTAGCTAGTAAATTGGTATGGAGCTTCGAGGTATCAGATTTTTTCTACAGTTTTGTTGCAACGCACGTACTAGCTCTAGCTGGGTAAAGTACTTTTAGTAGCACCAGATACGAATACACCCAAATGCTCAATCCTTCGAATTTGTTCAAAATGTTAAATGTGTGTTTTTATTTATTTCACTGTTTCAAAATGGATTGGCAAGAACTCTGCAGTAGCTGCAGCAAGACCGAGCACTTGAATCACAATAGCAAAAGACCATCACAGTTGCTAGTATGTTTTCCCCCGTGTATCGAATAATGATCTGTAGTCCACAGAACAGCGAGCAAAACAGAGGCTGGGAACGGATCGCAGCATCATGTACCTTATAGCAGGGAGGTTATCCAGCATCGTGGACAGCTCGTAGAGGGGCCCTGCAGCGGCGGCGGCAGCGGCGCCGTCCATCTGCATTTTGTCCGACGACTCCGACGACGTCAGGGAGGAGGAGGAGGACGAGGAGGAGGAGACGGGACGACGGCCCGGCGGGGAGGACGTCGCGTCGTCTCTTTGATCGTCGTCGTCATCTGTCAGGCTGGACGTCGACGAGAACAACGAAGACGTCGACGATCCACTTCCACTGGACATCGTCCAGGCCGGCGTCTCCGCCGTCGTCCCCGTCCCAGAAACACAGCCGCTGCCACAGCCGTATCTCTGTGTCGTCGCTGCGTCTTGCGGCAGCTCGTAGATCATTGCAGCCTCGAGGTCGAGGGCATCTTGCCCCATCTGGACCGACTGACAGGCTGTAGCGTAGCGGTGATGGAGCAAGCAGCAAGCGACGGCGGCAAGCAAAATGGCAGGTGGAATGAGCTTGGAACACGCAATACCGCGTAGACTCTTCTGCGTCGCATAGGTGTCCATTCCATTATATACTAGTACTGTGTCTGCTTCGGTTCAGGGGAGGAGAGGAGAGGATTGAGGAGGGACAGGGAGTGGATATGCATTGCATGAACGTTTCCGTGGGCGGCAGGGTACCTCCCTCCCTTCCCAATCGCCGTTCGTAGTAGTATATCCGGATAGGGCTCAGCTGCGACGGCCTCATCTCTTTAACCGGATCGATCAACATAGTAGATGGGGGGTTGACGTGGCGAAAAGTGAAAAAGCGGAAGACGACGTCTCGCTCTCGTGCCATCGACGAGGAGCAGAGGAAACGAGTGGATATCTTCGACGTGGCGATCCCTGAACCATCGGACCAGAGATCCACGCATCGGATGGGTCGGAGGACTGCACGGCGGGCGGGTTCCAATTTCGTACTATATTATTACTAGATAAAGTTTGGTTTCAGTTAATTTTTTTTGAACTTTTTTAAATTTTTTTATATACTCACTCTACTTTTAAATCGCTGTCGTTAAGATTTGCATTGTAGGTATGACGACTAAACAGTCGACGTACAAATGAATTGGGTACAGCTGTCCTTTTTCAAAACTTTTTTTTTAGGAGATGTCGGGCTCATCATTTATTGTTTGTTTGTATTTATCTGCTGCGCGTGTCAGGATAACGATGCGTGATACTAGTATTTTTTTTAGTTAGTCTAGTATGTTAGTAATAGTTTTCTCATGTTATTTCGCAAAAAAAAGTTTTCTCATGTTTTGGATAAATCAAGAATTTTTCCAGGTGGGTTGATTGGGTAGCCGTCTGCATGCGCGTCAGCTATGATTTCTTCCGTTCTTTTGTTACTACCATGTACTGGATAGAAAAAAGAATGTTTCATGTTTCTAGAAAAGAAAAGAAAAAATGTCTGGTATTCCTGCGCCGCTGCCGCAGAGATAAGCACGTGCACGACGCCGCCCATCCCGATCGTGGCTGTCACTAGCGCAAGTTTGGCAAGTCTATCTTTCTACTTATCTGCCTACTACCTGTCTGGGTGGATCGAGAGATTGTGTTTGTGTCGTGCCGGCATTCGGCAGCACAAGAGGCAGCAATTCCTCACGACTCACCATCAAGGTTAAAAAAAAAATCACAGGAAACCGCGCAGTTTTCACGGTTTTCACCAAAATGTTCCGGTTTAATTTTTGTGGTTCACGGTTTTTTAAATTTGAATTAAATAGAATTTTAAAAAATTTAAAAATATTTGTAAAAATATGTAAAAAAATAGATGAAAAATGAGAAATTATGGTGTAAGCAGAATTTAAAATTTTTTTAGTTTATATCGGTGAAATAAATGATAGAAGATGAAAAGTAAAAAAAAAAAACTAACCTTATCCTCACGCGTCTCCTCCACTCCTTCTCCTCCATTACTCCTCCTCCCCTTCTCTTCCCCGTGATCGACGAAACCGGTGGCGCGGCATCCGTGCACATCCGTCCATGAAACCGAAGGAGGAGCGGCGAAAACTGTCCGCCACGGCCGGCTAGCCGAGCGGACGGAGCGGCTACCGCGCATTTCGCGCGCGCGGGGCAAGCGGAGCGGAAGCCGCGGCTCCGGCGCGCACTACGGCGGCCCGGGCAGCGGTAGCCGTGATTTCGGACGGTGCGGCGTCAGCGGGCGTGGTAACCGCGGTTACCGAGCGGTAAGCCGCCCAGTGTCTCCGGTTACCGCGGTTTGGGGGAGTTCTTCGGAGGAGCAGTGGTTGCCGCGATTTGAGGTTCAACTGCACGGTAAGCCGCTCCGTTTCATCGATTTGGCATTCAGTAGCCACGTTATAGTGCTGTCGCAACCCCGTCCGATAAAATCGTACGGTTGCTCATCCAGGATCATTCGGGGTGACACTTGGCGAAGCAAGCGACCATACAGTACAATAATTAACCAGGACACGCAAAATGTGATTTAAAGGTCCATGAATTCTTAATGTTACATCATCGGTTCGGATAACTTAAGTGCGGAAGCGTAGTTCGGAAACAAGCGAAAATCAGCGGAAGCTACTAATTACAACTCGACGATACAATTAAGCACACCAGCCCACGGGTGCTTAATCTTCATAGGTCGGAGAAGCGGGAACCCACTCGAAAGTCCACTCCGAGGGTGCTTCCCCTTCCCAACCACCACAACCATACGCAGCAAGGTTAGAAGAATCACCTGCAAAAATATTAATCCACAAAGCCTGAGCAACTAATACTCAGCAAGACTTACCCGTCAACGTGGCCATCTAATGACCGACTCCTAGAATGCAGGGTATTGGTGGAGGTTGATCGGGCATTTGCGAAAATAGCGCTAATATTCCCTTCCAATTTTAGCCAATTAACCGTAGTCATTGTGAATTTACTAAATGTGCCGCTATTCTAAACAATCATGAATACATTACAACAAAACAGAGTGAAATTAGCTTTTTTCATCATAATCCTCTATTTTCATATCGTTGCGGCAGAAAGGAGCAAGTGCTACTCTTAACCACGAGGAGTGGCAATTATAATTGATTTACATCCTGCAGAGAAACCCGAATGACACGACACGTGCACACTCAACTTGAGTCACACGTGGCTACCCTTCGCAACATCGTGACAGTGTTGGCTCAACATCCATCCCTCCAAGGACATGGTCCTCCAGGCGATGCCCTGCATCCCTGTACGGCCCCAAGCCTTTCCCACTAGCACAAACCCAAGAAAAACAGAAATGCGAATTCATCCACCATACTGGTCCGTTCACCCAGAAAAAAGGGATGGCCAATTGTCCAACAAAGCACGGTGAGCTACATCGATTTCCTGGTCCCATATACCAGTATGCACTCGGTACACACCTCAAACTTGACCAATGCAACCGCACCCGACAGGGTTCTCAACTTTTATTCACGATTAAGGTCAACACATTGCTCGATATTTTTCCTTCTTCAATTAAAACACGAGTAGTCTCCATAATACTCGGATGCTACCGAATTCCTGTCCTTTAAGCATCGCATTCTATCGATGGCTCTACCTAAGTGGTCCATAGGAAACCTACTAAGTCATGCAACTAGGTCTTCACGGCAATTTCCTCGAAACCTAATGCACAAACAATTCCTACATCCATAGTGATAAAAGGAAAACTTGTAAAACATAGGTGTGCACCGGGGCTTGCCTTGGTTTGCAGAATAATCAGAGCACTCAAACAAGAAGTTAGTTCCTGCGGGTGCCTCTTCTGGGTTCTCGTTCACCGGCGGAAGTTCCTGGTCGGTTCCTATATGATGAAAGTGCAGTGAAATGTTTAATGAAAGAGTCACAAAGCTTTTATTAAAGGTTAGCTAGGGCTTCATTGTTGGGAATTAGGGTTAGACCGACACTTTGCTTCGAGTATTAATCGTTTTAATAACTGCGACTATTTATCTAGGTTAAAATGAAATTTTTAATTACCTCTCAAGATTATTTTTAATTGATGGTACTCACTGAAATATGAATTTTAAGCTTTGGTTGAGGCCTAGATGAATTTTTTAAATTTTACAATAATTCATCGAAGTTCCTGTTATTGGACTTTATATAATCAGAAACCATATGTAAACCTTGGAATAAAATTATGATATTTTATGGTCTTACCCAGGAGAACCAAATCTACAACTTTGTTTTTGGGGTCTAAACTTTTTACTGACTTCTACAATGTATTTTAGAAAATGGTATTTTAATAGGCAGATTGGGGTATTGTGAAAGTATTATATACAATTTTGTGGTCCTAAAATCCCCATAAAATTCCAGTAGGTGTGTTGTGCCATGAGGAACTTGTAGACCAAATTTCAGACTTAGCACTGCTCTACAACTTGAATTAAAATTCAAAAACAGCAAGGAGTATTTTAATTATTCCTGAAAATGTGTGGTCATTCCATAAAAAGTGTTTTAACAGAAATTTAGTATTAGTCATGAGGTTTCTAAAAAGGTTTGGTTTGCCATTTTTGGAGTAGTATTCCATTTTATGTGAATTTTGTAATTCTGTGGAATTCTCTGGAATTTGAATAATTTGAATTGAACCCGGGCCCGCTAGTCAGTGGCACGAGACAGGGGAGGCGGCTCTAGGGCAGCGCCCGACGGCGCACCACCGACGGTTCTCGCCGGAGGAAGAGTCGGCGGCGGCTTTCATGGTGCCCACCGCACTCAGCGTGAGTCAGAGAGTCCGTTTGATGAAGGAGGGGTGACGGGGCTCACCGGAGATACGCCGGCGACGGTGGACCTATTACGGCAATGGCGGCGGCGGTGTTCCGGCGGCTCGACGGTCGGTGGGTGTCGGGGTTGAGCACTGTGAGCTGCAGTGGAGGTCGGGGATGACGCTGGGCACGGCGAGGATGAGTGAAAGTGGCCGGAAGATAGTCGTCGACGGTGAGGTGGCGGCTCGGCGGTGCTCCGACGATGGCATGGCGATTTCGTCACCGCTGCTTCACCAAAACCAGTGCGGTCAATTGAAACGGAACCAGGGTGACACGAGGGGCGTACCGACGGAAGGAATTGGAGAATCTCTCACCGGTGATGTAGAATTCGACAGGGTGGCGATAATGGCGGTGCGGCGGCGCTCCGAGAGTGAATTGCCGGAGTTGGCTAGGGTTTCAGCTTTGGAACGGTTAATTGGGTGTGGGAGGGTGTAGTGGGTGATCTCGTGCGCGTTAGAGGAGCTCGGTTGGCGTCGGATTGAAGTGGGGTGCTCGGTCGGCGTGGGAGCTCGGGTGGCGGCAATGGCGATGACAGTGAGGAAGAAGAGCGAGGAGGAGCGGGGAGGAAGAATAAAACCGATGGTTGAACGATTTGAAGTGCACTGAGTCGGTTTGCGGTACACGGGCAGTTGGCCGGACGGCATTGCAGCGGCGTTCTCGGGGCGAATTTAATCGGGCGGCCGGCTACGGTGAGGGCGGTCGCCGGTTCCCGTACGCGGGTAGGTCGCCGACCGAGCGGAGCAGCGGTGTTCGCGGAGGATCATCAAGTCGGCACGTCGGGCTAGCTCGGCTTTAGGCGGCTAGGGGCGTAGGGTGGCGCTCCGGCGGGAGAAAACGGCATGGGCGCCGCTGTCTTCGGCAGCCCGGGTACAGTACTCGTCTGACAACAGAGAGAAAAGAAACAGAGCCGTGCAGAAGGAAAGGAGGAAGGAAGGAGAAGAATAGGGTAGGGTTTAAAATTTGAATTCCAAATTTTCTTGAAGTTTCACTAATTTGGTTGGATGACTAGGAATGAAAAGGAAATACATCTTGAATTCTTGAATTTCTAATTTGAATTTGAATCTTCAATGCAATTTCGAATTTCTTTTATTAATCGTTGCCTCATGTCTATTGTTTACATCCCCGACACAATTAGGTTTTCGATTAGACCGTTCCGGAACTTAAGCCAAGGTTTGATCAACAATGAAATCCGATAACCCTAGGTCCCGTTTACCCCCACTACTCAATCTACTCGACAATTAGGGTTTCGATGAATGGGTTACGGAAGTTCGACCCTATCCGCGCCTGTCGGCGTTCGTCGTGGCCGATGAGTAATTAGTATCGTGGAGTGCGTGTTTTGGTTCGGATGGTTCGCGAGAGGACACAAGGATTTATACTGGTTCGGGCAACGTGCCCTACGTCCAGTTCGATGAGGCTGCTCGTGTTACTCGCGACAGTTTGTAGAAGGGGGGTTACAAACGGGCGAGAGAGGGACGAGCTCCCAAGTCTCTGGTGTTCTACGTGTGGTGGGAGGTTATGTTCGCGTGTAGCCTAATGTTCAGCTTGCTCTACGTCGTTCTCCCGCCTCCCCCTTTTATACTGCAAGGAGGGAGGTGGGCGTACAGAGGGTCGGCGCGAGGGAGTGGGCGACGGCATGGCCGTGCGTCCTGTAGGCCGCGCTGTTGACGCCTCAGACTCCGTGCCGGCCGCTGTGGATGACGTCGCAGATACGACATGCTTCTCCGGTCGGTGGCGCCACAGGAATGGCCGTCAATGAGGGAAGTCTTTTCAGCATGGTGGAGCGTCCTCCGACGAGGGGTTGGAGGAGAGAAGGACCAGTCGCCGTTGCTTCCGTACCTGGTCAGAATGTCAATCGTGGCTGTTCCGTCCCGGTAGAAGGGATGGGCTTTGACGGGGGTCGTTCGCATAGTGACGGCCTTGCCCTCACTGTGCGACGTGGGCGGTTATCGCCCACTTGTACGGGGGGCTTCGGTAGCCACGGGAGTCGTTGAGCTTTTATTACTCAACTACTCAGTGCCAATCGCCTTTGTTGCGGTAGGCGGCGCTCCCGACCCCTGAGGGTCGGGAGGGAGCGATTCGCCCGACCCCTGGGGTCGGGCGAGGCGGGCTCTGGCACGAGCTCCCGACCCCGTCATGGTGAGGTCGGGTGCCTGAGTCGAGCGGCGGATGATCCGACCCCGGTCGGGGGGGGGTCGGGCGAGGCGGACCCGTCTGTGGACCCGAGCCACTGTACGCGCATCGTGGCATAGAGGTCGGGCGAGACGGAGGTCGCTCACAGCTTTATACGTAAAGCAGTCGGAGGGCCGGTAATACCGGTCATCACCGGTATTGACCCTCAACAGTAGCCCCCGAGCGAGGTCCGACCCTCCACATAAGAGGGGTCGGGCGTCGCTTTAATCGGAGGTGGTTGTAGAAGCGTTTCCTCCGGTAAGGGGCGCGCGCGAGCGCGCACCTTACAGGTGTAGCCCCCGAGCGAGGTCTGATCCTTTCTCGGGATCAGGCGTCGCTTAAGTCGGGAGGAAGAGCGATCGTGGTGATCTTTTGTTTATGCTGTAAGGGGCGCGCGCGAGCGCGCACCTTGCAGGTGTAGCCCCCGAGCGAGGCCTGGCCCCCTCAGGGGCCGGGCGTCGCTCAGGTCGGGAGAAGGAATTTTCGTTCGCGAGAGCGAACTCATCCTTGGGACTTAAGGTTCTGCGACCCTGCGTTGGATCTCTTTTTGCGATTCCGTCCCCGAGTCCTCTGCTCGTCGCAGTGACCGGTCGGGGGTTCGGTTCGTCTTTGTATCGTACCTCCAGCGCGTCCGTCCGCCGGACGAGGAGGTTGAGCCGAGCCACGCCTTACCTCGATGGCCGAGGCGTGACGCTCATCGAGCTGCTAACGGGCAAGTTCAAGTGGAGCCCCGGGATCCCTTCGGGGGGATCCCAGCCGAACCGGCTGGCGGTTAGCCCCAATATTCCTAGTCGCCATCCCACGTGGTTCTCAGATGACGTTCGATAGGCTTCTGAGGGCTCGTTGCCTCTCTGCGGGGAGATACCCGTGGGTCGGATCGGACCGGGACTCGAACGCGAATCGTGATGCCCCTGGGCGGTCGGCCGCCTGGGGGTACTGGCCGCTAGCGGACCCATCACTCTTCACCCCTCACTCTGTTTTTGCCCTGAGCGGCTGTCGAACCCGTTCGCTGGGCCAGCCTTCGAACTCTTTGGGCCGTCGGGGCATGTTTCAGCCCATGTGTTTTCCTTACCTGGGCGGGCCTGGCCCGATAAGTCGAACCGTCGCTCGTTATCACGAAGTTACCTGAGCTGGCCCGGCCTGATAAGTCGAAGCGTCGCTCGGCGGCGTGCGGTGGCGCTCGATCCGGCGGAGCCTGCAGGCGTGAGCAATAAAACGTGACGAGACGTTTACCTGCCTCACCTGGCGCGGGCGTGAATGGGGCGCGCTGCTCAAGGGGGCGCGCCGCGGGCGTCGTCGTCTCGGCCGAGTCTATATAAACGGACCCGCGGGCTTCGTCTGTTGCACTTACGCTTTCTGCCTCCTCGAGCTTCCGCTGTCTTGCGCACTTTGCTCCCAAGCCCTTTCGCCTTCCTTTGTCCTCGCCACTCCCGAGTCCCCCACAGCTATTCACTTCGCCCATCTTCGATGGCGTCTTGGGGGAAGTCCGACGTGCGGAGCATCCGCCTAGAGGGCCTGGTGAGGCGCGGCCTCCTCCGCGCGCGCACGGCGGCGGCGGAGTGGCTGGTGCCGGGCGACGAGACGCTGCCATCCCCGCCGGATGGTTACATCGTTTCGTTCGCGCCGTTCCATGAGCGCGGGTTCGGCGTCCCTGCGCATCGGTTCTTCCGGGGGCTGCTACACTACTACAACATCGAGCTGCAGCACCTCAACCCCAACGGGATCCAGCACATCGCCCTCTTCGTGGCGTTGTGCGAAGGATTCTTGGGGATCGAGCCCCATTTCGACCTCTGGCGGCATTTCTTCGCCGTCAGCTTGCTGAAGGCGGAGCGTGGGCCGGCGCCGATCGGGTGCGCCGGCATCCACCTTCGCGGCAACCGCTCCGCCGACTACGTTTCGGTGAAGCTGAGGACTTCCCACAGGGGCTGGCACGGCCAATGGTTCTATCTCAAGAACGACACCGCCGGTCCCCTGCGGGAGTTCACGGGGCGGGTCTTCCCGGTGGCGCCCGAGTCCTGGCGATGGGGTCCTCCGAAGAGGGAGCAGACGATGCTGGATGGCCTTCTCGCGGCCATCGCGCAGCTGAAGGAGGCGGGCGTGCGCGGTGCTGGGGTCATCGCGGAGTACCACGCCCGCCGCGTCCTTCCGCTGGTGGCCCGCCCGCTCCGTCTGGATCAGATGGGGCCCGGCGTGGACGCGGAGGAGTCGGTGATGGCGGGAGCTCCCCCCTCCGAGTCGGAGCTCAAGCAACGCCTGAAGGAGACCCTCCTCCCGGAGGAGGCCGACGTCGACTTGGACGACCATCCTCGGGCCCTTCCGTGGCCCGGGAGCATCCAAATTGTAAGTTCTCCCCATCCTTAGCTTGTAGATCGTCTTTTTTCTTTTCTAGAGTCGATATTGATTATTTTGATGTGTGCCAGGAGGGCCTGGTCTTCCGCCGATCCCTCGTCCCCGTCCCGGAGGATGCCGCGGCCAGGGAGGCGAACCGCCTCGCCGCCGAAGAGCATAAGCGGAGGAAGGACGCCGCGAAGGCGAAGAAGGCGGCGAAGCTCCAGAGGCGCGGTCGCCGCCAGGGGTCGGAGGAGGAGAGCGACGACGACGACGACGAGGAGGAGGAGGAGGAGGAGGTCGGCCCCCGTCAGGGGGGTCAGGGGCCGAGCGGGTCGCGCCCGCCGGCCCAAGTGCTGACATTGGAGCCCCCGAGGTCGGAGCCTCGGGGGCCGAGCGGGTCGCGCCCGCCGGTGGAAGAGAGGAGGCCCGAGGCTCGGAG
The DNA here is from genome assembly GCA_001182835.1 of Oropetium thomaeum. NCBI lineage: Eukaryota > Viridiplantae > Streptophyta > Magnoliopsida > Poales > Poaceae > Oropetium > Oropetium thomaeum. The sequence continues at coordinate 1,423,859 of LFJQ01000039.1, forward strand.
GCCGGAGGCCTCGGGGTCGGGCCCCCGGGGTCCGGCTGCGACGCGCCCACAGGAGGAGCCACCGAGGTCTGAGCCTCGGGGGTCGGAGGCGACGTCGAGTCGCGCCCCGGCCGTGCCCGCCACGGGGTCCGCGACAGTGGGAGCGGCGCCAAGGACGCCGACGCCGGCGGGGCCGTCGGCCGGCACGCCCCCGAGCGGGAGGGCGGCGCCCACGGCTGCCCCGGGGGAGCCGGCGGCAGCGCGGGCGAGCGAGAAGCGCCCCCGCCCTTCGGAGGGGCAGTCGGATCCGACCCCCAAGCGTCGTCGGGGGATGGCCACAGGGTAAGTAGTTTTGATTCTTTCTTTCTTTTCTTTAAGTGTCCTGCTCACCGCCACTCGCTCGTTGTGCAGGGTCGGAGGGATGGTCCTGGCGTTGGCCACGGCGCCCAAGAAGGCGCTTGCGCGGCGCCCGTCCGCCGGTGCGCCAAGGGCCGGTGACGCGGAGTCATCGGCGGCTGGTGAGGCCAGGGCTGTGGAGCCCCCGCGCGCGGTGGCGACGGCCGTCGAGGCGGCGCGGCCCGCGGAGCAGGAGGTGGTGGCGACGGAGCCGGTGCGGGCGGAGGCGATGGTGGTGGCGCCGCGGGAGGCGGCAGAGGGCGCGGGCACCAGCGGGCCTGCGGCCGCCGTGGTACCAACGGCCCCCGTGGCCGAGGGGTCGGCGTCGGGGGGCGCCGCGGTGGGGTCCGTAGACCAGGCCCTCCAAGAGGAGCTTTCGGAGATGGTCGCGTTGGACAATATCGCGGCGTCACTCCGACATCGCCTCTCGAGGGGTCTCAGGAGGTGCCAGGCACTCGAGCGGCAGCTTATCGCTGCTCGCGGCGCGGCGGCGGATGCCCAGACCCGGGAGGAGTCCGCGGTCGGCCGACTCCGGGGGGCGGAGGAGGAGGCCCGCGTTTTGAGGGAGGAGCTGGAGTCCGCCCACCAGGCTCGCAACGCCGTCACCGTGGTGGCGGTGGAGAGGAGCCAGCAGGTGGGCGAGCTTCGGGCGGTGCTCCGGAAGGAGAGGGAGGCGAGGATGGAGGCCGAGGGCGTGGCCGTCGGCCTGGGAGCGGAGCTGTCCGACGCCCGGACAGCGGTGAAGAAGCTTCAAAAGGCGGTGGCGGGTATGTGGTACCCTTTCTCCTTTGCTCTTTTTAGCTTTCTTTTCCTTAGGCAGCGTGATCTGACCATCGGACGATGTGTGCAGCGCTCACGGAGCAGGTGGAGGAGCGCGCACGGGAGGCGTCAAGGGAAGCACTGCGCCGAGGCGTCCACCGGGCATTCGCTATCGCCCGGTCTCATTATTCCAGCATCGCGCTGGACTTAATGAGTCAGGGGTTCGCGCCCGGGTACACCGACGCGGAGCTGGACGAGATTGAAGATGAAGTCGCCCCCTTGGCGCACGCTCTGGCGGCGAGGATAGAGGAGGAGGATCGCCCCCTGACCCCGGAGCACGAGAGGCCCCCGACTCCAAAGCAGGAGCGGACCCCCGCCCCCGAAGAGTAGGAGTAGATTAGTTAGTATGTATCTAGGGTGTCCGAGGCCGAAGCGCCCGGACAGCTTATAAAAACAAGTTTTTGTATCACAAGTGATTTTGACCTCGGCGGCCCGTTTCCTTATCACTTGCGTGAAAAAGCGCTCAGTCCCTCACTCGTCCGTTTATGTGTCCCCAGAGAATCGTAGGTCGTAGACAGGATCGACACTTAGTTTTTGCCGGTGAGCGACGTTGCCGTAGCCTTTCGCAGGCGGTAGGCGTTTCGCAGTCCGACCGACTCGACTTCGTGTTTCTCCTATCCACGACCTATCTTCTCTGAGTCTTAAACGTTAGGTGGGGGGCCGAGGCTCGGTGCAAAACGTAAGTCGCGGATAGGATCGATCGTTAGCTTGACTGGTGAGCGTTGTGGCCATAGCCCCCGTGGGTTCGTTAGCACTTTCGCGGTCCGACCAGTTCGATCTCAAGCTTTCCTATCTTTGACTTACTTGTTTTTGCACAAGTTTTTTGAAAACATGCGAGGGTCGGGCCGCGCACGTATTGCACATGGAATACATGCGCGCACCTTGCAGGTGTTGAGCCCCCGAGCGTGGTTGGACCCCTGCGCAGCAGGGGTCGGACGCTGCTCGGGGGGTGTGGAAAACAGACAAGCTACGAGTTTTAGGGATAGAAACGACGTAGCTGTTCGATGTTCCAGGCGTTGTTGAACTCTTGTCCGTCCGCGGTCTGCAGCTTGTAGGTGCCGGGTCGGAGAACCTTGGCGACGATGTAAGGCCCCTCCCACGGCGGCGATAACTTGTGTCGTCCTTGGCTGCTGGTGACGCGACGAAGGACGAGGTCGCCGACGTTGAACGCTCGCTCCCACACGTTCCTTCCATGGTACCGGCGTAGTGCTTGCTGGTACTTGGCGGATCGGAGGAGCGTCACGTCTCGGGCCTCGTCGAGCCGATCCATCGCATCTTCGAGGGACGTCTGGTTCCCTTGGTCGTCGTACGCCTTCACCCTCGGAGCACCGTAGTCGAGATCGGTTGGTAGGACGGCTTCGGAGCCGTATACCATGAAGAAAGGGGTAAACCTCGTGGCCCGACTAGGGGTCGTCCGCAGGCTCCAGAGTACGGCAGGGAGCTCGGCTGCCCACCGACCGCTGAATTGCTTCAGGCGGTTGTGGATCCGAGGCTTCAATCCCTGCAAAATCATACCGTTTGCGCGCTCGACCTGCCCGTTCGTCCGGGGGTGCGCTACGGCTGCCCAATCGACACGGATATGGTAGTCGTCGTAGAATTTAAGGAATCGCTTTCCTGTGAACTGCGTACCGTTATCCGTGATGATGGAGTTTGGTACTCCAAAGCGGTGAATGATGTCGAGGAAGAATTCGACCGCTTCTTCTGGTCGGATCCTTGCAACCGGTCGGGCTTCGATCCATTTGGTGAACTTGTCGACGGCCACCAAAAGATGGGTGTAGCCCCCGGGTGCTTTCTTGAGTGGTCCGACCAGGTCGAGTCCCCAGACCGCGAATGGCCATGTGACGGGGATGTTCTGCAGCGCCTGTGCCGGCAGGTGGGTCTGCCGGGCGTAGAACTGGCAGCCTTGGCAGGTGCGCACGATATGCGCAGCGTCGTTGACGGCTGTTGGCCAGTAGAATCCTTGTCGGAAGGCGTTCCCGACCAAGGTCTTGTGCGCCGCGTGGTGTCCGCAGACCCCACCGTGGATGTCTTGCAGCAGCAGCTTTCCCTGTTCAGTCGGGATGCAGCGCTGCAAAATCTTGGTGAGGCTTCTTTTGTAGAGTTCCCCATTGATAATGACAAAGGACTTGGCTCGACGCGCGATGCGTCGAGCTTCCGTCCTGTCTGTGGGGAGTTCTCCTCGGACGAGGCAGTCGAGGTATGGGGTCCTCCAATCGTTCGGAGGGCCCGGCCCCGATGCGGGTGCCTCGTCTATCTCCATGACGTCGGGTCCTGGAGGTGCGGGAGTCGATCCGACCCTTTCGCCTGGGGTCGACTCGTTGCCGACCCCTTTAGGGTCTTTGAATCGGATCGACGGTTGGCTTTGGTCGTGGGAGAAGACCTCTGGCGGGATCTGACCCCGGCCTGCCGCCATTTTCGCGAGGGAGTCAGCTTCCTCGTTCTGCAGTCTCGGGACATGCTTGAGTTCGAGACCGAAGAACTTGTGTTCGAGCTTGCGTACCTCTTGGCAGTACGCGTCCATGACATCGCTGTGGCAGGTTGACTCCTTCATGACTTGGTCGACGACGAGTTGGGAGTCGCCTCGAACTTCGAGACGTCGGATCCCCAACTCGTCGGCGATCTTGAGCCCATTGATGAGCGCTTCGTATTCCGCCATGTTGTTGGAGGCGGGAAACTGGAGTCGGATTGCATACCTCATGCGTACCCCCATGGGGGAGACGAGGATGAGTCCGACCCCTGCTCCTGCGCGCATCAACGAGCCGTCGAAGTAGAGGACCCAGTACTCTTGGTCGACGGGGGCAGTGGGGAGCTGGACCTCGGTCCACTCCGCCACGAAGTCGGCCAAGGCCTGGGACTTGATCGCTGTACGAGGGGCGTACGTGATTCCCTCGCCCATGAGCTCGAGAGCCCATTTCGCGGCCTTCCCCGTCGCGTCGCGGTTTTCGACGACCTCACGCAAGGGGGAAGAGGTGACCACCGTTACCGGGTGCGACTCGAAGTAGTGTCTGAGCTTTCTCTTGGCGAGGACGACGCCGTAAAGAATTTTCAGTATCTGGAGATACCGAGTCTTTGTGTCAGACAAGACTTCGCTCACGAAGTAGACGGGGCGTTGAACCTTGAGGGCGTGGCCCTCCTCCCTTCGCTCTACGACCAAAGCAGCGCTGACGACCTGAGTCGTCGCGGCGAGGTAGAGTAGGAGTGGCTCTTTCGGGGTCGGGGGCACCAGGACCGGTGGCTTGGACAGGATAACTTTTATCCTATCGAGAGCCTCCTGTGCCTCGGGTGTCCATTGAAATCGGTCGGATTTCTTCAGGAGCTGGTAAAGCGGGTGAACGCGCTCTCCGAGGCGTGAGATAAAACGGCTTAGCGCCGCCAAGCACCCGGTCACGCGTTGCACTCCCTTCAAGTTCTGGATCGGACCCATCCGGTTGATGGCTTCGATCTTCTCCGGGTTGGCTTCGATGCCACGCTCGGAGACGATGAATCCGAGCAGCATCCCCCTCGGGACCCCGAAAACACATTTTTCGGGGTTGAGTTTGATGCCGTTTGCTCGGAGCTTGGTGAAGACGCGTTCCAGGTCATCGACGAGCTGGTCGGTCTTTTTGGACTTGACTACGATGTCGTCCACATAGGCTTCGACGATGTCTTCGATGAGCTCGTCGAAGGTTCTGATCATGCAGCGCTGATACGTAGCGCCTGCATTCTTCAGTCCGAACGGCATCGTGACGTAGCAGTACGAGCCGAACGGCGTGATGAAGGACGTCGCGAGCTGGTCGGACTCCTTCATCGGGATTTGATGGTACCCGGAATACGCATCAAGGAAGCATAGGGTTTCGCACCCCGCGGTTGAGTCGACTATCTGATCGATTCGTGGCAAAGGAAACGGATCCTTTGGACACGCTTTGTTGAGACTGGTATAGTCAACGCACATTCTCCATTTCCCGCTCTTTTTTCGTACAAGAACGGGGTTGGCTAACCAGTCGGGGTGATACACTTCCTTGATGAAGCCGGCTACCAGGAGTTTGGCGATCTCTTCCCCGATCGCTCTGCGCTTCTCTTCGTCAAAGCGGCGCAGGCGTTGCTTGACCGGGCGAGAACCCGGCCTGATGTGCAAGGCATGCTCGGCGACTTCTCTCGGAATGCCTGGCATGTCCGAGGGTTTCCACGCGAAGATGTCGATGTTCGCGCGGAGGAAGTCGACGAGCACGCTTTCCTATTTGGGGGAGAGAGAAGTCCCGATCTTCGCCGTCTTGCCGTCGGCATTGTCGAGGCAGAGCTGGATCTCTTTGACGCCCTCCGCGGGCTCAAAGGACCCAGCGCTGCGGTTGGAGTCGGGGGCGTCCTCGGTGACTTGCTGACGGATGACGGCGAGCTCCTCCGTCGCCACGGTGGCAGAGGCGAGCTCACCAGTCTCCGCCTCGCATTGGTAGGCGTGCTGGAAGGACGTCCCGACGGTGATCACCCCCTTCGGCCCAGGCATTTTGAGCTTGAGGTAGGTGTAATTGGGTACGGCCATGAACTTGGCGTAGCATGGCCGTCCCAGTATGGCGTGGTAGGATCCGTGGAATCCTACCACCTCGAAGGTGAGAGTCTCCGTTCTGAAATTGGACGGAGTCCCGAACGTGACGGGCAAATCGATTTGCCCGAGGAGAATAGCTTGTTTCCCAGGGACGACGCCATGGAAGGGTGCACCGGTCGGGCGAATGCGCGCCCGGTCGATGCCCATGGCGTCGAGGGTCTCGACGTAGAGGATGTTGAGGCCGCTGCCTCCATCCATAAGCACCTTGGAGAGGCGCTTGGTGCCGATGATAGGGTCTACCACCAACGGGTACTTGCCTGGTTGCGGTACGTGGCTGGGGTGGTCTGACCGGTCGAACGTGATCGGAGACTCCGACCACTTGAGGAACGACGGGACGGCGGGCTCGGCTGCGAACACCTCACGGCGCTCCAGCTTGGCCCGACGTCGGCCACCGTGTGGCGCCGGCCCAGAGACGATCATAAGGCAGCCGTCCGTCTCCGGGAAGTTGTCATCGCCGTCGGCGGCGTCGACGTCGTTGCTGGTGTCATCGGGAGCCTGTCTGGGCTTGCCTTTCGGCTTGCTCTTCTTGGCCTCCTCGGCCAGGAACTTCTTCATCAGCGAACACTCTTTGTATAAGTGTTTCACTGGGAAGGCGTGGTTGGGGCACGGCCCGTTCCACTTCTTTTCGAAGTGGTCCGGGGTGTCCTCCGTGGGTGCCTTGGCACCCTTGCGATCCGCGGCAGCGACCATCCGTTCCCCGGACGGACGCGGCCGATTCTTCTTCTTCTTCTTGCTCGGGGGGTCGGAGGAGCCTCCGCCGGCTGTCTCGACCCGCTTACCTTTGGCGTCTTGGGCGCGATCGAAGATCGCACCCACCGCCTCCTCGCCAGAGGCGAAGCTGGTCGCGATGTCCAGCAACTCTCTGGCGGTCCGGGGACTCTTGCGCCCTAGTTCGTGAACTAGGGATCGACAGGTCGTCCCGGACAGGAATGCGCCGATGACATCGACGTCACCGACGTCCGGCAGCTCATTGCATTGCCGGGAGAAGCGCCGGATGTAATCCTGGAGCGACTCTCCCGGTTTCTGCCGGCAGTTCTTGAGGTCCCAGGGGTTTCCTGGGCGGTTGTAAGTCCCCTGGAAGTTTCCAACGAAAACCTCCTTGAGGTCAGACCAGCAAGTGATCTGGTTGGCGGGGAGATGCTCGAGCCACGTCCTGGCCGAATCGGCCAGATACAGTGGCAAGTTGCGGATGATGAAATCGTCATCCTCCGCGCCCCCAGCCCGGCATGCAAGGCGATAGTCCTCGAGCCACAGGCCAGGGTTGGTTTCCCCCGCGTACTTTGGCACGTTGGCCGGGGGTCGGAAGCGCCGCGGAAATGGCGCGCTCCGAATGTGAGGACTGAAGACCCTCGGCCCCGGAGCGTCCGGGCTAGGGCCTCGATCCTCATCGTTGTCGTAGCGTCCCCCTCGACGCGGATGACGCGATCGGGAGGTGCCATCGTCGAACTCCAGGCGGCGCCGCCGCGCATCCAGGGTGGCGCGGGCGTCCCTGTTCGTCCCCAGACGACCGCGGACGGAGGCTTTCGCCGTGCCATCCGCTGCTGGGGGAGTCTGGTGGACAGACGTGTTCTGGGCACGTTGTCCACGCAGACGCGACAGCGAGCTCTCAGCTTGCTGCACTGCCGCGCGCTCAAGTAGCGCCTCAGCCTCGTGCTGGGCGCGTCGGGCTTCCGGCGTGATAGGCTCGGGGAGGCCCCTGAGCAATGCCGCCGCCGCGGCCAGGTTCTGGCTCGCCCGTGGGAAGCGCGGGCGGCCATCGTCACGACTTGCGACTCGTAAGTCGTCAGTGCGGGTGTGTTCACTGGACTCGCTGTGAGCGAGCTCGTGATCAATCGCCGCACGCTCCTAATCCAGCCGACGCTGGACCTCCAGGAGTTCCTTCCTCCGTGCGCGCAGTCGTTCTGACTGCACGTCACGGGGTGGGGTCCCGTCCTGCGGGCCAGAAGGCTCCGCAGGGCGTTCGCCCTCCGCAGCGGGAAGATCTTCTGCTCGTATCATGAGGCACTCTCGTGAGGGGTGGCGACTCCCCTCAATGCACCCCGCGTCGGAGCCTTCGCTCGACGCTCCATCCAGGAGGTCGAAGAAAGACTCGGACGCGCAGCCCACCATAGCCACGAACTCGTTGTTCGTGGTGCATGGAGCTGGGAGCGTTGACGCCCGGGACATCGTGCCATCGAGAGGCGACGCACGCCCGGGGTCAAGCGAGGCAACCGGTGGTGCCGCTGCACCGGCCAGTGCCAAAGCGCCATCGGAGATGGCGACGAAATCGAGGCTCCCGAAACGCACGTGTGTGCCGGGAACCCAGGTGCTTGCGCGGCTAGCCATCCGAACAAAGAGAGGGGTTTGACGAAAACACGCACAAAGAACCCCTACCTGGCGCGCCAACTGTCGGCGTTCGTCGTGGCCGACGAGTAATTAGTATCGTGGAGTGCGTGTTTTGGTTCGGATGGTTCGCGAGAGGACACAAGGATTTATACTGGTTCGGGCAACGTGCCCTACGTCCAGTTCGATGAGGCTGCTCGTGTTACTCGCGACAGTTTGTAGAAGGGGGGTTACAAACGGGCGAGAGAGGGACGAGCTCCCAAGTCTCTGGTGTTCTACGTGTGGTGGGAGGTTATGTTCGCGTGTAGCCTAATGTTCAGCTTGCTCTACGTCGTTCTCCCGCCTCCCCCTTTTATACTGCAAGGAGGGAGGTGGGCGTACAGAGGGTCGGCGCGAGGGAGTGGGCGACGGCATGGCCGTGCGTCCTGTAGGCCGCGCTGTTGACGCCTCAGACTCCGTGCCGGCCGCTGTGGATGACGTCGCAGACACGACGATGCTTCTCCGGTCGGTGGCGCCACAGGAATGGCCGTCAACGAGGGAAGTCTTTTCAGCATGGTGGAGCGTCCTCCGACGAGGGGTTGGAGGAGAGAAGGACCAGTCGCCGTTGCTTCCGTACCTGGTCAGAATGTCAATCGTGGCTGTTCCGTCCCGGTAGAAGGGATGGGCTTTGACGGGGGTCGTTCGCATAGTGACGGCCTTGCCCTCACTGTGCGACATGGGCGGTTACCGCCCACTTGTACGGGGGGCTTCGGTAGCCACGGGAGTCGTTGAGCTTTTATTACTCAACTACTCAGTGCCAATCGCCTTTGTTGCGGTAGGCGGCGCTCCCGACCCCTGAGGGTCGGGAGGGAGCGATTCGCCCGACCCCTGGGGTCGGGCGAAGGCGGGCTCTGGCACGAGCTCCCGACCCCGTCATGGTGAGGTCGGGTGCCTGAGTCGAGCGGCGGATGATCCGACCCCGGTCGGGGGGGGTCGGGCGAGGCGGACCCGTCTGTGGACCCGAGCCACTGTACGCGCATCGTGGCATAGAGGTCGGGCGAGACGGAGGTCGCTCACAGCTTTATACGTAAAGCAGTCGGAGGGCCGGTAATACCGGTCATCACCGGTATTGACCCTCAACAGCGCCTTAGTCACTTTCCACCCGTTTTGCATGAATGTTGCCGTGCTCTTTTCTCTCTTCAACTCAAATTAACAAAGTAGCAATAGTTAAAATTGGCAACAACGATTATAACTTATTTTAGTTACGAATTAGTAATCCTTTTATTTAATTCCCCTCGACCTTCTTAATTGACACGGAACGGTTTTAATTCTTTATTTTTAACACCATAGACTTGCTCATTTATCGGATTGATCAAGTTTAAATTTTTGAGGTGTCACAAGTGCATTTTGGAGTGAATGAACCGAGTAATTTCCTATTTTTCGTTGAGTGGTGGAATGATTCATGTATGAAAAACATTATCAAAGTTCCAGTAGTACGAATAATGCTTTTTTCATTGCATTGTAGAATGGCATCACGGAGGGAGGGTGATTCCATTTGGGAGCATGGGCAAAACACGTACCCTGGATTTGTCTGCAAGTATTGCAAGGCAGCGAAGAAAGGCGGTGGTGCGACGAGGTTTAAGCAACACTTGGCAGGACGCGACAGCAATGTGGTGCATTGCAATCATGTGCCTACGGATGTTCGTGAATATTTTCGTCGTGAGCTTGATCGAACTTCCGGTCGGAGGAAGGAGAAGCAACTAGCAACCTTATGAAGTGAAGAAATAGCTGCGGAAGGTAATGTGAGGTCTGATGAAGATGATGAGCTGCAACGTGCCCTACATGAGTCGCGAGAGGAAGAATCACATGTGAGACAGGCTCGAGAGCGGGGTGGGCAATATGAGCGAGGTGGTGGAAGTGGAGCTAGTGGAAGTGGAGGTGGTGGTAAAAGTGGTGGAGTCATGGGCGCGTTGAGGAGATGATGTCTCACTCTCAGAGAGGTAGTAAAGGTGGGAAGGAACCCATTCAAACAAGAATTGACACCGGGCCGTGGACAGCTAAAAGTAAGATTGCCAAGACGGTAATTGGTAGGGCTTGGTGAAAATTTTTCCACACTGAAGCTGTCGCTGGAAGGAAGGCCGACAGTCCTTACTTCGTATCCGCCATTAAGGAGACATAAAGATGGGGTAAGGTTATTGTATTGCGTATAAAGTGATACTTATTTTGTGTTGATCATTCTCATATATTGTATTTTCATAGGCGAAGGCATCGAAAGTCCATGTGGCAGAGACATTGATGGCAAGTATTTAGATGAGAACTACGCAGACATATTGAAGCAATTTGCACGGTTCAAACTAGATTGGCCGTTGCATGGTGTTACAATCATGTTGATTCATGGACGGGTCCAACAGGGATGAGCCTAATTAACTTCATTATTTATTACAACGGGATAGTGTTTTTCCACAAGTCAGTCGATGCCACGGGCCGCAGCCAAGATGCACAATACCTTCTGAAGGTGAGTTCGTTGCTGTAAAGATTTGAAACGTTTGTTTGTGACTGAAATGCTAATTTTTGCATGCAAACTGTAAGAAATGACCAAAGTGGTTGAAGACCTTGGTCCAGGTAATATCGTTCAAATCATAACCGATAATGGCTCGAACTACAAGAAAGCAGCCAAGCTTCTTATGAAAAAATATGTAATTGTATGACAGCCATGTGTAGCCCATACAATTAATCTTATGCTGAAGGCAATAGGTGATTTTCCAGAATACAAAGCTATGTTTGAGAGTGCTCGGAAGATTTCGCGTTGGCTTTACAACCACAACCAATTACATTCAATGATGAGAAAAGCTATTGGTGGCGAGCTGATAAGATGGAATGCTACTCGATTTTGGAACTAATTATATGTTCTTAGAAAGTATGCTTCGACGTAGAGATAAGTTTATGTCCTCGATGGGATCACAATCATTTTTGGAGAGTCGTTTCAGCAACACTGATATTGGATGATTTGCTCATTCATGTCTCAGTAATATAACATGGTGGGATACATGAGCCATGTGGTTAGATCTGTTGAACCACTTTATGAATTCCTACGCTTTGTGGATCAGGATAAGGTTCTAAATTTGAGTGAGATACTTCTAAGGTACAACATGGTGCGTAACAAATATGAGAGTATATTTGGAGCTAATCCACCGGAGTTTACACGTTCTGTTTCATATTTCAGCACAATGGTAGTGTATGTTCGGCGGTGATACACCCAATCTGCAGAAATTTGTTTTACGCCTTGTATCACAATGTTGTTCATCAAGTGGATGTGAGCGTAATTGGAGCACTTTTGCGTTGTCACACAAAGGTTCACAACATGTTATCACATGACAAACTACACAAGTTGGTTTATGTCAACTACAATCTTCGAATCCGACTCAGAGAATCTGGACAATATAGACCAACATATACCATAGATGATGATCCATTCGATCGTCTTATGGAACTTACCCTATATGATTCTTCCAATCCTATTCGAGAATGGATGGAAAGGGCCGTTCAAATGTAGAACCATTACTTGATGAGGACGACGATGATAGTGAAACCCCTCTCCCCTTCCAGCTTGTTCAGGATGATAACACACAGTTGCTAAGGATTGGTCAAGCATCTTCTTTGTCTGAGTGGTCACAACAGCATGTGGGTGACACTCACATAGGTAAGAGGAAAGAACAAAGAAGACCCCGTAAGGAACCATAAAAAAAGCAAAAGAAAATTGTTCAAGAAGAACCAGAGGTGCTCAGTGATGCGTCCACTAACGACAGAGACGAGAGAGTTAGCTCCACATACCAAGAGTCGGGTGATAGTAATTCACGGACCTCATCTGATGATAACGACGATGCAGGCAATGACGACGTAGGCCGTATGGGTGGTTTGGCAGCACAATCCATCTCACCCCTTCGTTTCACAGTATTAACATGTGCCTATTATTTAATATTTTATATTCATCACTAACGATCTTCATATTGTCAAATGAATCATAATTCACCCATGCTACCCAGGATCAGGACCACGGAGCTCCATCTTCACAGAGGACTACTGCGCCTGCGGGTGGAACACGTCAACTGGTGCATATATGTCTCTCCAGTAATATGAGGGCCCAATTAACACAGGTAGTAACTCCTCTTATGGCTACCGTTGTCCTGACATTAGTAGTCAACCACCTACAAGATGGGTCTATCAGTGGCAAAAGCCAAATTGTTATAGAATGTTGGAACATGAATGGGAGACAACTGCCCTGTGGATGGTTCTATTATGGAATGAGTACAGGGCATAATTGATGGCTACTTGTGGCATTGCACTTATGTCAATTCACGAATGTAATGTAGCCTACCATGATTTGAAATAATATTTCAAAAGAGTGAAGATATTTTTCTTCTACATGCTATGTATCATATTATTTGAATAATATATTTTTTATTTATGGACTATGAGCTACGTCATCATTTATATTTTATATTCTATATCTCTGTGTTGTTAATTGCTGTATCAATTAATTAGAAAAGGTAATGCTGAAAATTGTTATTAATTTTTATCTTATTCATAATTTTCTTTCTAAAACCGTAGTTTCATCATAAACCGAGCAGTTTTCGCAATTAAACGGCGATTCCGATTCAAATCTTATTTAAAAATTTGAAATTTGTAATTTCTATGATTTTTAGAACGATAACCACGATTACCGCAATTTTCGCTGATGCGCCGTCAGTCGGTTTGCGCCCACAAAACGGTAAGTTATACCTTGCTCACGATAAGCACAGGGAGGCCATCCGATGTACTGCTACCCTCATTGCTGAGCAAGAGTATTGCTGACACTTTAGGTCAAATCAGGGTCATCATCATTTTTGGACGCGTGCCTCCCACGCCTTCTAGAACACGCAGCTGCCACCGCCGCCGCCGCCGGAAAGATATGCCGGCCACGCCGCTTTTCCAGCCCGCGTCCACCGCGTGGCCCGCCCCGCCTCACCCGCGGCGCCAACAGATATCCCGCCACTGTCTCCGCGTTAAACCGTACTAGCGATTAATTATCCTTTTTTTTAAAATCAACCGAACCGTGTTCCCTTCCTTCGCATCCGTCCTCCGCTAATCTGCGGAAAATATCCATTTTAAACCCTCCCGCAAAAAAATCTCGGCGGAAAATCCCTTCCTCCACCTCCTCGGCAAGGGAAAATAGGGAAGATAGTGAGATACACTAGCCCACACGACCCACGCGCTCCGGGGCTCGCTCCTCTCCCTCTGTCCCTCTCCACCTCCCCGCCTGCCCCTCTCTCTCTCTCTCCTCCCCCGCCCCACCGCTCCTCGCCGCCCCCACCTACCTAGGGTTCAGCCGCCGACCCCCGCCTCCGCCTCGGCGGCCGCTCTCCCGCGCCGCCGCCCTCCCCAGCCACTGGATCCGTCCGGCGCCGAGCCGATCCGGATGGTTCTCCCCACCGTTCCGATCTGATCCGGGTTGCCCGGGCGCCACGATCCGTGGGGGTATTCGGCTGGCGGGCTCAGGCGGAGGCGAGGGTTTCCGAGCCGTCCAAGGGTTCGGATCCGAGGCGGTTTCCCTGCCACAATCCTACTCGGAGGCGCCTGACGCCAGTCGAGCCGAGCCGGTATAAGGCGTCGGGGGGACGGGTCTGCGGATTGTCGTCGTGATCTTCTCATAACCCTCGCGGTTTCGTCGGTGGTGTGGCCGTGAGTTCCTGGTTTCCCGCCGGCGCGAATCAGGTGTCGCCGGGTTTCTGCGTGCTCTCTCGTGTGCCTGGTCTCCATGGCGGCCGGCTGCAGTCCCACGAAGCAGTACGGGATAACTAAGCCGTTGTCGCTACATGGCCCCTCGGAGGCGGATCTCCAGAGGACAGCGGAGTTGGAGAAGGTTCGTAATTGCTTCGGTTTCGCGTATACTGCTGTATTCTCATTTGCCAACGGTTAGTATTTGCTTCAATTTATTGTGTTGGGACTGCGGTAACTGAATGCCTTCTTTTCTCGTATGTTTTCGATATGGATTGCAGTTCTTGGTTGAGGCCGGTCTGTATGAGAGCCCCGAGGAGTCGGCTAAGCGAGAGGACGTGCTGGCGAAGCTTGATCAGGTAACTAGTCTACTTTCCTGCCCCGCTCTAATTACTCCTGCTGCGACTCAGGTAACGAAGATATGATTTTGATACGAAATCTGCTAGGTAACCATATGCCTTTACCTAAGCACAACCTCTGGATTTTGCAGATTCTCAAAGGCTGGGTCAAGCAATTAACTAACCAGAGAGGGTATACTGATCAAATGGTGGAAGAGGCTAATGCCAAACTTTTCACCTTTGGCTCGTACCGTCTAGGGGTAATTTCTGTCATTTCAAGTTTGCCTTTTTGCTCAACTGGCCATGAAGCTTGAACATAGAACAGATTGGTTTAACAGTAATCAATTTGTAATTATTCGTGTCAGTTACATGCTTTCTGTACCTAAGTTATTATTGTTACCTTCCATATTGTGTCTTATTGTGGTAATCACGGTTGAGAGTACTTTAGCATTGTACATTTGTACTTATCTAGGGCAACAGTTCAGATAGTCTGATGCAAGGTAACTATAGATAGTATAAAATAATTTTGTTATATGTTCAGGATTTTTTTTAGTTTTCTTCTTTTGGATGCTAATCTATTCTGCGCCAAAAGAAAAAATTTTCTGTTTCTGGCTTATGATAATCTGCTTTGACAGGTTCACGGACCTGGGGCCGATATTGACACACTTTGTGTCGGACCATCATATGTGAACCGAGAGGTGGTGCTTTGTTTTCTGTTACATGTTTGTATGATTAAGCACAGGATTATACACTTATTGATGTCTTAACATGTGACTGTGTCTTCAGGAAGATTTCTTTATGATACTGCATGAGATATTAGCCCAAACCGAGGATGTGACTGAGCTGCAACCTGTACCTGATGCTCATGTACCTGTTATGAAATTTAAGTTTCATGGAATATCAATTGACCTTCTTTATGCCAGCGTCTCTCTGTTAGTTGTACCAGATGTAAGTTATTTCATAATTATCTTTTCATTTTTATTTGATAGAGTTGTTTATCTGCTGAAGTTATGATTTTCTTTATTACTTTGAAGTATATTGAATTATAATAATGTGAGGCATTCTAATTTAAAGGGTTCTAATATATCAAGACGTTCTGATGTACTTTGTCATGGCTCATGGGTCCTTTATGACTCTTGAATTGATGGTGTTTGTTGTGGAATAGACTTGAAATTTCAACGTCCTGTTATGGGCACGCACCTTGCAGTTAAATATGACTTTTCTTGTTCCATTGTTAAATTGCTAAATCACTTATTAGAGAAGATGGCTATCTTATAACCTATAGTAGTTTTAAGTATTTTTTTTTCTATGCTATTTGTTACTCCCTCCGTATTTAAATTGTTGTTGTTGACTATTAATGTCAACTTTGGCACTTGTCTTATTAAAATTGATAAATATGGTCTATTCTGTTATAATTTGCTTTATCACTAAAGAAATTTTGAACCAGAACTCATAATTTTATATATTTGAACAATTTTTTGAGTAAGATGAATGGTTAAAGCTGATGCTAGAAGTCAACGGCGACTATTTAAATACCGAGGGAGTACTTTACTGTAGTTCAACTGATACTCAATTGTTTTGTTAGCCCTGTTGGTTCTTTGAGCGGTCTTTGTTTACAATTTGGTTTATTGTGTGGAATTTTCTTTTATTTGTAGACTAGATGCTTAGTTAGTTTGGAATAATATTATTTTTTATTAGTCATCCAATACTTTCATATTGTAGCTGTTAGTTTTTTACAAACTCTAGTTTCTGTTGTTGGCATGTCATTTATTAAAATATGAACTTACTGCTGCAGGATTTGGATATCTCTCAAGGGTCAGTGCTTTATGATGTCGATGAAGCAACAGTTCGTAGTCTTAATGGTTGCAGGGTCGCAGATCAAATTCTTAGACTTGTTCCAAACATCGAGGTTACCTTTAGGGATCATTTTCATCTGTGCCTTTTGTTGTGTTTTGTTCGCAACTGTTTCTTATAGTAGAATATCAGATCAGCAATCTATTGATATGTATATTTGCTTGCAGAATTTCCGTACAACATTAAGATGTTTGAAGTACTGGGCAAAAAGAAGGGGTGTTTACTCTAATGTAAGTCTTTATCATACGAAACTTCGCGTTAACTTATGATATTTTGATATTAAATTGTCATTTTCTCCAGGTCACTGGCTTTCTTGGTGGTGTGAATTGGGCTTTGCTGGTTGCACGTGTCTGTCAGCTGTATCCTAATGCTGTGCCTAGTATGCTGGTATCGAGATTTTTTAGGGTTTTTACGCAGTGGCAGTGGCCAAATCCTGTTATGCTTTGCTCCATAGAGGAGGATGAAATCGGTTTCCCTGTATGGGATCCGCGCAAAAATCCTCGGGACAGAAGTCATCATATGCCCATTATAACCCCTGCATATCCCTGTATGAACTCGAGCTATAATGTTTCAACAAGCACACTGAGAGTTATGATGGAGCAATTTCAGTTTGGTAACAAAATTTGCCAGGTATTATATATTATCGACACTGTAGTTGATATCTTCATAGATGTTTTTGCATCCTAACAATGTTCGATATGCTTTTTGATGCAGGAAATTGAAATGAATAAGGCTGGTTGGTCAGCTCTATTTGAGCCTTTTCAATTTTTTGAAGCATATAAGAATTATTTACAGGTTGACATCATTGCTGAGGATGAGGAAGACCTTAGACTTTGGAAGGGATGGGTTGAATCTCGATTGAGGCAACTAACTTTAAAGGTAATATGGTTATTTGCAAATTTTAAGCGTGAGAGTTTTCTGCAAGTTCAGGGGCCTATATATGCTTCAGTAACAGCTAAACTGAGTTGCTTCCTTTGGTGGTTTGTTTGATTTGGGGTAATAAAATGATAGGGAATGGGAGGCCAAAAGTCTTTTGTTATTTTTGTGGGGAATGAAAGTTTGTAGGTCTCCCTCCAATCTATACCTGGTAGGAGGTACAGTAGTTGGATAACTAGTGGATGAAGAATCCTCACTTTCATTATTAAAAACCGTGTAATAGATCCCTATTGAGTTTGCTCCTTCACCTCCCACAGCAAGTCTAACTCCTGCCCAACTTACTTTAACTCTCTTTCCACTTCCCATCGATTGCCAAGTGTACTCCATGTATTTTGGATTTAGTGGGAGTGTATAGGGAAACTGTTGGTTTGGGTTTCAGTGTAATCAGTTTTTATTATACGAAGTAACATAGTCATGTACAATTGAATCACTTTAATCTCCTGGGAACTTCTGGCGGTGCCTAGTTCTTGACATGTTTTCCTATCAAGCAGCCCTGTAATGACTTTTATAGTATGAAATATTGTCCTTTCTTTTTTTATGTCCTGGACTTGTGACATTTGTCTTTGGTGTTGACCAGATTGAACGTGATACATATGGAATGTTGCAGTGTCATCCGTACCCCTATGAGTATGCAGATCCTTCTAGACAATGTGCTCATTGTGCTTTTTTCATGGGCTTGTCGCGGAAAGTAGGTGTGAAGATACAAGAAGGTCAGCAGTTTGATATTCGTGGAACTGTAGATGAGTTTAGACTTGAAATAGGCATGTATTTGTTTTGGAAGCCTGGGATGGAGTTAGCTGTTTCTCATGTTCGGAGGAAGCAGATCCCAGCTTATGTGTTTCCTGAGGGTCATAAGAGATATCGCCCTCCTCGACATGTGAGCAATCAGCAGCAGTCTGAATCTGATAAAAACGACAATGAAGTGGGCACAATGACTGAATCTCCAGATGGTTGTCCCAAGAGAAAGCGTGATAGTCCTGATGATGCTGAACATTGCAGATCTGCTAAGCAGGCATCAGTTAGCCCAGCCCATCCAAAAACATTATCACCTCAATCTACAAATGATGGTGATGATACCTATAATGTTAACCAAATAAAAAGGGCTTCTAGTGATGTGAGTGGAAGTCAGACGTCACGTAGCATTGGCAACTTGGATCGAGCTAACTGCTCAATTTCACCACAAGCATCTGAGAAAATCTCAGATACAGCTGAGTCAGGCCCCAGGTTCGGGACTAGAGGAGCTGTTTTCTCTGTTGAAGGAACTAATAAGCATGACATTCCTATTGTCGAGAACTGCGCAGCTCCAGCTGTGGCAGTATGTATAAAGCGTGTAGCTGAGAAGGTTGTCTCAGAGCTTGTTGGAAGTGAAAGGCTGGGAAGCAGCAACAGTGCAGAGTTACTTGAGAGAACTGAGAGTGTGCATTTTGGTGGGAGTGGTGTCACACAAGGTGGCCTTCCTGGAGAGTTAGAGGTGCTGCTTCTTATGCACTTTGGTTTTTAAGCATCTATTTAGATATGAAACGAATTTTCTTATTGTTTAGTTTGTTTGATTTTGATCTATAAAGTCAAACGAGATTAAATGGTTTTTAAAGCTCATGCAGGTATGAACTTGGATGCGGCATGGAAGTCTTTGCTGAGGCATGGTCTTGAACTCAATACTTGTGCATTTAGTAGTTATACATTGCCCCGTTTCTTTATACTCTGCTGTTTGGTATTTGTTTGTTACTTTATGGCAGGGTCAGTCTGAGAATCTACTGCCTGAGATTGGCAGTATGTACAAGTTCCGCCTCTGCTGGAGGAATGGTAAGTTGCTCAACTCACAAAGTTTCCTTTTGGACACAGATCAGCAAGTTCTCAGAGGATGGTCTTCCATGTCTGGCATCACTATGGAAAAAGAGGGGGTGAAAAAACCAAACACCAGATAAGAGAATCAATTTCGTTTAAAGGATGCTTGGCAGAACTCTAGGTTATAGACCAGCCTTGATCAGTTTTTTGGTTTTTACAATATGGAGCATGTGGTCAAGTGTGTGTGATTGAACTGTAGGGGCAAGTCAACTTGACTTGTTTGACATGGTGATGCCTTGCGGTTGGTGTAGGTCTAGATTAGAATGGAATGAGTTACTGTGTACCTCAAGGCCCCTCTGTACTCTGTGTCCCAGTTGTAATATAAGATATTTTTATTAATCCTATTATTGAGATGATGAGTTGAGTTGTATTGCACTTTGTTGGGATTCAGTATGATGCAGCTCATGGTATGCTGCCTGTTTTAATCTCTCAATTAAATTACTTTAGTTTTGTTTTTCACCTTTCCTTGTTGGGAGGGGCGACCGTCGTGTATGTAGATGTAGAGGTGTAAAAGGTGCACATAATGGGTAACCTTCAAACCTATGTTCCTGCTAATGTAAACGTACTCCACTTGCAAGGAAACAAAACAAGCAGTTCATGATGCATGGGCGTGATGATTTCGTCAGGCTTTTACTCATCGGGAATGGCAATTAAATTATTTATATTGACAGATTTATGGCAGCTGGAACAATGCAGGCCTCACAAGGTGAGGCGACAGGGCGCCTTTCAACCAAACCGACTGATCCAATCCTCCATTTTAGAACCAGAGTTTATAAATCTGCATTTCCGCAAAAAAAAAAAAGGTCTAAACACATGCATTGAAGCGAAGCATGTAGAGCTTTTCTTCGTGCACATCCATCATCCCCGAGAGCCAAGATGTGAAGAATCAGCCTTGTCTTAGCTTGATCCCTCGTGGTTTGACAAAAAACGAGCTGACACGTGTTCCCTCCGTCCCAAATATTACTTGTGCTTTTTAGTTATTTATAGTTGTTTTATATTATTTATCTTTTCTAATTTTTAATATAACTTTCTCTTCTATTACATCTTTATCTTTATCTCTATCCTTCTCGTCTTTAGTGCACTTACCTTATTCTTCTTTTCTTAATCTACGTGTCCAGAGCTATAACTGCAAATAATACGGGATGGAGGGAGTAGTAGTATAGGGTCCCCCTCGGTCGGTTTACATTGTTAGCATGGTCGTCATTAGGGATGGCAACGGGTCGAGAGTGGATCGGATTCGGATAAAAAATGACACCCGCACCCGCGGGTGGAAATGGCACTGAACCCGTCTAGTTTCGGTTCGGGTTCGGATGCCCGTCAGGTTTTGAGATTATATATAAAGTAACTATTTTCAATAGATGTATAAAATAATTAATTTAAAGATATACTTATATATAAATAAATAGAATATTAATATTTATTTTAATATTAATATTTATTAACTCATATTTATACTAATAAATAATAATATTTAAAAATAATATATTAATTATATAAATTTAGGTCGGTGCGGGTCATCTACGGGTAGGATATAACACCCGTACCCGCACTCTGCGAATCTTGGGGTCAGATGCGGGTGACCTCCGTTGGGTTTCGGATCTGCTAAGTTAAAATGACATCGCTAGCCACCGTCTGCTAGTCTTGCAGCGCCCGATGCGCCAGCTCGGTGAACCCTACACATACGTCTGCAATAGCATAGGCTCAGGCTAATTAATGGTAGTAGTACTTTTCGGACTATAGGGTCCGGAACCAGAAGCCCCGGCGATCCCGAGACGCCGGCGCGGCTTCTCCACCGTCAACCGCGGTGTGGCCAAATGGCCGACGATATTGCCCGCGCTAGGGAGGCAAGGCTACTAGAGAGTTGGCCGCTGGTGCGGCATGCAGCAGCAGCCGTACCGCGCCATACGCAACATTGAATCAAAGTGGCAATTCATGTTTTAATCATGCCATGAGTTTGAACATAGTATACATTGGAACAATTACGTTTCTACTTAGCTCGATACTAGTAGTACGTATATACTGTATTTCATACACTGATCAAACTGTACTTGTCAATATTGGAAGGAACCGACCGTCTGTGGATATATTGTGTGGACCACGTCAGCGGCCGATCTGTCACCCCACAGTAGATAACTACAACTATGCACCCAACAACGCCATGGATTGACTCAGCATTTTGTTGTCAAGCGTCTCACTCGTGTCGTCCTCGTCCGCTTCCGAGGTGTGCAGCATAGTATGCATATCCATGTCCAACAAGCTAGCAACCATAATCCTAACCACCACCTGCCGCTGGCTTTGGCCCAATCCCCAATGGGGAGTCCACACCGGGGCATGCAGGGGCTCTGCCGATAATCATCGGTCGCGCCCATAACGTTTCTTTTTCGGGACTTCTAGTCATGTCATATCCTAATATTAATCTAGGAATGAACCATATTATCATCGTGTCCCCTAGATTGCATGGCCTAACGAAGCAGGATACGGGGGGACGATGGTGCTTTTGTGTCGTCCTCGTCCCTTGTAGTATAGTACGGCTAAAAGCTCTATTGTGTGGAGCGAGATGAGATTGCCATTGCCACGAGCCATCATCATCAGTACATACTCATTCGGGAATATTCCATGTCATTAATTTTGCAAGCTTGTTTGCCGACGATGTATAGTACTACTTACGCTACTCCTTCCGTTTTTAAATTGTCGTCGCCGTTAATTTTGACCGTCAACCTTGATCATTAGTCTTTTTCAAAAAAATATAAAAAATATATATTAAATATTTTATTATGATTAGATTTATCAGTAAAGGTTTTTGAGAAACAACTTTTAATTTTACATATTTGAACAATTTTTTCAAATAAGATGAATGGTCAAAGTTATTGATCAGAATCAACGGCGACAATATTTAAAAATGGAGGTAGTAATAACCTATTTGCGACCTTGTACACTACTATCTGCTTTGTTGTGGGGATTTTATATTTAAGCAAACCTTGCTGCCAATGCTTGCCGAAGGGCTTTCTCTTTAAGACCGAATAAAATCCTGATGATCGTCAGCTGCTCAGGCCAGGACGACCGCTGCGAATCAGCAACTGTAAAATCTCTGATACCGATGTTACTCTTATAAGGTTATTAGTCGCTATCATAGAAAACCCGATGAGAAATGCTACAGAGGACAGGGAAAAATTTTCTCCATGATGCAGAATAATCTACAGAGGACTGATCGATGAACGACAACAACTGATCCGTTTCCCTTTTCTTCTTCCCGCCGTGTGTGACTCTTCGATCAGAAAGGTAGGAGCATTAATTCCCAGTGCCAGCCAGAGCCTGATGCGATTATGCGAATCATGGGGAGGTCATAAAGTGCGTTTTAATTGTCGGAGAAAAGGAAGAAGCGAATGCGTGGACGACAGCATGCGACGCATGCAACTCCCGTCGACGGGAAGACGAAAATCTCAAGCAAATCTCCTCCAAATGGCGGTCACAGCCGTCCCGTGGACTGAAAAGGACGGCGGCATGGATAGTATGTTACCATCCATACAGACATGTTGGCAAAGTGGTGAGCCATCCTTCATAAACGTGACCCCTCAATTGCCTCTGGTTCATTCATTCACATTGGACGTGACACATTATTACAAGTGTCGTGTCGAGCTCTTTGTTTAACAACACATTCTCGAGTAACAATATAATTGAACAATAGGAGTATATAGTAAGAATATCATTATTGAGGAAATTTTATACAGTACTTCACAGTTATTTTTAAATATTTTGTGACCAAATTTATACTATTGTTCAATTATGTGATACTATTTTTTTTTTAATTTTTGAACTAGCTCACGGCTAAAGTTTTTGTTTACACAATTTTATACTGACCGTGAGAGCGCACTTGTATGTAGTGTTAGCCGAAAATTAGTGCTGTTTTTCAAATCCTTTTATTGCTGCACTTGGCCGACATTCTAGAGATGTAGAGGACCACACAGTTGAAGTAATTCGTCTACGAATCTAAGAGCACGTACGCCAAACGCCATCCAACTAATAAAAGAGAAGGCATATATTTATACATATATTGAACGCTTAAAGCCCACCATGACACTCTCCTGGCCTCTTCTTTGTTCCAATCCTGCACATAGATTTACAACGCTTTAGTTAGATATATCTACTGCCCCTGCGCCTGAAATGGTGGTTCTTTCTTCGTTTCAACCGGGCTGCGGCAAAGATCACGACAGTCCTTTCTGATAGTTCGGCATGCTCCATGATTGAAGTATCTGTATCCATTTCTATTATACTCTTCTTTTGTCGTGAAAGTAATGTTTTGTAGACGTCTCTCAACAATATATATATATATATACACTGTGAAATCGTGTTCCAATTTGTGACCAAATGAAATGTCCTATTTAATTAGAATAGATGCAATAATAATCTTTCAAAGACTCTAAAATAGTTCCTAAAGGCATCTACTATAATTTTTCTTATTACTACCAAACTTAACAGACGGAAAATGTTGGAAAATATGAGTAATAACCGGAAGGCCCTGCAATAGTTCCTAATGTCAGTGTAAAACAAGGAAAATGTTGGAAAATATGAGTAATAATGGGGAGGCCCTGAAATCAAAAAGTCTTAGTACACGTTGCACGGTAGCACTTCGTTATCAGCAAAAGCGTCCCGGGACCAAGGAAGTCATGTGCCCAAAAGAAAGATCGAAGCGTGCATGCAATAACAGTTGGTGAGAGTTGAAAGATGATCTACTTAAATGAAGAAAAAAGAGTATATGTTCTGTGTGCTAGTATAACATTATTACTTACATCCATTGTAGTAGGGAATTACACACACATGCATCTTTTTGAAACCATCGAAGAATCTTTTCAAGGAACAAAGACCAGACAAATGATGCACTTATAAAAAGTAGAGAGACTCATATATATATGCACGCTAATAAAGCCTCTTGGTTTTTCAGTGGTGGTGTGGTCTTCCAAGTCCATCACCGCGGAAAGACGTGATCTATCATTGAACACGAATGGATTTGCACAGTGTAGCGAGAACCGCATTATTGCTAGGTCTTGGGCTAGATCTGAGATCCGAGAGAGAGGAAGATTATTTTCAAACAACCCGGATAACGCCGTACGTACGTCTATGACGTTCCCATCGCTTTGCCCTGTTTTGATCAAGATCTCATCGCATGCATGCTCGATCACTGAAATGTGCTGTCAATATCAAACAACTTTGTACGCACAAGAATTATTTGCACGTGGATATATACATTCGTCTCTCTCTCTCTCTCTCTCTCTCTGCAAGCAAGGTTACTATATATCAGTTTTTTTTTTTTGCGAAGGAAAAAGGTAACACTTTAATTTAGTGCGATGCCGAAAGGATCCACCATGCATGCATCTCTTGTGAAGGAGTCAAGGAGTCAGGGAGCGCGCGCGTTTCACAAAAGGGAACACATGCATATTCATATAGAGAGGTCGTGCGGGTAGAAAGTCGAGCAAGATGTGGCGCTGTTTGATGATGCTTGTGGTTCTTTTACTTGCCCCTTTTGGGGAAGACACAAGTAGTACTAGTATTTATGCAGCGCACGAACAAATCTTACTTTGTTTACTTAACTCTCACATCCACATGATGACCTTTATTTTCCTTATTGCTGGGGTTAAGCGTGCTGTCTACTACTATATGACTGTCCAAGCGAGTGCTGACCATTGTACCAGAGGTATAACGCGTGTTGCTGACGCCTACTGTATGTACATCGATAAAATGTGCACATATGTCTTGTTCTTAAGAGACCCACTGTACTAATTCCAGAAAAAAAATAATACAGTCCCTTTTTTCATCGGGTGGATAAAAACAGCATGAATCAATTGCGAAATTATTTCCCGTTTTCTGGAGGGTGTACGAGCTATAGCAAAATGACCTTTAATTATCACCAACCAATGAAGTGTAACAACAAGATGTAGATTTTCATCATTTCAGATATTTTCTACAAAAAAAAGAAAAACAACAATTGATTTATCGCCTTCGTTGGACGGTGGGACCCATCTGTCGGCACTCAACAGTCCCTCCACGGACACTGACCGCACACAGAACGGCTTTTTACTAGGAGTATTTCGGGAAAAGAAAAACTCCGTACGTGTGCGTGCCAGCACCCACGCGTACCCTGCTGTTTCGTACCGTCCAGCAAGGCAGTGACATGAGCTCGCGTCGGGTATTCGTGGCTGGCATACAGCAACTAGTTAATTGGTGTGAAACATCCCTGGTAGTTGCTTTCTTTTGTTACTTCCTGGCTTTTCTTGCCTCTTTGGCATGTGACCTCAACATTGTTCTGCACGTCTCGTTCTCATTCTACAAATCATTTGTACTCCCTCCATCCAGTTATCCACTTATCACAATGAATGGAAAGAGTAGTATCATAGGTGAAAAAACAATAAATAATCAATATTATTATGCATTATTCGAATTGTGTCCTAATGTATTTTTTTATTTAGAAGATAAGTATTTTCAGGTTTGACTTAAGTTGTATTAGTTTAAGTCCAATCTTTATACTATCTCTAGATTTCTAAATCGAGTCGTTTAAGCTTTGCGATTGAAGAAGCATAAACGAAGTCGTTTTCCATCTTCTAGAGCAAAAATCAAGCTAGGGGTAAAACAAAAATATTAAATGTAACCATCCAAACCAATTTGTTTTAAGCATACATGCTAATCAACCAGACTATCTAGAATATTCTATGGGCCGATACAGATTTTTGGGCTGCGCTGCAGCTGTGGCTGTGGCTGTAGCAGCCAACGCCAACTGCTATAGAATTGCTGCTGGCCAGCCAAAGCATTGCATCGCTCCGTTGGATGCAGCAACAGCATCATTGACTGTTATGGCTATTTTTGGCTGCAGCAGCCGCAGCCCAAAACGCAACAGCCGTCTCAATCGATTGGACCCTAGTGTGCTAAGCATGCAGATATGTTTAAGAATTTCTGACTTAGTTAACAACTACTTGGTATGTGAGATTTTGCCTAAAATGATTTGATTTAGAGATCGAATGGAGTTAAAATTTGCTATGTAAACATGTTTGACTTTGACTAAATCTTGAAATTATTTCTATATTGGAATAGATATTTTGATAGTCAATTAATTTTGATCATAACCGGAAATATTTGAATAAACTAAGTTATTGCCTTCATCCTTATATAACCTCATGCACTCGGTCACTGGTGTCCACCAGCAGCACCACGGACCAGACACGGCCACGAGCCAAGTACGCCTCAACGCTTTGAAGCTTTGCTCTGCTTCTCTATCTTCAATCTTAGTAGCACCTGAGCCACCAATGTGCACTACCACTCCTGTGCCGTCGGCGCCGGCGGTAGCAGGTACCGGCGGCAAGGTCGGTCCCCACGTCTACGCGGCGGTTCCCCATCACGCCGTTGACGGCTATTGTGGTGGCCAGCAGGTCAAGTGTGACGCAGCAGAGCGGCTCTTGCCGGCGGCAGAGGATACCGTCCGGGAGGCGGCAGCGCTGTGCCGGCTGGCGTTCCCGATCGCGCTGACGGCGCTGCTGCTGTACGCGCGGACGGCACTGTCGATGCTCTTCCTGGGCTCCATCGGCGACCTCCCGCTGGCGGCGGGGTCCCTCGCCATCGCCTTTGCCAACATCACCGGCTACTCGGTGCTGTCCGGGCTGTCGCTGGGCATGGACCCGCTCTGCTCGCAGGCGTTCGGCGCGAATCAGCAGCGGCTGCTGGGGCTGACCCTGTACCGCGCCGTGCTCTTCCTGCTCTGCTGCTCGGTGCCTCTCTCGGCACTGTGGCTCAACATGTCCAAGATCCTGGTGCTCCTCGGGCAGGACCGCGAGATCACGGCGCTGGCGCAAGAGTACCTCCTCTTCTCGCTTCCCGACCTGTTCCTCTTCTCCCTCATCCACCCGCTCCGCGCATACCTCCGCTCGCAGGGGATCACGCGGCCGCTGGCCGCCGCCTCGGGCGCCGCCGTGCTATTCCACGTGCCGGCGAACTACGTGCTGGTGGGGCGCCTCGGCCTCGGTGCGCCCGGCGTGGCGGCGGCCGCCTCGGCGTCCAACGTCGTGCTCCTCGGCGTGCTGCTGGCGTACGTGCTCTGCCGGCGTGACTCGGCGCTGCCGCTGCGCGAGGCCGGGGTTGTGCCGACGACGGAGTGGTTGGCCGGGTGGGGCCCGCTCGCGCGTCTGGCCGCGCCCAGCTGCGTGTCCGTGTGCCTGGAGTGGTGGTGGTACGAGGTGATGATCCTGCTCTGCGGCCTGCTTCCCGACCCGAAGCCGGCCGTGGCGTCCATGGGCGTCCTCATGCAGACGACGGCGCTGGTGTACGTGTTCCCGTCTTCGCTCGGGTTCGGCGTATCGGCGCGGGTGGGCAACGAGCTGGGCGCGAACCGCCCCGACCGCGCGCGCGCCGCGGCGCACGTCGCCGTTGCTGGCGGCGCCTGCATGGGGCTCGCGGCCGCGGCGTTCGCCGCCGGGGTGCGCCACGCGTGGGGGCGCGCGTTCACCTCCGACCCCGACATCCTCGCGCTCACAGCCGCCGCGCTTCCCGTCGTGGGGCTCTGCGAGCTCGGCAACTGCCCGCAGACCGTCGGGTGCGGCGTGCTCCGCGGCAGCGCGCGCCCGACGCGGGCCGCGCACGTCAACCTCGGCGCGTTCTACCTCGTCGGCATGCCCGTGGCCGCGCTGCTCGCGTTCGGGCTCGGCCTGGGCCTTGTCGGCCTATGGATCGGCCTCCTCGCCGCGCAGGTGTGCTGCGCAGGGCTCATGCTCTGCGTCGTCGGGTCGACGGACTGGGAGGCGCAAGCGCGCCGGGCGCAGGAGCTGACGTCGTCGTCCGCGCCAGGGCCAGGCGACGTGGAGATGCGCGGGGCCCGCGCGTCGCCGGCCGAGGGAGCAAGGCTGGCGAAAGGGGAGCAGCGCGAGGACGTGGACTGCGCGCCGTTCATCTCAAACGATGAGGAGGCCGTGTAGCGTAGGCAAGCTTTTCCCGGGATTGCTGTAAAAGCCCCGGAGGCGCCGTAATTTTCATTATTACTCTGATTAATTAGAACTACCGCTGCTAGCCTAGTAGTACTAGTAGTACTGATGGTAATGAACAAATTTGTCTTTTTGTTTGTTTTTCTTTGGCATTCCTTTATCGGATTCGCTCCTGTTTAGGGGACTCAAATCACGGGAGGATTCAGTCCCTTGAGATCGGAGGAGTAGCCCCAAGAAAATGGCAGCGCTATGCTTGACAAATCCGTAGTATAGTAATGTTATTGCCATGATGTTGTAGATTGTCATTGTTGGCTCCTTTCACACCAGGCGTGCCTCCCGGTGGGGAAGCAGGTTGGGCCATAGGAGGGCAATTCCTAGAAAAAAAAGAAAAAGAAAAAAAAAGACAGCAGAACAGAGGAGAAAAGCGACGTTGCGTGTGAGCTGAGAAAGGCATGCAGATTCTGTTTCAGAATTTTTTTCACCTTGCGTCTTCCCGGACCCGGACGACTGGACCATTTCGCGGTCTCAGACAACAAGTCTGCGCATGCAGCAGTACTGCCCACCCCCACGAGCCATGGATGGAGCTCTGATGAGCCATTGATACTTTAAGAGGAAGGAAGGAAGGAGACGATGCAAAAAACAAAACAGATACTGTGTGTTCACAGGGACCAGCTGATCATCGATGCAAAGCTGAGCTGAACCCAACACACATGACACTGCACGCTCGAATCTGGGTCATTTTTGTTCTATATCGCTGCAAAGTTTACCTCGAAACCTTCTGCCTCGTCCTCAACTCAACCACCACCAGACCGGAAAATCAGCCAGCCAGCTCTGCCTCCACAGGCCCCCAATCCACCAACAAGCTCCCCAAAATTGAAACGGATTGAGAGGGGATACCGCATTTATTTATTTATTTATATAGAAGAATCAATGAATACTAGCAGAAAATAGAGATATCATTTTTGTTTACGTTTGCGAGTATCTAAATTTGTATTACGTACCGTGCATTGAAAAGATAAAAAAATGATTATAATGTATCCACCCGTTGTTAAACCGTGAGTCGTGGTAAGCTACTGGAGTATACCTTTTTGACCAATTATCAGTAATACGATCGACCGGTAAGTACATTGGACAAGTTGTGGGGCGCATGCACGCGCGGGAATGCTTGTGTTGTGGAGATGGTGTCGACGTAGCTGCTAGAGGTAGCTTTAAAAGGGAGGGAGGCTGGGACGTCCATTTCTGGAAAGCAAAGGGGGTTGGAAGCTGCACGTGATGGCTTCCCCTCCCAGCCGGCAAAGCCCATCTGATCCATCTACCTGACCAGCTGCCCGGCTGGCGGCCTTCTCCACCGGCAGATATCATCAAAAGTCCCCGTCAAATCACCATAACCAAAACCTTCTTGTTATTACAGTACTATCTAAAATTCATCATTAGTTGAACGATTTTTGTTTCATAACACATGCATGCATGCGTGTCGATCCTTAATTGTTCTGTCCTTAATTTATAGTCCTTAATTAGATCAAAGACGACGACATTACTCTGCCTTGCATATAATTGTGGAACAATATATGGTACATGCACGACAACGATTAGCTCATATAGAAAGGGTACAGATCGATTTGCTTTTGCCAGGACCGGGAAGGACACGGCGGGGGAATATGCATGGAAAAGATCTCAGAAGGCATGCAGCAGTTTTGCAGCCAAGTGATGATCATGATCATGGGCCATCGATCCGTGTATTTGTTGTTGCAGGGTTACAGGTAGCTAGCCAGGCATTGCAAGCTACGTACATCTACCTCTTTTCTTTTTCGATCTGTGTGGTACGTACGTACGTTAATTAGGATATGCGTGAGTGCCGTTGGTTGCTTGCTTGTGCCGATGTGCGCGTTTTGGCTATGGGTAAAACGTCGTTAATGCCATATATAGCAGAATACAGTAAGGTGTATACTATCACTTCTGTCAGAAACATCTGATAGTCTCATGCATCCACACACTTTCTTGATGATGATGGATCGAGCACCTGCAACTGCGCGTTTAATAATTCCAGCTCAATTTAATTAAAGACCAAACAAGGGCTGTTACTCACTGATTTTGATGTGGCTAGGCTATTACAGTACCAAACAAGGGCTGCTAATATAAGTATGAGAGCATGTGTCGGCCACGCTTGGGGTCACCAGCTAGCAACAATTATATGCGTGCGGCAGCAGCAGTGCCGATGGATGATCGATGGAGACATCATCTCTATCCCTGACGAAACACACGTGATTGGATCGTGCATCTAAATTCGTTTTTCACACGGCCGGGTCCGGGTATATATAGCTAGGGATGACAACGGGTCAGATTCGGATAATAAATGACACCTGTGCTTATACCTGCGGGTGAAAAATGACGTCCACATCCGCACCCACGGGTGGAAAATGACATCCGCGCCCGTCGGATTTCGGGACAGATTCGGGTGCCCGTCGGATTTGACATAATATGTATGAAATAATATTTTTAAATAAATTTATAAAATAATTAACACAAAGACGTACTTATATATTGATTAATAGAATATTAAACTTCTATTTTAATATTAACATTTACTTATCTCTTATTTATACTAATAAATAATAATATATAAAGAATAAAGATTTAATTAGATAGATTTGAATCAGGTGCGGTCACCCACGGGCGAGATATCATGCTCGCATCTGTACCCGCGAATATTTGGGTCGGGTGCGGGTAACACCCACGATTGAAAAATGACACCCGCACCCGCACCCGTCAGGTGCGATACCCGTCGAATTTCAGGGCTACGAGTAAAATTAACATCCCTATATATAGCTAGCCTAATAGGCAACGTTGCATTTGCATATGGAGTGGTGCAGCGAGCGAGCGAGCGCACGGCCGGGCGGGTCCATGCATGCCTGTGGACGCACGTACGTCGGCGTTGACGCCCCACGGGCGAAACGTGTCGACTGCCGGTTGAACCTGCAGGACAACGATCTCGATCGCCAAGCAGCGTGTGCAACCTTGTTGTCTGCCTCCCGCGCGCTGTAAGTAATAATATCCTCGGGGGAAAAAAAGAGAGCTACATTGCATATCTGATGATTTGTGGGTACATAACGCATGATCATGACAACAATTTAGATATGCGGAGAGTGTTTTTGTGTATGATATCGAAATGGGATCTGCACCGTGGAATGCTCATGAGACTCGCTCGCCTGAACTAAAGCAGATAAAGCACATCCTTATACTTACTGCACGATACATTTGGAAGTGGTACTGGTATACTTACTGCTACTCGCCAGCATGCTTGCTGGGCCTTAAATTAAGCGACTAAGGACAGTGTCTTCAAGGCCTATCTGCCTATGAGCCGGCTATACTTTCACCCGATCTGCTCTCTATTTCCTAAAAGGCCCAAAATAAGAGACTGGAGAAGAGGATGCGGTGGCGGCCGCGAGCCTCGCCGTCAACGTCGCCACAGGGTGTGCAATGGAACCCTCGCTAGGGATCTCAGCATTCCCACGCCTGGCCCGGGGGTCGCCGAAGATGGACTCTCCATTGCCCAAAGGAGGACACGAAGGTGAATTGAGTTAGAGTCCTAACAAATTTGTTTCTGGGGATGTATAGTGGCATGCTGTCTTGCGCTTGCTTAGCGAGTAACTTTTCGTCGTTTTCGATAGACTCAAGTTAACGTGCATCGTTTATTTTTTCTGATCTAATGGTTTAGATTAGTTTATACTACTTCTAATCATCAAGTAGTATTAAGTATAATAATGATGTATTGTTAAGTATTGTAGGGTAGTTTGGGAATTAAAAAAATAATGTCATCTCATGTTCTCTGTTAGAACTTTTCAAAATATGGACACAAATCTTAATGCAGTTATTTTATTAATCGAGGCAACTAAACTTGCCTACGTGAACTGTTTCGAGAGATTGAGCCGGCCGTACATATCCTCTTACAAAATAGCCTGTCGTATCCTTTATCCATGGTCGTGAGGGTCTAGTGACGTCGAGGATGCCTAGCTTCTGCGTCCGCACCATTTTCTCCTGATCTTGACTTCGCACTCGACGTCGACGCCTCCGAGGCGCGGGTTCTTCAGCGGTCACCGACGCCGACGATGGCGACTTGTCCGCGGGCACCGCGGAGGCCATGGTCTGACTGGCTATGACCGTTGGTTCTTGTGGAGGTTGGTGCTGGGATGTTCCTCACCACCGCCGACCGCCTTTGTTAGGCCAGAATAGCAGCGGAGGAACCGTTCTTTTTTTTCTTCCCTTTATGATCATAACGGAGGAAACCATTGATGGTGCATAGAACACGGCAGTCTTATCTCACGGAACGCCTCACATGAGCAGGATTAGTTGGCTCCATTAATATAATAAAATGAATAATTAATATAATGATACCATGGTTAAAGTCAATTTTGCCCTCAAAATTTAAGGGTCAGGATTAGTGACAATAGTTCATGTTTAAAATAGTGTAATCCACTGTAACGGAACTCCGGACATAAGGGTTGTCTCTTTTTTGTTGAAACTTGAAACCACGTGAGGGCAGCAGGGTTCACAAAACCGCTGGAAACCGAGCGGTTTTCGTGGTTTCCGCCGAAACCGCTGCGGCTCGGTTTCCAGCGATTAGCGGTTTTCAAATTTGAATTTGAGGTTTTTTAAAAAAATTTGAAAAATTTTGTAAAAAAAATATGTAAAAAACTAGATGAAAAATGAGGAATTATGGTGTAATCAAAACTTAAAATCTTTTGTTTATGGAGGTAAAAAAAAGGTAGAAGAAAAAAAGATATATATATATATATATATATATAACATTAATCTTATCAACTCCTTCTCCTCCGCTCCTTCTCCACCTCGAGCTATATATTTCTTATTTATGGACTACGAACTACTTCATTATTTCTATTTTATATTCTATGTCTCTGTGTTCTTAATTGCTGTATCAATATATTAGAAAAATTAATTCTGGAAATTTTTATTAATTTTTATCTTATTCACTTTTTTTTTCCTCCAGACCGCGGTTTCTAGAAAAACCGAGCGGTTACCGCTGTAAACCGGCCCGGTTTTCACTCCGAAACCGCGGTTTCTATTCAAATCCGGTTCAAAAATTCAAATTTATAATTTGACCGGTTTTTCGAACGATTACCGCGGTTAACCGCTCGTGCTCTCCGGCCCGGTTTCCGCGGTTTGATCGGTAAGTCCAACCCTGGAGGGCAGTACTTGATGGGTATCTTTGCATCGTTTTATGTTTGTTTTATTAAGTACCTACTCTAACGCTACTCTAACGACGACCCAATGCCGTGCCGCCAGCCCTCAGGCTCCTAATGTAGTATACTACTAGTAGTAGTAGAGTACTGTATTTACGAGGGCAAGGAGTTGTAGCCATAGCCAGTAGCCACTCGCAGCCTCGCAGGTCCAGCGAAGATTTTCCGAGGAGCAGGCAGCATCAGCAGCAGCGTCTCTCGGAAGAAAGCACAAGCCTTCTCGCCAGGTTAGGATTACTACTCTGGACTTGTGTCAAATTTAATTTTCTCTTTTTGTATGGTGCCAAAAGCGGCATATATATGCATCCGGAGTGTCCCTGTAATTTCATTCCCTGCTTAATATCTCGTACGCAAACCGCAAAAGGACGGTAATCAGGATTCATCAAGACTCCGCCGCCTGTTGTCGGCGAGCAGATGATCCTGCAGCACGGAGATTCGTCCTACTCCTAATTGGCGGCCGGACCCGTCGAGGAGCGCGCGGCGGCTCTTATAGCGCCAACACCTTCACGCACTTTACTAGACGGTAGCAAGCAGACCCCGATAAACAGTACGTAGCCAAGACGAACATCCTTAGGCCCCTTTTGGCAGAGATTCTCGTGGAGTGATTCTCAGTGAGAAGTGATTCTCTGAGTCAGAAGTGATTCTGTGCCTGAAATTGATTCTCTTTAATTCTTCATAATATACTCTTACAATCAGGACAGAGAATCACTTCACAGAATCAGGAGAAGCTACTTTTTTTTAGCTCTCAGCCCCTTAGTTCATTTCAGAGAATCACTTCACAGAATCAGGCAAGAATCACTTCTCCTACAATACGGCGTTTGGTAGAGCTTCCTAGATTCTCTCTGAGAATCAGCTCCGTGGAGCTCTGCCAAAGGGGGCCTTAATTTAATACATCACGTATTCTTCGATTATTACTACGCTTTCACGTTCGTCTGCACTATCCAACCGTTTTCGCTCACAAATACAGTAATACCCTTTTTGGCATCAAATTGACCCCCCTTGTCTACGATCGACCTTTTGATGGACCAGTTGAAAATCCAGGCTTAGACCAAATGTATGCCCATCGTCCAATTGCAGCCACAGCAGCTGAAGGTGGTCCGTAATTTCTTTTCCTGTGGCGTCGTCATCGAGTCTTCCATATCAAGGTGGAAGAAACAACAAAGCTGGAGCGAGCTTAAGTTTCGTGGTCATGGAGGAGCTTGCAGTTGGATCAGTTAGTGTTGGAGAAAACAACAACCAAAGAGGAGGGCGCAATGACCTTTCGCTTCAGAATGAATAGCCTAGATATATGCTAATGCCGAAACTCTGCATTGATCGTTACCAATATGCGCTAGTGCCAAAATTCTGCATTGATGCAGTTACCGATGCAGAGGATCCTGATTCCAATTTCCAACCCGATCGAGTGCACTATAGGAACGAGGTCCACAGCAAGTTGGGTTTGGATGCTCCTAGTTCATCGGGCTCGAAAACGAGGACAAGGGGCCTGTAATCTATCCATATAAACTAGTAGTAGTATACAATGGTCCCTGTTCCGTTTAATATAGTTGTCTGTCGATAAATTTTCTATCAAATTTTGAGCTAATCACAATCTACCATGTGCCCTGACCTGGTGTTAAAAGGCGTTCTAGGAACATCTCACATGTATTGACAGACAAATTTCTACTGAACGGGTCCAAAGAAAAGCCTAAAACGTGTTAAAAGATGTGTTCCTTTTTGTGCAACATCTTTATGACCCTCAAAGTGATCAATACTCAGTACGAATTATACTTGAATTTCAAAACTTTGGTACGAGTTTAGTCTCATTGATCATATATCTAATCGAGACTCAGTGTACTAACCTTCACCTATTTTCTGCTTCACTTGTTGAATGTAACGATGTACTAGTCTTTTCTCTCTCTCTCTCTCTTTTTTTGTGTGTGTGGGGAATATACTAGTCTTTTCTGATATATATTGAAAGTTTGAAACTGCAGGACTGATAAATACAGTACAGTATGAATAATACAATCGGTCCAGGTTTTGCTAAGACATTTTGTAGGAACGTCACACTGTCATGGATCAACACGTTTATGAAGCCGAGGACGCTAGTAAGCCGAGTGGAAGGGCTTGTGATCGTAACTGTGGCGTTTCTGTTGATACTTTTGGTCCTGGGTCCATGTCGCCGCCGGTCCAGCAACTGGCTGGTCCAATATGCAGTCAGAGGGGCATTCTTGATTTCTTTTGCTCTTATTTCATACACGATGGGGCTAATGCAGGGCGTCACCAAGAATGAGATGTATCCGGTGTGGGCTGCCATTATGTGTGTCCTATTCGGAGGCGCCAACTCTGTGTCTGTCCAAAACCTCGATGAAAATAAGCAGTGGCTGAGGCTTAATCTGGAAAGTCTCCTGTACATTTTTTACTTGGGCTCCATCACGGGCTCCATATTTGGCATCATCCCGGAAGAAAAGGTGTACAACAGCATCCGTTACGGAATCCTGCTGTTCCTATTTGGGCTACTGTCCGTGAAGAACTCTGAAAGAGTAGAGGCCATGTTGTTAACTGCTGATCCGTTGGGCAGCGGTAGCTGGACGATCGAGCGCTTCATGAAGTACTATGAGCCTGTGCTGAACACAGGCTACAACCCCCGGAGCTTGCAGGGGTACAATTACTTGGTTCTTCCTTTAGTCATCCACCTGCGAGCTGCCAGACCTGCTGGAGAAGACATCATCCAGATAGCACCGGACGAGTTTGTCACCTTAGAGAAGATTTGGGGGCATAGAAATGGCGTCTTGTCGATCGACCACCCTGCAATCTACCAATTGAGGGATGTGTGCCTCTCCTTTGCACTGTTCCGCCTCGTGGTGAGGCGATACTTCGGGTATGCTTGCGCTGAATCTGGAATTGACAAGACCCGTGATCTAGTCCTCCAAGGTCTCCTACCAACAGCAGATGAACAGGACTGCGAAAGAGCGTTCCGAGTAATCGAAGTTGAGCTAGGTTTCCTCTATGATTTCTTCTTCACCAAGTATGCATTGGCTATGTATCGCGGTGTGAGACAGTCTCTTGTTGTCTCACTCCTCGTTACCATCTTTGTCATGGCTCTCGGGATTTACACCCTCATTGATCCAAAGAGTGGTGCCGAGTATTCTAGGGGCTTATGGATATATGGACTCGTGGAAACAGAGGAGCAAGACATCATAATAACCAAGGTAGCACTATGTGCTGTTACAATATTTCTACTGCTGGAAATGTTGATGTACTGTTCGTCCGATTGGGCCAAAGCATCCATGGTTTGTAACTATATCACAAGGTCTTCATGGCAAACGAACATATACATTGATAAGCTTCTGTTGCTCGTGGGAAAGTTCTCACTTTTTATGGAGAGATACAAATGGTTCCGCCGCTGGGAGCATAAGATTGGCCAGTACTCATTCCTGGATTCTATCAATCATCCTGGACATCTGTTCTTAGAGAGACGTAGTCTATACATGCCCATCTTCCGGAAAGGTAGAAAAGCTGGGAAGTCCATACCAGTTCCCATGGAGGTGAAGAAAGCAATAGCATGGACTATCAAGGCCTCCAATGGTCGAATTTCAGATGGAGCATTTTCACTGGAGAAACATGGAATGTGTGAGTTGTACTGGGCATGCCAAACCGACGATGATTTTAGTCTCACTCACATTATACTGACCTGGCACATTGCAACTAGCTACTGTGAGATTTCAGAAGTGAAGGACATTGATATTATGAATTCCAGAGTACAACTCATCCGTACAGTGGCCACCAGCTTGTCTAAGTATTGTGCACACTTGATCGCATTCGCCCCGGAATTGATTCCCGGCAAGCCAATAGAGACACAGGGCACACTTGATGAACTTGTAGATAGAGCTCGACATGTTTTCCGGAGAAGACCAGACGTGTATGGAAGGTTACGGGAACTACCAAACGACGAAGGAACAGAAGACATCTTGTCCAAAGCAGCCGTACTCGGGATGAAACTTGAGATCTTAGACCGAGCGACTCGATGGAGACTGCTTGCAGATTTTTGGGCAGAGATGATGCTGTACATCGCCCCATCCGACAATGTAACTGGCCACATAGAATCTCTTGCTAATGGTGGCGAGTTTGTGACTCATGTTTGGGCTTTACTTATGCATGCTGGCATCCTGGAGCGCCCTGCAGGCAGATAAGTATATGCACCTGTCCAATTGCACACAAAAATATTGTGACTATTTGTGTGTGTCCCTGTCCAATCATCGCTCTATGCTTGTTAGGCAAACTCTATGTCCCTGTTGTACAATTATCTTCCAGGTAGGATTAATTTAAGTGTGCAATTGTCTCCATGTGAAATTATGTATGCATGCAACAATAGCATGCATCCATATATATTGTGGTTATTTTTCAAACTCCGACTTTTGTGTGCAATGGGTGTTGAAGTATATGTCCTTGTGTTCTACAATTGTCTTCAGGAAAAATTGCATATCTTGATGTCACTTCAAATTCGAGATTCACATATCTTGATTGACTCAAGCCATTTTTATTAATTTGAAGCAACTAGTGGAGTCGCATACCAAAATTACAAATCTTGATAATGAAGATTACACCAAAAAGAAAGGTGTTGATTGGCGGTTAAACATTGTTTCATGGAGTTTTACTAACTGAATGCTTTTTTCATGGTAATGAATATGCTTCATCATTTAAACACTTGACCAAGGGTAAATTTATCAAACTTGATCTCTCATACTTGATGGCCAAAAATAGACGGAATTGATTGCTATGTGTAAATTGGGGTTATTTTTTTTAACTAAAATTAAATAGATTGATAGACGTTTGCAACAAGATGAGTTGTGGGTGAAAATTTAACAAAGTGAGTGTTTGTCCAGATTTTATCCCCAGTATACCAAAGTTAGTTTTCCAGTTCTTACCTTGCAGTATCCGACAGCCACTTCAGTTAGGGTGAGGTACAATTCTCTTCCTCTTAATGAAACACGTATCAGGTGTGTTTTCGCAGAAAGAAAAATATATTTCCTCTTTATTCATCTTAACCTTCCACACTGAAAATACATAAGCTTCGCCATGTCATGATCTCACAGCCCTCACAAAGCAAATTCGCTTCTGATGTCATCATTATGTTTTAGTGCTGGATGCAAAATAGTACTCCCTCCATTCTTTTTGAATGTATCGCCGTTAACTTTAACTAATAACTTTAACCATTCGTCTTATTCAAAAAGATATAAGAAATATCAAATATTTTGTTAGGATTTGATTTAGTACTAAAGGTTTTTGAATTTTACACATTTGAACTAATTTTTTAATAAAACAAGCAATCAAAGTTTTCGGTCAAAAACAATGGCGAGAAGTAAAAAAGAACGGAGGGAGTAACTCGCCACCTTTAGCAAGAGATGGCCTAATCAGAGATCTTCATTTTCCGCGAAACAGCTTTCCGATGTATATATCCAAAGTTTCAGAGAACCATAAAGCAGCTCTGAACTTCTCTCATTACTGTTCCATGCTTTCTCGCATGGATTGTTCTCTCTCAGTAGTCATGTTTGGCGGCCAGGGCACGGAGATTGGTGCAAGGCTAATACTAGTTGATGTTCAATCTGCACTCAATTTCAAACAAAGTTTCGTGGTAACAGGTAAAAAAACGAGCTTATTCATTACTACTAGTATATACGACTGATTAGCTCTGATTGGATGACTTGCCACGGTTTCAATCCTTTCATGCCGACCGAGGGAGTACCTCCAAGAACTTGCGTTCTTGGCTCGTAGGAGATCGGCTTATGCTAAGTTAGAGCTTGAATTTCCTACTACTATCTCCATATCTGACAAAGCCTTCAGACGAGCGTCCACGAAATTTCCCATGGATGAGCTGCTGGTGCTGGGGGCAGGGATCCTCTGCACTTCCTCTGTAGTGCACCTGAATTGCATGTCTCTAAACCACGTGCACCACGAAATTGCCGCTGTCCTCCTCGTCCTCCTCGTCCCACCTGCCGGAGTTCGACACGCTCCGCCGCCGGCTGCCTTTCTTCAGCAGCGGCGTGCCGCCACCACCGGCGCCCTCGTAGTCCACCATCTGGCACGCCTCGGCGGCGGACATCCTGTCGCAGCGGAGGAGGTGGTGCAGGACCTCCTTCATGGAAGGCCGCGCCGGCGGGTTCTCCCCCGTGCAGATCACGCCCAGCGTGAACACCGACAGGATGTCCTGCATGTTGTACGCCGGCGAGCGGATGGCCTCGTCGACCACGTCGTCGAACGGGGCGCCCTGCTGGTACCTCTTCCACGCCCACTCCGCCAGGCACAGGTCCGCGCCGCTGTCGTTGGCGACCTTGCCGGTCGTCAGCTCCAGCAGGACGACGCCGAAGCTGTACACGTCCACCTTCTCGTTCACCTTGGGCCTGTAGCCGTACTCTGCAAACAAATTTCGCATCCAATCCTGTTAGCATTCTGTTTCCAAATTTAAATGTCCACGAAACGGAAATGTTGTTAACTGAATTTTGAGTACCTGGCGCCATGTACCCAAACGTCCCGCCGATGGCTGACACGGACTCGGGCTCGCCGGACTTGACGAGGATCCGAGCGAGGCCGAAGTCGGCGATCTTGGCCTGGAAGTCCGGGTCGAGCAGGATGTTGCTGGACTTGACGTCGCGGTGCACGATGGGCTGCGCGCAGTCGTGATGCATGTAGCTGAGCCCCCTGCCGGCGTCGATGGCGACGGCCAGCCTCGTCGGCCAGTCGAGCGGCGCCGGCGCGCCCTCGCGGTCGCGGTGGTGCAGCCACCGGTCCAGGCTGCCGTTTTCCATGTACTCGTAGACGAGCAGCTTGGCCTCCTGGCTGGACACGCAGCAGAGCAGCTTCACGATGTTGGTGTGCCGGATGTTGCCCAGCACCTTCACCTCCGCGTCGAACTCCTTGTCCAGCTTCGCGTCCAGCTTCCTGGTGTTCCATATCCTCTTCACGGCCACCATCCTGCCGTTGCCGAGGTGGATGCGGTACAC
Source organism: Oropetium thomaeum (assembly GCA_001182835.1). NCBI lineage: Eukaryota > Viridiplantae > Streptophyta > Magnoliopsida > Poales > Poaceae > Oropetium > Oropetium thomaeum. The sequence goes on from LFJQ01000039.1 coordinate 1,463,849, forward strand.
CTTCCCGGACCCGCCGCTCCCGATCACGTTCTCCTCGCGGAGGTTGCTCAGCACGTCCGACTCGGTGAAGTCGAGCGGCGTGAACGCCGTCATCTTCCAGTCGGTCACCTCGTGGATGTCCTTCCGGCGCCGGAAGAGCAGCCAGGCGATGCCGACGCTGCCGATGAGCACGATGCCGGCGAGCATCGAGAAGAGCACGATGAGGCCCTTGGACAGCTCGTCGTGGGAGCCTCCTCGGCCGCCGCCGGAGCACGGCGGGAGGTTCGTGCCCGAGTCGGCCCTGGCACAGAGCCCGCGGTTGCCACCGACGAAGCTGTACGCCGAGATCTGTAGCGAGGCCGGTACCTCGCCGGTGAGCTGGTTATTTGACAAGTTGAGCACGATGAACGCGTTGTCGATGTCTGACGGTATGTCGCCGGTGAGCTCGTTGTTGGACAAATTGAGCATGTTTAGCGCAGGAAGCTCTCCTACGCTCCCCAGCGGTATCGGGCCAGACAGCCGGTTGTCGCTCAGGTCGAGTGCGTTGAGCTTCCGCAGCAGGTTGATTGAAACCGGTATGGAGCCTGTAATCCTGTTGCCGGGCACCAAGAAGTCGTTAAGATTGGCAAGCTTACTCATGTCGGCCGGCAACTCACCGGTGAGCCGGTTGTTCTCTGCCTTGAACACGTGCAGCCCCGTCGCCGCCGTCGGTAGAGAACCGGAGAACATGTTGTAACCCATCTCGATCCGTGATATATTCAAGGATATCACGGCAGGCAGAGTGCCGGTGAAGCTGTTGTTCTGGATCAACACCGTGGTGAGCTTGGGGAACGACCATATCTTCGCCGGGAACTCGCCGGAGAGGCGGTTGTTGTAGAGCATGAGGTTGTTGAGCAGGACACAGTCTGCCAGGTTCGCTGGGAGCAGGCCGGAGAAGCTGTTGTTGAAGACGACGAGGTCGTACAGCTTTCCGTTGGAACAGAGTGTCTCCCGCAGCGGGCCGGAGAGGTTGTTGTTGGAGACCTCCAGGTTGCCGAGCGGCGAGTGCTTGCCGAGCTCCGGCGGGAGCTCGCCGGTGAGCTGGTTGTCGAAAATCCGGATGTCGGTGAGCCGCGGCAGCAGTCCGATGCCCGTCGGGATCTTCCCGGTCAGCTGGTTGGAGTAGAGGAACAGCAGGGCCAGACTCTTGAGGTCGCCGAAGCTTTCCGGTATGTCTCCGGTGAGCTGGTTCGTGGACAGGTCGAGCTCGAGCAAGTTGGGCGCCGTGGCGTTGCGCGGCAGCTTGCCGGAGAGTGCGTTATCGAACAGGTAAAGCAGCTCGAGCTTCCGGTGCTGCAGCGCCCACGCCGGGACGGGCCCGGTGAGCCTGTTCGTCGACATGGCGAGCATCGTGAGCTCCGTGAGGCCTGCGAACGATTCCGGGATCTCCCCGGTGAGATTCATGTCGGACAACCAGAGGTAGGTCAAGTTGGTGAGCCTGGCGAACTCATTGGGCACGGGCGCCGGCGCGAACGGATTCGAGGCCAACGTGAGCCGCTGGAGCCTGGACAGCCGGCCTATGGCTTCCGCTGGATACGCGCCCGTGAAGCGGTTGGTGTCGAGCATGAGCGACCGGAGCGCCGGCAGCCGCGCCACGGCCGGCGGCACCTCGCCGCCGAACCGGTTGCAGGAGAGGTTGAGGTGCTCCATCGCCCGCGAGAGGCCGTCGATGTCGGCCGGGAGGGGCCCCGAGAACGCGTTGTTTGAGAGGTCGAGGTAGCTGAGCCGCGCGCAGGCGTAGAGCGCGGCGGCGGGGAACGCGCCGGTGAGGTTGTTGTAGGAGAGGTCGAGGCGCGTGAGGCTCTGGAGCGCGCACACGGAAGCCGGGACCGTGCCGGTCAGGTTGAGGCTAGGGAGGGACAGCGCGGTGACCGCTCCCGCGCCGCCGCCGCACGTGACGCCGAGCCAGCGGCAGTGGTCTGCGGCGGCGGTGGGGTCCCATGACTCGAGCTGCGCGGGGCTGCCCCAATCCTTCTTGACGGCGAGTAGCGTCGCGCGGTCGCTGTCGCCGGCGGCGGGCTGCGCGCGGCACTCGCCGGCGAGCAGCAGCAGGACGAAGGCGGTGAGAATGGGGGAAAGGAAGTAGAAGCAGGAGCTCGAGCCTGACATAATTTATTTTTTCTGCGAAGCTTCTTGGGCGGAAGCGGTGCCTCTGCCGAACTGCCGCCGATGCGGTCGTGCGGACCGTGCGGTGCAGAGAGGGGGGATGGAGAGTGACGGCGGCCCGCTGATCGGAGTGCGAGTGGTTGCGTGTCTGTTATATGTACTAGTACGTGGGCAGTCCGTCAGTCAACGAGTCAAAGTCTTCCGGCCTTGAGTGGTGGGTGGGGCCAGACGGACCGATTAGTGGCCCTGATGGCATCCTCCGATGTCCGTTAGTGGCTCTTCTGTATCACTGTGTGTCTCTGAAACGACGACTGCTCTCCGCTCTGCTTGACGATGAACAATATCACGTGTTTTTACTTTTTTTCGTCTATAAATATAATTATTTAAAACTATTAAATTCATTTAATATTTTATGAATTTAGACATACATCATATCTACATACATAAAATATATAATAAATCTAAATCATTTTCAAAAAAGTTTCAACTATCTATAATTGTCAGAGGAAGTAGTTACTCTCTTTATTATAATACTCCCTCCGTCCCACTATCTCCCTAATATTAGACGTTGACATGGTGACTAAGAAAAGAATTAGCAGCCACAATAAAGGGTAGAGCAAGTAATTTATTTCTCACTAAACTTACTTAAATATTGTGTTAAAGTGCTTAGTCCATATGACATTAGCAAATGCAGTAGTCCAAACAGCACGAAAAATCACCATAATCTTTTTACTCTGCCTCAAATACGAGGAGCTATTCTAGAAACTTAAGAGTTCATTACTACAGCAACAATTACACAAGTAATGTAAGGGAGATTTCAGAAATTTTTATCCTTTTATACAAGGAAGATAGTGGGAAGGAGGGAGTATTTGATAGTATAAATTTATAGTACAAAACAATGACTATATTAAAAGAGCACAAACTTAGTAATAAACTCTGTAGATACTCGGAGAAGATGAATGAGCTTCAGTAGCAGCAGACATGGACAGCTTTGCTTATAGAAGATCATCACCAAATCCTTTGCCAGCAAACATATAGAGTAAGGATTAACATATAGAGTAAGGATTAACATATAGAATAAGGATTTGGTAATGGTTTTCGCAAATGAAGAAAGGTGGACTAGATGGCTGCTCAACAACACCCTGGTACCTGCCTGTGCGCTTCTCCATCCGTGATTCCGTGTGCATTCCCTGCATGCGTAAGCAACAAAACATCTTGGCATGTCATCCTCTTATCCGTAACCCGACACTGAAGGAAATGTGTCCACTTCCAGCAGCGACCAATTGACCTCCCTCTTTACACTGTACAGTATTGTATCAGCAAGTACTTAAAATATACTAACACCGTGTGGCTGACAGGACATACTAAATAATAATGGACGCCTTTCGTCACGTATACAGTTGTGGTCATGGATATGAATCATATATATATTTTTGCGTAACATTGGGTCACTGAAATAAAAGAGCCAATGGAGAGGTCCTGCAAGCACTGAAATCCTGGCACCGTCGAGTGTCTAGTAGGTTTTGTTCCGTAGAAGAAAAAAAATTCTCTCATTTGATAATCCGTCAAGTGGCTAGTACTAGTTGGTGAAGCAGGTGACCGCCCCAAGGAATGTTTCATTCAATCTGCCGACCATAGTAGTATTTCTGTGTACTGCTCTTCATAAAGGCTACGCATAGAAACTGTCGTCGTTACCATCGGCTACTCAAAAAAAAAAACAAATACTGCTTCATGTATATCCATTTATTCTATTTTATTTGGACCTTGTTATATGATTAAAAATCTAACAAACGAGTTGAAACTTTACGGGTAATACATAAAATGGACCTTGTTATATGATTAAAAATCTAACAAACGAGTTGAAACTTTACGGGTAAAACATAAAAAGAAACAATTCACCTATATATACAGATTTGTTTTGTTTGGTCGATATTGAAAGCAGATGCCTTTTTTAAGAGAAATTCCAAGGAGATGCATGTTGAGCATGATTAATTAACTGGGATTACAGGCTTCTTTACAATAAATAAAAAACTAGAAGGAATCATGTTCGGCAAGAGTTTTGCCTGCAACCTGGGAGAATAATTTTTTTTTTTTTTTGCCTAATAACCTGGGAGAAAAAAGTTTGAGCAATCTCCATCACACAGCAATAAAAAAAAAATTTCGTGTATTCCACCAGCGAAAAAGAGAAGAAGCCTTCACGTAAGTGCTTCACTGCAGTGCTGTCTTTTTTTTTTTTTTACGGAATGGAGGTGAAGAATAGATTCTCTGTTGAATGACTTTGGACCTATTTTGGTAAGTTGAAGCATAGAAATTTCGCAAAAGGAATTAATATCCGGTTGCCATTGTGACAGTGAACACGTGAGCGCTCCAAACGCGATGAGGACTCATGATCGCCGATGAGAGAACAGGGCCACCTCACCCTGTGGAAGCCCGTGATATTCTTCGCCTGAGCGACCACTCGTTCGTTGTCTTGTCCTTCACATTCAGAGGCTGGCTATGCAGGATGAGAGTGCACACCGTGTTTCAACGTTGTGTGAACACATTATTGCTGTTGATACGGAAGTTGACGGTTCAGGCCCCCCCCCCCCCCCCCCCACCCCCCCACGCCTTCCAAAAAAAAAAAAAGGTACAGTACTACTTACTGTAACTAGCTAGCTGACCACGCTGTCCTTGTCCTGTTCACATAACTGAAAAGAAGAGTGGCACTCGCCAAACAACGACTGACTGAATAGTCCGAGTCCGAACCAAACCACTCCACATCGATCGGCACAGATCCACTCCACTCCATCGAGTGCAGCCCCACCAGATAATTAAACTACTAGGATTTATACAGCGTACAGTACTGATGATGCTTCGCGTGACTCCTAATCTTCCACCACTTTTGAACTCCGAGCTCATCAGCTAAAATAACATGATTCCGGTTAGCGCTATTACCCGATCGATGAATTTTGTAATAAGCTCCATTTTTTCCATTTATTTACAAGATTTGCATCGATACGGTCTACTGATGTAGTGCATAGATTAGTAGCGACCAGTGGTGAATAATTTGATCCATGGACGAAGGTTAATAACAAACAAGACACTAGTTGAACAAACCGGCCGCCAGCATGACGATGCAAGAGCCAACTTTGCTTCTTCTTCTTCTTCTTTTTCTTTCCCTTTCTTATTGGCGAATTTTGTCGGTCGTGCATGTAATTGATTCGATCGTGTATATGAGAAAAAAAAACAGGGGCTCAATGTTTCTCTTAACTGTTTTTATATGAGAAAAAGGTGATGAAGGCGTCAACTATCGCTAAGACAGCAGCAAAGAAGAGTAAGCGGCTGATAAACGACCAGCTTCGATCGAAAGGGAGGAAAGGCCAAATGCGTTGCGTTTGGGTCACGTGAGGAATAATCTTAGGCTATGTTTGGTTGGGTTTTTAGTGGCTGTGGCTGTTGTCAAAAGCCAAAAGCACAACCAAAAAGGATCCTCTTGTACTAGAGCTATGGACAAAAGTAGCTTTCTCGTAGTACAAATCCCACAGCTCGGTTGGGGCTGCTTCCGCGGGCGGAGGGGAAGAATTATCCGTAATGCCATTATGAACGTACCCCTTCGTGTCTTTTTTCTGAAACAGGCCCTCCCACTCGAGCTCCCCCCGTCCCTCTCTTCTCCCGTGACTCCCTCCCACCCGAGCTCCTCTCTCTTCTAGGGTTGGAGGGGGCGACAGCAAGGGAGCAGGCAGGGGCGCGGCGCAGCACGAGCGCGCGTGGCTGGGCTCTCCAGGGGCGCGGCGCGGCAGGGGCGAGGCAGGAGCCCGCGCGGTACATCCTCCTCAAGCTCTTGACTCCATTGCCCCCTATCCTCTATGTTCTTGTGTTCTTGTGGAGTATTGAGAGCACATTTGTTCTTTGTGCAGAGAAGAGGGGAAACCACCAGATCCACAGTATTGAAGCTCAGATCCAAAAGCTAGGTACATGATTCCTCCATGGTTGATTGTTAATTTCTTCTAATTTCATGTTGCTTGATTAGTACACATAATTGGTGCGTCATGTAGTGTTGGATGAATTAGTTGTATGTGTAGTATTATTTGTGCATCGTAGGTTCTCTGAAAATTTTCTTTGATTGCTTCAAGAATGGCGAACAAGGCAGATTGGAGTGATTTTTTTTTGAGGAATTTGATTGATGTGTGCAAAGCTGAAATAGAAGGTAGGAATAGGCCAAACGGAATTTTCACAACCACTGGTTGGAAGAACCTTGAGTTAAAATTTGAAGAAAAAACCGGTGACAAGCGAACAAGGAAACAATTGAAGAACAAGTTGGATGGAATGAAAAAGGAATATACCATGTTCATGGAGTTCAAGAACAGCGCCACTGATCTTGGATCGAATGAGGCCAAGCAAACTATTGAGTGCTCACAGGAGTGGTGGGATGAACACCTCGCCATAAGGGTTCATGGTGTTTAAATATTTCTTGCACATTAAAATGATATGGTGAATGTTGCCAATTTATTAATTAATTTCAGAGATGCAACATTCCAGAAAAAGGATTAAAATGCAACCATTTGAGGTTCAAGAAGCAAGGCCCAAAACACCTTGATGATCTGCATACCCTGTTTGGCAAGGTACATGTTACAGGTGCTAGTGCTTTATGTCCTGTAGATATTTCTTCTGACGAGTCAGGTGATGATAATGTGGCTGAAGTAGCACCTGATGAAGTGAAGCTAGCTGCTCTGAAGAAATCAAATAGTGGAAAAAAGAAGTGCAAGGGAGCCGCTATTGCTACTGATGATAAGGAAGATAAGAGTCCATTCGTGCGTTTGTACAAAAACACATGCTTGCAGATTGACAAGGCAGCGGAGAAAATATCCTCAAGTGTTGAAGCATCCTCAGCTCCCCCGGTTAATGCAGTCCCCACCATTGCGGAGGTAATAAAGATGGTGAAAGATTATGGCGTATAAGAGAAAACAGCTCTAATGCACATAGCTATGTTCTTGATCATGAAGCCTGAGTTTAGGGAGGTCCTGTTCTTGTTAGAGACGAATGAAGGAAGGCTCGATTTGCTCCAAAGAGAGCATGACAGGAGAGAATGAAATGCGTGTTGTTGGTTGTTTGTATGACAACCATTGTGTTGAGAACCATTTATTTGTTTCTTTGTGTTGAGAACTATTTATTTGTTTTCATGTGTGCTGAACCGTTTATTTGTTTCGACGTGTGCTGAACCATTTATTTGTTTTCATGTGTGCTGAACCATTTGTTGCTGTTCAAGCTAATATGTGATGGTTCAAGCTAATAATATGTGTCTGTATTTGTTGTTGTTCTCGTATCTCTCATGGTAGAAATAAATACTGTATACTTCATATGTGCTATAATTACATGTGTGTTAGTTGCAAATAATGATCTGTCCTATTTTTTTTAGATGAGTGATAATATTGAAGAAGTGGCAAAAAAAGCTCAAAAGGGACTTCAACTTCTAGCTGAGCTTTCCCAGCATGCGGCTGTTATTGGTGAAATGGGTAACCTATATACTCAGCGTTATTTGAACAAAAGTGGTTATAGGGAAACACCAGAACCTGGACTTCAGTGTGTTGAAAGATGCTTCGCCAAACCAAGATATTTTTATAAAATGTTTCGGATGAGTACTGATATTTTCTGGTCACTACATGAGTTACTTGTGCAGTCTTATGGATTGACCTTAAGTAGGAATGTTACTTCGGTTGAGTCTTTGGCAATGTTCTTGTGGATTGTTGGGGGACCGCAATCCTTTTCGCAAGCTGAAAACCATTTCACTCGATCAACATGGACAGTGCACATGAAGTTCTATGAAGTGTTGAAGTGTTTACGCAAGTTAGCAAAGAAAAATATTAAGCCCAGAGATCCTGAATTTTCTGTAGAGCATGAAAAGGTCAAAGAGGATCGATTTTGGCTTCATTTCAAGGGTGCTATTGGAGTTATAGATGGTTCCCACATTCCTGTTCAAGTGCCACCAGAGGAAATGGTTAACCACACAAACCGACATGGATATACATCTCAGAACGTGCTAGCTGTGTGTGACTTCGACATGAGGTTTACTTTTGTAGTTGCTGGTTGGGCTGGTTCTGCGCATGACACACGGATTCTCAATCATGCATTAGCAAATTTTTCTTCGTTTCCTGAACCTCCTAAAGGTATAACAATTTGATGTTGATTTCTTGCATTAGCAATTTTTCCTTTGTTTTCTTCATTTCCTGTTGATCTCTTTTAATAGGAAAATATTATCTTGTGGATTCTGGCTATCTGAATCAAAAAGGGTACCTTGCTCCTTTTAAAGGAAGTGCGTACCACGTACCAGAGTTTTCACAACGTTCTGGGTGTCCTCCTCAAGAGAAGTACGAGTTGTTCAATTTCTTGCATTCATCGCTTCGAAATGTCGTTGAGCGGGCTTTTGGAGTCTTAAAGCAAAAGTGGCGTATTTTGAAGGGCATGCGATCTTTTGATATTACTACTCAGAAGCATATTATCATAGCTTGTATGGCATTGCATAATTTTATTCGTGAAAGTAATTTGCCTGATAAGAAATTCGAAAGTGTGATGCTGATGAGGACTATCTAGTCCCACCGACACCGGCAGAGGTTACGGCAGAAACACAAGGAGAGGAGAATCCTTATGTCGAGAATGAGGATTGCATGAATATCATTCGTGCTAGGATAGCAGATGCTGTGTTTTTAGCTAGAGGAGGATAATGGTAGATACTTCTCTTTTGTAAAATGCTATGGTTGTATTAGTGACACTAAGTTCATGACATTTGTTAAGTTTTAAAGAAATTCATATTTATGCTCTAAGTGATCAATTTCATAAAAATCAATGCAAAAAAGATGTGTCGTAATTATTTTGTATATAAACAGTAATACAGGCGTTTAGGGGTATTACAGTCATTCTGTTCTCAAAACTACAGGTCATAGTTGGTTGAAACAAACGAGCTTTCGGCTATAACCATAGCTCACAGGCCACAACTGCTTTTCCCACAGCCACAACTCACAGTTGCTTTTCTCACAGCTACGACTCAATCAAACACACCCTTAGTATTTGCCGACTGAACCGCGAGTCAACTTACCCGTGATTGTACACCTTCAGATCGATCCGAAGGTTTGTGTTGTGTGGACTAGCGAGCTTTGTACGTGTACTGGTGTTTAATTTGCAATAGTATTCCAGTGGGGTTCAATTTCACTCTGTATACTAATATAGTATAGTTAGAAAGAAGTACTTACTGTACTAGTTAGCTAGATACCGTCAGCAAATACTGTACTACGTAATAAGGACCATCTGATCTGACTGAGGTCTGAGGATGTCACCATCAAAGAGATCCAAAACCAAACTATGACTAGGAGTACTCGAGACAAGAAAGCACTTTATTTTGTTCTTGAGTGGGTCGATCGGCCAAGAACGACCGAACGTCCCAGCTGATGATGGCGCCGGAAACGGAGAGATCGCGTGGGTGGGCACAAACCCATCAAATTGAGTGAGACTGATGAGCCATATCATCACCCACGCGCATAGATCTAGTAGCTAGCTCTATCAGAGACGCCAGTCGTTGTGAAGAAGAAATAATATCTGTAAGCACTGGTACTGCTGCTCTTCATCTCCAATAATAATAATAATAATAATAATAATAATAATAATAATAATAATAATAATAATAATAATAATCCTCTCACACGTCGTTAGATTGTTACGAGGCCAAGTCGTAGCAATCTTAGATTCGCTTCTAATCTAAGAAAAGTTGTAAAGCTGGAGAAACACGTAACCTTGTGTTAGTAGTACTCCAGCACTCACATGAGTCACAGGGGAGAACACTATACTGTGCGTTGTTCCTATTCCTACTACGATCTGTGAGCTTAATTAGCTTTTGTTTCCAACATATTCTTTCCATGATCGAGACCCCACCACCAGATTAGTATTAACTAGTAGCAGCTAGCTAGCAGGATTGATCATCGATGCTTGGCTTCAATCCTAATCTTCCACGCACCGCTGACCGCAGTTTTCTCATTCCAAACTCTAGCCGCTAGCTCTAATGACCGGTGAATTTTCTAAGCTGGATTCCAAGCCCATTAATTAGCTCTTGCGAGATAGATACATATATGCCTGGATACGGTCTAACACAGATATGGTCGTACTGATGCATAGATTAGCTGCTTTTTTAATATATATACTACTTACTGGTACTTAGCAGACAATAGTGACGATATATATATAGAGAGAGAGAGGATATTACTGACTACAATGATGGGTAGCTACCCACCCCCTATTATTTTTTGATCCTCCGTCCCCCTTTAGTTGATGCTAGCTCCGTGGAATGGAATTCCTCGTGGAGAAATTTATAATATTTGAGATATGCCATTGGTACGTTCTTAATGATATGTGGAGGCCACCATATATTGATATTGTCATATATATATATATGAGTTTATTAGGTTTTACACGGCCAGTTACGAACAAGGAATTTCCCCTAATGACAAAAGTGAGGAATAATGCACATATATGCCGCTGCTTATTATACACGCGCTAGCTCTAAATATATATGTAATCTCCAAAAGAAAGTGAAAGATTTTTGTATGACCGTACACTATCATCCCAGTGAAATTCGGGTTAATTCCCTCACCCACACAATAAAAAACAGGCTAATTCCCTCACAAAAAAATTCGGGTTAATTCTTTTAGATTATACTAGATGAAACTGGTATGTGTATGTGTACCAAACAATCACCCGGAGGCCGGAGGGAAGGGTACTGTAATTAAGTGGCTCACGTTCTGCAATGGCTCTCCATTGACCGCGTCTTCGGCCACACGTGGAAATTGGCCCGCCGGTGCATGTGCGTCTATCCATGTCTCAGTCGTCTGCTTGTTGCTGACCAATGACAACCAGCGAACATCCATGCATCCACTTTTTCTTTTTCTTTTTTTTTCACCGAGCGCTCCATCCATCCATCCACTTGGCAAGACCGGCACAGGACAACAAGGCCCAAGACAAATTAAAACGATCTGGTCAATGAGCAATGATCAGCACTCACTGACGGTCATGATAGTTTTGTCTGTTCTGTGCTGTTGTCGGCCAGTCCGTCAACAATGGCGGCCTGGCCCGTGATCTGCAGCACTTCTGCTGCTAATTGAGATCCACGCATCTACTTAGTACTTAGTTAAAGTACTAGACATTTTTTTTCTGTGGACAAAATAATTTTTTAATTCATGGATACCGAGGGTCAATGACCAAAATCCAATGATGAAATCTGGCGCTTTTATCTCGTTGCAAAAGGCGACCGTCAACACAGTTTAAAAGCTCGTTAGTCATTACATCAAATTAGCCACTCGTTGGCCTAATTGAGATCAGACAGAATGCTCAACTATTATATTCCTCTCCTCGATGTTGAGTCATAACTTAATTCTATCCACATCATCAGAGTTCATGGGTGCGGCGCCATTGCCCATCTGATTTCACTTCTAAAATGTTGGGCAACAGGCACCAGCGACTGCTGTCAGTCAGTCCACGAAGACAACTAATAACAAAGCTTCACTGAATGCGTTGACTCACAGCACTGGACACTTGTGCATACTGGACAGTGAAGGAAAACACATTCTCTATGGCACGACTAGTAAGCTTAAAGCAGCAACACATTATTGACATCAGCATTTGAAAAATATCAAGCAGGGAGGACCAAACGAAACTATAAAGAACCACTAGAGAAAACAGCCTAGCCTAAAAGGCCTGGTGCCTTACAAGAGCCATCTGATTCTGATCTATGAGAGGTATCATACAGGTTCAGGACAGGAGAAGCAACGAAGCCCAGACAGTCAAACTCTTGGAAAACGAGAAGGCCCTCTTCTTCGAAGGAACTCGGGGATCTCCACTATGCTGCCTTCTGTGGAGGACGAGCGTCGACCATTGTCACTTTGCATTTGCTGGCCACCCTTTTGTTGCAAGCAAATGTAAGATTTTATTGAAAATCACGATTGGAAACTTAAAGAGGCACTAGGTATGTAACAAGAATTACCTTTGTGGTGTGACCTTCTGCATCATCCTGTCTTTTGAAGCCAGTAGCAATCAAGGTTATGCTCACCTGCATGAACGAAAACCAAGAGACCAAACATTTTTTTAGTAAACCCCAATTATTAAACAAATCACACCTCAGTGCAAACATATACTGAACAAGCCATGCTACAAATAGTGGATTACAACTTACTTGACCACTGAGTGATGGGTCGATGACAGCACCAAATATCAGATTAGCATTTGGATCAACAAGGTCATAGATTATTTCAGCTGCAGCATTTACCTGAAACAATCAAATAGTGAACGCCGGTAAGTGCTTCATGCAGATGACAGAAAAATGAAAAACAGTACCTCAAAAAGCTGATTCACTAGGGTTCTCTATCAACTTTTAAGAGAAATTAGCAGCATCAAGACAACAATATCATGAAAAGTTGAATGCAAGGCTTGTAAAAGTGCAATGTTGCTCTAATGATTCATGGTATTTAATATTTATGCACCAACATATTAGTTTGAAGTTGTAGAAGATCAATCTCAGTATAAATTCATAAGGTTGGCTATTTTACTTTCATAACTTAATCTTGCTTTCCTAGTGGATTATATTAATACTGATTTGAATTTCCTTACTCTATGGTTAGAGGCAACACTACACCATCACTAAAATAAATGCAACAACTAGTTTTCAAATGCTGAGGCAAAGGATCTACGATTTTCTCATCTAACACATGTACTCCACATTATCACGTCATTTAAGAACCATTAACAGTGAATTTAAGTCGAGTGGAATTAAAGTTGGAACAGTCCAAATCTATGATACTAAACAAACCTGAAAAAAACATGGAATATGCATAGTTATTCTAAAACAGATGAAACATTGTTTATTTTTGTTCTCTGGAATATCTCGAAAGTTAAAACTGACAAAAATAGAAGCCTAGGAGACGCAGCCACAAATAAAACAAAGCACTTTAGCCTGGACTGGTGGATTTGAAAGAGAAACTAGCTGATCAACCAGAAGAAAGTCTGACCAATTTGAAAGATGCATTTAAAGTCATTCTAACACCACACTTTCAATATTCCGTTTATAGTGGCAAGTTTTCTGGTTAAATTTAAAAATCACTCCATTCTGTGGCCTATCTCATAGCCTTGTACAGCTTTGCTTGTTTCTCATTTGAGTAGTTATTGCTACTTTCCCTCTTGTTTTTTTTCCAGTTCCTATTAATAATAAATACATTGCAGTGCTCCCCTATTGTTTCCTTAAGACACTAAGAAAAAGATTAAGACAGCAATATGAAAGAGATATATAAAACACAACCTAACTAAGATCAGAAAACAATTCATGCTGTCAGATAAAAACTAGAAAATAGATGGACCAAACCTCAAATAAAGTTAAATCAGTTCCCCCGGTAATATTCCACACAATTCCAGTAGCTCTTTCAATTCCAATATCTAGTAGTGGCGATTGAATGGCATTAAGAGCGGCGTCTCTTGCTCTTGACTTTCCTGAGAATTCAAAGGTAAGTAGTAATAAGCAGACAAGTATAACAATATTTTAGAACTTCTGTGTGAGCACCAACTGTGCTACGTAGCACCAGCACACTAAACACCTACATGGCATATATCATTGACTGATTGACTTCCTTAAATGTTCGGAGTATTTAAATTTTATTAAAATCTGACAATAAAAGAGGACAAGTATATACATGCAAATAATTCTGTCTTCGCTCACAGTAACAGTATGTTTGTAGAAGGAAGCTATAAATTTGTATAGTTGATGCAATAAGAAGGGACCCAATGATAACTCCGAAGCTAAACAATAAAAAGAACAAATAGATTCATTTTATGACAGCATGTACACTCTGCTGCATTAGCACACAGTTTATCTCACTATCACCCTTGAACCAAGCAAAGTCACTTCTTTCTCAAAGTGTTTTCTCCAAACTTAGTGATTAATAAAATTTAACCAATGGACAGGGAGCAAAAAACATGAATTCATTTGCAGAAAGAGCAGAGTTGTATCACACATATTAGCCATCAAATACCATCCAAGGAATGTATTTTTACTTAAGGAAAATTATTCCAAGTAATACCAGTAGCAGTCCCTATGCCCATCAAAGATGACCCTGCATTTTGCATGATGGCACGCACATCAGCAAAGTCCACATTGACTAATCCAGGAACCTGGAAGGAGAAGAAGCAGTCAAATTCTGTTAAAAAAAAAATCATTGCAATGCTCAACTTATATCTTCTGGATTTTTGTTGTTAACTTGTGACATGGTGATTTAAGTTGCAGGCTCACAAACAGTACCGTAATAATATCAGAGATGCCTCGAATTCCTTGTCTGAGAATATCATCAGCCAAGTTAAATGCTTCTGTTACAGGAGTATTTGGAGACACAGCAGACAACAGCTTATCATTTGGGATCACAATTAGGGTATCCACACTGTTTCTCAAGGCCGCAATTCCTTCTTGGGCTTGAACAGCCCGTCGCCTCCCCTCAAACGAGAAAGGTGTTGTGACGATACCGACAGTCAGGATACCCATTGACTTGGCAATTCCAGCAATTACAGGAGCACCTCCAGTTCCAGTTCCTCCACCCATTCCAGCCTGCATTTAGGTAACGAAATAAGCATTTTTAAAACCTCAGAGCGTAATAAGTTTACATGTTCAGCTCTATGGCGTGGCATTTACCGTCACGAAAACCATGTCAGCGCCGTAAAGCGCCTCCTGTATGGATTCACTGCTTTCCTTTGCTGCGTTCATCCCAATGTCAGGGTTTCCCCCTGCACCCAGTCCGCGAGTCAGCTCCTGTCCAATCTGCAATCTATTGTGGGGAAGCACAGGGGACACTTTTATCGCTTGCACATCAGTGTTCACGATCCAAAACTCAACCCCATTCATGGAGCACTCAATCATCCTGTTGACCGCATTCGAACCACCGCCTCCTACTCCAACCACCTTGATCTTAGCCTCATTGTAGTCGTTCCGCTCCGGTGGCACCCCAAGCCCCTCCAACGGGATTCCTTCAGAAGATCCTCTCACTGGATCGGCAACCTCGACACTCTTCTCGCCACCACGGAGCAGAGAAACCTCCGGGTGGAGATCAAGGAAGGAGTCTTTCTTCTGGAAGGAATTGGCGTTGCGGGTGCGGGGGCTGGCGCAGCACCGGAAGTGACAGTGGCCCACAGCTCGAGCGCTTCTGACCAACGCCCTCCCTGACGCAGCCTTGCAGCTCCCAGCTTCATTCCCCCAACTAGAAGACGGTGGACTGAGCTGCGTGAAGCACGGCAACTGCGTGGCCATCCCGACGAGTTAGAACAGCAGGAGAATCGATGCTCGTCTCCTCAGAGTACCTGATTGGTTCCCAAATCGACTTGGCGGCCGCTCATACCTACAAGAAATTGGGGGAACGGAATTGAAACCTAGAAAGGGGGAATCAAAAACTCTCAGAATTTATGGCACCTATCTTCCTAGACTGATCTTGCAAACCGGACATGACCAAAGGTAAAGGGACATGGGTTTGGTCCAAGCCCCGACTTTTGACTCGCCTCGCCGCACCCAATGCGACAGCAAAGGGATTAGAAAATCAGAAATCCGGGCGGAGAAGTTCGGCGGGGGTGAGGCAGAGCCGTACTCACCACGAGGTGTGGCGAGGCCAGGGAGTCCGTCCGCCGCAGCACGCCGACACGCCCGCCACCGGAGATCTTGGTTGGGGGAAGACGGAGGCGGCCGGTCGGGGGGCCTTATCGCCGCCAGAAAGGGGGTTTTGGGCTTTTGTTGGGAGTGGAATCTTGAATCTCGTTGTCTCTGTTCTGTTGGAGTTGGAGGGGGCGACGGCTTCACCTTCACTTCTCTTCTTCTCTTGCCACACCTGGCGGAGGTTGTTGGCCGAAAGCTTTCCGTTTCATGGAACAGAATGATGGAGACGCACACGCCGCCGTCGTTTTTCAGTTCAGAAGAATCGAACTGAAAACTCTTTTTTTTTTAGTTGACACTGTATTTCTTCGATTAAGTATTTCATAAAATTGCACATACTACCTTTATATAATCCATCAAGGGACGTGTTTCATCTGGTTTTAAGAGTTTTGAGTTTGTAATTATCGAAATAAACATTTTGTTTTTAAACTTCTGTATTCACTCTCAAATATGTCCTATTTTTAAATTATCTTATTATATTTATTGTAACAACTTTTAGATTTATTATACTAATAATAACTATAATTTTAAAATAGAGGGAGTAATGGCTGCGCGAGCTAGCTGGGAACCAACTCAAGTGTCGTACAATCTAGACTATTTATTCTTTTAGTGGATGTCGACAGCGAGACACGTCTCAAGATCAGACAGTCTAGTGTTTCATATGTACTTTTATTCACTACTGAATAAATACCTGAACTAGATGCTATATATGATGGTTGATGGGTCTATCAAGAGTGTTAATTTGTTTTAAGAAAAAACATTTTTCTTCTTGCAAACGAATGGTACTATACTCGTACGTAGTCGTAGTACATTAAAAACGAAGTGTACATGTTGTGGTCCAGGTATCCTCAGGGTCATACGCACCGCAATGAACAAATGCAGGCCAGACAGAGACAGATCTTAGGGCGCCAAATTGGCGCGGCCCATGGACAGCGAAAGGCTTTTGGCATTTTCTTGTTTTCTTGCTCTAGATCCTGCCCCCGCAAGCAGCAAGCAGCAGCAAGCAGCAAGCAGCAGCAAGAGAAAGGCTAGCATCAACAGTTCATCAGGGCCTATCAATCAAGAACATTGAAGCAGAAACGCCAAATTACAGCTACCATTTGATTACTCTGCCGAATACTACTAAGCAAGTTCCTGAAGTTTCAGAGGCTACTGAATCAAAGAGAAAGAGTGTAGTACGAGAAGTCCTATCGATTCGCCCGGCCGAATCCTACAGACAAACATGTGCGTTCCCGTGCAGCCAGTGCAACCGGCTCACGACCTTGTCTTGAACGGCACGTATGTCTTGAGCGAGTCGAGCACGCCCTGCACGGAGGCGGCGCACGCGGCTGCGGTGACGAGGAAGCAGACGAAGCTGAGGCTCTGCAGCGCGACCCACTTGGTGCTGAACCTCGGGACCTCCCTCTGGCGGATGTACATCTCGACGGGGAAGAAGACGGTGAGCGGCCAGAAGGCGATGCTCCCGAGGATTCCCAGGATGCTGTTGAAGAATGGCATGAGGATGGCCGCGAGCGTGATCACCGCGACGAACGTCGTGCGCCACGCCACCCGGCACACGACGTTGTGGCAGTAGCCCCGGAACGGCCACTCGATCGCGGCGAAGAGCGGCTGGCAGAACACCTGGAACCCGCCGACGAGGTGCACGACGATGCACGCGTTCGCGAGGTCCACGAGCCAGTAGGGCTCGTAGAACCCGAAGCCCGTCAGGATGTTCCCGGGCGCGGAGTTCCCGAAGGCGGCGTACCCGAGGCAGCCGCAGAGCATGTAGAACGCCGTGGTGGTGGAGATGCCCGCCGCCGTGGCTCGGCGCATGGTGACCCGCTCCGCCGGCGGGCCGGAGCGCAGCGTGTCCTGGATCTCGATGAGGATGATGGCGTACGAGTAGGCGAAGGCTACGTTGCCCAGCGCCTGGAACGTCAACCAGATCTTCTGCTGCGCGTCCACGTCGACGCCAACCACCGTGCCCGTCAGCGTGGTCGTCGCCGCGTTGGGGCCCGCGGCGACGATCTGCGCCAAGGAGAGGCCGACGGCGATGGCGGAGTAGGAGAAGGACATGACGGCGGCGATGATGGACAGCCACCACAGCTCGTGGAAGTTGGGCAGCTGGCAGAACACGGCCTGCACCACGCCGAACCCGATGATGTACGCGCTCGTGTTCTGGCTGCAGTCCGCGCCGTGCCCGCGCCAGTGGAAGCAGTTGGACTTGTTGATGGCCCTGCATCCATTCCATTAGCTGTTTGGTTGATCGAGATTATCCAACGCATAAAACGCAAGGTGAAAGATCTCACGCTGCGCTGATGGAGGCTGTGATTGTGTATCCGATGCAGGTGCCGAACATGTTGGCGTACTGACAGATCCCGCAGAACCAGACGTACCAGCCTCCGAGGTTCGACTTGACGGCCTCCGTGTAAGTATAGTTCCGCTTGCCGGAGACAGGGTCGCTGACGCGGTAGCAGTCGGCGAGGAGGCCGCACGTGTACAGGGTGATGGCCGCGAACAGCGCCAGGGTCACCGTCCCGGTCGCCCACCCCAGCTGCGCCATCGCCCATGCCAGCGACAGCACGCCGGAACCGATCACCGCCGTGATGATATGCGCCGTCGCAGTCCACACCGTTCCTGAAAGTGATACAGAGACATTTTGTCAGTACGCGCACGCACTCGATCAACTGAGGAGAGATGCCAACAAAGCTGCCGTCTTCATCGTCCATAACAGAATTGCATAGGTTCATAAGAGATGACGACGAAAACGCATCAATAATCCAAAAGGAGCGAATCAATTTGTACACACGAGCCCCTCGTCGCATCTGTCCATCCCCAGATTTTTATGGATCCTCGGCGCGTCGTTGTTGCAAAAGAAGATTACTCCCTCCCAATTTGATGGCGTTAATTTTTTACGTCATTTTTAATCATTCATCTTATATTAAAAAATAGTTCAAATACCAAACACTATAAGTCGTGTTTCAGTTTTTTTCTTTTTTTTTTAAAAAAAAGTAGAGGATCCCCACCTGATTTTCTTTCAAAAGAGATACAGAGTTTGAGACGGAGACGGTGGTAGGATTGCAGCTCAGGGACCATGCAACGTAAGCCACAGGCACGAAAGCTACATGAAACGGTCGCAAAGACGGATAGCATGCAGCAGCTGATGAGATGAGCATAGCTGGGACGGACACGGCCGATCGTGACAGGCGTCATGCATGGCGCGGGCCGCCATCCATTAAAAGACCTGAGGAATCAGTGGTCTGCATCGACCGCTCTTTTTCCTAGCTTATCCCATTGATCTAGTCATCTAGCTATCGTCTCTACCACCGCGTTTGCAAGCCTGAGCTAAAAGATCTCGCTGCTATCGCCATGAAGTAACCTTGGGAGTAGTATATGGATCTGGAGAGCGGAGAGGCCCCAAGCTCATTGGACTAGGCACCACTTCATGAATCGATATGAAGGTACCCGTGACGTAGGGGAGTGCTAGCTAATCTGTCTTCTAGTGTAAAAGATCTGAGAATTGGTTCAGGTGAATGAAAATGTGTGTAGCCTTTGAGTGCAAAATGTTATAGACCCAGCCTGACAGAATATAATGAGGCATATAATTTCAAGCTCAGTGGAAAACAAAATATGGCATCTTGTTAATAAAGAAGGTTACACCTCCTATAATAAGCTTTTATAACTCCAGATTCCTGCGTGAGTGGGTTTTCTTTTCATTTTCGCCCCAGGTAAGTGATGAAGAATTTTTCTATCAAAAATCTAAAGCAGCTAGTTAGAATATGTAGCGTTATGAGTGTTTCGCAGTGTTGACGACCAAAATTGGCGCCTTCTCCAAAATCCGCAGAGACGGGTTCTCCGGAGGGTCCGGTCAGTGACCGGAGTGTCAGGCTCCGGAGGTTCCGGTGACCGACCGGAGGTTCCGGTGGCCAAATTGGCGTATTCTCCAAAGTCCACATAGACGGGTTCTCTGGAGGGTCCGGTAAGTGACCGGAGTGTCCGGTGCCGGAGGTTCCGGTGACTGACCGGAGGTTCCGATGGCCAAAATTGGCGTCTTCTCCAAAGTCCACAGAGACGGGTTCTTCGGAGGGTCCGGTCAGTGACCGGAGTGCCCGGTTCCGGAGGTTCCGGTGACTGACCGGAGGTTCCGGTGGGTCTCGATACCGACTCGGATTTTCAGATCTAGCGCGATTCGGTTCGTTTTTTGGCTTGGAAAGGGATAAGACCACCCCCCTTATATAAATAAAGGGTCCACGGCCGATTGAGGGCAACAAACTCCAATCGAAACATTATTTTTATCAAGTTTAGTTTTTCCTTTATCCCTTTTGCCCTAATCCCCTCTCCAAACCCTAATTCTGTCCTCTACGTGCACCGGCTGCGCAAGGAGGCGCCCTAGCTCGTCTAGGGTAACCCACGGCGCGTCGCTCCCGACGGGGTCCCTCCCGGAGCGGCGATCCTTGGTCTTACTGCGACGGATTCGAACTAACCGGCGGCTACGGTTTCTGCGGATTCGTCGCGCGGACTTCGCACAGGGGCGTGCTCGTGTCTAACGGCGCGATCTTCGCGTCAACACGCAGTCAAAGGTCCCTCTTGTTCAAAATTGTGTGGAAACAGGAAATTCACCGGTGTTAGGAGGCGATTAATTGTGTGTCATAATATAATAGTACCAGTAGTGTTAATTTCCATCTATTGAATAGTATCATTTTCCTACAAGGTGCTCATAATATTTGGCAAATCTAGTCATTCAGATGTCACCAGCGCCAAAAAAGGGGAGAAAATGTGTCCAAACTGAAATGAAATGTTCAGTGAACCAGCAGTAACCATCTCATGCTGCAGTAACCACATCAGGCGTCCCCCCGTATTTGCTCATCACCAATACAAAATTCACCAAAAACGGAAAATATGATTCAATAAGCTCACTCGGAGGTGCAAAAAATTTAACGTGTGCAAGCGAGACAGCGCAGGAGTATTCAAATGTTCATGCACGTGTGGTGCATACGCAGCAGGTGACGTGAGGGATGGTGTTTGTTTTATTTTACCTGTCCTCCTCGGCTTGCCGTCGTCGTCCACGTTGACGTCGCCGCGGACGCGGGGCAGGGTGACCATTCGGTCCTCGATGTCCATGGCGCCGCCGCCGCTTATCTCCTCCTCCCTTCTCTCTTTTTCTCTTGTTGCTCTGTTCTTGCAAGACGCTCGATGATCGAACGCCAGCGATCGATGCTGCTGCTGCCCGGCTGGCCTCGCTCTCCGCCGTACGTGGGTCGCTCCTCCCTCCGATGGCGCTGCGGTGGCAGCAATGCGAAGTAGCTAACAGTCCGCCGCGAGCGGTGGTGGTGTCTAGAGAGAGTGAATAGGGGGCAGCCACTGAATGGCGCTATGTATAGGGGCCATCAGGCGAGCGCACGTCAAACCTTTGGCTCTGGGTGTGACAGTGGACCAAAACCACTGCAGGTAACATGCATCTTCGTTCCCGATATTTACGAAGGAATAAGCGGTTTATGTTGTATTTTGTCTTTGGGTTATAAAGGGATCGGCCAAAAACTTGTTGTCAGGTGCTCACATCGTTGGCTGTAAAAAAGAGGATACCGTTCTATTTGGAGCAGTTTTAAGGTGCAAAATACCTATAGTATTTTTTAAGAGTATCAATAGATATTAAAGATCTAACGGTGAAAATTTATCTGGTCCCATATAATAATACTGAGTAGTATTTTATTTTATTAAGGATAATATTAAAAACAAAAATATAATATTAATTAATTATATTATTATTATTACTTAATAATATTCTGAATTTATGTTTTTTATTAATCATTATTGTCAATAATTTTCTCATATATTTTCGACCCACAAAGATATAAATAAAATAAAAATTAGTTAAAATTATTAATTAAATAAAAATAAAAAGTAGTAAACTATCCTTAAAATACTGACTAGTATTTTGGTGGGAGTACTGGCCAGTATTTTGAACCTTAAAACTACTTATTTGATTGGACAATTCTTAGTTAACGCATCAATAACAGCTTATATACATAATCCTCCTTGAAAAAAGGGTTATACATAATTCAAAGACCATTCTTAAGTCCTTTAATATAACGAGCGGATCTTCATTAAGCAAGGATTTCTTTTTCTGATGAAAAAGAAAAAGAAAACTTTGTGTTACCCAGAATTTAAAGTATATTTCTCAGGAGCAATCTGCTCAACACACCAAAGTTTGCGGTTTCATATGCTTAGCGAGAAAAAACAGAGTTAAAGCCCCCACCCACTTGTCACATATTGTAATGTAAGTTGTGTTCACAAGCCAATTATAGTATACAGCCGGAGCCGAAGCTTGATAGATGTTTGACAGGAGCATAATTTCTTTTTATTTTAACTTCTGTTTTTGACCGCGGTGTCTTCTATTGTGGTGTAACTTTTGGTTGTGCAGGGATATTGTGGTGTGAAAGTTGGCATTGTTATAAATTACTACTCCATGGAGAAGTTCATCATGTGATTCACAAAAAAGAAGAGGCAGAACCGCAGAACCAACGTACTTAAAATTATTTGTTTGTGTAATGTAATGGCTACTGTTAGTTGATTGTTGTAATTTGTTGGATCTTTATCAAAAAAACCCAGACGCCCAACAGTGTCTGCCCCTGCCTTCATATTACCATCACAGCAACACAATGCTACCAAACCTTTCAATCTCTGTTTCCAAAATCTAAGAATCATGAGCAGTCTGACAGCCTCTACAAGCCCTAAGCTCCACAGCAGGAACCCAGCAACCCACTTTACAAATCCAGCCTGGACTGGATAAGCAACGGGTCCCAGATGAGCACGCCCGTACCGTACTCATCACGACCTGGTCTGGAAAGGCTTATAGGTCTTGAGTGCATCGAGCACACCCTGCACGGATGAAGCGCAGGCCGCGACCGTGATGAGGAAGCAGACAAAGCTGAGGCTCTCCAGGAACAGCCATCTGGTGCTGAACCGCGGGACCTGCTGCTGCCGAATGTGCATTTCCACGGGGAAGAACACAGTGAGCGGCCAGAAGGCGACGCTGCCGAGAATGCCCAGGATGCTGTTGAAGAAGGGCAACAGGACGGCCCCCAGGGTGATCACGCTCACAAACGCCGTTCGCCACACTAGCCGGAATATGTTGATGCCCGCCACGCAGTTGTCCCGTGTTGATGGGTACCGCGCTGCCACGGCGGCCTCCACCGCCGCGAACAGCGGCTGCACAAACACCTGAAATCCGCCGACGAGGTGGAGAACGATGCACACATTGGCAAAGTCCACAAGCCAGTAAGGCTCGTAGAAGCCAGTAAGGATATTTCCAGGGGCACTATTGCCCAACGCTGAATAGCCCAGGCAGCCGCACAACATGTAGAATGCTGTTGTCGTTCCGACTCCCAAGACTGTCGCTTGCCGCATCGTTTTGTTCTCAGCCGGGGGAGCCTTCAGTGTGTCCTGCACCCATCATCGCAAAGAAAGTTTAGCTAGCTTGTAACCAAGTTGATGTCGTTTAGACAGCTCTTGTTGTGCTGTGGTTGATGAGATAGTAGCTTTTCTCACCTGGATTTCGATGAGAATTATGGTGTAAGAGTAGGCAAATGCAATGTTGCCAAGAGCCTGGAACGTCAGCCATATTTTCTGTGTTGCATCAACATCCACTCCAACCACCGTGCCAGTCAGCGTCGTTTTCCCCGTGGGACCTGACAGATCAAGCACATAGAGAATCAGTCTGTGCAAATTTGGTTAACTAAGATTCCATCAGAACAAAGACGTATCTGAACCACTGGTGGCATTAGTACGTTACCCGAGATGGTCTGCATAAGGGAAAGGCCAACAGCAACGGAGGCATACGAGAAGGACATGATAGCAGCCACAACGGATAGCCACCATAGCTCATGGAAGTTTGGGAGCTGGCTGAAGATGATTTGCACCACTCCAAAACCCATGATGTACGAGCTTGTGTTTTGGGTGCAGTCCGCATCATGCCCATGCCAGTGGAAGCAGTTTGATTTGAGGATAGCCCTGCATCCAAGCCAAAACCAGTGATACATATCATATATCAATTAATCGTATCAATAATTTAAGCATGGAAGTTATTTTCAGTAATCACAGATCACACTAGGATAGTAGTATACTGGTACATGTAAACATCATAATGTGGATTGGTGCAAATTTAGGAACTTACGCAGCACTAACGGATGCTGTGATGGTGTAACCGATGCCAGTGCCAAACATGTTAATATACTGGCATAAGCCGCAGAACCATACGTACGACCCGCCTGAAATACACACAAGAACGAGTAGATAGATGTGAGACAGTCACATCAATTTTTGCATGTAATAGTTCATAGATGGACGATATGGCTACTTAATCACCACTTGAATTTGCATGGGATGATCACACTAGAGTACCCAGGTAGGCTTCAACAGCTTCAGTATAGGTGTAGTTGCGCTTGCCAGTAGCAGGGTCGCCAACACGGTAGCAGTCGGCAAGTAGGCCACACATGTAGTAGGTGATGGCTGCAACGAGCAGCAGGATCACAGGCCCTGCCACCCAACCCAACTGGGCCATCGCCCATGCTAATGAAAGCACGCCAGAACCAATCACTGCCGTGATGATGTGTGCTGTTGCGGTCCATAGCGTCCCTGTATTATGCATTCAAAACAGTTGTAAATTTCATGATAACAGTAATAACGGATGAGCTGTTCCTATTTTCTCTTAACTTCCATTTAGCTAAGGAAAGAAGCAAAAATGTTTACGTGTGTGGAAGAGCCAAACTAACTGGAGACTTCTCAATAGTTTTTTTTTTCTTTTTTTGATAAGGAGACTTTTCAATAGTTGAAACACAAAAACAAAGAGTATATACGAACCAATTACCAAATACTCCCTCCATTCCATAAAGAATGATCATCAGCTATTGACTTATCATCAGATAATAAACTATATTTATAATTTACTGCTTTGTCATTCTAATTTTGAATATACATACTAGAAAACCAATTATCTTATCTCCTCTTGGGAAAAGTTGGAAACAACCCGGTAAGTACGACCTAAGTTGAACAGGATGTAGACAAGACTATCATCTTTATATAACTCATAATTGACAAATGACCAAACAGAGAAAATAAACAGAACGAAAGATGGGACCTTGTCATCCAATTTCTTTCGGGACATGCCATGCCAAACATAATAATGAGGAACTAGCATAAACGACCACGCCGTTACAATATCAGGGACAGAGACCAACTGTAGGCATATAGGCAAGTATCGGTGAGAAAGCAACATGAAACCATCAAAAAGAAGAACCGCCCATCAGCAGGAAGCGCCGTAGCAGCTAGCTGAGCTAGGAGCAGTAGATGATCATGACAAAGGCAACATATGGCCGTGACAGCAAAGCTGGACTTGGCAACATAAACTCAAATCTACCTCGAGTGTTTGGCCATCTCTGCATCAACATTCAGCGTCCTTCCATCGATGTGTATTCTATTACCCAATGGTAACCTAGTGTATGCAGTGCTAGAAGCCTATATCAGCATAAGACAGCAGCATTCGTGCAGGCAAACAAGTTTTAGCAATTGCTATGACATACGAGCTCATACCTTACTGCATAGAAGCCATATGATCTGAAAGAGTATTGTCATCTCATTATTAGTACCAAATCTTCCAGAAACAACATTTGTGTTTCAATTAGCTTGTAGCAAAAACACAAATGTGATTATTTGTCTGGCGCAATAGAACTGAGACGAAAAATGTTGGACGGGAGATTCGATGTCTCAAAGGGAACATGGATATGAAATAAAAGGCGCCATTCAGAGGGAAGGGGTAAAAAAGCTTGGAAACCGAGGTTCACTGACCTGTTCCTACCCCGGCTAATAGGGCATCGACCCACGAGGCAGCGAGCGTAGGTACCAATGGGACGTCCGGGCACTGTGGTTACTAGACTGGCAACGGCGAGCAACAAAGACCGGTCGCTCAGAAACACGGATCCGGATCGGGCAAGTGGTTGAGCGGAGCGACGGCGAGGCCAAGACAAGGGGTCGTGCTGTTGCGATGGCAGTGGCGGGCATTGTGATGCGGCGGAGGGAACATCAGGTGGGAGAAAGGCACCCCGTGGTGGGGCAACGGCGAGGCAGGCGGAGGAGCAGCCGGGAACCGCCGCCGCCGGCGGAAGAGGAAGCATGTGGGGGACAATTGTTGAAGAGTTTGCCACAGAGAGGGGGTTTAGTGAAACATGTGGTATCACGATTCTACATTAGGGACCTATACGTAAACTGTAGGATCGCGATTAATAGTCGCGATCCAGTTGAGGGGGTTTTATGCAAATGTGAGATTTCCACGGTGACTCTGAGTTTGCCCGGCCGCGGCCGCCCGAGGACGACGGAGACCGGGCTGCAGTTTCCTCGGTCGCGGATTCGAGGCTCTGTCTCGCCAAGATGACGGCGGACAACCACTCTGCGCACATCTCTAAGCAATCGACCTGATCCCACACACTATTCCCATTTGCGGAATTGCTGTCTTTCTTTCAGGCTATCGTCGCCGTCGCCGCCGTCCGAATGTTTTGGTGTCAAAGCTCGTCCGATGAACAGCTGGTCCCATTGATTTAGTATTCCATAACTAGTTCATGCACAAAGGCGGAGCGACGACATGGTTTTTTGTGACGATTAATAATTCTTGAAGGAAAGTGTGATGATTAATTTTACCTGTCCTCTTCTCCTTGCCGTCGTCGTCAACTTCGCCGTGGCCACTGTGGTGATGGTGTGGGGCGTCGATTTCCATGGCCGCGGCGTGCATGGCCGCTCTTTCTCAAAATGGACTTTCTTTCTCCGGTCTTCACTCGCTCCTCTGATGGACGGTGAGGGCCCTCCGCCACGCGCGCGCGGTGGCGGTACAGGTACGTACGTGGTGGTCGGGGAGGGGGGACAGGATGGCGATTGCTTTATGTAGCACATATTTATGTGCCAACGAACATGAAAGTTAGGCAGTGGGAACGTGAATGACCACAGCTTGACCCCTGTCCCGTTCGCATTCCTCGTGTATTTCTCGGTCGTGGGAGGAAACAAAACATTTCAAGTTCTAACTAATCGTTTTTGAAAGACGGTTATTTCATTCGAGTCTGAACAGAAACAAGCGTCTGTAGCATGTACAACATTTACAACAAGCAGCAGCAGGGTGCCCTTAAAAACGCCTCCACAACACCTTCTTGCTCTTGCGCCGCTGCTGCTCAAGCGCGACAGCATTCGTACAGACAGTGCCTAGCTAGGGTTAAAACTCTCGTACAAGAACAAGAACAAGAACAAGCGCCTGTTGATCAACACCGCATATCTGTGGCGGCTACCTGATGTATGAGCAATTCTCAACCCCTGGGCGCCCGTGAGTAAAATAACGCACACACACATCATCATCATCATCAGGGCTCAGGACTTGGTCTTGAATGGGACGTAGTGCTTGAGCGACTGTGTGACGCCCTCGATGGACGCGACCGCGGCGGCGAGCGACACGAGGAAGCAGAGGAAGCTGAGCACCTGCAGCGCCACCCACCTGGTGGTGTACCTCTGAATCCGCCGCTGCCGGATGTACATCTCGACGGGGTAGTACACGGTGAGCGGCCAGAACCCGACGGCGCCGAGGAACCCCAGGATGTCGTTAAAGAAGGGCATCAGGATGGCGAGCACCGTGCTCACCACCACGAACGCCGTGCGCCACGTCATCCGGAACGCGTTCACGCTAAGCTTTCCGCCGGGCACGACGACGCGGTGCTCGCGGGTGATGAACCGGGCGCCCGGCCAGCGCGCGGCGGCCCACGTCTCGACGGCGGCGAAGATGGGCTGTGTGAACACCTGGTAGGCCCCCACCAGATGCACCACGATGCAGACGTTGGCGAAGTCGATGAGCCAGTAGGGCTCGTAGAAGCCGAAGCCCGTCAGGATGTTCCCCGGCGCCGCGTTCCCGAACGCCGAGTAGCCGAGGAGGCCCGACAGCATGTAGAACGCCGTGGTGGTCGACACGCCCACCAGGGTCGCCTTCTTCATCGTCCTGTTCTCGGCCGGAGGGGACTTCACCGTGTCCTGAGAGCAGCAAGTTTCATTCATTCGGTCGTTCATAAATTAGTAATCTGCTCAACTACTATGAAAAAAAAATCATCATGAAGCTCTGCTTTATTAGCTTAGTAGTTAGTACCTGGATCTCTATGAGGATCATCGAGTAGGAGTAAGCGAACGCGATGTTGCCGAGAGCTTGGCACGCGAGCCATATCTTCTGCGCAGAGTCGACGTCGACCCCGACTTCGGTGCCGGTCAGGCTAGTCTTGCCTCGAGGACCCGTTATGGTCCGCGCCAGCGAGAGGCCGACGGCGATGGACGAGTAGGAGAAGGACATGACGGCGGCGAGGATGGACAGCCACGAGAGTTCCTGGAAGTTGGGGAGCTGCGAGAAGAAGATCTGCACCATGCCGAACACAACCATGTACATGGTGTCGTAGACGCCGCAGTCGGCGTCGTGGCCCTTCTTGTGGAAGCAGTTGGCCTTGTGCACGGCCCTGCAGCATCGAATTGATCGATTTCTCAGACCATGAGATTATGAGATCGCGCTAATGAGAACGAGCTGATTATTACGTGAAGGAATCATCCATCCATCACTTACGCCGCGCTGATCGATGCAGTGATCGTGTAACCAACGGCGGTTCCGACCAAGTTGATGTACTGGAATGCACCGCAGGACCAGACTTGCCAGCCACCTGCATAGCACAGAAAGATGTTCAGGTAAACAAAAATCGACAGATATCAACTGTAAAAATCAGGTAACAAAATAGCAGCAACAGGAAAGAAAGAGTAGCCACCCAAGTATGCGGCGACGGCGTCCATGTAGGTGTAGTTCCTCTTCCCGGAGACCTGATCACCGGTGCGGTAGCAGTCGGCGAGAAGGCTGGAGGTGTAGTAGGTGATGGCCGAGAAGAGAATCAGCGTCACCGGCCCGACGATCCAGCCGAGCTGCGCCGTCGACCAGGCGAGGGAGAGAACGCCGGAGCCAATGACAGCGGTGATGATGTGCGCGCTCGCCGTCCAAACCGTTCCTGAGATCATCGAACGAAATATTATTACACGAGATGTGAGTTTATTCCCATCCCTGCTAAAGAAATTATAATCTCATCGTCAGAGAAAAAATTGTTTGAAAAATTTTACGATAAACGGTTTAGACAAAATGACAGCTCTGCTAAACAGAAACAATTACGGCAGTACGCTAAATTTGTTTCTTTGACAGTGTCCGTAGTTCAAAAAATGAACTAGTACAAGCACTATCTAACGTCATCAGTAACTATGTCAGTCAGGCATCCGGCCCGAAAGCATGACAGTATACCACCAGTAGAACAGAGAGGCACCAAACAGAGGCCATTTGATTCGTGTTTGGTCCAACATAGGAAAAGGCTATCCAAACCTTCATCTCGTCCTAGCTAGTACTGTGGGCATTAACCAAGACATAGTACTGCAGGTACAGCAAAATTAATATTTCTAGGGCATCAACATTATATTTGAAATCTACAACTTTTGTCTTGATGATAGCAATACAAGAAGTGATGGAGTAGTATTTTGTGCCGATGAGTGTTGAAATTAACCACGACACAAATAAATTACAGAGAAAGCTAATACCATCTTAATATCTGAAATATAAGTACTACTGTACCTCACATTTTCTTTTCTTTTTCATAAATAGAGCCACTTTGTGAAACATAAACATGCACTATAATTCCATGAAAACCGACAAAGGCTAACCAGAGTGTGCAAAGCTGTGTGGAGAGAACTAGGGATGCGTGCCACGAAGGTCAGAGACGGCCGGCCTACGGCGCATGGGCTCCCTGGTGATTGGGTGAGCTCATCGCCGTGGACTATTTGCTTCATGTTAACACACTAGTATCACTATTCACTAGCTGGGGTCAACAGGAGTGGCCATTTTCTTCTTCATCTAGTGGTAGTAGTAGTGGCCACAACTCTAGCTAGCACGTACAGATTCTGTACGCGATGGGCTCTGCCTCTGCCCACCAGCACAAATCATTCATCTTCTTGATCCTAGCGTTCGTACTCGTATCGTATTTTTTCCTTCTTCTTCTTCAGACGTACGGTGACGAACTGACGAAGAATGAAAAGAAAGAAAATAACGACAAGACTTCCAAATCGAAACAGAATGCTTGGCTTTGGTTTGGTTTTGCATTCCGTCTGGGACACAGATTCCGCTCCTCGATAAAGTAGAGATAACCACCAGGGAGAGCAGCCAAAAGGGTCCTTTCAGAGAGGAATGATTTGACGGGAAGAAACTGCCCCCTTAAGAGCAAAATGCACCGTTTCGTAATCAGAATCATCGATCTTTGGCCGACTATTGGTCGCAGACGCTGATTGCGTAAAAAGGAGGTAAACTTTGTTCGTGTCAAAAGCACGGTGCCTTTTCAATCCCTAAACGTCTTCAGAAAAGAAGAAGAAGAAGATATTTTTCAACTATTTGTCCCGTTTGGATGTTATAGTTTCTCAAAACCAAAGTGTATTACACGTTTGCAATATTCAGTGGAAACTCCGTTTAGATGGAAACTGTTAAACTGCATGTCACAAAACCCATGTGTCTGGAGTTGTGAATGGTCGTATATGACGAAATCACATTAGCAAATCAATAATTTTAGTCAATCATGCGATGTTTGCAAAATTGAATTCGATTTTCTTCGCCTAATATAACACAACTAGTGGTGAGCACTAGTAGTATGTACGTGTATGGTGACGCAATACACAAGCTGTACTCCCTTTTGTTGGGGAACACTCCTATATGACGCTGGCTGATTCTCTTGTCTTCTTCTTTTGGTATCACACCAGCATTCATATAATAGAGAAGCAGCAGAGTAGTATCATTTTGCTCAACCATAGTACTTACTGTATTATCAAATTTTTTTTCCTGAATAAGTACTTATTCTACTCTATACTGTATTCAGCGTATCATTGGTTCTCTGCTAGTACTGGTACTGTGCTGAGAGCCAATGCATGCGATGCAGCAGGTACAGTGTCCTTTTTGCCACTTGATCTCAGCCGCGTGATAGGAGTAATTTCCACTGTGCCCTCCCTCCTCCTACCCACATGCGTGCGGGCGAAGCGACAAATCTAGCAGAAGCAGGGCCGTGCAAATCAAGGACACTGCCTTTGGCCGGTGCCACGGCGACGGGCAATCCACACGGTTCCGGCTGCCGCCGATGTGAAAGAAAGGTCACGCGAGAGGGGAAGCAAATCCTGTGCCGGACTCCGCTCCGGGAAAGACAAGACAAAAACAGAGCTTTACGATCGACGGCCCCAGGACAGGTACACAGAAACGGCCGGGTCTCTCTACAGACTCCGGCGAACGCGGTTCAGTAAAGTTTCGATGCATGTCACGAGCATGGAAAGCTTTAGAATTCCAGGGAGCTACTTCGTCCTTAACGAGATGATATACTCGAGAAACAGAGAATTCCAAGGGGAAACAGAAATGAAATGAAATCGCGCGGCGGTAGTAGTAGTAGTAGCAGCAGTAGTTTGTTGTGTTTGCTCACCGGTGCGCTTCTTCTTGCCGTCGTCGTCGAGTTCCTCGCCGCCGTGGCTGCCGTCGTGCGGCCGCGGCGGCGGGTACTCGTACGGCGCCCCTCCGTCGTCCGCGGGGGCGCCGTGCCGCGCCGCCATCTCCACGTCCTGCGTCATGATGCCCGCCGCCTGGGTCTGGGACTGGGACTGGGAGGAGACGGTGGACTCGGCGCGAAGGAGGGAAGCAACAAGCAAGGCAAGCAATCAATCGACGGGCGCGCGGATGGTACAGTGATGAGGCGAGGCGAGGTAATAAACCAGGCAAGAGAGACGCGCCGGGGTGGAACGGACGTGTCAGCGTCGCCCGCGAATCGAATCATCCATCCATCAGTGACAGTGAGGTCGCGTACTCGCCTGCTCGGACGGAAGAAAAGAAGAGAAAGAGGAGGGGGTTTCTGGGGATTCGGATCAGGTCGTCAACGTATGTGCGCCGAGAGTCAAAATACAGACAGATTGGTTAACTAATGAACCCGGGCAGGTAGGCAGAATCTACCACTACTTTATTGAGAATCAAAATCAATCAGTGTCTGGCTATTATTCACACATCCGTATCGGATCGCTCCTCATATGATGGCATCGGTTTGGTTCCCCTGCAACTCGAAACTGACAGAGTCTGAGATGTGTTCTTTAATCCGTGGAGTGCCGTAACACTACTACAATCTGCGCAGCGTGTAATAATAACTAATAGGGCATGACGTTGCGTCGTGTACATACGTGGTGCCCCGAGCGCCAGTTTGCCTGCCCTCCCGAACAATCTAACAATGGGGACGGGAAACACTACCGATGACTTAACGATATACTCCCTAAATTTCTTTTTTTGTTGTTGTCGTTGAGACAGCCCAAATAGATTTGTAGCCAGCGCAAAATTTCTGTCGGAAACAAAAGGTAAAGCTCAACGGAGTGCTAAATAATTATAATGCAAAGAGTGTTGTTCAGCATCTCATGTCTCGCCTCGATGGTGCTCACCAGTCCATCACACACCCTCGCTGAAAAGAGTTTTAGGATGATTGCACAACCACATCGACCGTACGAAACAGCTCGGGGTTGTTCCATTCCATGCACTGCTAATAACCCAAGTTTTTGGTCAGAGAGAGCAAACTATTTTCACCGATACTCTGATTTCTGCTTGTACCAGTGTCTGTCTACTCTGGCTTTGCACTCTTTTGCAGACTTTTGTTCTCTTTTAGTAGTACCAATCAATCCTTCCACAGGAAGGCTAATAATTGGAACATGGAATACTAGTACTGATGAAGCGTCCGGCAATTTAATTGATCTTCACAAGGGAATCTTGTTGGGTCATCTGCCAGACCACAGTCACACAGGACGACGCCGGATACAACAAAATACGAGGAGCCCGCGCGCCATGTTAGACAGTCAACAAAATACCACTGCTGCGTGGCATGCACAATGTGACTGTTTTAAATTGGCTAGGCTCGGCCTTGCGAACACCATACAGTATGCCGTTACAGCTGATCCTCTAGTACTAGGACAGCTTTTTCCCTCACTTGTTTAACGGGCGGACAGATAGCGGATCATGTCTTGATGTCGATGCTGATTGGTCCTAAAGGCTGATCCGATTCATCTTTTCTGACGCTAATTAGGAAAACAAATGTGAGGTAAATTACAAATCGTCTACATTATTCAACGAATTAATTGATGCCTTTGGTTTATGATGAAATCAAACGTATACCACATACGGATTGGGCTGAAATACAGGTGGGCTGCAAACTCTGCTTCTTTTTGGGCTGAAATGCCGTTTCAAGTCATTTAAGATGTCACAAAAGCTTGTAATAAATCTTCAATTATCATTCAATTCAAAGCTGTTGAACTACTAGTTTTACATACAAGTTACTACAGTTTTGCAAGACAGGCACCGACCTTGCTCCTCGTCCCGTCAATCCTAATCTCTCGCGTAACAAAAGTCACAGCTGACCAATCGCATGGTCTTTCTTGATCACGTCTTGGTCTTGAATGGGACGTAGCTCTTGAGCGACTGGGTGATGCCCTGAATGGACCCGACCGCTGCGGCGAGCGAGACAAGGAAGCAGAGCAAGCTGAGGCCCTGCAGCGCCGTCCACTTGGTCGTGAACCTCTGAATCCGCCGCTGCCGGATGTACATCTCGACGGGGTAGTACACGGTGAGCGGCCAGAACGCGATGGCGCCGAAGAAGCCCAGGATGTCGTTGAAGAATGGCACGACGATGGCGAGCACCGTGCTCGCCACCACGAACGCCGTCCGCCACGTCAGCCTGAACGCGTTGACGTTGAGCCTGCCGGCCGCGACGTGGTGCTCGTGGGTGATGAACACGGCGTTCGGCCAGCGCCCGGCGGCCCACGTCTCGACGGCGGCGAAGACGGGCTGGCAGTACACCTGGTACGCGCCCACCAGGTGCACGACGACGCAGACATTGGCGAAGTCGATGAGCCAGTAGGGCTCGTAGAAGCCGAACCCGGTCAGGATGTTTCCCGGCGCGTCGTTCCCGAACGCGGAGTAGCCGAGGCAGCCGGCGAGCATGTAGAACGCCGTGGTGGACGAGACGCCGAACAGGGTCGCCTTCTTCATCGTCTTGTGCTCTGCCGGAGGAGACTTCACCGTGTCCTGAAATTTGAGTTCAGAGTTAGCGACCGATGACTGTGGGGGGTCATGTTTGCTGTTCTGCTTGCATTTGTGTGCTTACTTGGATTTCAATGAGAATCATAGAGTAGGAGTACGCGAACGCGATGTTTCCAAGGGCTTGGCACGTGAGCCAGACCTTCTGAGCTGTATCAACGTCTACTCCGACCACAGTGCCAGTGAGAGTTGTCGTCACACTGGGGCCTGCCAGAACACATATCATCAAGATAAGATACACTCAACACGA
Source organism: Oropetium thomaeum (assembly GCA_001182835.1). NCBI lineage: Eukaryota > Viridiplantae > Streptophyta > Magnoliopsida > Poales > Poaceae > Oropetium > Oropetium thomaeum. Next base: position 1,498,073 of record LFJQ01000039.1, read on the forward strand.
GAGAACGATCAAGGCACAGAATGTTAGAGCGTTTGTTCACCTGATAGGGTTCGCGCTAGCGAGAGGCCGACGGCGATGAAGGAGTAGGTGAAGGACATGACGGCAGAGATGACGGACAGCCACGCCAAGCTATGGAAGCTGGGGAGCTGGGAGAAGAAGATCTGCAGGACCCCAAAGACCACCATGTACATGGTGTTATAGACGCCGCAGTCGGCGTCGTGGCCGTTCCTGTGGTAACAGTTGGCCTTGTACACGGCTCTGCGCATGGTCAAGGTCAAGCACTCATTAAGAAAAGGGAACGTAAGAAAAATCTCTCAAATCATGAGACTGGAGTTTGTTTCTACAGAGGAAACCATGAGACACATCGCTTACGCCGCACAGATCGACGCTGTAATCGTGTACCCGACGGCGGCTCCGACCAAGTTTATATATTGGAAAACACCGCAGGTCCACACTTGGCAGGAATCTGCAAGTAGTAGAAACAGAGTACAAAGAGTCTTTTTTCAGGCCGAATTCATCAGATTTTTTCAAAAAATATGGCTCTCATTGGAGATGCATGAGCAGAGAGAGGGGGAGAGTAAGAAGTAGTACCCAGGTACGCTGCAACGGCGTCCATGTAGGTGTAGTTCCTCTTCCCAGAGACCTGATCGCCGGAGCGGTAGCAGTCGGCGAGGAGGCTGGAGGTGTAGTAGGTGATGAAGGAGAACATCATCATGGTGACTGTCCCGAAGAGCCATCCTAGCTGCGCCATGGACCAGGCAAGGGAGAGCACGCCGGAGCCAACGACGGCGGTGATGATGTGCGCGCTCGCCGTCCACACCGTTCCTGGGATGGTATCATCAAGAAATTGCGGTTACTTGAGACCACGTGTCAGAATTATCAATAGCAGCATGCATGTCCCCATTATTTTTTTATTAATTTTTACTTAATTGACTTTGACCCGTGTTTTATGAGACTGGTTTGCAGCAGTCCGATCGATCAATAAGAAAATAGAAAAAAAAAAAGGAATCCCATCTTCCAGTTCTTGCATGTTCAATCAAAGGGCATAACCGTCCGCCGTCAATCGATCAAAAACTGAGTCAATCCGCCAGATGAAAAATGCCGGGAAATGGGAAGCAGAGACACGGAGACAGCGGCGGGATCTCCACTTGCTTACCGGTCCGCTTCTTCTTCCCGTCGTCGTCGAGTTCGTCGCCACCTTTACGCGCCGGAGGAAGGGCGTCATACGCCCCGTCGGTGCCGTACGGCGCCGCCGTCTCCAGGTCCTGGTTCATCCCCGCCGCCGCCTGGGGACGGGACGACTGGCGATGGTGGGTTACGGCGCTGGGTAATTTGGAGGGATTGAGGGCGAATGGGCAACTACAAATCAAAGCAAAGGATAACCGGTCTACGCCGATGCAAAGCCCTGCCTGGAACAGGGGCGACGGCAGTTTTGTATAGAGACGGGGGACGGGTGGAGGTTGTCCTCAAAAGGAAGGCCAAACAGACTCTGCGGTTGCATCCGGCGAGCCACCCGCGTCGGGTGTGGCGGCGAGCCAGCTTGCTAAAGCTACTGTGGACGCGCAAAAAGCGTGAATCTGGACACATTTCGTGTCCAGATACACAAAACTATGAATTAACCTTGATGTATTGAAATACACGTATAATATTATTAGCTAAATTTTATGATAGACCCAAATAACTATGGATCGTTAATTTATGTAGATCTTGAGACATAATAATAAAGTCTTACATCTTAGGATGTAATTATCAAATTAAACCCGGATTTAATATTCTAATTTTTATCTATTGACCTCTCAATTTTTTTTAATTTTTATTATCTTTTTCTTATACTTGATAACTTTTTCTTTATAAAATCAACGGTCTAAATTTGTTATCTTATTTTACATTTTAAAGTGTGAATGATTTACCATAAAAAGACTCTACTATTATGTGTCTAGATACATAAAAAGATGCATTAAACTACTGTTGAAATACTAGTACTGTATGTTGGAGCACTAAAGGTGATACAATTAGCTAGAACTCTAACTTAGACTCATGAACAATACGTATAGAAGAAGAAAGAAGCTGTCGCTAGTTCTTTGCGTCGCCGTTGCGGCCCATCTCAACGTCTCCACGACCGTAGTTACCATCGTCGGTGACGAAGCGCTTCCAGTACCAGTGCGACTTCCACACATCGGCCATGTCCTCGATGGGCACGCCCTTGGTCTCCGGCAGGAAGAAGGCGATGAAGAGCGTCATGACGACGATGCACGCGGCGAACACGAAGAACAGCACGAATCTGAGACGGCACAGCATCGAGAGGAACGCCTGGGCGACGGCGAAGGTCATGAGCATGTTGACGGCGACGGTGATGCTCTGTCCGGCGGGGCACACGTCGAGCGCCATCACCTCGCTGGGCACTAGCCACCCGAGCGGCCCCCATGACCAGGCGAAGCCCGCCACGTAGGCGCACATGACCACGACCACGCCGATGGCGTACCCCGACGGGATCGCCGCGACGCCGCTCCACCCGAGCTTGGCGGCGATCAGCGCGCCCACGGCCACGAGCCCTGCGAGCATTTGCACGCCGCCCTCGAGGAACAGCGCGCGGCGGCCGACGCGGTCGACGGCGAAGACGGACACGAAGGTGGAGGCGAGGTTGATGAGGCCGGTGATCACCGCCGACATGAGCGACGCGCTGCCGCCGAAGCCGAGCGTCTTGAACAGCACCGGCGCGTAGAACATGATGACGTTGATTCCCGTCAGCTGCTGCAGCAGCGGGATCGCGACGGCCATGACCAGCTGGGGCCGGTATCTGCGCTGCAGGATGTCGCGCCACGGGTGGGCCACCAGATTCGACGCCTCGCCGGCCGCCACGAGGTCCTCGAACTCGGCGGAGACGTCATCAGTGCCGCGCACGCGCCTTAGCATCTCCTTGGCCTCCTTGGGGTGGCCGCGCTCCAGGAGCGAGTTGGGCATGTCGGGGAGGAACATGGTGCCGACGGTCATGATGAGAGCCGGGACCGCCGCGAGCCCGAGGCTTATGCGCCAGCCCCACCCGCCGGCGATCATGGCCGTGCCATAGTTGACGAGGTTGGCGACCAGGATTCCAACCGTGATCATGAGCTGGAACGCGTTGTTGAGCATGCCGCGCGCCCGCGCCGGTGCTATCTCCGACAGGTACACCGGCACGCTCTAGTTTGCGAACCTGACGCCCACGCCGAGCAGGACGCGCCCCAGGATCAGCATCGTCACGTTCACCGCCGGCCGTTGAGTGCGCAGCCGGCGAGGAAGGTGAGCCCGCCGACGCGCATGGACCACCGGCGCCCGGCGGCGCGGGTCACCGACGCCGCCACCAGCGACGCGACCAGAGCTGCCACGTAGAGCGATGACGTGAACAGGGTCAGCAGCGAGCTGTCGAACTTGAAGTACTGGTTGCCGCCGTCTGTTGCAGCCGCCGCCTGCTTCCGGTACACCGACGGGAAGAAGCGGATCAGCTCACTTCCGGTACACCAGCCGGTCCATCGAGGCCTCCCCGAAGGGGCCCCGGGACTTCACTTGAATTCGTCCGTTATCAGTTCGACGAGCGCCACGCTTCGGCCCCTGGGGTAAAGCGTGGTACGGCTCGACCTCCTCGTCCGGCGAACGGACGCGCAAAATAGACGACACAAGTCGAACCATGTCTTCGAACAGACCACCGCAACGAGCGGAGGTCTCGAGGGATGGAATCACAGAAAAAGATCCAATAATGGGATCGCAGGACACGCTGACTCAATGAGGCAGAAAGCGAGCCAATGCTCGCAAAATGAATCTTCCCCTCCCGATTTGAGCAATGCCTGACCCCCTTTCGCGTAGGGATCAGACCTCACTCGGGGGCTACTGTCGAGGGTCGATAGTAGAGGCGAACAGTATCAACGACCCGCGGTCTTAACAGTACGAAGGAGGCGTAACAATCTCCGCCTCGCCCGGCCCCTATGCCGTATAGACACTCGACGGGTCGGGCCCATGGACGATCTCCGCCTCACCCGACCCCTGTGCCGTATAGACACTCGACGGGTTGAGCCCACGGACGATCTCCGCCTCGCCCGACCCCCCCCCCCCCCCCCCGAATAGGGATCGGATTCCCCGCAGCTCGACCGGTGCGCTCGACCTCACCGCGTCGGAGTCAGAAGTCGCACAAGGCTCCGCCTCGCCCGACCCCGCGGTCGGACGAACCGGCTACTACACGAATAGACAGGCCGGTGGCGGTTGGGCAGTAAATACTTGTGACTCCCACGTCCATGGGCAGGTGAGGATAACGACTACTTAGGCAAGTAGGGAATAAATGCACACAACATGCACCGGCCAAAGGACTGTTACTGCTCCAACAGCTCCTCTCAGAGCCCACTCTCCTACCCGGACGAGACGCTTCTGAGCGACGGCTCGACGAGGACAGGGGCAAGGACGACAGCGCCACTCCATCAACCCCTGCCGAAAGCCATCCCTCCATACAGACGGGATGCCCCCGATTGACGGGCACTCCCCACGCCGCCGGATCAGAAAGACGCCGCCATACCTATGACGACGTCCACAGCAACAACTCCGAAGCCCAGGAAGCGCCGGCAAGCCTGACTGAGAGCGTACGGCCACGACCGCCGCTCTACTCTCTCTCTCTCTCTCTCTCTCTCTCTCAAACCACAACGCATTCCACATCTCACCCCTTACGATATAAAAGGGGAAGACTGGGATTTCAGACGAAGGAGGAGGACCGGACAGACAGACAACAAACACTTCACCACGCACCCTCACCAGAGACCTGGGAAGCCATCCTTCTCTCGCCCGTTTGTAATCCCCTACTACAAACAACCCAAGTAACACGAACAGCTCGAGACTAGATGTAGGGCATGATTGCCTGAACCAGTATAATCCTTGTGTCCTCTTACGAACCATCCGAGCCCCAAAACGCGTATCCCATGATAATTACTAGCTGGTGGTAACGAACACCGACACATGTCGAAAAAAATGTGAATTCATAACTGCTCTTTTATAATCTGACATACTTAGCTACAGTTCGACATGTAAAAATCTTTTTTTATTCATTTTTATCAAAGTTAGAAGTGTAAAAGCGTGTTACTTATACTCATAAATTCTGTATTTGAATTGACAAATTTGCAATAGGTGTGTTTTTCCACTCATAGTTATAAAGAAGCGTGGTTTAATTTCAAATTTATTTTCATCGCGTAAAAACATTCGTGCACCTGCAAAAACTGGTTCTGCGGATTTTATATGCACTACGCATACTTATTTTATAGTCACCATTATACTTTGCTTGTATAACTATAATTAGTTTCTATCACAAATTTGGTTCTTAAATACGTTTTCACGTGAACGTATAACAGTAATAGTTTTATGGTCACATTGTTTTATAGTAAAAACGAAAAAATGTTTTACAACAAGCAAATCGATGAGCATGGTAAGTTTGTACAATTTATGGTTCCAAAAATATGTTTCTATGGTGAAAACATTGATTTGGTGTCATAGCAAAATAAAATGTTTTCTATAAACAAAAATTTAGCAATAAAACTTTTATATTTTGTTAAACATTTTTCATAGAAAATAATTTATGGCCGTGTTGATAGTATTTACAGTTTTGCAAGCCAACGAAATGATCAACTATACTTTTCTGATTTAAAACTACATTTTCTCAACTAGAAAATAACTATAATAGCAAACCGAAGTAGAATAAAAAACAGTGACAACATACCGTAATGAAAAAATGAATCCTTTACTATCATGGTAAATAATATTAACAGTTTTATAAGACAACTAAATTATTTAATATAATTTTTATGGTTAAAAACTATATTTTTTTACGTACTCATGAAATATCTCAACTAGAAAATGAATATACTAAACCGAAGGAAGGTAAAAAAGGGAAACAATATATCATGATAAAAATATAAGTAGTTTACGATCGTGGTAATTATTTACACTTTGAACCTAGATACTGAATAACCTATTCAGTACCAGGGTGATGTATAGAGCTTATAAATATCAAAGTGTTGGATACATACACCCTCCAGGGGTGTTAAAACCAAATATGCCTTCCCTCTTAGCGGTAAATAGAGCTCCTGGCTAGTATATGCGCATCCACATTGAAGCAACGCTTTTTCTAGACAATTTCCACTGAAACAAAACTTCATCGAGTAGCATTGGTCTCCTCCACAATCTGGCCATAGCACCCCATGCTCCCTTCATTGATGTTTTTAACGGCGTTTGCACAATCACTAGTCAGTCTGAACTTTTGAAGTAGCAAGTCCGTTGCTAGCGCCAATCCTTCTCGACATGCAAGTACTTCTGCTGTTTCAGGGTGGAAAGCACCTTTAAGCACCACCGCCGATGCTCCTAGAAATGAACCACCAGCGTCTCAGGCAACAGCTGCAACTGTCACTGTTTTAGAATTTTTTTTGCAGTAGCAGCATCAACATTAACCTTGGCATAATTTAGTGGTGGTGGAATCCATCTAGCCGCAGCCGCTGGACTGGCTCTCGGTAGATCATGTGTGACTGCGGGAGGCTTCCTAAGAACGTCAAGTCTCGAAATAAAATTTTCAACAAAGCAATTCCTTGATAGCTGGCTTTGGTAGACTTACTCATGTATCGCCTTCCGTCGCGCATGCCAAATCGCCCAAAGTCTCACCATCACCCTGGTAAGCTCATCATGTGAGAGGGCATCCATCAGCTCACGTAGCCATCCTCACGCATCTTGACTGAAAATGCCCCACGGCATCTGCAATATCCTCATGTTCCAATGCCCACACAGATCTGGACATATTGCAATCAAGCGGAGAGTGTCTCCAAGAATCAACCATACTACAAATCGAGCAGTTGCTCGTCATTGCCATGTTTCTATGACGACGAACATCATCTGTTCGAATAGAATGTTTGGCCAGCCGCATAAGAACATACGAATTTTAGATGGCACCTTAATCTTCCACAGGTCTGTCCACTCTTTTTCCTCTTCCTGGATGTTTGATCGTCCAGCAGTTTGCTCAAGCCATACCGTGGCTGCTCTACTGCTCCGAACCAACATCCTATAAGCTGATCGAAAGGAGAAAATTTCAGATTGTTTATAATGCCACGCCCAGAAGTCTTCCCTACCATCAGAACTCAATGGGATCCCTAAAATGACCTCCCTATCCATCGGTGTAAAGAATTGATCAAGCATACTCTGGTTCCAAGTGCCCGATGTCTGATCAATGATTTCACTTACAAATTGAGGCGGATTCTGACCGATAGCACATAACGGCCGCATGTGACCATCCCTGGGCAGCCAATTTGTGTCCTATATATTTGTGTCTTCGCCTGTTCCTATTCTCCGGATAACTCCCTGCTTTAGAACCTCCTTCCATTCTACGATCGCGCGCCATACTCTCGATGGTGTTGCTGAAATCTCAGCATCCAGGAAATCATTATCCGGGAAATAAACCGCCTTAAGCACTCGCGCACTAAGTGAGGATGGTTCCTGCATTATTCTCCAAGCCTGACGTGCAAGCAGTGCCAAATTAAAGAGCTCCATGTCCCGAAAACCCAGCCCTCCTGCATGTTTAGGCATCGTCATGTCTTCCCATGCCACCCAGCATGTCCGCCGCTTACCATCCTTGCTGCCCCAGCAGAAGTTTCTGAGTAGACTATCGATGTGTTTACATAAGCCTCTTGGCAGCTTAAAACAAGACATAGAGTAGGTCGGTAGTGCTTGTGCCACCGACTTAATTAGCACTTCTTTGCCACCAGATGACAAAATCTTCTCCATCCAGCCTTGCACTCTCTTCCATACTCTATCTTTCAAATATTTGAACGCACCATTTGGAGAACTCCCCACATCTGTAGGCATCCCCAAATATTTCTCACTAAGTGCTTCGTTCTGTACATCTAGGACATTCTTGATTTCTGTTCTCAAGTCCTCTGAGCAGCCCTTTGCAAAATGTATAGAAGATTTCTCCATGTTCACCTGCTGGCCTGACGCCTTGCAGTATATTTCCAACACCTTCTTGATTTCTTCTGCACTCTCACTATTTGATTTAAAGAACAGCAGCCTGTCATCCGCGAAGAGTAAGTGACTCACCACCGGAGCAGATGTCGCCACGTTTATTCCATTGAGCTGCGTAGACTGAATCCTTGATTTTAAAAGGCACGAGAGGCCCTCTGCTGTCAGTAAAAACAGATAAGGTGAGATCGGGTCTCCTTGGCGAATACCTCGTGTTGGTTGAAAAGCTTCCTTCCTCTCCCCATTGAAGAGAACTGAAAATGAGACCGTGGTTACCATCCTCATGATAGTCTGAGCCCACAATCTATGAAACCCCAGACGAATCATTATAGCTTTAAGATACTCCCATTCAACACGATCGTAAGCTTTTCTCATATCTAACTTTAGAGCGCAACATTGGTTGTCTCGACCTCTTCTTTTCTTCATATAATGCATACACTCGTAGGCCGTGATAATATTATCTGTGATCAGACGATCAGGGACAAAAGCTGATTGCTCCTCAGCAATAATCCCTGGTAGAATACTTCTCAATCTGTTCGCTAGCACTTTCGATGCAATTTTGTATATCACGTTGCACAGGCTAATAGGACGAAACTGACCAAGCTCCTCTGGCTGATCCACCTTGGGAATTAAAACAATGCAAGTATTATTTATCTCCGATGGGTCATCTTCTCCACGTAGTACTCTTAGCACTACATCTGTGACCTCATCACCACACAAATCCCAATGCCTTTGGAAAAAATGAGCTGGATATCCGTATGCCCCGGGTGCCTTTGTTGGGAACATCTGAAACAACGCCGTTTTAACCTCCTCTTTGCAATATGGCTGCAATAGCAAATCATTCATTTCTAGTGTGACTTTCTCCGGTACTGTCTCTAGGACACGCTCTATATTTTCCACCCCCTCGGATGTATACAAATGTTTATAGAAAGCCATAGTTAACTCACACATCTCCCCTTCATCTTCAGTGAACTGACCATCCAGCCTCCTAAATTTCGCAATGGTATTCTTCTTTCTCCGTTGGCTGGCTCTAAGATGAAAAAACTTTGTATTCTTATCCCCAGCCATTAACCACATCACTCTCGAACGTTGTTGCCACATGATTTCTTCCCTATTATTCAGCTCAACAATCCTGTCCGATATTTTAATTTCCTCATACGTCGGCCCCATTCTTGTTGGACTAGAAAGAAGTCGGTCCAAGTCCGCCTTCAGCTTCTTCAGTTGCTGCTTGACATTGCCAAACGACTGTTGCCCCAGTCACCAAGGCAGCCTGAAATTGACGTAAGCTTTGCTTTTAGCTCCTGGACTGTCTTCGCTTTCCCCTCGACCATCCACGCCTGCGCCATCACAAGTAAAAAGCCCTCATGTGATTCCCACATCATCTCATACCTGAACATCTTGTTTCGACGCTTAGAACCTCGCGGTCGTGGCCCCCATCGCAGCAGTATAGGGTCGTGATCCGACGCAGCAGCCGTGAGATGATTCACGCTTGCTATCGGAAATCTGTAGTGGCAAGCGCACGATCTAGCCGGGTGCGGCAGAGCGTGCCGCCCACCACTTTTTTCTCGGAAGTCCAGCTCCTGCCATTGTAGCCAAGGTCATACAGACCACAAATATCCACCCTCTCTCTGAAACCCTCTATTTGAGCGCGACTTCGCTCCTATACTCCTTTATGCTCTGATGTATGCAGGACTTCGTTAAAGTGTCCTATGAACATCCAGGGGAGAGAGGATGTCGACTTAATGAATTTAATCATATCCCACGTCTTGTGACGTTCCGAGACCTGCGCTTCTCCATACACACATGTAAACCTCCACGGCTCACTCCCATTCTCTGTAATGATCACATCAATATGGTATTGCGAGAATGGTAAAATTTGAACTCTTGTATTTTAATTCCAGAATAAGCCTAAACCGCCGCTACGGCCACAGCTACTTACAGCAAAAGCACAATCAAAACTGAGTAAATTTTAGACCTTCTACTCGTGCCTTGTGAACTTGAGTTTCTTGAACACAAAGCACTGTCGGGGCATACCTCTTCGCCCGATCGCGAAGCTCCTTTACCGTCGCAGCATTGCCCAAGCCGCGACAGTTCCAGCTCAAGCAACTCATTGTGACTGGCGGCACTCCTTGTCCGAGCCCGCCAATAATGCATTTGTCTTCTCATCTACCAGTTCCGCACCTGCAGTTGCATGTTCCTACCTGGACTCTTAGATGGAGTATGGACAAAGTTTTTCGGGCCGTGAGAATCGGGCCCGAAAAAGAAGCACAAAGTTTTTTCTTTTTCCTCCAAAAAATAAAAAAAGACCCAAAGTATGGACGGGGGCATCTTGTGTTCTGTACTACTGCTTAGAAGCTTGTGATATCGACAAAGGGCCAAAGTCCAAACTACATTTGCAGTACCTAAAAAAGAAATGCATCCCTATTATACTACACTAGCTCATGCCCGGGCTAACGTACAGTAAAACAGTAGCATCAATTGGGACAAAGAACAAACTAGTATCAGTCACGTGTTGCAAGTTCCAACAACAAACGTTTATTTATTTGAAAATTATTTACAGAACAAAAAAAAACTACCAAGCACTTTTCTTTTAGGAAACTGGAGAGACCAAGTCCCTACAGGCTTTTATTGCATAATAAAAAGTTTATGTACAAAGAAGGCAAAAAAGAAGAAAAAAAACAGATTACAGAAGGCTCTGTATCCACTATTTCACTGAAGACTCGGCTTAAACAGTATATTGATGTTCCAAGGCAGCATGCACCATGGTCGCAAAAATATATAAAAAAAGGCAGCATGCACCATCAGAACAATTGTTGCAAAATTTGGTTTTGATTTATCTTAAAAACTGGTGAGCACATGAACCTCAGTCTGTGATGCTGATTCCATGATGAAATAACTGCTGTGGTATTGTCTGAGCAATCCCATGGATTCTAATATGCCAAGTGATCAGCATATGACGTGAAAGGCAACCACAAAACAGAAATTCGAGCTACTTAATATTCCATAGACCATAGTTGTGCTCGACCAAACAGACGACAAGAATTCATTCAATGCACGTTGAAAGAAATGACAACAGCAGTTTATGGCAACAAGACCAAGCTATGTTAAACATGATGGTTGTTCCTTTTCATTGCAGAGAAATCCATAGACCTGTTTCAAATTTCCTCTAGATGGCCGTGCATTTACAGCAAATTTGCAAATGAATACAAGCTTCTTCCTCATCTCCAGCTTTGTGATATCTCTTTTCATAAAAGAACTGCCGTTGTCAAAGCATCCTTGAAAGAAATAACCAGGTATAATTAATGATGTAATGTAACTATACCTAACATTGTTAAACAAAGAGAACATGGCACGTAATGGCATAATTACTCTACAGCAACGTCTAGTTGAGCACGTCATTTTAGTTTGTGACATTACACATTGAGATGTGCACACTCAAGACTTCATAATGACACACAATAATCATTTACCATAGTCAGAAGAGTAGTAAAATTATATTGATTGCAATATTCATACTGATGTTTATTATGCTTACCACTATCATCATATAACCGAGCCACTATAGCTAAGGCCACACATACGCTTATATCTTCACCTGAAGGTAAGTAAAATGACAAATCAGAACTCAATAACCACAAAAGGAAATACAGGAAAGTACATCATGTCTTGTTTTTAGTGGAAGAAAACTAAATGAAACGACCTCCACTTTTGGGTAAATTAATATTGTTAACTTACCACTTTCACAGCATACTAGTATTTTTCTCCCATCAATAAGATTCTGCTTTGCAAAATCAACTGCTTTTGGAAGGTTTTTCATCAATGAGAAGCGGTCGTCCTTTGAACACTACAAGCATTAAGAGAATGAACATCTTAGAAAATCTAACATGAAAGGAAAATACAAAAGACCATAAAAAGGAGTTACCTACCACAATTGGTAGTTCAAGATAAGAATCTTGAGACAGATTAGAAGGTAACTTTGACGTGCTGTCACAGTTCAGTATGCAGTCAACACCAATTAAGGCACCTGCAACTGAATAAAGGTGTATTGAAATAACTATCACAAGGAGCATAGAAAACCAAATAATATCAAGGTCCTTTGCCGGAATAATGCTAAAGTTAGTTTCCTAACTGACCCAGGTACAAAAGCAGTCCCAACAGTTACTGTTGGCAGACAAATAATATGATTTGGAGTTAGGGGCCAAATAGGAGTTCAAAATGTGACCTTTTTTAGGCATGATAAACGTAGTCTCTTGTGAAAATAATCTAAATTTATAAAATAAAGATAAAGTAATATTCTAAGGAAAACAATTCTGTGAAAGATAAAGATAAACTCATTCAACAAATAGCATACAAGAAAAGTTGCAAGTATAGTTAATAGTCGTACCTTGGAGCGTAGATGATATTGCAAGGTTTGATGTTCCGATCCAGAAGAGTAGATTACTATTAGTGGAACATTGTGCATCTGTTTTACTTATGCAAGGGTTCAAGTTTGTAGGCCACATGCCAGTTATAGGACCATCACTGCAGTTACCATCAAGGGTCTTCATAGGCTTAACTGTAATTTGAGGAGAATATTCGCCTCTTTGTGCACGATAAACCCTATCCCTTTCAACGATCTCAGCAACTAACTGATTGCAAAGATCTGGTCCAGCATCAAGAAGGTCACATGAATGTTTCCAGAATAATGTAGGAGTTAGACCACGTGCCCAGCTCTCTTCATCATCTCCTGCTCCAGGAATGTAATGCCAGCTGAATTCTGAAGATATCCGTTGTGTGCATACCACATCAGATGCAGATGCTGAAATCAGTATAACAGGGGTGAAATCCCATGAGTCATGCTCTGGCACTTCATTTAACCATATACGTGTCCTTTGCGATATCCATAATGGACGTAACGGCTTTTGCAGACCTAAGGTAAGAGAATGGATGTCTGCACCACATGATTCGAATTGGTCTGTCCATGCCTCAATACGCTCCTCTATGGCATTTTTCTCGGTATCTAGAACCCAGACAGGAAGATGCACTGAGGTATCCCAGTCAGATGAACAAGATGTTTTTTCAGCATCACCATTTACTAAAGCAGCTGACTAACAGAACAAATAAAGTACAAAATATTATGAGAACAAGTGGATATCGAAATCATATAATTCTTGGCTCAGACAAAAACAATTGTTATTATAAATGGCAATCAAGGGCAGAAGAGGATTAGAAAAACATGTCACATAAATGTATTATCCAAGATCCTGAGTACTAGGAATGGTAATACAACTACATATGGATATTACTTGTCTTATTATTATTAACTATAATACCGATATAACCTTATACAGGTAACAGTCTGTACCATCGTTACTGGCCTCACTCCCTAACTTCAAAAATTTTTCCATCGCAATACTAAACAAGAAAGGCTTTTTAAAATGTGGATTACTCTGCAGAATTTCGGCAGGATACCACATAAGCATTCCAAAGACTTACCAATTCACAGTTCACTCCATTCTCTTTGCTAATCGCCCTCAGCAGATGCCTCCTAATCGCTCGGTTCAAAACACAGCACCAAATGGGTATGGTCTTTGACATACTATCAGGGAACCGTTTTCCTTTCCTAGTTGAATCAACTATTATGCACCCTCCTCTCTCCCCTGCTTGAAGGAAACAATCGACATAAACTGAGGTCAATTCAAGGTACCCCTAGTAGGAAGTTACAATGTCTTCTAATCATATCGACACTGCTAAAAAAGTCGAGTATAAGGAAAGAAAACTATAAGGTGATCAGCTTATGAGCAGTTGTTTGAGAAGAATGAAGATAAGAGAAAAAAGCATACCGGCGAGGAGGGCGAGATGGAGGTTGAGACGCGCTGTGGAGAAGGACCAGTTGCCGGCGTGTCCGTCTGTGGATTTGAAGTAGCAGGTGGCGGCGAAGGCGCGGGGCGGCGCGTACCAGAGGCCGCAGCGGAGGTTGGCGACCAGCGGGAGCGCCGGCCACAGAGCCGCGACCTCCGCCACGAAGGCCGCGTCCTCCGCGACGCTTCGCAGCGCGTTGTAGAGCGTGCTCTCGCGCCGCTTGATGCGACGTGCCGCCTTGTAGACGCTCAGCGGCGCCGCCGCCACGGCCGAGTTAAGCTCCGGCGGCGCCGATGCCATGGATGGAGAAAGATGCGAGCTGCCTGTGCGCGGCCTGGCTCTGCTCAGAGTAAGCAGAGAAGAACCACCGGATCGATGAAGACCGCGGAAGGGCGCCGGCGCGCAGTGGGCTGCGGGAATCGAAAGAACGGCGACGGCGGGGCCCCAAGCAGGCGAGACACGGTCCGACAGAGCGAACGGCGGTGTGCGAGTGCGAGCGATGCTGCGAAAGAGGTGTGTGGGACAAACGGGCCGGTCTCGGATGAATGGTTGGCCCGGGGATACTGAGGACTGACCCCAACGGGTGATGTCGTGGGCTGACCCTACGGGTTGGGATAGTACTAGTTGCCTAGCCCATTATTATAATCGGAACAAAGAAAAAGGAAGCCGGTATCGCCTCCACAGTCCACAACTCCACACCAGATGCGGGTGGCTCGCCGGAATGTCGGCAGCGTTGACTTGATGGAGCTGGGAACGAACGAGGAGGATTTCATCCTTGATTGGACTACAGCTTACTACACACAACACCGCCAAAAGGGGCCAATGCTGAGAAAAGAAAACCGCCGCCCCCATTGGATGCACACTTTGGACAGACGGTCGTCATCAGAGGATCTGATTCCTACGCGATCGCGAATCGTATACCCGGTTTCATAATTGTAAGTGAATGGCGAGACCCAAACCTGATCTTTTTTTTCTTTAATTGGGAAAGCTTTTCCAGGTTGGACACGCATGGGGTGTCTGTTTGGCCATTTCGATTCGGTTTTTTAAATCGAATAATTTTCTCTAAAAACTATAACTGTATATTATAATAAAAATAATTTTTATTTAATTTTTAAATAAATCATTTAATTTTCATACGATTGATTTTCATAATTTAAATGGTTTTTGGACCCTTTGACCCCCACATTTTAAGGGTATCGACAAACAACGAGCCCCCATCTCAAACTTCTGAATTATAAAACCGCCGTGGTCCCTGCCCCTGACTCCAGGCAGCTACGTATCGGCGGCGTAGACCGAGTTATTCTTCTCGCCAGTTTGAATTGATTACAGTACTAGTACTATGCCCATTTGCCCTCAATCCCTCCACCAGAAGTTCAGATAACCAACCCAGCGCCGTCCGTACCCACCACCACCACCAGTCGCCGTCCCATCCCATCCCATCCCATCCCAGTCGGCGCCGCGGAGATGAAGCAGGACCTGGAGATGGCGCCGCCGTACGGCACCGGCGGCCCGTCGAACGCCGCCCTTCCTCCGCAGGCGCATCACGGCGGCGAGCTCGACGACGACGGGAAGAAGAAGCGCACCGGTAAGCACCAACTGGGTATCGTCCCGTTGCCGTCTTCCGTATCTCTCTGCTTTCCTTTTTTTTTCTCTGTTTTTCGTTTCAAAATCCTTTTTGATCTGCTTCGACGCAAACTTCAAACAGATGTATAGTACGAGCATTTACCACAACAAACTCGCTTTTAAGTTTTTCATTTAATCGATTGGTTGACGCCGGTTGCGTAGCACTTATTAGTACTAGTATGCCCTTGGAACATGCAAGAACTGGAAGAGGGGACTTGGGCTTACTATTTTGGATTTTTTTTTTCAAACTCTGATAGGTAGTACCCCTACTATCGCTCAGTCAACAGTCAAAGTCAATAAAAGGTTTAAAAAAAAGTAGTAATGGAGACATGTTTGCTGATGACACTACGTGGGTCTGCAGTAACTGCAATTTCTTGATGATCGCATCCCTGCAGGAACGGTATGGACGGCGAGCGCGCACATCATCACCGCCGTCATCGGCTCCGGCGTCCTGTCCCTCGCCTGGTCGACGGCACAGCTCGGCTGGCTCTTCGGCACAGTCACCATGATGGTGTTCTCCCTCATCACCTACTACACCTCCTGCCTCCTCGCCGACTGCTACCGCTCCGGCGATCAGGCCGTCGGGAAGAGGAACTACACCTACATGGACGCCGTCGCGACGTACCTGGGTACTATACTTTTCTTACTCTCCCTCATGCATCTCAGAGAAAACCCAACCTGAATTTCGGCCTGAAAAATTAACCCTTTGTGCTCTGTTTGCAGATTCCTGGCAAGTGTGGACCTGCGGCGTTTTCCAGTATGTTAACTTGGTCGGAACCGCCGTCGGGTACACGATTACAGCGTCCATCTGTGCGGCGTAAGTGATTTTGCCCAGTAATCCAGTCTCCATTATTAAAAAAGAAAAATCCAAGGCTCATCATTTGAGATATCTTTGTTCTTACGTTCTCGGTCTGATCTGAGGATAAGTTTTCTTATTGGTTGGTTGACCACGTGCAGGGCCGTGTACAAGGCCAACTGCTACCACAGGAACGGCCACGACGCCGACTGCGGCGTCTACACCAGCATGTACATGGTCGTCTTCGGGGTCGTCCAGATCTTCTTCTCCCAGCTCCCCAGCTTCCACAACCTGACGTGGCTCTCCATCATCTCTGCCATCATGTCCTTCACCTACTCCTTCATCGGCGTCGGCCTCTCGCTGGCGCGAACCATATCAGGTTAAATTTTCAGTTCGGCAAACGCTCAAACATTTTGTGCCTCAACGACTTCTATCAGGTGATGTCTTTGGAGTGTGTCTGACCTTGATGATCATGTTTGTGTCCTGGCAGGCCCTAGTGTGACGACAACTCTCACTGGCACTGTGGTCGGAGTAGACGTTGATAGAGCTCAGAAGGTCTGGCTCACGTGCCAAGCCCTTGGAAACATCGCGTTCGCGTACTCCTACTCTATGATTCTCATTGAAATCCAAGTAAGCACACAAATGCAAGCAGAACAGCAAACATGACCCCCCACAGTCATCGGTCGCTAACTCTGAACTCAAATTTCAGGACACGGTGAAGTGTCCTCCGGCAGAGCACAAGACGATGAAGAAGGCGACCCTGTTCGGCGTCTCCTCCACCACGGCGTTCTACATGCTCGCCGGCTGCCTCGGCTACTCCGCGTTCGGGAACGACGCCCCCGGAAACATCCTCACCGGCTTCGGCTTCTACGAGCCCTACTGGCTCATCGACTTCGCCAACGTCTGCGTCGTCGTGCACCTGGTGGGCGGGTACCAGGTGTACTGCCAGCCCGTCTTCGCCTTCGTCGAGACCTGGGCCGCCGCGCGCTGGCCGAGCGCCATGTTCATCACCCGCGAGCACCCCGTCGCCGCCGGCAAGCTCAGCGTCAACGTGTTCAGGCTGACGTGGCGCACGGCGTTCGTGGTGGTGAGCACGCTGCTCGCCATAGTCATGCCATTCTTCAACGACATCCTCGGCTTCCTCGGCGCCGTCGGGTTCTGGCCACTCACCGTCTACTACCCCGTCGAGATGTACATCCGCCAGCGGAAGATACAGAAGTTCACGACCAAGTGGATGGCGTTGCAGGGCCTAAGCTTGCTCTGCTTCCTGGTCTCGCTCGCCGCAGCGGTCGGGTCCATTCAGGGCGTCACCCAGTCGCTCAAGAGCTACGTCCCATTCAAGACCAAGACATGATTAGGACCATGCCAGCGATCACATAAAACTTCTGTTACACGAGAGACTAGGACTTGTACCACTGGACGAGGACCAAGAGTGGGTGGTGTGTGTTGCAAAACTGTAACTTGTAACTAGTACAAAAGCTTTGAATTCAATGAGAATGAAAGATTTACAAAGCTTTGTGACAGCTCGAATGACTTGAAAAGGCGAAGTCATAATTAAAAATACAAAAGTTATATAGTTTGTTGATATTTAAATCATTTCATCACGCCATTCAGGAGACTTCGAATAGGTAGAGATTTATACTAGCATATACAAAATTAGCTAGGTTGTGAGCGCAAATGCATAAATATGTACCGATACAGGTGGAGAACAGAAAAATTAGCTAGAACCAGGGGCCGATTAGGCAACCAGGGGTGGCGGCGAGATATGAAACCTATACCTAAGGTTGTGCAGTTTCTGTACCCGCCATCCCTAGGTGTTCTGTTTCAAAGATCAAACTTTAAACAAAAAGAAAAATAGCAAATAGCAAACGTCATAATTATGTTGGGAGTACAAGAAACTAATACGGCCAGCCATGGCTCAGTAAAGACAAGAGAGCAAGAGTATGGATTACGATAGGATATGACATTGTTTCTCAAAACCGACCACAAGGTACAAATGCCTCACGTTCATGATACATAACAGGCAAAATCTTTTCTAGTTCTAATGAAACATTCTGAAATGCGGCAAGTAGACAGCCCTAAACAGTCCAAAGGTTGATAAGATTAAGACAGCTAACTTGATGGTCTTCCCTCACTTCTTCTTGCCGGCATCTCCAGCCTTTGTCTGCAAAATCAGCAAGGCACACAAAATTGGGTATATGGTCAACTACTGGGGAAACTGAAATACAATCATCACAACGAATGTTGGCAATTGTAGATTGCTACTGACCTTCTTCACACCACGGATCTTCTTTGCCCTGTTCTTCCGCTCCTTCATCTGCTTGCGTGACTTCTCTACCTTAGTAGCAAGACCATTCTGTGAAGGAACACAAGACATTAGCAAAAACGTTATTACAAACGCATCCATGATACCATAGAAAGTGATGTTGCACATACTACAAGAAAATAGTGAATACCAGGTGATACGGACCAGATATAAAAAGATCACATAACAGATAAAATCAGTCAGTCAGTCTCAAGGGCTGTGACTTTCATAGGCATAAAGCTTGGTGATATAAAGGTTCAGTTGTAAACAAAAGTAAACAGGCAGCTAACTGTTAATATCATTGTACTAATATTGTTATCAAAAGTTGTTTAAAAAACACATTGACATTGGGGTCATTTGCAAACTCGTTAAATCAGCATTTTTTGAAGAGTAAAGAGTATTCCTTCCTTATTGTCGAGATGTAAGCCTGAATCTGTCCTTTGATGTGAGTTAGAAAGAGCATTCACAATCAAAGAAACAAAAATTAGTTCACAGCTTGAACGGACTTCTTCAGGCATTTTCACTAAGATCACACCGCTAGATCAAAACCTTTACTATACACTGGATATCTGCAAGCTGTACAACTAGGACAGAACAAATTGGATCGCATGCAAAATTGAGTTTTGTGGAGCAGTTGGCATGTCATATCCAGTGGTGACACTGAGGTGCAGTGGTTTAGAAACAGTTGACATGTAACATCACATCATTTGTACACTAGATCCAGAACATTTTTAACACCAAAGCAATTTCCATCGGAACCCAGAACAATTAAATATAAGGGCAACAATACAGTGAGCAGAGGCACATAATAAGACAGTGAAGTATGCAGCGCTTAACAGACAATTTACAATTGGGCATAGCACACAGAAGTAATTTTTTTGTTTCAAACTTTTATCACTTCAAAACATAGGTGAGCAGAGCAGCTAATTCTCAACGAGAGTGAGATGGGCAAGACATGATACGGATATATTGCGGTTCGTTAAAAGCAATTAACCAAGCATATTATACAGTTATTTACTACAATGTACGACAATGCGGCGCGCAGAAGAAAAATAGATAAATCGCTCGTACCCTGATGAGGCGGTACTTGGGCTCGAACTTCTTAGCGGCGTCGAGGTTGTCGTAGATGAGGCCGAATCCGGTGGACTTGCCGCCTCCGAAGTGGGTGCGGAACTTGAATACGAAGATGCAGTTGGGGTCCTTGACCTCGTACAGCTTCGCCAGCCTCTCCTTGAGCTCCGCCTGCGCGACGCGACAGCAAGGCACACGGTCATCAAGAGATCAAGGGAGCGCAGAAAGGAGGAGGAGGAGGAGGAGGAGGTGCGGACGAAGGGGAGATCCCGGACCTTGGAGACGTTGGCGCGGCCCGGGTGGATCACCTCGAGCACGAACTGCTTGCGGGAGAGGAGGCGGTTCGTCATGAACTTGCGGGTGCGAAGGGTGACCGCCGTTGCGGCTTTCGTGTCCGCCATGGCTGCACGCGGTTCTGGCTGGCTGGCCGGCCGGCCGGGTGCTTGCTGCGGCAGTGGATTCTGCGGTGGCGGCGGCGGCGCGAGAGGGAAGAGGCGACGGTAAGGGAGAGGCCGTGTGCGTGTGTGGGAGTATATGTAGTGGAACCCTAGGTGTCTCGTTTCGGAGCGGATGCCTTTGTGGGCCGAATTAGATTTCGGGCGATCTGGTTGGGCTAGCAAGGTCCAACTCAATCAGACGAGCAAACCCACGTTAGATCGGCCCATAAATGAATCCGGTTTGATTGATCGTAGTAATTGTTTTTGTTTTTTTCATTGTAATGATTTTTTTTGTTTCCTTTTTTTAAAAAAAAATCTCTATCTGTAGGCTAGTTACGAGTAAATCGTCAATAAGGTTACATAAAATATTTTATATACTTATGAGTTGAATCGTAGAACACGGATTCATAAAGCTAACAGAATTAAGAATACTGGGACAATTCTTTTTCGACCCCTTAGTGCATCATGAAAACTTCGAAAATCCCACAGACAAAACTGAAAATCTCATGACTGAAACTGTGTCCAACACAGTCCAAGCCAAGCAGGGCACATATGAATTCCGCACGCGGACGTAATAAAGCTACTGAGCTAAGCACCCACCTCCTGCCCAGTCCCACCCACCACTGAAACTGAAATCGTCCCGGTCTCTTTCGGAAGAATGAGTACACATTAGTGCACGGCTCGTCAACGGATTTGCGTCACCGCCGCGGGGCCAATGGCTGGGTCCTGGGTGTGGGTGCCCCAGTTGTAGCGCCAATACACCGTGCGCGTACGTGTATCGACAAAATCATGCAACAAATTGACCTGCATGCGTGGAAGTGGAAAGAGTCTCAGGGTCCCAACTCCCAAGGAGAAATTTTGCTGCTGTAGTGCTGTGTGGAGTAGTAGGAGACGAATTAAGCCCGGTGGCGGGCGGCGGCGCCATTGTTGGCGGCGTGTGACCGATAAGCGATTGCGATGTGATGGCGGAAATAAACTTACGGTTTTCAGCTGTAGCAGCTAGGGCGATGACGAGAAGAGAAGAAGCCTAGCAGGTGTCGTAGGTGTCGCTCACCCGCCACCAACCGCTGGTACGGTGGGTACAAATTGAATAGAATCATAATTATATGGGCTGGATGGTAGGCTCGCAAAGTATATATGGACGTGGCTGATTTAGATTCCGTTCATGTAGACACACAAGAGCAGGAAGTATGTGGCCACTTATTAGCTCGCTCCCTCACTGAGCGCTTATCGACTTTTCGCTGTCTGACCAGTTCCTCTTCAGTCGTCCTCACATTGGATATGGATTGACGAGTTCCACTATTCGCACAACCTTTTTTTGTTCTTTTCTGTTTTAATGTTCTCGTTTTTTTCTTTGAACTTAAAATGGCCACAAACTTTCCGGTGACAGACATATGCATGGTAGTTTTTTATAGGAATGTAAACGTCGGGTGCCATCCTTATTAACCATACATGATATCCAATTAATTCCAACTGGTTGCTAATTAATTTGCTACATATATATGTTGTGTCTATCTCATTTGCAGTCCTGCATGTGATGATGTATGATGAGACGATCGATTTCTTTGAGTTTCCTGTGGGTACGTACAACGAACGAAGGCGGCCACAATCAAGAAGTACAATACTGTCATCACACAGTGGGCAGCCAGCCTGGACGAGTCATCTTCTATAAAACATTCTTTTTTATATACATAATGATGCTATTAGGACAGTTAAACATGTTGTCCTCACACTCCATTCAGAAATTTAATTCCCCCACCCCCACCCCCCAAAAAAAAACCAAAAAAACTGAGAAGAGCATTAAGAAGAGCACGCGACTTGGACTTTGGAGACTCGTTTAGTTGCTCGCTTTCAAGAAATCAAGAGACTACTTCGTCCTAACGTGCACAACATTAGTATATTCAGAGAACAGCACGCGACAGTGAGTGACAGAGGGGTGAGAGAGCGACGGCGGCAAATACTACTAGTCCTTGCCCAGCGAGGATGCGCTGCTGCAATGCAACTGCTCCACGACCGGAGGGCGTCGCGGCGACAGAGAAAGCACCGCAGCGCGCGCGCGCGCTGCACCAAAAGAATTTTTTCTTTTTTGGAGAAAATTATTTTTGAGACAAACAGGCCGGAGGAAGATGAGCAGAACTCGGCTTGTCAACAACAACACGACGAATGGCGCAGCTGATGAGCTGATGACGACGGCCAACATCAACAGCTAGCAGAGAGGCGACACCGTTAAACAGGACAACACAAGCCCCAGTCATGTTCCATGCTGCCGGCCTTAATCATAAGCAGCACAGTTACTACTACTTTGTTTTTTTCGATTTAGTGATTAGTAGTACTTATTATCTACGCGTGAGACTGATCTGTGTTCAACTCAAGTCAGCAGAACCCAGATGCTGCCTAGCAGCTGCTACGGGGACGTACGGGGAGCGGGAGCGAGATGGAGCAAAACTATGCAGGTCAAGCACCGTGGCATGCCACTTTTGACCACTCGATCAGGTGCCCATATCGTATTCATTCACAAGACCAGAGCACAACAGCAGAGATGGATTCACACTTCACAGTTCTATTATACTGTTTGCAGTTCAAGGACTGATAGTAGTATAGTATGGCTATATGCCTGCAAATGGAATTCCATATTATTTCGATCCGGGCTTACACCTGTGTGTACACTAGCACTGTGCTGCAGGTTTGAATTTTGCATGATCAAAGAGAACACACATGAGCTGGAGACATCGGCTAATAACCTTGTTACAGTAGTACTAGTACCTGTTGTCCCCTCCTGCTGATGTTTGCCATGTCAGGATTGCAAAGTTCTGGACCTGCAATGCAACCGCCTTTGGTACGATTGTACTGTAGCCGGCTCCGGCTGGCTTTTGGTCACTTTTGGGCTCCAGTAAAAATCTTTTGCGTACGCATACGAACAGATGGGCATCGCCCTTTCTTTTTATGGCTGCTATTAGTCTAAACTTTACTTGGCTCAAAAAAAAAAAAGAGTCTAAACTTTACCGGCTAGTAGTGAGTAACCATTGACTTAGTAGTCTGGTAAAGTAGAGGTTCAGTATACACCAACCGTGATATCGACGGATTAATTAATTAATTTATCATTCACATAGAGAGAAGAACGGATCCTGAAAAATTATTCCAAGCATGTAGCGGAACATCCATCAGGTCAAACTTCGTCCAACTCCCTCTCACCCAGTTTCGTCCGTCTCTATTCCATTCTTCACCTCACTTTTCCCTTCCTACTGTACTACTAGCAATAATAAGTTGTCCATTCGTCGTATATAAAATAATTAAAGTGGTGGTTCAAATAAATTTAGTGGGAAAATAAATTATTTCAAAATTATAATATTTATTATACTTTTTAAAATAAGATGAATACATTTTTAAAGCTAAGACAACAACGACAATAATTTAATACTATCAATCGTTAAAGCTAAACTTTTTTGTGTAATCAGAATGCATCATAGCCAACACTGTACTCCCCCCTGATTTTATAAGAACATCTCATCTAATACGATTGACCACGTTCTTCTTGCCGATTTCTTTTCTGGGCCATATATTTCCAGTCGATATATAATAGCGCGATGGGCCCATGCATCGTAGTTTTATTTATAGGTGTGCACACGATTGAAAGAACACGGAAGCGGGACACTGAAACGCGTGCACCATATGCAACTTTTTTTCCCTTTATATATTTGAAAAGCAACCTACAGTTCAGTAAGTATGCACCATATATGACTAACTTTATTTGTGTGTTCATTCGTTTAAATCCCTGATCATTGAACCATGTTGGTCATGTGCGGTTATTCATGTACGTGGCAGCGGCAAACTATCTTGCGTTGGGCGTTTCCAGTTTTTCCTCGGATGAAGGACACATGGACTCACACTAACGAGCATCCAAATAAAATGCTTCCGATGTTTGAAAATCACAAGTCGTCTGTAGCGAGTTTGTGCCATCCTGGGCAGATGGGGTTCAAGTCTGTTGTAATATTGGAACTCCCGATTGATAATAGAGTGGTACAGCAGCTGGTATTTGTACTGTTTTCAAAATCTACAAAAAAGTTAACGGAATCATTGGGTTTCCACGACGCGGCCGAACAAATAGGTCAGATGTGGACCGTGCGCAGCATTACTGAGTAGTAAGTACTACTACTAGCTCAAAACCGGAACAGGTTTGAATGGAAGCCCTCCCCTGGTCGTACGCAGCTGGAACACAAACACAACTGACGAAAGAACTTTAGTAGTCCCACCTGGTTCTTTTCTCTGAATGAGTGAGACACAAACAGCAGCGGCAAACTCTGACTGAATCTGCATACACCGAATCAGACTATCAAAGGCAAGATTCTTCTGCTGCATCACATCTCCCTATCGAGCGAGACAGGAACAGGATCAAACTCTGCCTCGCTCCCGCTCCCGGTTCCAAACAAATGGCGGATACCAGGAAAATCACGCAACTGACTGACTCACTGACTGGACACAACGAGCGAGGACACGTTGGTAGTGACGGCCACGCGTCTCTCTTGCATCCCCAAACAGAGCGAGCCAACAGAGAGAGCTCGTCGGTCACCTGCACTGCACCAACAACCGCCGGCGGTCCGACCCACCAACCGCGCCTGGGTCAACAGGGATGACCGTACCGACCAATATGGATCGCAATTCAGTTCACACACACGCCCGCGGGGGCTTTTTAATTTTAATCCAAAAGCAAGCGAGATTTTTTTATTTCTATACAGTATATTTACAACTAGATAGGGCAGCTAGGCTTTCACACGGGCTTGGACAATTTGACACACCTAAACATTAACAGTTATTTTTACGGGACAAACTATTTTTCAGACGACTGAAATACACACATGTTTTTTTAGCCTAAAATGTGAACCATTGATTCTTCCTTCAACGGCGCTCTCTAACATTACCCCCCGCCGCACTAACTCGTCATCCATTTATGCCTTGCCACACCGCCTGCTCGGCCGTCTCTACAACCCTCTTTCTAAGGCCAAGCTTGTTGGACAACTCCGACACCCCCCTAATTATAAAAGGCCCGATAGAGTGACCGATGACTGGATTGAAAAACAAATTTGATTTTTTAAATCACATGGATATCATTGACACTTTGATTTCATTATGTTAGCGTTTGTGATGGGGTAACAAAGGTGGGGAAGCCATCATAGACGGTAGCTGGGTAGGAGACTAGGAGGTCGATGGTGGAGCAGGGCAACCTTCGCGAGTTGGAGCTTGAAGATGATAGGACCGGCGTCCGATCGAAAATAAATGTCCCACCTTGGTCGACTGAGGAAGGAAATATTTCAATCGCGTGAAGTATGGCTAGCGTGAAGATTCCAATAATCTCTACTCCTGTAATGCACCAACTCTGTCGTTTTTCACCCACCTCCCTAAAAAGAATTCCAACATCCTAATAATGTCTCCACAATTATGATGATAATATTACGTTAACTTAAATTCAACGACTCACGTGCGTTCCCTTTATTAATAAAGTTACATTTACTCAAATCTAATAGCCGCTAATTTTTGGATCTTTCATTACACAATTTTACAAACCCTATACTCTCACGACTCATGATTCACCCGTCCTCCGCAATCATAGATCTCGCAGCCGCATCCTCCGCAACCACGAGATTACCACTACCGTGTCCTCCGCCCGCCTTCGCCTCGCCCTCCGCAATCACAAAGTCGCGCTGCCTGACCCGTCCTTCGCCCGTTGCCGTTACGAGGCCACTGCCCCGTCATCCGCCCACCGCCACCGCCGATGCGAGGCCACCGTCGCCCGCCGCGTCCTCTACCTACCGACACGAGGTTGTGAGCCCATCATCGTTCCCCCCATCCTCCGCTGATAGATAACGACGCGCGGCGGGCAGGCGGAGGAGCAGATCCGGCTGATGACGCATGACCCTCAGGTGGTGCCTGCGCTCGTCCGTCACCTCCACACGGCCAAGACCTAAAACAATATGCGCGCTCGCTGCCGTGCTCCTCTAGGAGAAGATCACCTCACACTGGCTGACTGACCCAAGTTCCCCGTATATGGAAAAGAGACCCTTCATATTGTCTTAGAAATTATTATCCTTTTTTACATTAAATTTCATAATATTGAGTTATCATATTGTTTATTTTTCATATTATGACGTTAGTATGGACATTATATTCATATAAATAAAAAATCATATGTGTTAGATTATTATATTATTTTTATTTCAATCTGATGGCGTTAGCACAGATAAGAGTAGTGTTGTTAAAATGCTATAGATATCCTTGGCACTTTCATTTTGTTAAGATTCTTCCTCTTTTATTCCTTTTCATTTTCTCTCTTTTATGCCTATCATGCGAAAAAAGACTCCATTACCCTCCTGGCCCGGAGCATATATATAAACGACGCAAGCGCTGCTGCTGCTGCTGCAGGTTCACTGACCGCCTCTCCTCTCCTCTCCTCTCCTCTCAGAGACTCTGTCATCTTCCTCTACGAGGAGTTGGTCCGGTCCGCATGACGTGCGAACTGCAACTATCGCACTGACGTGCAGCGGCAGAGCCTCTTATTAGCCGCACCAGCGGCCTCGTCAAGCTCTCCTCCGATCCCCTCCCTCTCCTAGTAGTAGACTAGTAGTAGTAGAAGACGCAGGCAAGACTGCGTGCACGCACTCGCTCGGTATCCGGGGTCGCAGGCACAGGCAACAAGCTAGGCAGCGCGAGCGGCGTGACCATGGATCGGGTGTGGGAGTCCGGGCGGCGGATGAGCCGGAGCATCAGCCGCGGGATGGGAATGGAGACCTGGGGCGTGGACGAGGTGTTCATGGGGTCCCGCGGGGGCGCCGGCAGCCGGCGCTCGAGCCGGCGCGTGGAGGACGACGAGGAGGCGCTGCGGTGGGCCGCCATCGAGCGTCTGCCGACCTACAGCCGCGTCCGCACCGCCATCCTCTCGTCGTCGGTCGAAGAGGAGTCCGAGGACGGCGCCGCCGGCCGCCCGCTGTTCAAGGAGGTCGACGTGCGGCGGCTCGACGTCGGCGAGCGCCAGGAGTTCATCGAGCGCGTCTTCCGCGTCGCCGAGGAGGACAACCAGCGGTTCCTCCAAAAGCTGCGCAACCGCATCGACAGGTACTGTACACCTCGCATCCTTCTTCTTGCTTTAATTTAATTTTTCGCCGCCAACAACCACCGGCCGTTTGTCGATCGATCGCCGGTGGTTGCTCCTCCTCGTCCGGCGGGCCTGCTATTCATAACTAAGCTACAGTTGAGAGGTGCTTTTCCTGCGATTTTCATGGACGTGCACATGCCGCTACGCCATATATACTCTCTTACTCCTCCATCGCGGTACAGTAATTAGCTTGCCGCGAAGGCTACTACTGAACGCCTGCGCACTGTCAACTCAGTCCCACACCACGGACAAGCGTGCTGGAATTTCCCGTCCCTTAAAATTTGTGTGGCTGCAAGCGCTCCCCGAGTACTATTCGATTTCGATCCGTCGTCAAACACTTGCGAGAGTGACCTCTCTCCTTCCAAACATCTTCAGAAACACAGGAAAATTTTATAATCACCAAATTAACGAAAACAAAATCCAACTCCTTTTCATCAGTCATCAGCTCGGCTCTGCTTTCAGAAACGAGTACATGTAGGCCTCCGTTCTTTTCAGTTCACGTGCGGTCCATGTCCATCGATTACTATGTTGTTATGGCTTCTAAGACGCTTCATATACTAGTACTACGCCTCTAGAATAATAGTACTATCCAGCTAACAAAGCAGGCACGCCATATGCTCAAAAGGCGGTCCCTTGATCGATGGTCTGTCGCTGGAACGGCAGATGGACCTGGCTCCCATTTGTTCCTCGCAATTGCGAGGCAGGTGGTCAGGGAGCTGCTAGTGGCGTGGCTGTGGCCATTGCAGTTCAACAAATCCTAATCATGGTGCCCATACTCTACCCAAACCAACTAGTATAAGATATACTCATGCTAATGATAGCGAGGTCATCCCAACATGTCCATTAATTAATCAATGTACCAAGTGTACAAGCAATGTACAAACATTTTCTCTCTTTCTTCCTCGCGAAACGTAGGATTACTGTACTGAAACATTCTATACTTTTTTTTTCTTGGTAAAAAAATTGACACCTGAATATTATCATGGCGTAATAATAATTGTATCTGAACTGAACGAAGAACAATATACGTATGTTTGTTACTGCAGGGTTGGCATCGAGCTTCCGACGGTGGAGGTGCGTTTCGAGCACCTGAACGTGGAGGCCGAGTGCCACGTCGGTAGCCGCGCGCTGCCGACGCTGCTGAACACGGCGCGCAACATCGCCGAGGGCGCGCTGGGCATGTGCGGGCTCCGGCTGGGTCGGCAGGCGACGCTGACCATCCTCAAGGACGTGTCCGGCGTGGTACGGCCGTCGCGGATGACGCTGCTCCTCGGCCCGCCGTCGTCGGGGAAGACGACGCTGCTGCTAGCCCTCGCCGGCAAGCTGGACCCCTCGCTCAGGTGCCGCGGCGAGGTCACTTACAACGGGTTCGCGCTCGACGAGTTCGTGCCGCAGAAGACGGCGGCGTACATCAGCCAGACCGACGTGCACGTCGGCGAGATGACGGTCAAGGAGACGCTCGACTTCTCCGCTAGGTGCCAGGGCGTCGGGACCAAATACGGTACTATTACTACGCGTTTATTTGCGCGCTTTTGATTCAGTCAATTAATGGCAATGCACTGTTAGCATTTGATGATATTTTAATTAATGGAGTCACTAATTAATTAACCGTGCATGAGAACAGATCTTATGACCGAACTGACGAGGAGGGAGAAGGAGGCCGGCATCAGGCCCGAGCCGGAGGTCGACCTCTTCATGAAGGTACGGGAGCATAACATTTTTTTTTATGAGTAGTAATTACAAATTATAATAAAAAAGCGCACTTTCGCGGCAAAAACCTCAATTATTAAGAAACGGTCATGCACAAGGTAGTACCAAACTTTGTAGTTGTAGCGTTCAGATCACCCTAGTCTGGTCCCAACAAGTCGGATTCCCTTCCTCAATAAACGACGGAACACGTTGTTACAAGTACAATGGAAGAAATCCAAAATCTGTGGACCAAACTTATCATGCGCCTCCGGACAACATTCATATGAGAAGTACTAGTACTAGTACCTCTCCGAGTTTTTCTTTTCTCAGACGTTGGGAGCACAGTACATCTATTTTCTCTTAACATTTTCTTAAGATAATGACCTTGTTTCTTTAACATGTCATCAGGCCACTTCCATGGAAGGAGTTGAGAGCAGCCTCCAAACAGATTACACTCTCAGGGTAGGTTTTCTATGACTTTCTGAACTACTAACGATACATTATTATACTCTCTCTTAATTACTATATCTGGACTTCATTTTTCTTTGAGGCAGATTTGGTGAAATTGACCCTGCTTTGGAAGAAACAAAAGTACAATGTTTTTTTTTTCTTTCGACAAGGACACCGAATCACTTTTCTATCACAAAATGAAAAGGATATTTTTTTCCCCTTTTCCTTTTTGAGTGGAAAAACCAGCTTCTCTCTGGAGCACTCCCGTGTGTCTAGGTCACCGAAAATGTCAGTTTCCACAGCAGGAACCCATTGCTACTTCCAACCAATCACAATCACACACACACACACACACACACACACACAAGATTATTATGGGTCTTGTTGTGTGGACTGCCATGATTAGGTGAAGCAGAAAATTCGAAACCGAAAGATTTTCCACGAGTAAAATCAATCACCAAGTCCACTAGTTTGACACACTATTAGCGAGTACTGCCGCTGCGCCACATATAGCAACCAGGACAACGGTCAGTGGGTTGGTTTGCTCACTTCGTCTCCTTTTGACCTCTACTCTACGTACTTCAAAGCAAGGCTGCATCATCCACCTGCTCCTGCTCGAGCGCACGTCTCCACTTCTCCGGTGGGCTCGCTCTTTCTTCTTCTTGCGACCAGAGGGGGTTGGTGCAACAAACCTGACCTCACGGCAATGGCGCACTGGCATCACAGGATCCGCACACCTGTGCGCGTGCCCACGAAGTGTTCGTTGATATGCCCAGCCAAAGACACCTGCTTTTTATCCTTCACGTAGTTTACATGATCGGGAAGGATGGATTGTTGGTTGGTGAAGTTTGACGCAGGAGGTTTGGCGGGTAACAGTTGCTTTCCAGACATTTAACCGTAGTCGGAACCCGGCTTTCTTCGTGTCAATCAATATACTCGTGTCTTTGATTGCGACGGGTAGGAGTAGCACGTGCTGTTGCTAACGAGATGTTTGACTGAGGTTATTGTTGTTCGTTGGGAGCAGATACTCGGGCTGGACATATGCGCGGACACCATCGTCGGCGACCAGATGCAGCGCGGGATCTCCGGTGGTCAGAAGAAGCGCGTCACCACAGGTAAGTTCCGATTGCATTCGCTAAGCATTATGTCATGCTCATCGCATTCTGATGTTGAAAGAGGGGTTAGGGGCGGAGCTGGTCCTGCTCTTGTCTCCCCCGATAGCTTTCTGGGTCGACAACGGATTTGGATCTATGCGAAAATTAGAAGGCCCGTTTTAATCATGTTCTTATCCTGAAAGGAACCTCTTGCGACCCGCATGCATGTGCCGTTTCTAGAAGACTACGATGTTTAGCTGACCCCATGCAATTCCAGCGTCACATCTTGCTGCTTCTGACAAAGGGAAGGAGCTCTGCTTTTTGCGTGGCGGTGTGCCTCTCAGGTCCACACAACAAGGGCATATGATCCTCTGATTGGAATGTAGCAGTTCGTAGCATTGCACCTTCACCTTGTGGTTCAGGAGTCTCGTTAGCTGTTGGACGGTCACTTGTTCTCCACTCTAGAGGACGCTCTCTTCCTCTTGAAGACAAATGAACGTATACTACTACCATACCGTCCATTTTCTGATGCACTTCTCATGATTCTGTCATAGTGACATCAGAGAGTCTCTTTCGCACGACATGGTTACTGCATTACATCATTATATCAGCGAATGCCGTAGTTCAAAATGCCAAAAGTGCATGGGATAAAATGTGCCTGAAGCCGTGATTGATTGATAAGATATTTACAGAACTTAATGTGCAAGTACATTTTGGAAAGCAACTTAACATTCAGTTTACGGAATGATGTGGCGATGTACACGTCAAACTGCTTAATATGAAGCCACGAGAGTTTCTGAATTATGTGAAAAGCTAAACTGGTATGGAAATGCAGGAGAGATGATCGTTGGCCCCACCAACGTGCTGTTCATGGACGAGATATCAACAGGATTGGACAGTTCCACCACCTTCCAGATTGTCAAATGTCTACAGCAGATTGTGCACTTGGGCGAGGCCACCATCCTTATGTCCCTCCTTCAGCCAGCCCCTGAGACCTTCGACCTATTTGATGATATTATCCTACTGTCAGAAGGCCAGATCGTTTACCAGGGACCTCGTGAATATGTCCTTGAGTTCTTTGAGTCCTGCGGATTCCGCTGCCCTGAGAGAAAGGGTACTGCAGATTTTCTTCAGGAGGTAACGTCAGCTCTCTTGTAATCATTTCCTATGTCAATGAAAGTTCCTCTTTATTAATTACATGAAATGTTTTTTTTTTCTATCCAGGTGACATCAAAGAAGGATCAGGAGCAGTACTGGGCTGACAACCAGAGGCCGTATCGGTACTTTTCGGTCCCAGAATTTGCACAGCGGTTTAAACGTTTCCATGTCGGGCTCCAACTTGAGAATCACCTCTCACTTCCATTCGACAAGAGCCGTTGCCATCAGGCTGCTCTTGTATTCTCCAAGAACTCAGTACCAACAATAGAGCTCCTCAAGGCATCCTTTGACAAGGAGTGGCTCCTAATCAAGCGTAATTCATTTGTGTACGTCTTCAAGACCATACAGGTAAGCACATTCTTTGAAGCCGGAGTCTTGATACTTTTCAATAGTCCCAATGCTATTGACTGACATTATCCATTGTTGTGAACTCTGAAGCTCATCATTGTAGCCCTTGTGGCATCAACGGTGTTCCTGAGGACTCACATGCATACAAGGAACCTAGACGATGCTGTTGTCTACGTTGGAGCACTACTCTTTACCCTTATTGTGAATATGTTCAATGGTTTTGCTGAGCTTACTTTGACCATCACAAGGTTGCCGGTGTTCTACAAGCATCGGGACCTTCTCTTCTACCCTGCGTGGGTCTTCACAGTACCTAATGTGATTCTTAGAATCCCCTTCTCCATTATTGAATCAGTAGTCTGGGTTCTTGTCACATATTACACCATAGGATTTGCCCCAGAGGCTGACAGGTATGCATACACTGGATCTTTGTTTCCCGTTTCCTGTTTCAGGAACCATTAGTTTATAACTGTATTTGTATGCAGGGTTTTCAAGCAACTTCTGTTGGTGTTTTTGATCCAGCAGATGGCAGGCGGGCTTTTCAGAGCAGCTGCCGCACTTTGTAGATCCATGATTATTGCTAACACTGGTGGAGCACTGTCTCTTCTTATCTTTTTTGTTCTTGGAGGCTTTCTCCTGCCAAAAGGTTAATTGCTTTTCCTTTTCCTATTCATTCATACTCTTCTGCAGAATAATATTGTGACTTTGCTAACTAATTATCTCTTCAATGTGAACCCAATGTTAACAGCTTTCATCCCCAAATGGTGGATCTGGGGTTATTGGATTTCACCTCTAACGTATGGATATAATGCTCTAGCAGTCAATGAATTCTATGCTCCTCGGTGGATGAATAAGTTTGTACAGGTATGCTCAGTAACGTTCTGATTTTCACTACTTGGCATATGTACTTATATGTTTACAAGATGTGCATATGTATATTGATAGGATAACAATGGTGTAAGAAGACTAGGGATGGCTTTGCTTGAAGACTCCAACATCTTTGCTGACAAAAACTGGTACTGGATCGGGGCAGCAGGGCTCTTAGGTTTCACAATCTTCTTCAATGTCCTTTTCACACTGTCACTTATGTATCTGAATCGTAAGTACCTAATTTGTAGTCTTAATTCCTTATTGATTAACCTTGAAAAACAATATTGGTGATAGCTTTGTGTTGATATCAAATTCACTTTGTTTTAATTTTTAGCTCTTGGCAAACCACAAGCTGTTATATCTGAAGAAACTGCTAAGGAATTGGAAGGAAATGGGCACACAGGACAGACAGCAAGGAATGGCAGCACAAGATCAAAGGACGGTAGCCAAAAAAGTAAGCAACTCTGACAAAAGTCTCATAGGTGAATAGATAACAGTTACTAATTTTTTATTGTTACAGAGGAAATGAAAGAGATGATGAGATTGAGTGCTCGTTTGAGCAATTGTTCATCAAATGGGGTTGCACGAGTCATGTCCATTGGCAGCAATGAAGCTGCTTCGAGAAGAGGAATGGTCCTTCCATTTAACCCTCTTCCCATGTCTTTTGATAATGTTAACTACTATGTCGACATGCCTGCAGTGAGTTCACCTTCAACTATTCTCAGCAGCTTTCTCCTGTTCCATTTCTTACCTTCCTGCTCTATGTATTGGAAAAATGTAACATTTATGGATAATTTGATTGTTTTCCCAGGAAATGAAACAGCAAGGAGTGAAGGAGGATAGGCTCCAGTTACTGCAGGAGGTTACAGGATCATTTAGGCCTGGAGTGCTGACAGCACTAATGGGTGTCAGTGGAGCTGGAAAGACTACTCTTATGGATGTTTTGGCCGGAAGAAAGACTGGGGGTTACATTGAAGGAGATATTAGAATTGCTGGTTTCCCCAAGAATCAAGCAACATTTGCACGGATTTCTGGCTACTGTGAGCAAAATGATATACATTCTCCTCAGGTCACAATTAGGGAGTCTTTGATATACTCCGCGTTCCTCCGCCTTCCTAAAATGATTGGAGATCAAGAAATCACTGATGATATAAAGATTGTAAGTCACTTTTTGCTGTCGTTAACTATTTTCTTTAATTAATTGATGTCTTTTACTGGACTATAAAATTGATTGCTATTAATGCAGAACAAATTAAACAATTGTTTTTTTGTCATCACTAAGACTAATCAGCTCTCAATTAAGTCAGAAGTTTCAGACTTGCAAATGTGACATGAAACAGTCATTTCCATTTTTTTTTTGTAAGGCACACATAATTAAAGATTCAAACTTCTTAATCATTGACTAATTATTGTCCATCTGAAATACTGGCTGACACAAAAGAAAGCTGTTTTTGTGTCCGATAGCCAAAATCAAGTTTGAATGATGTCCTTACTCCTCAAGACAATATCCGCTCCAATGGTGTCCTAGAGCCAGCTGAAATTCCTTTTTTTTCCTGAAATATATGCACTAGGTTCATAATTGGGAGTACAACCATACTTTATATAACATTCTTAAGGAATATAATGTCACTTTTATAGTCTTGAATAATGTAACATAACATATAGTAGCAGTCAAAGTCTAGCCTTGGAGATTGCACGAGACACACATTATATGGTGCTTTTTGTTTTTAAACATAAATTACACATCATAGTTCATAAACTTACATATATCACTTCTCTCAATGATTGCAGCAATTTGTGGATGAAGTTATGGAACTAGTGGAGCTCGACAATCTGAAGGATGCTTTAGTTGGACTTCCAGGAATTACAGGTCTTTCGACTGAGCAAAGGAAAAGGTTGACAATTGCTGTGGAGCTTGTTGCCAACCCATCCATCATCTTCATGGATGAACCAACATCAGGACTTGATGCAAGAGCTGCAGCAATTGTCATGAGAACAGTACGAAACACTGTTGACACTGGACGAACAGTTGTTTGCACCATCCACCAGCCAAGCATTGACATCTTTGAGGCTTTTGATGAGGTGATTATATTTATGCAAGTGTTTACAAATCTTCCAAGAAATGAAATATTTACTTGTGTTCTTTTTTGTATGTAGTTGCTACTGCTGAAACGAGGAGGCCAGGTGATCTACTCTGGGCAATTGGGTGGTAACTCCCAGAAAATGATTGATTACTTTGAGGTGCATATAGCTGCCATATATATATTTTTTATTATCAAGAATTAAATAATGATTAATTTCTAAAACTAAATATGGTTATGACTAATCCATCATTCAATTATGTAACTAGGCAATTCCTGGAGTGCCTAAAATTAAAGATAAGTACAATCCTGCAACTTGGATGCTCGAGGTCAGTTCAGTTGCAGCAGAAGTGCGACTAAAGATGGATTTTGCTGAGTACTATAAAACGTCGGATCTGTACAAGTGAGATAAAAATTTATCAATTACTCAGAATCTAAAACATGTTTTCGGAATATAACTAATTACTTATGGCGTCAATGTTATTTTTATCAGGCAAAATAAGGTTCTGGTGAACCAGCTGAGTCAGCCAGAGCCAGGAACATCAGATCTATATTTCCCATCGAAGTATTCTCAATCCACCATTGGCCAGTTCAAAGCTTGCCTCTGGAAGCAATGGCTAACTTATTGGCGCAGTCCAGATTACAACCTGGTTAGATTTTGCTTCACCTTGTTAACTGCATTGCTGCTCGGCTCAATCTTTTGGAGAATTGGCACCAAGATGTAAGTTTCTCTGCCTCTCATCATCCTTAACCCTTAGTCCCTAATGAATTGGCATCTGAAAGCTCTTTCTTTCTGTCTGTTGCAGGGGAGATGCAAACACTCTCAGAATGGTTATTGGAGCAATGTACACAGCTGTAATGTTTGTTGGCATCAACAATTGCGCAACTGTGCAGCCTATTGTTTCAATTGAGAGGACAGTCTTCTACCGAGAGAGGGCTGCTGGGATGTACTCTGCAATGCCTTATGCCATTGCTCAGGTAAAGAAAGATCAAATATTTATTTACTTTTAGAAAAATAATTCCATTTCTCTCCTGAGTCACTCAAATTTTATGCTTTTGCAGGTTGTCATGGAGATCCCCTACGTATTTATCCAAGCTTTGTACTACACCCTCATTGTATATGCCATGATGAGCTTCCAATGGACAGCTGCCAAGTTTTTCTGGTTCTTCTTCGTGTCCTACTTCTCCTTCCTCTACTTCACTTACTATGGCATGATGACTGTCTCAATATCACCAAACCATGAGGTTGCAGCCATTTTTGCTGCAGCTTTCTATTCTCTGTTCAACCTGTTCTCCGGCTTCTTCATCCCTAGACCGGTTAGTTGTTTCTCCTGCCTCAGCATTCCCTAGTTTTTTTTTTCTTTTGTAATATTAAAAGGCTAAATGATTTCTTTCCTGCTTTTTTTCAGAAAATTCCTAGGTGGTGGATCTGGTACTACTGGATTTGCCCATTGGCATGGACAGTGTATGGACTCATAGTGACGCAATATGGAGATCTGGAAGAGATCATCACAGTCCCCGGCCAAGACAAGCAGACAATCAGTTACTATGTAACACATCATTTTGGATATCACAGGAGTTTTATGGCGGTTGTAGCACCAGTTCTTGTGCTCTTTGCGGCTTTCTTCGCTTTCATGTATGCTGTTTGCATCAAGAAGTTGAACTTCCAGCAACGATAGGAACAAAATGTGGCCATAGCAGTTGTTTCTTTTTTCTTTAATGGCAAGCTCTTCTTTTGTCCTTCCATTTTTGGGTCTATTTATGTATTGTTAGTGTGTACATATTGCTGTA
This sequence comes from Oropetium thomaeum, assembly GCA_001182835.1. Taxonomy (NCBI): domain Eukaryota; kingdom Viridiplantae; phylum Streptophyta; class Magnoliopsida; order Poales; family Poaceae; genus Oropetium; species Oropetium thomaeum. Next base: position 1,534,775 of record LFJQ01000039.1, read on the forward strand.
GTTCATGTACATCGCCAAATGTGGCGAAGTTGAAGTTTTACATGGCGCTTTAGCCACTTAGCTGTGAAACATCACAAGGGGACTAATACGAGCAACATTTTTCATGGCCTACTTGTTCACTGACACTCAGATCGATTGAATTTTCAAATCCATTCACGATTAGTATTAATGTAGATATCTTTTCCTGATACTATTACTAAAAAAATATGGTCTACTACTATTTTTTCCCAGCACAAGGGACAGCATTTTCGGAAATAATATGGTGTCAGTTTTTAACATTAAACTGCAGTACTATCACAAAATTACGGTTTAGATCCACTTCTTATGTTTTGACTACTATAATCACCAAGATGAGCTCATAACCTTTTTATGATAGTTTGGATAGTTTGTAGACACCTTTTTTTTTTTGCCGAACACACAAAAGCTTAACTTGTCAGATATCATAGTCGAAGAAGCACAAATGGCCCAAAGTACACAGCGCAACTGATTACTGTACGTGCCCATCTGATTTTTGTTTTCCTGAACGAGCGCAAATGATTTTAAAATTCATTAATTGGCAAATAAGCTCAGCTTGCTTCCAGTCTCCCACTCCACGTTCAAATCCTGAATGCTGCACCTTACACCTAAGGGACCTCCTTGGGAGTATTTAATTAAAAAAAAAATCATCAATCAGCAAGAAAAGGAAAGGGCAGCTTCAAAGAAGCAAAATTTCTGAGTTCTGTACAAAAAATAGAAAAGTAGTCTTTACAACAATCTGATCAAACTTGAGCTACATCCATCTCTTTGAAGTGTTGGATATTCGTGATGCAGACATTACTTGTGCTACAGTGGCTCTTCCTGCTGATCCTGCAAAAAGGGAAAAAAAAACGTTTTACGATATATATATATCTTGTGCTAATGCATATCAAGGCTTGAAAAGTTGTATTTGACTATGAAGCAAGAACATATTTAGTTTTCATATTGCACAAAAAATGTTCCGTCATACAGCAATCGGTTTAAGTGAACTGATGTCAACGGTGTGTAATATACCCACACTTCATCTGTGTTTCGTGCAGCAATCTTTCCAAGTAGACAGAAAATGCAAACAAACCCATTTGTACTGCTTCAGAAAAAAGTAAAGCTATGGTAACTGATAAATTTTGCCAAAGAGTAACCAAATGAGATGGTATCTTACCAAGAAAAAGTCATGGTGTTTCTTTGAGCTTTTCATCTTTTCTTGATTATTTACTAGCTAGTTGCTCAAACAGCTACATTATACCACTGGGAACCTAGCAAGAATGCACTCACTATGTTCGAATAACGTTTCATTATCATACATAAGAAGTTTAGGTTTGGATGAGGAAAAACAAATTAAAACCATCAATAGTTTCCAATACGTGTGTGTGTGTGTGTGTGTGTGTGTGTGTGTGAAAAACTAGACATTTAGTCTAGACTTTCGGACAGGAATAATTTATCAGCTGCCGAAAGGAATGCATATGGAGTGTAGTAATTGAACTCCGTGAATCAAAAGAAAGAGAAAAAAAGAGATGAACAACAGGAAGCGAGCTTACTTGGAGATCTAGGAGATGGAGAATCTCTTATTTTAGGCCACAAGCTAGACGTTTGAGTGGTTCTTGGTGCTGTTGTCTTCTGAACTCGAGTGGCCACCTTAGATCTGTTTTGGGGAGGGTAAGTACTTTATAAGTAACAGATAGTCATGACAAAAGACCAAAAGAATAAATAGGGATCAGTCAATCCTAACACTATATCTTGATTGCTCGAATACCTCTACTACATGCTAATAACATGTAGGTTAAAAAGAAACAACAGGAAATACATATTTATGTCATAATTGTATGATTTTTCACTACAGATTGAAAGCACTTACAACCGATCACTCGGAGTCCTTGGGGTTTTCTCTTGCTCTTTCATAGAGCTAGATGTTTTTTCCTGCTCTGGGAATAGTGTCATCTCAACCATACTGCTTATTGAACCATCAGTCTGTGTACCCATGGAAAGACCACTATCTGATATGTCGCTTAACTTCTCTTCTGAATCAGCGTAGCCAAAGCAAGCATCGAACTTCTCTGGGTCAGCAGAATTTTGACCCATTTCACCTGTAGAGAGCAAGTTAAGTCCAATAACCCCCTTTTGCGATAGGGTATCATCAACAGACTGCATCGAACCAGATTCAGAGTGCCTGTCACTGATTTCGGAGAAGTTATCAGCGTCAGATAAAGCCCTACTGCCGATGCCCATTGCCTTCCCACCGGATGCTGTTCTTCGATGTTGGATTTTGTTTCCTAAAGCAGATATCCCAGGTGAGGAGGACGAATGTTTCAATGGGGAGTCAGCACGCTTGGATGTCCTGGCCTTTGGACTTTGTGTCCTTAGTAGTTGAAATTTGTTGATTTCCTCATCTTTCTTTGCAATGCTGTGTTTAAGCAGTGAGAGCTGCAGGGTGCAAGGAATATTAGAAATTGAGAGATGTCAGGCAGCAATGGAAAGAAGAAAAAAATAACCGTAATTACATCTCATGATCATTGTTTACAGAGGAAAGATGACAGAATATATGAAATAGACCTTAGTGACCAACTCAATCAATAAGAAAAAAATGTTTAAAAGGAAAACAGAAAATCTTTTACCTGTTCCATAAGTTCTCTGATATCTTTTCCCTCTTTATTGGCCTTTGCAGCACCTAATTCCACTCTTGAAACCCTTTCAGCAAACTTCAAAGTACTTAAAGTCTCTGAATAAGATGAGACATCTGGGTTGATCTGCACAAACATCAAGGTTTTTGCATGTCCACCTGCAGATGAAATTTTTTTAAGTAACATTGAAACATGTAAAGAAAGTCATATAGAGCAAGAAAAAATGGTAAGCACCCAAAGAACTTTGCAACACTTGTGTTAGTTTGCTGTTCCGGTATGGTACATGAGCATTCTTCTGTGATAGAGCGAATATGACGTCTCCAAGAGCAGACAGAGATTTGTTGATGTGTTGTGCTTCCTTGAGTCTATCGCCTGTAACAGCAGATCGGTCCACCCTCTCACTCCCAGCAAGGTCAACAAGATGTAGTGCACCGCTCAAAGTAGCTCCGGTTTTCAAATCTACACCTCGAATGTGAATGGTGACAACACTGCAAAGTTGATAAAATTAATAAACAAAAATAAGAAGAAAAGCATAGAATTACGAAAGATGGAAACTAACCTGTGAGATCTACTGCTTCTGTCATTTAGTGCTGTTGAACCCACTGCTCTATTAGCAAGTCCTGTTCTCATTAACTCAATAACATCAATTGATGAGTTAACGGGATGCAATGTTGCATCAGGAACAGCAAGCCCATTGGGTTGGCTGGCATTCGAAATCCCTAATGTGCGCAAGTTAAAGACAAAAGTGATGTTCTTTATAGAAGATTAATTTATAAGCGAGCACAGATTTAAGGAATGTGTTTTTATAAGGACATATAATCAGAATTTCATTACTCATGGTAAAAGTTTGCCAACTAAGTTTCAAGGAAACACATGCGCACTTGCCATGAATTCTATAACTGATTCTATCATGTGCTCCTGCAGAGGAAAAAGGATATCTCTTCTCTGGACCATTGCTGCCAAGGAGATCACGGACTTGTTCATTATATATCTCAATCATCTGAGCGCTAATTTCATACATGATTGTATCTTCACGATTGTGTGACATGTGGAACAGATCATTAAGAGCTCTGTAATTGACACCCCATTCCTTCTCGGTAGCATTGTTGGGTCCAGTCTGAAATATTTGCAAAAATAGCATAAAGGTGCAAGGAATACATTATACTCCCTCTGTTTTTAAATTGATGCCATTTAAAAAACAGTTTCCGTTCAATTTTGAACTTGTCTTAACAGCATCAATTTAAGAACAGAGGGAGTAACTGAATATGAACAACCTTGTTTGCTCAAATCTGTTCACTTGAAGAAGTAATCAGACAAAGAATTTTATATGTCATTGTCCATACCATCGTGTAAGTTTTTCCCGATCCAGTTTGACCATATGCAAAAATGCAAACGTGATATCCATCAAGAACTGATCTAATTAGGGGTTGAATGTCCTTAAAAACTTCATCTACAATGGAGGAAAAATACATATGGCATACAATATTAGCACTGAAAAATTATGATCCTTGCCACAAAAAAGTAGATATAATAACCCCGCAAAAATATTGCCAATCACATTTTCATTCATACCTTGAGAAGCAGCAGGGCCAAGAACTTTGTTGAATTTGAATGATTTCCTCCCTTCCATTCCCTGTCGTGTAGGGTTTCTGATAATCAGTTCACCATTTTCACCAACATATTCAACTATTGTAGATTTCTTATCCTCCCCAGGAAGAAAAGGTCTTATCCGGCAATACACTCTTATATTTCCTGATCAACAAACAAATGATTTTAAAATATGATAAGATTGAGGTGATGACCATATGAAATAAACTTATCTTGTTTGCACTCACCTTTTAGCTCCTGAATCTCATTGAACAATTTTCTATTTTCTTCAAGAGCAGTATGATAATTTTCAGCATCATTTATCAGTACCTTAAGACTTTGTCCTGCAGAAGTCGATATGCAATTTATGAAATGACAGCCACAGTAAGTATGCAATGCAATATAACATCATTAGTTGCATTTATTCTTACCAAGCCCACTAATTTCTTCTAACCATCTTTTCTGGAAGTTCTGGAGTTCATGCCTAATGGAAACAGAAGACAACCTCAAATCCTGATAGGGAAGAAGTTTTATAATTTTAAATGATGACCTGTGACTTAAAAAAAACACTGTGAACAACTAAGTTATTTAACCAACATATACCTGGATACTCTTTATTTGCAAACGTACAATTCGGTTCACCGTGATTTCCTTTTTCTTCCAAGTTTCCATTTTTGATTGTAACAATACCTCAAGATCTCTTCCCCACTTTCTGGAATCTTCGACCATGAGCTCAAGTTCTTTTATTCGTCGTTTAAACTCCTCAGCCTCCTGCAAAGCCCTACCCTTTAGTTCTTGAATATGAGTCTTATGCGCTTCTCCTGATACTGCAAGCTCTTGCCTGAGCTTTGATATTATGTTGTCACTGTTATCCTTGTCCTTCAAAAGTTTAAGTACGTCTGCCTTCTTAGATTCTAACATACCGTGGCACTCTTCATAAGATGATTTCACAGATTCTAATTCGAGGTTGAGTTTCAGTATTGCATTTTTATTGTCTTCAGGTTCATCCGCTGATTGATTTCTGTCATCAACCCTGCCTTTCTTCAAGCTGGCCATATCTTCCTTCTCCTTCATTAGAACAACCATTTCTTCTTTTTCTTTCATTAGTCTAATTATATCTTCCTTATCTTTCAACAGCCTAGCCATCTCTTCCATATCCTTTGTCAGTCTAGTAACAGTTTCCTTGTCCTTCATGGAGCATGATATATCTTTGTCAGCTAATAGTGTTTCTTCAGTTTTTCCTTCCTCCATCTGAACAGAAGTGAAATATAAGAAATTAAATAAGCTGTAAATTATATCTTTGCCAAAAAACAACATGGAGGCTGTTTAGGGGAGTTTTGCTTATGAGGAAAGAGGCTTTAGCTTCTTAACACAAAGCAGGTGTTAAGCCGCTCCTTCAGAAAATCTTAATTGTGCCATTGAAAAATTGTGATTCGTCAAATCCCGTACATGCCACTGTCACTGACAAAGGTGGACCCCATCTGTCATTGACACATGAGTGGCATATACAGACTGTGATTTTATTTAATCTGGAGCTACATAGATGGTGCTGAAACTGTCAACGCTCTAAGGAGTTTGACTATTAGGTTATAAATTCTTATATAATACACCTCATATCGTCTACTCCTGTACTATTTATATGCTGCATTATGTATATGCATGTGTTGTCTTGTGAGTGCAAGTTACTAGTTCATCCCTGAACATTACACACCCAAATTGCCACTTTTTCGCTTCGTCGAAACATCACCTGACTCCTGAGGGTACAATGTTACCTTAACATAACGAAAGTACAAGGTCAGGTAAGTCCTATGATGCAATATTTTTTGCCACCTTCTGCGCGCTTAATGAGCCCATATATACCAAATCTCTATATAACACACAATGATAAGTATTTTTTTAAAGTGGGGTCTTCCCCTGCTGTATTTTCTGTAAAAAAATGAGAAGTATTTTTTTATATCTAATTGGTTTTTTACCGAAATGTTTACAACTAATTTTTTACACAATAATAACTATCACCTTGGTACATAGGAATGCAAAGATGAGGAAGGCTATTTTTTTTTTTTGCAAATTTGTAAAGTGCTTGCGTTATAAGGATTGAAATAATATAGCTAGAATTCAGTAGAAAATAGAAAAACAAGATTATATGCAATACTTAAAATAGAAACACAGTTTTTGAAAGAATATGAACCTTCATCTGGACAAAATGATCTGCAGCAACCTGAAAAGACATTTATGAAACCATAAGGAGACTGGTTGTTCATATTGGAAGGTTTCAATTGTGAAGGACTCATATTAAGATAACAGTCGGCAAAAGTTACATGTGATCTTCCATTTGATACACTTGAATTTGTCTGTCCATTTGCGCCGCTTGCCAGTGCTTCTAACACTCTTATCCTGGATCTATATTTGTCTTCACGTGTTCTCATAAGGTTATTTTGCTGCATACAAGTGACGATTAAAACATGAATTATGTGAGCACTAAGTATTAATTATTCTTACATTTCTGATATGTTCTGCCTGAGTAGACATGCGTCGTTCAATCTCCAGTACGACTTTTCTCAGTAAGCAGGCAATATGCTGTTCAGAGAGTGTTATCATATTATTCAAGAAAGTTGATCTATATGTTCAAAACAAAAGGTATCGAGTTTCCAAGCATGGAAAGAAACAACTAACTGCATTGCTTTTGAGTAGCCTACATAAGGGATTTCTCCATTCTTCTTCTCAATGATCTCGTCAAGGATGCCATTCACAAAACTCAGAAGTGACTGGGTGGGGGCATTCTGCAAAATTGGTTCCATGATGCAAAGAAGGAAAAACAAACAGATTTTCTGTTGAAATTTTCATCTCAATTATGTATAAAAAAGAATTGATATGGCCCACTTACATCCAAGCTCGTCGATTTCATCATCTCCAAAATTTTAGACATAGGAATATTAGAATAAATTCCGTGTCTCAGATGGAAGACTTCGTGAAAATTGTTTCCAGTATGCCTTGATATAGAAGATATTTCCGACCGTGATATAGGAGAAGATGGTTCTAAAATAAGAAAAGATGACACTGATAAGTGAATCTGCTTAATACCTTCTTTCTAAGCTGCCACTGTAACATTGTAAGTTCTAAGAATCGACATATGATGGACCTAATTATGTCTATGATACTACAATTTTGACTACAAAGTATGATTTATTTTGCATTTTTGAATTGCACAAGTAACAGAATAGCCCTGCAACAGCTTTTTCTGTACCTGCTGAAAGCACTGATATATAAATCTTACCTGACACAGATGAACCTTTTGGGACCTTTTGTATGTTCTCTTTCATTTGCTTGCTCTCTTCCAAATATTGAGAGTTTCGGGGACTATGACCATTTTCCCTGAAAGGAAACTCCATGCTGTGCATCCTGCCTTTTTCTTCAAGGCTGCAATGCAAGCCTTCTCCAACATGGGAGCCAAACCGATCCCTTAGAGCAAGAAGACAGGTGATCACGGCAGAAGTTGGGCCCTAGGAGAATGCCAATAATGTCGGTCGAATCAGGACAGGTAGATAACTTTTTTATATTGCAGAACGAGCTAGAAATACCAGCGGTTTTTCTTGCATTATAGCACGACTGAACAACTATTGTCAGAGCACCATTTCTGAACTCGAATATTTCATCACGTTGGAACCTAACTGAAGTTCTTCATTATCATTGAACAACTAATAATTTATTACACAGGCAGTGTCTGGCTCAATAACAGAGCTTCTCATGATGAAATTTTCTGTACGTAATATTTGCATAGTGAATGTAAACTTTCTACTAGTTCAGAATCATTTTGTAATCATCGAAGCTATCACAAACTGAAATTGAAGAACGAGCAGGAAAGCAGAGGAAATGGTGGAAGGTCTTTCAAAAAAAAAAAAAAGAGGAAATAGTGGAAGATACTGATATACTAATACATCATCTGGTTAACGTGCATTGAGCCCCACCTAATAAGTCATTTCTCTGTTTGAGCGTTGGACTGACGCTACCTCCACAGCCAATAGGCCAATAACCACAATCAGTTGAAGCAGAAAAGGACAAAGTCGTATGTATCATGTGGAGAATCAGCACGCCGGACAATCAGAAGCAACGACAACCTAAAACTGAGCCGAAGCTATTTCGATAAGAAACTCTACCGCGCAACAATCGTGATCACGAAAAACGAATAATCCATACTGCCAAAATACTAGTATCAGATAATACTAGTATACTATCAAGTCACAATTAAATCCAATTTTTTTTTTCAGAATATGTAGTACTACATACCTTTTCGAGGTCCGAGGGCGCAAAGCTGGGGAGGCCCATCCGCTCGACGGCCGCGACGAACCACGCGACATCGGTCCCCGTCGCCGCGCCCTGCAGCGCACCCAGTTCAGTCAGCATCGCCGACGACCAGAGCTGTCCGTACCGTACACGGCGATCATCGAGGACCTACCTCGCCTGGCGTAATAGGGCCAGGGCAGTAGGGCAGCCTGCGGAGCGCCGCGCAGAGCAGCGCGCCGTCGGCGAGCGCGGCCCTGAACTCGTCTTCGGACGCGCCCGGCGGAGGCAGCGGCAGCCCCGAACCGCGGAGCAGCCCGTGCAGCCACGCGACCGCCTCCGATCGCCGCCTCTCCGCTGTGAGAGAAGGAAGGAAAAAAAAATAATCTGCAGTAAGCGTCGGGTTGGACAGAAAAAGCCTGTGCGCGCAAAGGTTGAGAACAATCGGGAAAAGGGGGGTTTACTGGAATCGGCGCCGCCTTCCGCGGCGGCGGCGGCGAAGGAGGAGGAGGACATGGGAGAATCGGAGGCGCAGGCCGCAGCGAGGTTTGGGGTGGCGAGTGGTTTGACCCTCGAGGTCGAGGCGAGAGGAGGGAGGCAGGGGGGGCGACGTGGGCGACGTGCGTGGGGGTGGTGTGGTGGTGGCGGTGGTGGTGGCTGAGGAATGGAACGCGAAAGCGCCGGCGTCGTGCTGCTCTTCTGCGCGCTCTAAATTCGGTTGTGCTTTTCTATCTTGGTCACGGAAGATGGCAGAGGCGAGGCGACGGAACGCACGCAACGCAAGTGGGCCTTTGCTTTTTTTTCCTTTTTGTTTCCACGCTCTGCTGTTTGTTTTGTTTTCTTTTTGTCCTAGTATTTTGCTGCCTATATTGTGAATCAAGTAGTACCATCTTTCCTTTTTTTTCCTCAATTCAATTGTATATTTACCTACTTTTTAAAAAACAAAATAGATGTTCAAACTTTACTTACTGTCAAGCAGCAAATTTTACGTTTTTTCAACGTCCACCAACGCCTACATGCGCTTGCACACACTTATAGCTATGGATTACTCCATTGGTACAATTGGCCTCCACAATAATGATTTTATCCCACACAAAAAAAAAATGCATATATGGAATTGGTCTCCACTCGTTTCTGAATCATCTCAGCAAGCCAATTAAGCAACCTTGAAGGCAGGTAGCTTAAGTTATCTCTGACGCTGATGAAAGCTAGAAGGAAAACTGCTAGTCACGCACCGAAAGTACAAAGGTGTGTGTGGCGGGCGGTCGAGCTGAGACCGCAGCCGCAACCAGCCGTTTCATTTCACAACCAAAACCCGGTTTGACGGCGGCTCTCTCGCCGTTGTTGTCACAGCTAGCTAGCTAGATCGACCTCTCGGCCACTCGCCGTGCCGGCGCAAATCAGGCAAACTGATGCTTTACTTCTACGACTTGAGATTTTAACTGCTGCTCAAATTATTATCTGGAGCGTGGAGTGCAACATTCAATTTCTTTTACGTACTACGACGAGTTTTCTCTATAGGAAATAGGAGTAGGACAACTCAAGTTCAAAATACAGTAAACATGCATGGGAGCGAAAGGAGAAGAAGAAGTGTTGATGATCAGTGTGTTGCTTGCTCGAGTTTGAACTTATTATGATTAGGTAATGTACATTTTCGGCCATAATCACACCCAAGTGACATGATGGTAATATACAGACAGTCCTCCATCCATCGGCGTCCTTCCTGGCACCTCATCAAGTGCAAGCCTAGCACACGTCACGGCGGAGGAGTATATTTTTCTAGTTTCGCTGCCTAATTATTTGTCGCCGGTGGCATTAAGCAACAACCATTAATTAGTCTATCTCTATACGTATTGCATGATCAACCGAGCTGGTCGTCGCGATCGAGTAGTGACCATCACGTATACTATACGGTTCTCGTCATCATCAAGAAACATTGGTTTTTCATTGGAGTCCCGGCCTAATTACGTCGTCGGGCATACTAAATCGGAATCTTCTTTGGGGGCCTTCGGTTGCTGGCTTGCCGCTGCACGTTTCCATGGATGACGATGGCTCCCTGTTCTAAAACAAGCAAATATGGAAACGAAAAGGGATATGAACAGTACACGTGGGCTTCATCAGACTGCTGTTGCTCCGTGAAACGAGAGGCCTACAAGGCCTACTTTGGCCCAACATTATCATTGGTCGTCAAGGAAGGGACTTTACACATTACACAGCCCAGACAAGCCTTTACACCTTACATAGCCCAGCCCATTTACACACTCACCAAGAACGCTGCGTTCCGGTGTGCTTGGAATTTCAGGCTTTCATTCAGTACTGGTTATTGGAATTTCACGTTGCTGCTGCTTGGAAAGTGGAAACCAAACCATTCTTCTCATCATATCTGTTGGTTGCAATGTCAAGAGTGGCTATGCGACTGGCTAGTCTGCTGGCTTGGATTGAACCGTTTGCAGAATAAAGCCCATGGCCGGAGGCGCATAACCGCTCTCTTCATCAACACTCCATTCAGAAATGTGTACACATTTCCTTCCTCACTGGCGAGGAACCTTCTGCATGCTAGTGTGAACATATGAATACCTCGTGAACATCATGCAGAAAACTATATATCCAGCTAGCTAGGCAGCACACAGACCACTGCACAGCACAGCTCTTAGTACTAGATAGCAGCACCTCGCAGGAAAGTGCATTCAAAAGATCTTTCAGTGCAAAAAAGGCCCCGCACCTAGCTACTGATGCTACTGCACGGAAGCCATGCTCACCTACTGTAAAAGAGCAACAACTTGCTAAACATTGCTATAGGACAAACAGCGCAACTCGTAAAACTTTGCATAAAGCGGACATTTATACAGATATTTCAGTGACTAAAAGGCCAGTGCACCCATCTGATAATGAACTTATTCCTAATCCAGGAGTCCCTACATACACGGTGTACACTCCGCAGCCAATATTCAGTTACTTCATTTTCATCAACTTGCACCTTAACAACAGAAAGAACTAAGAAAAGAGACATAATGAGAAGGACACCATTGTTACAAGAAGATCTAAACCTATCCCACCCCAAATTAAGCCGCGAGCAAGCAAGCATGCTCTCCAAAGCTGATTAAAGCAAGATATACAAAGATTCAAAGCTAAAAAGAAAAGCCCTTGTTGATGAATATAATACCTTCTAATCAATCATTTTATTATGTTTGCCCATCTGCCTAGTTGCCTCAAAACCAGTGGGAGCCGGGAACTGCACTCCGGGTTCATGTCTCCAGAGCAAGTGCATTATTGTAAGGTTAAAGAACAACGCGGATTCACATCAGTTTATATTTAACATATCGATCGGCGGGTTAAATGGGCCACAGGTTTCGTTCTGAAGGACCGAGCAAGGCGACTAGAGAGGGGGGGGGGGGGGGGGGGGCGTGAATGGGAGTCAATCAAAATTCTCGACGAGAACTTGGCCTATATCCCGATTACAAACCAACACGCCTCTAGAACCAATTACCAAGATTAAACGCACCAACTCCTGATGTGCTAACCTTGGAGATTATTCGGAAAGGTCTCACGCAAAGTGGAAGAAAACTAGAACCAGGGCCAAAAACAGGAAGCGTTCTGGTAAGAAATGTCCCGGAGGTCCGATACTTTGCCAGAGGTCCGATCCGAAGTTTCCGGACAAAACCGGACAGCTTTCCCGGAGATCCGGCACTTTGCCGGAGTTCTGGGGGGTCGGAGTTCTAGCAGACTACCGGAGGGTCCCCACTGTTCACGAAAATCGACGAAAACCCAGTCAAATGGACTCGGAATTGGATGAAATTTGGACAGTAGATTTGTGGGAATGTTTGCGGATCTTCTCCAACAAGAATCACTCAAAAAGCTTGAGAATTGAGGGAGATATGAACTTTTTAGTGAAACCCTAACAAAAGGTGGCAGCTTGGACGAAATTCACGATTTCGCGATGCTCTTGAGGAGATTTGCAACGAAACCACTCAAGAAAGTTTCCTCGTCATCCTAGCATCAAATCCATCCAAGAAATCCACCCAAAAACTCAAGCATGAAGAAAATCATGAATTTTGGAAAGAGGATATAGAGAGAGGGATGGGAAGAAGTGATGAGCACGAAAAAGATTCAACTCCAAATCATTTCATTGATTAGAACAAATGAGTTACACCTAAGTCTTGGCTAGAAAACCGCCCTCATCCTCCCACTCTTTGGAAGAACAAAGATTGACTCTCACTCAATCTTTTCTCTCCTCTCTCACTTGAAGCACACCCTAGACTAAGACAAATGAAGCAAAATAAAACATAGGGGTAGGGAGAGCCCCTTCTCCACCAGCCCACACCCTCCTTATATAGCCTAGGTCCTCCTATTGAAAGACTACAATGCCCTTAGTTACATACTACACTCCCACCTATCACGGGGGCAAAAGTGTCTAACTTTTTCTTTGTTGCCCGAACGCCATCGAGCTCTTCACAACTTCGCTTCGCCTCGAAGCAAGCTAAGTCATGATGTCATGTGCACCACCATCCGCCGCCGCCAGTTTTGAGGACAAACGGGGAAACCGCCTTGCACGCTTCTCAAAGCACGTCTCCCGATGTTGACGCGTGTCACCTTGTCTTGCGATCCTCACCGCCGGCAAGTCTCTCCCGGTCCCAGTCCATCGGGCCCCCTTGTCACTTGCGACCGGCATCCCTTTCGCCTTGACTTGGTCAACACGTCGTCTTCATCACTCCCACGATTTTGAGGCTCAACCGCGAAGCTTCTTGCCTTGTCCATGTGTAAGGTGTGGATCACCCTTGACCTCACACGACCTCCGGACCGTCCGGCACCAAGTCCCCAACTTGTGCCCGATCCTCTCGCCGTTAACCGTCAAGTCGACTCCATTTACCTACACATCATAAGACAAGCAAACACATTTCCTTCTCCTCCATTTTCTCCAACTTCATCTCCAACTCTAGTTAGTGAAAAACATAATCATGCATATGCTCAATGCAACCCTCGAAATCCCGCATTTCACTCAAACTCTAAATCATCAATGTCAATTACTCATCACTATATGAATTGAACCATGGTATATCTCAACATGGTTCTCACGTTCAGTGCTTAGTTGGAGGGTCAATTGATGGCTGGACAAATTATGTTTTTATAATGCGTAGTTTGCTTTATTTCACCTTTGCGATACGAGTTATAATTTCGCTGAAGGAGAGAGAGGAGAAATTGGTGTTAGTGGAGATGGCAATTGTGATGGTGAGGCTTTCAAAGTTACAGACATGTACCTAAATGTGGCTTTTGGGAACGAACTGACTGACGATCATTATTGAGGTGCAGGGTCTCTGGCTGGCTGCAGAAACCCACTCGGCAGCTATATATAACAAACGAAAGGAGCTGCATGCGTGGCGTGGCTGATCAGTTACTTTGTTTTTTTCTTGCTTGATTTGACGGTCACAACTAGGTAGGTAAAGAGACACCGAAAGACGATTATTGCACTGCTACTGCGACGGTTGAGAAAACCCTTCTGAAAAATAAATAATATCAGTGCCTTCTTTGTTTTTTTTCCCTTCCAATTTAGTACTACACAGTGAAGGTCTTTTATGTAACATAAAGTTGATTTGAATTCAAATTATTAAGTGACCTTCACAAATTTGACAGTAATACATATAGTGGGCATAATTTTAGATTATCAGGAACCTAAAAAAATTTGAACCAAGTCCGAACTATTTTAAATAATTAAAACAATAATGTTTTTGGCAGATTTCAATCTTTGAATTTTAAGGGAAAATCCTTTTCGAATTTCAACTAGGATCAAAAAAGCAAAGTTGTAGAATATGGTTTCACCTGGCATGACATAAAGTTCAGAATTTTTTGGATTTTACGAGCCTCTTGTTTCAAACTACAAAGTCCATCATATCATAGCAAGGAATAACATTGTAACACAATGTGTATAAGATTTTCAGTTTTACGATGTCAAGGAAAGAACTCAGGAGAATCGCAGTGTCGTAACTGAGGAAATTTGTCCTCAAAGTTTACTACGTGGTTTATCACTTGAACATGTGTGACGTGTTCTCAAAAACAGAAGTTAAGTATGATTTATCAGAGGGAGCACACACGGAGCGGGAGCCACGAGCGGGCGGCGTGGCAAGGCGGAACGACGACGACGGGTTTGCGCGTTCGTCATCGCCCTTTTCTAGAGCGTTCCATGCATCAGCAACAACGTTGCCTGAAATCCTGATGATGTATCGGATAATAACGAACCACAAAGCATGCAGTGGGACACTACTCTGATCGACAGAACAAAAGGGCCTGCCTGATCTCTCGGTCGTTCCCCCTCATCCTCCTTTAACAGATCGGTGCATGCAGCCGAGATTTCTGGCCTCCACGGCTGCAACAAAGCAAGAACACTCGACGATCGATCACGCACAGGACGCGGCCTTACCTATCGATATCGCCACAAAAAGAAAACCAAACAAAGGATGATAAAAAGTGATTTCACTAAAGCAATGATTGCGTCGCGCTCTAGCTAGGAGGAGGATACAATGCTAGCAACACGTATGGTCTCGCCTTTCCGGCCCGACCAAAGTTGAGCAACAATAATTCAGTCATTGATTTGGAAAATTACACCCAGCTGTATTTGCTGGATCACAGCAGGACGTTACACTGATTGAGTTGCATTGTAGTATGCGGTCGTCGTACGAGTTTGTCAATTTGTACAGTTTACGGTAGGCAATCAACCGCATACGTATATATATATATATATACACACTATATATCACCGATGTCGTGCACACGTATTAGGCTCGAATTATTGACAATCATGCTAACTCAACAATAATACAGAAATAGAATTATACAGTTTGGTACAGGTGGCAGCCAGCTGCGTGAGTAGAGTTCTTCGAAGCCTGAATGACAGGGATCGATATGAGCTCCACCAACCACGCATCAGGATTTCACTATCGAAATCAATCTGCCACAGACAAGATCTCCATGAACCTCCAGCTCAGATGCTGCACTGCACGACTTCTGGTGTTCGACCCAGATCACACTCGATCGACGTAAACTACTCAGAGACATCTTCACCACAAGACCCTGTCCATGTGGAGAGCGAGCGTTTCGCGTCTCAGACAACATCAGATTGATTGGTAATTTTTTTTGCTAATTGAGTATATGTTCATAGATCGGCAGCCGGGGCCGGCAGCGATCGAAATAATGGCTTTGTGTGGTTTCTGCTTCATTTCAAGAAAGCGACGCCAATGCCAATCATGCAGGGTTGAAGACTTGTTGGTCTCCACAGCAGATGTCGCTTTCGAAGCCATATGCTGAAGGACCTGTTGGATCGGGTAGTATCTGTGATTGAGTCAGAGTGCTCGATGGCCAATGGCGTCAAGTTTTCAGATTTACAAGCAGGAGCCATGGGTTTACACGTTTACGACTGCCTTAAACCCTAAGAAAATTGTCTCGTGCATGGCTCATATTGCACCTCATAACATTTGATGATTTGTATGGCTTAAAACCTCCTCGTAGTGTAACACACGTGTCTGGATTACATATTTTTCCGAGTTAGAGAATTTTTTACCCAATGCACAGATTTTACCTAGTGTTGCCTGCTTCCTCCGAGTAATTAATTGTAGCAAAAATAGTTTAAACTAATTTAAAGATGACTATTATTGTAAACTAAATTGTAGTTCTGATTGAAACATTAATTTTTGGGTTTCTTTGACCCCTAGAAAAGCAGTAATATTACAGTTACTATACAGTACCTGGTGGTTGATGAGATCATGTTCATAATACCACAATTGACCGTTGGCTTATTCCCACTATTGTTATATTGATCAAGCGGGTCGGCAAGCTAAAGTGAAGTGACTCTTATAGCTTTACCTAAAAAGAACTTGCAGTCCGATAAAGCTATAACACTATGGAAACGGTCTTTGATGTTTTGAATCCGTGTAACCACAAATCCCCATTTCAAAAGTAACCGAAAACATGATTTTCACACATGATGAGAAAAAAAGCAACCTAATGAAGATGGAAAGAACAAACAAGAGAAGAAAAAAAATAGAAAAGCCGAAAATCAACTTGTGTGGTACCTGTGCCATATAATACACTTACTCCATTTTTTATTTTGTTGACGTTATATAAAACAGAGATCCTAGTTCAAAAAATGAAAATAGTTCCCTTGTCTTGACGACAGGAATACAAAAATAAATTTAATATACATCATTGTATTTTTTTTCTCACCATTGTTAGCTTAGTTTTACAAATACATTAGATGACTTGACAATACAAAAAGTTTGTATTGTGTCAAATTAAACCCTGAAGAACATATCAAAGATGAAATAGATGTTGTTCTTATACAATACATACCATGCAATGTTCGTGCAACATGTGCCCCCTCCAAAGTAAATGGAAATGTCCAATAATTGTAATGATAAGTTGATCTGCTTTAGAGAGTTGGTTGTGTTGTATGGCTTATGCCACGTAGCTAACAAACGTGGAAAAGGTTTACACACATGGTGGAATCACTTTTCAATTCTGGTTGAAGAGCATAGAGTGGAGCTATATATACTAGAAAATAATTACCAAAGGCTGATATATATAAATGAGTTGCTAGGAAACTACTAAAAAGATCTCAGTGTAAGGATTGCAGTCTAACTTAGATTCAATCTATGAGCGTTATTACCAAAGTGTTATAAACATTTGTAAATTCTTAAGTAATACCATATTGAAGAGCTTTTTTTTTTTGAGGTACCATATTGAAGAGCTCATAATTATTATGCATATATGAAACCTTCGTCGATATGTTATGTGGGCATATGAACTATTGCACAAATAAATAACAGAAAAAGAAAACATATAGCCGAAAACCAAAGCAGAGGCTCTCCCCTGCTCCCACCACCGAAAACAAAAACGATTAAAAAACCTCCATCAGTTGATTAGCCACCACTTGTTGTGCTTGAGCAGCCACCACGCACCTTTGTTACCTCCCTTTAAATACCCCCTCACCTCCACCCTCCCCAAACTCGTGCCACGAAGCAAAGCCACAAAGCAAGCGAGCCTACCAAGGCAACAGCACCAAATCAAGCATCTCCTCCTCAAAGAATTGAACTCTGTCACCAGTAGTCTCTAGCCATGGACCGATTAACATTGGAGAGGAGTGCAAGGAACCGAGAGGAGATGGATCAGTCGAACATGGCGCGGCGGCTGTGGCACGTGGTGCGCGCCGTGCTGTTCATGCTCCGCAAGGGCATGTCGAAGCGGAAGCTGGCCATGGACCTGAACCTTCTCCTCCACCGAGGCAAGATCGCCGGCAAGGCCTTCAGCAAGCTCATGAACACCCACCACCATCAGCACGACAGGTCGTCGGCCGGCGCCGCTGTACAGCCGCCGCAGTACTCGTCCGCGTGGTGCGCCGTCGACCCCGCGCTCGCCGTCTACGACCCGCGCCGCAACAACCGCGAGGTGGAGTTCAGCTGCAGCAACACCCCCTCCTACCCGTCCTTCCAGTTCATCCTCCCCACCGCCGGCGGCAAGCGCCGCCGCCGCAACAACCGCCGCGCCGCCCACCGCGGCGCCAACGGCGACCAGCCGGGGTGGTACAACTACGACGCCGCGGACATTGCCAGGGTCTTCGAGATCCTCAACCACAACGAGCAGCTGCTGAGCAGCAGCGACGACGACGCGTCGGCCGCCGCCGGCGCCGAGCCGTCTCCCCTGGCGCTGATCGCGACGCCGTCCCCCGCGCTGTGGGCGAGCTTCGGCCGCACCCCGGCGCACGTGAAGCAGCTGCGCATAACCGACTCGCCGTTCCCGTTGAGGGACGACGCGGCGGCAGGGGAAGGGCAGGTCGATCTGGAGGCCGAGCAGTTCATCAAGAAGTTCTACGAGCAGCTGCGCAGGCAGCAGAGCCTCGCCGGCACCACGCCGGACTACGGGTACGCGCGGCCCGTCACCGGCATGGCCTAGGAGCCATCCACACACCCATGTGGCCACATATAGCGTGTTAGTGTCACAGCTTTAATTTTGCAAGTGTTAAGCGCGTCGATCCCGCCTATATATACAGTACGCGCGCGTAGTTAATCATCGATCTTTCTGCATGGGTCAACGCAAGAAAATATTTGTAGGGAGCTATACTAGCTAGAAGCAGAGAGAGTTTTTGCATCATGATGTTTTCAAGCTGCTAGATCCATGCATGTATAGTATATGATGATCTTTTAATTTTATGCCGTACGTGTACTACTATATATGTAGACAAGTAGGTATAGCAAAGTTGGTAAAAGGTTGTGTACATGTTGCCTTCGCTTATTTATGCTCGTGTACTGAGCTTGTGAATCATGGCAAACTTAAACAACGTCAGAGAGGATCAGTGATTCTTTTGAAACTGTATGTTCCGGCGTGCATGATGTACTTAAGTATTGTTTGCACGTTGGAACGACACGAACAGAAGAAAAAGAAAAACAAAGTAGCGTGGCAGAGAATGAAGTGTACTTGCAAAAAAAATCTGATTTAATTTTTGTGTGTACTGTTCCCCTTGTCCTGGACACAAGATCACAAAGCATGTCCGTTTTGTTCTGGAATAATTATGACAAGTAATTTTCAGACGATCTCTCTCTTTGGTTGGTATACTAGCTGTGTCGTCGCTGAACGATCAAGCTGTCTCACATCATAGAACGTAGTATGCCCAACGAAGCTTTCTGTCTGTCCGATGCATCACAAGATTCCATTCTCGCTCACATTTTTTCTTCTTCTTTCTGGATCTTGCATAATGATTTTCTAATACGATTCATTGATCGAGGTATATTCCAGTCTAGCTAGTTCTAGCTAACGCATCCAAAACAGATGCTATATACTATCTCTGATTGTGTGCTTGTCATATATATATGAATAAATATGCATACATGTGTGCATAGACGTTTAATTTCCAGACCAAGGCATCATGTGCTCAAATATATTCTTCAAGCTGATGTATCACAATCCAAGTCAATTGTTGCATTAATATTTTAGAAAGTACAAGCTATATGTATTGGCTTTGAGGAGTTCATTTAGTTATATTTCAGCCATCTGCGTCGTTAAATCAAGTGCTTAGAGGACGTGGGCCGGACCTGGAGTCCCGGACCGGATGCGTCGTCGTCATCATCATCGAGTTATATTATTTTTAGGAAATGATGAATATAAACAATACTGTACGTATGTCGTATATGATGAACAAATTAAGTAATGATTTGATTATACTGTTAATATTGTGCAATAATAAATACTATTTAAATTATCTCGAGGAATTATTTGGGCCTTTTGCTTAGTGAGTAAGGCTCGGAACACAAGTGCGATCTTCCTCGAGAGACGGGGAAAAGCTTGCTCCATCGATCTCCATCGCTAGCTATACTAGTACTAGTCTCGATAGACGTGTCCTCCTAGGGTACTCTCGTGCTCTAGGTCTTTTTCTCCCTTGATGATTGCTGCGCTTCCGCTAAACTCGTGCCGTTGGATCGGGACGGGCCACCAATCATCGTTGGGAAGAAGGACAAGGGCATGCAGGCTGCTGCCAATGCAAAAGCAAGAGGCTTTCTTCCCTTTCCGGCCGCCTCCTCCAACCTAGTCAGTGGCGGCTTCCAAGTTCCAACCACACTCCTTCCCCTGCGTTTAATTCAGAGAAGCTGCTGATCCTGATCGATTCAGACGTCTGCCCTGCCTGCAGCAACACTTGACCAGGGAAAAGGGGAGTTGAGCAGCAGGACTATGCATAGCAAATGGTCCAGAGGATACGGTGCTGGTTGTTCATCAGGGATACGGTCCTTTGTTTGCATTACTCCTATTGCAATGCAATTAGTACGGTTCCGCACAGCAAGGACGATGATTATTTAGGGCACTGATAGATGCTGATCGATAGAGAAAGAGAGAGAGACACACACACACTGCTAGCTGGTTGCTGATGATTGCTGGAGTTTAAGAGACCGACCGAACGAAGGAACTAAGGAAGCACAGAAACAGGTTCTGTTGGGTCCAGAGGGGGGGGGGGGGGGGGGGGGGGGAAATTCGGTGCGGCAGGGCCGCACGCTCTCTCCCGTGCGACCCTGCTTAGATATTTGCCGCGTGGGATAACTTGGGAGGTCGGACGTCCAACAAACAATGGCTCGTTGTAAGTACAGGAAGCGGTAGCTCGGCGCTCTAGCGAAAGAAGTCGCCCTCTTCGTCGGCTCATATCCAGATCAGACCGTGACGAGCTCCTTGTAGTCGACGATAACGACGCGGTCTAGTGTCCGACCAGTGGCAGCGAGGTCCTTGACCCAGTGTCACGGCATGAGCCGCAGTAGAGCCGGTGCGCGAACACCTTGTCGTCCGTGTCGAGGTCGTCGAACATTAGCAATGCGTACTCCTCGAGCCCTGCAGTGAAGACGATGACCTCAAAGCTCTCAGCCGCCGTGCAGAAAGCCTCGACTCCCAGGCGCGGCGAATCGTACTCTGGACGTCGCCGTTCCTGTCGCCGGCGTCCCGATCTGGAATTGTGGATTGCTTTCTTTTTCTTATTTCTCTCTGGCTTCCTAGCCATTTGCTTCGTTACTGGAGGAAGCCGAGCCGATGCAGATGAGAGTGCTTGCGTTGAGCTATCTCCAGCCATCGTTGGATCTCCACGTGTCGTCAATCCGGACAGGGTGGCACTGGTGAGGCTGTGCGGCCCTCCCGCACCGAATTTTTTTCCGGGGGGGGGGGGGGGGGGGGGGGGGCGGCGGCTAAAGAAAGAAACACAGCTTTTTGCCTGATTAGTTTTACTAACAAATTATATTTGATCGAGACGACACGTATACTTGCTCTAACGCACCACACAGATGTAACAAGCGGATTAAAAGTTTTTATTAAAAGCAGCACCACAACACATACTACAAAGTAATTAAAGCAGCCCCACTTCCGTTCCGTCCGTGCTTGTCTCCGTCTCAAAACAGAGAAAGGGAAGAAAAAAATAAGAGAGACTGTATTACTTAATTTGCTCATTTATTTAGGGGTGCGCTCTCATCAAATCAAATTAATCTAGTTGATCAATTTTACGGACGGTGGTACTATCATTTTTATGGCTCCTTTGAACCGTGAGATTTTTATAGGAATCAAATTTTTTTTAAGGAATTAGTTTAGTTTCCGAGAAAAAATCCGTGGGATTTTTTTAAAAAGATTGTGCAATCTAAAGACGGCCTTAGGCGTTAGTACACTGCTCCTATTATTGCCCATCCAATACCAAGAAAACTAGATTTCACCAGTGGTAATAATTGATTAATAAACCGATATGATTAGTTACAGTAGTACTATTTTTCAGCAGATATTTTCACAGAAACAAGGAGAGGGCACAACGGTCAGACTACACGCTAGCTACTGATCCCTCGATGGACACCTCAAAATGACATATCCCACCCACCGCAAGAGAGGCTCCTCCATCTGGATCTCGTGAGGCCGTGTGAGAAAACAACAAGCACCGTGCCATACCGTCAACGAGATAGCTACCTGTATGAAGTGGGTTTCCCTTTCTCCGAGAACAAGTGGCATGCTTCCGGCGTGGTGAGATGAGATGGATGTGCTAGCTACGTCAATAACATGCCTTTTTCTTTTTTTTTTTTACTTTTCTAGTACATGGAAGCACTTTAGCCCTTTTTTTTCATACACCGAAAATCGAAATGTCCATGTGTAGTGAGTGATTTGATTGAGCAGGTGCATCAACCATGGCACACTGGCAATTTTTCCCAAAGAAAGGAAAGAAAACCATGGCATATTGGGAAGACGCAGAGGGGGTTGATGGATCCATTTCCAGCTGGATATTTTGGACCTTGAAACGGATGACAAAATACGGGCCAGGCTTGAAATGTCGGCTCTAGCTGCGTGAGTACAGAACTTTGTAGTGTGCTCTCGAGATTCTCTCTCTCGCGCGCGCCTCCTTCCAGGTGTGGGCCCGTAATATCCCCTTCCTATCCCCTTTGCTACCGGCGGTGAGCTATCAGAGCGTGAGAATATCGGTGGATTCTCACCTCTCTCTCCGCCGCTCGCCTAGAGCTACACAAAGAACAGGAAATGCTTCCAATATTTTTCTTATTTGTTCCTCACAGGTTCTTGGATACAATATAAAGGGGCACAATGAGCAATGGGCCAAAATAGCCTGGACGCACACCACCTATGAGCCTAATTTAACTATTATAGTCCATTAAACAGGAAGACGCCTCCTTTCCCAGATAATTCTGTCTTCTCCATACGAAAGCGTCATCTTGTAAGTTCTTCCTAGAATGTAACTCCGGCTTGAGTACTTGAGTACCTGCCGGTGTTACATCACTGCCCCCTGAAGAAATTGCTTGCCCGCAAGCAATTGAATGAGGAAAATGGGTCTACAGCACGTTCCAGTCTTCCCACATAGCAGTCTTCCGGCAAATGGCTCCACTTAACCAATACCTGAGTAATCGCCATGTTACCCTTCTTGGTCAGGCGGCGTTGGAGAATGCGCTCAGGGACCAACTCCACCTGGGACAAATCAACTATTTTAGAAATGTCAGAGTAGACTGGTGAGTAGTCAGCAGTGTAAGGTTTCAACTGGGAGACATGAAAGACTGGATGAATGAGGCAGCCGTAGGGTAGGGACAGCTTGTAAGGAGCATTGCCCACTCTCTGCAATTTCTTGTAAGGGCCAAAGAACTTGTAAGCTAATTTCGCGAAGGGTCTGTTGACCATCGTGGCATAAGGTTGGAGTTTGAGAAGAACAAGTTCACCCACAGCAAACTAGCAATCAGTATGCTGTTTATCAGCCTGATGTTTGATCCTGGTTTGAGCTGCGACGAGATTCTGCTTAATGAGTTGAACATGGTGATCACGTTCAGCCAGGAGTGAGGGGATATCCTGAGTAGAGGTAGTGGACAGAACCGGAAAGGCCCCCAATCGAGGTTCATGGCCATAAAGAGCTTTGAAAGGAGAGCATAAGAGAGAGGAGTGATAAGAAGAGTTATACCAGAGTTCTGCCAATGGTAGCCAGGCACTCCACTTCTTTGGTGAGTCATGGACAACACAATGTAAATACATTTCTAGACACTGATTGACACGTTCGGTCTGTCCATCAGTTTGTGGATGGTAAGAGGTACTCATAAGGAGTTTAGTATCCATCAATTTGAACAGCTCCTTCGAGAAACTACTGGTAAAAATCCTGTCTCGATCAGAGACAATAGAAGTAGGGAGGCCATGGAGCTTAACTATATGGGACAGGACAGCAGAAGCAACTACATTAGCTGTAAATGGATGTTTGAGAGGAAGGAAGTGGGCATACTTAGTGAAACGATCCACCACAACTAGAATGCAATTGTAACCATGAGACATGGGTAATCCCTCGATGAAATCCATAGAGATATCTTTGCCAGGGACCTGCAGGAATGAGTACGTTCATGTTTGGCTTGTTGACATACCAAGCATTGCTTAACGAAATTCTGAACATCCAACTTGATACCCTGCCAAGTGAACATTATCTTCAATCTATGATATGTTGCTAGTGTCCCTGAATGACCACCGAGAGCCCCAGAGTGACAAGAAGCAATAAGCTTAGTTCTCAGGGCAGAGTTGTTGCCAACCCATATGCGAGTACCAAAGCGAATGACACCATTGTGCAGAGAGTAACCAACATCATTGGGGCTGTGTAAAGACAGCTGTTGCAACAATGTCTGAGCCACCGAATCAGTAACATAAGAGTTGAGAACCTCCTGGATCCATAATGGTTGGATTTCAGACAAGGAGTGGATGGTTGCTCGGTGAGGGAATCTAGAAAAAGCATCTGCAGCAACATTGTTCTTGCCCTTATTGTATAGAATCTTTAATTGGAGGCCCATTAATTTGGACATGGCCTTTTTTTGTATTTCAGAGTGTAACTGCTGGTCACCAAGGAAACACAAGCTTTTGTGGTCTGTCTTGATGTGGAACACTTGTTTGAGTAAATATGGACGCCATCTATATCCACCGCCATGATTAATGCCAGAAACTCCTTTTCATAGATGGAGAGGTATTTGTGGCTTTCTCCCAGAGCCTTACTAAGGAAAGCAATGGGCTGCCCATTTTGCATCAGAACTGCACCCAAGCCCCCTTCGCAGGCTTCAGTTTCTATCACAAAGGTGGCATTGAAATCCGGCAGGGCAAGTACAGGTGTAGAAGTCATAGCAGTCTTCAGGCTCAGGAAGGCCTGGTTGGCAGAGGCAGACCAAGAGAACCGTTGTTTCTTCAGCAGATTTGTCAATGGCTTGGCAAGAATACCATAATTACGCACAAAATTTACGATAGGAGCTAGTGAGTCCTAAGAATCCCCTGAGTTCTGTAATATTAGTAGGGGTAGGCCAGTGTACCATAGCATCAATCTTGATGGGGTCAGTTGCTACCCCCTGGGCAGAGATAATATGACCCAAATAATGTAGTTGAGGCTGAGCAAAAGTACACTTGGAGCTTTTGAGAAAGGAGTGATGTTGCCTTAATTGTAAGAAGACTTGTTTGAGGTGATCCACGTGTGTATTCATGTCTGGGCTATATACTAGTATGTCATCCAGGAATACCATGAAAAATTTGTGCAAAAAGGTTCTAAAATAGAATTCATAACACATTGAAAGGTGGCTGGCGCATTGGTCAAGCCAAAAGGCATGGCCCTAAATTGATAGTGACCATGATGTGTCTTAAAGCAGTTTTGTACTCATCAGCAGGGTTCATGCGTATTTGGTGAAAACCATCAGTGAAGTCTAAGTTAGAGAAATATGTAGTGCCAGCAAACTCCTCCAAAATTTCATCAATAATAGGCATGAGGAATTTATTCTTTATAGTAATAGAGTTCAACTTTCTATAATCAACACAAAAACGCCAACTGCCATCTTTCTTCTAAACTAAAAGAACAGGAGAAGCAAAGGGGCTAGTGCTAGGTATTATCAAACCTGCAGTAAGTAGTTGTTTCACCTGTCTTTCAATCTCATCCTTGTGCAAAGGAGAGTACCGGTAAGGTCTGGAGTTCACAGGAGTGACTTGAGGGTGTATAAGATAGTGTGATTATATTCCCTCTCAGGGGGTAATGAGTTAGGAGTACCAAATAGGTCCTGAAAATCCAACAATAAGTCTTGTACAACAGAAGGTAAAGGTGTGGACACAAAATCAGATGAACAGTAAACAACTGCTAATGCCCAGATTTCATTCACTCTAGTCCACTTGACAAACTACTCAGCTGGCATTTCTGAAAGCTGGAGATCAGGTGGACAGACACCAGTAAGAGTGATTTGTGTCCCAACATGTTGAAAGGATAGAGTTCTAGCCTTCTAATCACAAATCATCGGACTGTGTGATTTAAGCCAGTCATAGCCAAGAAGTGCATCATAAGCACCCATAGGAACAACCTTCATGGCAGTAGAGAAAGTATGGCCTTGAGCCCACCATGTTAGATCAGGTACCAAGCTATCAGTGAGCAAATAATCACCATTGGTAACTTGAACCTATACAGCAGGAGAAGGAACTGTGTGCATGTGGAGCTTGTGTACAAATTCATAGTTAACAAAGTTATGAGAACTTCCAGAGTCCACCAAGATTAACATCACCTGATTATCAACCAATGCTCTAATTCTGAGGAATTCATCAGATTCTGTCCCCGAGATAGCATGAATAGACAGGTAGCAGAGTTCTTGAGACAATACATCCTCAATTCTAATTGATTCAGAGTGTTCTCATCAGTTAACTGAAGATCCAAATCATTGATAGCTAATGCATTCAGCTGAGGTTTAACTTTCTTTGGTCATTTGTCAGGGTGAGAAGCATCATATTTCTCACCACAATAATAACAGAGGCCATGAGTTCTGCGAAAGTCCCTGAGTTGTCGTTCCTTCCACAGTGGTGAATTGACAAAAGGTGATCTAGTGTCATTTGTGGCAGGAATGGTAATAGTCTTGGAAGAAGTAGAGGTTCTCTGGAGTTTACCCTTGCCTTTGTCCAGGACATGTTGTTGCACTTTAGCCAGCATAGCAGCTCGATCAACAGTCTCAGGAACTAGAGATTGAATTCAAGCCCGTATTTCATCTTTGAGGCCACGAACATAATGAGCAAAGAAGAGGTCATCATAGCCAGATTGTGCATAAAAACTTGGAATTGAAGGGCCTCAAATTCTCTAGTGTATTCTTCAACCGAAGTGTCCTGCTTCAACTCAAGCAAATCATCAATAGCTCGCCGATGATCATAGCTATCGAACTTAAGCTGCACAGCAGAAATGAATGTCCTCCAATCGACCAAGCCATGTTGCAATTTATAGACCTGGTACAATTTAGCGGCATTTCCTTCCACATGCAAGGATGCTGCTGAGGTCTTCATGGTATCATGGATGTTATAAATTTTAAAATATTCTTCACACTTATCCGTCCATATTTTGGGATCAGTACCGTCAAACTTGGGGAAAGACATCTTGGGCAAGTAAGAGTGATTGTGGTATACCTGTCCTCGAGTAGGACGGCGACGAGGATGGGTAGAGGCGTCCTCGTGAGGGTGAGAGCCGAACCAGTTTTCTTCCGTGGTCTCCGAGCTTGGTGACACCAGTTCGCGGTCCTCCTCAAGCTTCATTCTCCAGAGGGAGAGGCGTGCCACCGCATCGCCATTAGCCTTGATCTGCTGCGCAAGAATCAATTGGTCTTGTGTGATCTGAAGAACCATCTTAGTAGTGAGTTCCATTTGTGCAACCAGCTGTTGTTGAGTGGTCTCAATAGATCCCACCCGCGAAAACAGTAGATCGACGCTGTCTTGGAGTTGCGCCCAACGAGATTTCTCCGCCTCGGCCTCCGACGCCATAGCATCCAGGATGAACTGGGTTTGTGGCGACTTTGGAACTGGTTTGGATTTAGGCGCCGTGGTGATCGCTCCTCGAGTGCAGCTAACCCCAAGTGGATTTACAGGAAATCGAGCTCGACGAACAATTTCGCTTCACTCGATCTCAACCAACCACCCGAATGGAATTTTACAGCCGCACCAAAGGGATTCGGATCTGGAGCCACGGATACCCAAGGATCTATTGTCTCTGATACCACTTGTAATATCGCGTTTGCTACGGCGGTGAGCTACCGGAGCGTGAGAATATTGGTGGGTTCTCACCTCTCTCCGCCGCTTGCCTAGAGCTATACGAAGAACAGGAAATGCTTCCAATATTTTTCTTACTTAGTTCCTCACGGGTTCTCGGATACAATATAAAGGGGCACAATGAGCAATGGGCCAAAATAGTCTGGACGCACACCACCCATGAGCCTAATTTAACTATTACAGTCCATTAAACAGAAGACGCTTTTTTTCTCAGATAATTCTATCTTCTCCGTACGAAAGCGTCATCTTGTAAGTTCTTCCTAGAATGAAACTCCGGCTTGAGTACCTGCCGGTGTTATAGGGCCCGCCCAATAATTTTCTTATTTAGATTCCAGACTGCTTTAAAAGGGGATAAGAAAGAATATGTTCCCTTTCTCTCTTCTTTCTATAGAGAACGTGTTTCTTCTTGCGAGTAAAATGAGAATGTAACTAAGATGCTGTTTGACGCACCGGCAAACGGAGCAAAACGGCAAAAAAAGTAGCCGCGTTATGGGCATAGCCTCCAAACGGGCAAGCGTCACACGGCTAAAAGTTTAGCGCCCCCCCCCCCCTCTGCCCGGGCGCCGCCGGACGGAGCGACCCGACGCCCTCGCCCCCCCGCGCCTCCCTCGACGGCCGGAAGCGAAGCGAGCCGACGCGTCGCCCAACACCCCCCCCCCCCGGGCCCGGCGGCTGGAAGCGAGCCTACGCCTCCCCCTGCCCCCGCGCCGACGGCAGGAGCGAGGCGACGCCCCCGTCCGGCCGCCGGAGTGAGCCGACAGCCCCCCGCCCGCCGGCCAGAGAGAGCCCCCCCCCCGGGGGGGGGGGGGGGGGGGGTGGGGGGAACACGGTCGGCACCCCCGACGCAAGCGCTATCGGGATCAGCGGCCCCCCGCCCCCCGGCCCGCGACGAGCGCGATCAGCATCAGCGCCCCCACCCGGCCCGTGAGATTAGCCCCATCCAAACACCCTAGTCGAAACTTTTAAAGCTAAAACTTTTAGGGCTAAAAGTTTAACCCTAAAACTTTAGCCTAGAGGCTAAAGCTCCAAACACCGTCTAAACTCACCTTCAAAAAAAGATACTCCATCTCCTTCTGGACTTAGTAGGTTGGGCACGGAGGGAGGTAGTTGGATCCAAATCATTTAAAGAGGGGCGTCCATATTCGTTGGCCCAAACATAACTGCGAGTCTGCGACGCACGGTCGTCCACCTGAAACCCACTCACTACACTAATCAAAGACCGGCGGCATGGCCTGGGTGATGGAATGGAATCTTTGCTCGTGCCGTGTCACACCACGTACGACGGCTGTCGCGCACGCCGCGCGGTCCGTCACGAGCTCAACCCAACCCAAGGAATCCAGAGACGCGCAATCCCTAATCCCGCCCGGGCGAGGCGCCGAGATCGTACGCTCTCCTGCTCGCTCACTACTCACGAGCGCGCCAACAGCGGACTAGAGAGAAAGCGAAAAGGCGAACAAACCACCAGGGCCCTACCCACGATCGATCACAACGACATGAACCCAGCCAGATCTGATCCATCCAAGGACGCGGCCCCCAACCCCAACTACCCCAAACTGGGATCCTCTGCCTCCGCCGCTACTGCTGCTACTCCTACTTTGCTCGCTCGCAGTTGCAGCCTTTCCTTCCGCCTCGGCTCCTCCTCCCGTCATCGCCATTGGCGGCGCCGCGCATCCCTTGTCCGGCCACTCACCACCAGGTTCGCCCACGTCTCTTCCCCCTGTCTCTCTCTCCCTCTCGTCTTCCGCGGCCTCTGCGTCAGTGCTCGTACCGCCCCTACCTAGCAGCTAGCACTATGTACGATCGAGTGCGCGCTTCGGTTTGGTTACGGACGGGGGAATAATATCGATTTGCTGCGGATGGGTTTGGATGAAGCTTCCGTGGGGGTGAGGTCCTGTTAAGGCCGATCCTCCTCCCCACCAAGCAATGTGACTTACTGGGGGGCGCGCCGCGGGCAGGCTTTAGTGGACTTGCGCGCCTGTCGCCTCGACGTGGATTGGAAGTTGTGATTCGGTATACTACTACTTAATTGGGCGGGCTAGAGAAGTCGCTGGACGTTTGGGTGATTTTACCGCGCATTGGCCAGGGCTGCAAATCTATCTAGACTAAAGTGGAAACTAACATTCGGACTGATATGAGTACAAATGGCTCGCTCATCTCATCTGGATGGCTGTCTTACTGTTCTGAATTCTGCATGTTATTAGTACTAGTAACGTACAGTACTATAATTGTTTCCAATTTCTCCATGTTCTGAATTTGCTTGTTGATACAGTAGTATTTTCCTTGGATGTCAGCGAGAGAGCATTTTAGTGTATCATTGGTACTCGGAATGCTGAAAGTTGAAATTTGTGCCACGTGACCTTTCCTGTGTTTAAGTCAAAACAAATGTTTCCTATGGTTATTTTGCATTCCAATGTTTGCCCCCACAAGTTATTCTAGTATTTCGTTCTTCTCTTTTTAAAGCGCTGGACAGAATGAAAGCATTACCGGAATGCCTTGTACAGGGCAATTACTATACTTGATGTTTTTGTTCTCTGTGGTAACTTCTAGTATTAGATTATCTGTTACTTTGTGTCCTGCACTGAATTGAATGAACGTAAGAAATGTTGATCTGACTTTCATTATGTATGCTTTCAGCAGTTGTAATCTGTAAACATGCTTCATCATTCAAATAGCCGGAACCAAAGGAACAGGGGATCAAAAATCAAAACACTACTCCAAGCTACCTTGCTTTTAGGTGTTGTTTTTTGGCTTCTGTATCAGGTGAAGCATTCCTATGCTAACAAAAATGACTACTTGGAAGATGCTGAGGTGCAGATTGCTCATAATGATAGAAGCATGTTCCAGGGGAGGAAAGAAAAGGCAGGTAGTTACAATGATAACAGCGTGGGAATGGTTGGAGCGAATTCTGTTGTATTAACCAAACCATCCAAACCAGAGGAAGGTGAAGCAAATCATCATTCAGGCACTTCTGATCACGATGATGAGAAGGGCGGAGAAACTGTGTTCGATAAAGACAGTACTGACCTGCATGAAGATGATAAGAGGAACACAGAGAGGTCAGAAGCTGAAGAAGGACAAGAAAACAGCTCTAATGGTAGTACTGAAGCTCATAATAATAACAACGAAGATGAAAAAGAAGGTCACTCAGAAGAAGACAAGCATGATACTGAATCCAACTCTGATGCTGAGAGTAAAAGTGAAGTTCAATCAGCTGGAGATGATGTGACGCAAAACAACCAGGCACAAGAGGAAAACACTAGTGAGACAGAAAGAATGTTGCAAGGTGATGAATCAAGTAATGCAGATCAGAACAACGCAAGTGTCAGTGGATCAAATGGAGGGGGAGGTGAGAAAAAGGATGTTATGGATACTAAAGCTGGTTCTGAAACAAATGATGGCCATGATACTGGAAGTCTTCCTGATGAAACAGGTAATGTGCCATCGGTTCATGCTGATAGGTCACAAAATGATTCTACTGAAAACCAAGGCAATACAGCTTCAACTACCTCTGACTCATCTGAGAATAGCATCATTGAAGCTGTCAATATTGAGACTGGATTAGAAGATGTAGCTGCAACAACATCATCCGAGACTGCATCCAATGACAAGGGTAATTCTGTGGAGTCTGACTCATCTGATCACGCTACTGCTGAAGAAAAGGCCGGGACTGCTACCAGTTATGATGAGAAGGGTTCAGAAACAGGTACGTCCAATGAGGCGAAGTCTGATGAAGATAGTGCTATGACAGAAGCTGCCAATGCCCATGCTGCAAATAAAGAGACTGGGAACTCCCAAGGAGATTCTTCTGGTGATGCAGTGACTGGTTCTTCGGAAGAGGTGAAGGCTGTGGACAACCAGAGTGATGGAGCTACTGAGACGACTAACAACAGTGAGCAAGTGGATGCCAAGATTGAAACTATGACATCTACCAATGATGAACACAAGGAATCCCAAGGCGGTGACGGCAGCTCTGGATCAAATGACTCAAACAGCAGTCACCCTGAACAAACCGGTAGCACCGAGAGCCAGTGATACCAGCATTTGCATAAGAATATTGTTTAGTATACAGATTTGTTCCTGGAAACTAAAAGGAGCTAGTGCACATAGGAAAACTGTTCAGATTGGCGTTATCAATTTTAGTTGATACTGGTGTACGATTGGGCCCGTTGTGCAGACTAGGTGATCTGTAATCTTAAATGCTACTGCTTGTTCCATTTCATTTTTCTTTTTCCAGTCGTTGCTCAAATCATGTGGTACTGTTGATTCTTTGTACTCTGACAATGCCAGGAGAAACAATGAATGTAACTGCAGGCGAAGTATCCTTTTCCTGAATCCTGATTGGATTGTGCAACATTCCCTTTTCTCATTTCAGTAGTTACGTGCCTTGACAACCTGAATGTGTTTGTGCTGACTATCCTGAGATCTGTTTACTAGTCCTATTTTGTACACTTCGTTCTGGTGGAATATATATATATTCCTTCTAGGAATTGTCAAATTGTTATAGATTATTTTGACATCATGTCCTATTCCGTTGAAGAAGCCAAAACCATACAACACCGGGCTTGAAGGTTTCTACACAAGCTCTTCACTCTCGTTATGCTGCGTGCTTGATTCTAGTACCGATGAAATTGCGAATTCTTTGGTGCAGGATTCAGGTTTCGCTCAGAATCTTCTGCGTGCAGAACATAAAGAGAAATTCAGATTTCAGATTTCACAATGGCCCTTCAGTCTTCACTGCAGTGTCCTGCCCGTTTCTTGTGCAACTTTTCCGTACACAAATCTAGAGAGCAAAAGATGCATGACACCAGAGTAAGTTTTCAGTTTCGTAGCAACGCATATTTGGAAGAACTTGTTTTCAGATTCCATATACAAACATCTAACTACTGATAGTGCTATAACAAGTTTTGGCCCAACCCCCCCCCCCCCCCCCCCCCCCCCCAACACACACACACCACCACCGAAAAAAAAAGAAACAGGGGACAGCGACTCAGATACATAACCACCGACTCGAATTCTGCATATGTCACTGATGACATACTGCCTGTAACACAAAGCACCTATTCGTCCATTTCGCATAATATCTACAGGACAGTCTCCTGCTACAAAAGGCAAGCAACCCGAGAATCATGGCTGCCGCGCTGCGACGTCAGTCTCAGGTGCCGAGGGAGCTTATCAGCCTCTCATCAGATCTCATGTCACCTGTGCAGGAGTAGGCTTTACGCGCTTAGCTGCAGCTCGCTCGATCGTCCAAGTTTTGGTGATAAGCTAGCCCAGCTTTAATTTTGTGAAAGTGATAAGCTAGCCCAGCTTTACGCACTTACCTGCATGTATGGTACGCATGATAAGCTGATAGCTTTTGTCAAAAAGAGCTATGCTGACAACTTATCGCCTGATATGTTACCTTTTTCAATCTTTATTTTCTTTTCTAGAAGTTTCTGTAACCAAATTACGGCAACAAGATTTTTTTCTCTAAGCTAGCAAACTGCAAAAGTGATCTGGAAATTTTCCAGACCAGCAACGAGTATGTAAACAAGTTTCAATTTAGGACATATTATGTATAAGCAGGGATTTCGTGGTATAATTCCTGCACAGTACTCTGTTTTTCCGTTGTTGACATTATTGGTTAGTTCAATTCTGAACTAACGAACACGAAGTGACCAACATCAATAATAAAAGAAACCAGAGAGACCACTGTATAGGCAAGCACTCTTCCGTTCAGATAATCTTGTCGTTCCTAACAGCCCATTTGAAGTAAAAAAAAAAAAAAAAAAAAACTGTTGATTGCTGTTCGGAACGTCATCATTATGAAACAGAGCAATACTATGTTACTGTTGTTGCATTATTGACTCCATTACAATTCCTGTTTTTAAGACAAAAACTACTCCGACAAATGCAATGGCAAAGTGTAGAAGCCACCTTCGAGACGCCTCTCTGGCGGCTGCAGCGATCAAGCTTCTCGTGAGCTTCGGTACTTTCCAGCCTGTCTACGCATGAGATGGATTCATAGCCATGGATTCCAGCTAATATATGAGTGATGTGACCGGGGTAGCACAGAGGTAGGTGATATCGACCCTTGAACGCAGCGGTAATCAGAAGACAAAAAAAAAAAACTAATTCAGTAATGTGATTTAAGGCTTCTGAATATAGTTATAAACCTCTGGGGGGGAATTTTTCAGGCGATTGATGAAAATTTTATTACTATAGTATGGTTATAAGTAACCTCACTAAATGATCAATCTGAATTAGTCAATGGTGTAATCACGCGATTGAACTGAAACAACGGTGAACAAAATCTAATATCACGCCTTCAACAGTGGCATAACCGACGGTTGCAAAAATAAAACAGTAGCATAACCAAATATAACCGTTCAATTGGCTAGACTTCACGATCACCTTTTGCTTGAACCGTTCATTTTCAGTCCTACTTGATGCTGTCTCCCTCGCACCATCACGTGAGTAAGATCAAAAACCAAACGCACATCCACAATGTCTCTTCCCAACTTGACAAAAAAGGCCTCTCGTCAGGCAACGCTTTCTAACAAATCTCTAGGCTACAATTTGCAGCATATCTTAGGTGCAGTGGTGCACCGCCTCGCCACCACAAGTTACACGCATCAAGTTGCACGTTGCCTTTTTTGACACATCGTGTGGCCAGTGTCGTGCATGTCGAGCTCTGAAACCTCTATAAATAGGTTCCCATGCACGGCTGCTGGATCTTAACAAAGCAACAGTTAGCTCATCATTGGAACTACTACTTTAGCCAAGAAGAAGAACAGACAACAAGAGCGAGTGAGAGAGGTTTGAGTTTGATCCATGGCTCCCAGCAGAGAGGCGTGCGCGGTCGCCATAGCCATGGCGGCGCCGTTCATCGCGATGGCGAGCAACAACATCGTCCCCGCCACCGCCGGAAACAGCGAGAAGCGTCGCCGGACTTCGTCCGACGCTCTCCAGCGCACCGTCTCCGACGTGTCCTACGAGCTCCACCACGGCGCCAAGGAGAAGAAGGAGGAGGCCAAAGAGCAGAAGAAACAGCCCCTGCATGCTGTCCCGGAGGTGCAGGACGCCAAGTGCGAGTGCTGCGGCATGTCCCAGGAGTGCACGCCGGAGTACATCCGCGGCGTGCGCGGCCGGTTCGCCGGGCGCTGGGTCTGCGGGCTGTGCGCCGAGGCCGTGACGGAGGAGGCCGCGAAGAACGGCGGCAAGCTGGAGGAGGCGCTCCGCGCTCACATGGGCGTGTGCAAGCGGTTCAACGGCTTCGGGCGGACGCACCCGGTGCTGTTCCAGGCCGAGGCCATGAGGGAGATCCTCAGGCGACGGGCCAAGCTCGGTCCTAGGTCTCGCTCCAGCATCAACCCCAGGGAGGTCAGGGGGACAGGCACCAGCATCGTCCGGAGCTCCAGCTGCATGCCCTTCATCACCAACGAGCACAACAAAGACCGGGTCTCGATCAACAAAAACTAAATTTGGTTGGTCGATTGATCAATTATTTTTTAGCATGACTACTTGATGCTCTAGAATTAGCTTCCTTTTTAGGCTAGGGATGCAAGTGCATGTTTACATGCCTTTGCGGCTGTTTTTGCTGCATCTTTAGCTTAGCTGCTATATGAGGTCGTCGTCGTAGTCAATTTCTTCCTTCTTTTTGGATGGGGCCTTTTCTTGTGGTGACTTGGTTCTCTATCATCACAACAGACGTCAAGATAATCCCCATCTTCTGTTGATTCCATGCTCCAATTTTATTCGTGCATGGACTCGATCTGTATTGAAGAATTTGTGCTCCTGACCTTCTTGTATAAATGAATAAAGAGATGTGATAATAAGTGGTGCTCAATTGTTACTTGCCAAAGCAATTTCCCGTTCTAATTAAATTCATGTCACATTCTCTGCTCAATTGATAGTCACATTTTTTTATCAACAAATCACGCAGTTTTGTACATGGTTTCATCAAGTCTAACAAGCGATCAGCTCCCTAATGAAAACAAGGAAGGTGATAAATCAATGATTAAGTGAGATCGATGCTACTATATGTACAGCTTCGTGTTCATTCATGTTACAATAATTAGCCAGTTTTACAATTATTTAGCTAAATAAAAACATCCTCAGGCCCCGCTTGCTACCCAGCGCAGAACCCGCCGTGGTCGTCGCACTGCATCGCGTCGTCGTCGCCGCCGTCGTTCATGTAGGCGGCGAGGTTCAAGTACTGCTGCTGCTCCTCCTTGTCCCGCCTGGGCAGCCTCCAGCGCGAGCGGCAGACGACGCACGTGGCCGCCCGCCTGGCGCGGCTGCGCTTCCACCGCGCGAAGCACTCGGCGTGCACCGCGTTGCGGCACGTCCTGCACGTCAGCAGCGGCGGCGCCATGTCCTCGAGGCACACCGGGCAGGCCGCGCCGTCCAGCCGGGCATCCTCATGCTCCGGCGGCTTGCTGGTGCTGGTGGTCGCCGGCGCCGCCGGCCACAGCTGGTGGAACCTCTCGCGCGCCCTGGCGCCGGCGAGCGCGTCGGGGCACGTGGGCGCGGCGACGAGGCGAGCGACCTGGCACGGGCGCAGCGACTGCCTCCAGACGCAGGCCTCGTTGAGGGACAGGCCGAGGACGCGCAGCAGCACGAAGAGGATGTGCTTGCAGGGCACCGCCGTGTCAGGGCACGTGCACGCCGGGGCGGTCGACAGGGTCACAGTGTACACGTTGCCCGTGGCGCCGAGCACGAAGAAGTCAGCGCCGGCGCGGTGCAGCAGCCGCAGCTGGTGCTGCTGCAGGGCGCGGATGATGCGGCTGGCAACGCGCCGCGTTGACGCCTCCTCGTCAGCCGCGGCGGTGGCGGTGCTCGTCATCGCCTCCGCCGGGGTGGTGGTGGACGCCTCGACAGAGTCCATTGATTGTCGTCGTTTCTCTGGCATATGGAGCGCGGCGAGAGCACGGATGGAGCTGCCGGGCGGCTATGTAAGGACCGGCGCACGGCAAAGGGACGCCCGGCCCGGGCTGGATAGAGGATACGTTGAGTGGCGTAGGAGAAGACGAGGGAGACGGAGAGGTGAGGATTACGGCGGAGTGAAGCAACTGAAAAGAGATGGCAGCCCCGTACGTTAACTTTGGGATAAATGCCCGACGGGGCAAAGGTACCACCCCAAATCGTGGGTTAACCTGCTTACCGGGAAAACAGAGAGATCGAGACCAACTGTTGTACTACTGTGGCTCGCGAAGATCGATTACTAGACTTGCAGCAGGTAAAGTTGGAAGAGTGTTGAGCACCAAGCTGGATGTTGCTGCTGAAACCGGGAATTGAGCGGCGGAAGACTTCGTGCAGGTACAAAATTTGGGTTCTCTGACTTGGGCTTATCGGGCTCTTATGTTCTACGGTGCCGCCGGATAGGCCGATATTTTCTCGCGGCCCATCTTGTACGTGGGTTTCAATCACGGCCTGGTAAGTAACATCGTCCTGGATGAATGCATTGAACCACGACCCCGTCATTCGATTCCTGAAGCTGATGCTGAGAGCAGAGCGTAGTCAGGCTAGGTGAGCTAGGCACGTTAACCCCCGGTTTTTAATTGGTAATAGTGTAGCTTTGTACTAATAAACCTTAATGATTAAAATCCGGAGGAGGAAGTAAAATGAGATAATTTCATCCATACCACCACTTTGAGTGCTCTTTTCATCTGTGCCATCACCATGTCTCAACGACACGTAGGACTGAATCTCACGTGTCATTGCCTACTAGTTTGATGCCCGTGCTTTGGCACGGATCAAAATATAATTCAACATAAATATATGTATCTAGAACGATATTATATAGATATTATTTAACACAATTAGGCAATCACAAGTCCAAAAGCAGTATTGAATTCAAATAACACACCATCACAGACGTAGAAGTGTATCATTCCAAATCCAAAAGGTCTACCAGTACCCATCAAAATACCGGAACATCACAAATTTAAAAGCTGCATCATCCCAAGTCCAAAGCAGGGCTACCACAGCCACATCAAAACACATATGGTCACTGTAATCAAGCTAGCCCAAAACACTTCTAAAAGGAACAGATTTGTCTTGCTCTACGAAAACACTTTCTTCTCCATGCACCTCATAGTCGGTTATGAAGAAGTATGTCCAGTGAGATCATTATTAATCCTACATAAAGTATAAAAAATTAGCTAATATACAATGCCAAAACAATAATCATATTATCAAATGTTAATTACCTTCGCCTTAGTTCATGCGCTGCTGGAATGTCTGGATCAAAGTGCACCCTACTGAAGGGTCTAGTCTCGACGCTATGGCCTAATAGTTAAGTACAAATTAAACATAAATTTATTAGTATACAATATTGTCATTATGTGGTATAAAAGGAAGAACAACACAATAAATTACCAATACAATTTGCCCATAACATAGTGGCTACAACAATAGCACGCCGAGAAGCACTTTTCTCCCATGCAACCAGATTATCAGTGAGTGATTTGTCCCATAAAACTAACTTCACAATATTAAAGCTACACAAGCAATAAAGATTTTAGAAGATAAATAAACATATAATTTACAACTAAGCTTACATTTTTTAAACACTATGAATGCATACCTGCCATCCATCAGACAAATGTTTCTAAATGGGATCCTTCTGTTGTCTAAGGTATCTTTAAACCCAACAGAGCTTACATACAAAACCATCCCAATAACATCTAACATTTAAAATTAAAATAAAATTAACAGGAGTAATATTAAACATGACATTTATAAGAGACAAAAAAAATGAAAAACTTACCCACATACATATCGTTGTTCATAGTAAACTGCCACACTCTACCAAGAGGCATAAATGATGCAAACAAGGGGATCAACTCATCCTTGTCAGTCATGGTTCTAATCTCATGAACAACTGTCTGTGAGGTGAAACAACACACATAGTGACTGCCTGCAAACCTATAGTCTTGGTTTCTCTTAACCGGCTCTGCAGACATCCTCCTCACATAATATACTCGTCCCTCCACAAGCAAACGATCAAACCGCTCCACTTGGTCATCATATATGACCGCAACCATTTTTTTGCCCTATTAAAAATTATAGTTGATAGACAAAGAATTTAGCACTTCAAAACAAACAATATATTTACTGTAGCTGTAACATGTGTAGAAGAATTACCTTCTCATCTAATAACACCATGCTAAGCCTCTTCCGGCCAATAGCAAACCTCTCCACATGGAATTTGTGATAGACTCGGACACACATACTCCAAGTGGTGTGAGGATGCACGTCCTCAAGTGTTGGGACACGTGGCGCATCAACTCTTTTGCGTTTCAAATCTCTCATCCTGACCTGGAACAACAAATGAACACCATAAATGATAAAATGAATACTGCCTTGTATTGTAATTAAAAGATACATCTTTAAAATAAATAATACTACTATCCAACTGAATGCTGCCTTGTATAGTAAACAAAAGATACATCTTTATGATAAATGACACTACCAACAGTTATTTTACTCAAGTATCAAATAGTGAACAGAAATGCTAAAAAACTACTAATGAACCCACATACTATATTTCAGGGCCTCACCTAGCTGCTGCTGAAAAGACTTTCTCAAGACTTTGAAGTTTTGGGTTCAGAAACTTGAAGCTCCTCTATGGATTGCAAAGATCTTGGCACACCAAACTCTAATTAGGGAAAATCTTTTGAGAGTTATTTCATTATCTAGCGGTGAAATTATAAAGGAATCAATTTCTATGAAATGATCGTTTGGAACAAAGGATTTGCCTTGGGCGTTCCTCTAGAAAGGAATCGTTTCCATCACAGATTGCCTCCAACCATTATTGCCCTCCTGCAAAGACAGCCAGATTTTGATATTTGTGTTGCAAAGAGCACAATCCAAAATGTAATGTAGAGTAGAAGCAGGTACAGGGCTTCTGAATGCAGCAATAGTCTAAAACAAACAACACC
Organism: Oropetium thomaeum; assembly: GCA_001182835.1. Classification (NCBI taxonomy): domain Eukaryota; kingdom Viridiplantae; phylum Streptophyta; class Magnoliopsida; order Poales; family Poaceae; genus Oropetium; species Oropetium thomaeum. The sequence goes on from LFJQ01000039.1 coordinate 1,574,253, forward strand.
AAATGAGAGTCATTCTAATTACAGCGCTTGCATATACAGGAACTCAAGAGCACAGTCACAAAACAAATCTTATTTTACTTCTAGCATGGAACCACTGCTAAGTGAAAATACATGGATGATTGAACATACCTCAGTTGCCGATGAGAGACGACTTGCTGAAGAGCAACCATACAGTGAGGAGTGAGCTGTTTATATAGTGGGGCTGAAGCTTCAAGAGACATAGACCTGAAAGGCCGGTCGCTGTGACATGAATCTCCTCCTAAAGCATGTCTACCGAATAGCAAACATTTTGCTGGCTGCATAGATTTCGTGGCCTCCGTGGATGGGACTGAGGAAGCAAGCGCGCGTGAGGGAGCATGGAGGTAGGAGCAAGGCGTCGCGAGCAAAACAGAGTAGTACAAGGCAGTAATGTGAGAGAGAGAGAGAGAGAGAGAGAGAGAGAGAGAGAGAGAGAGAGAGAGAGAGAGAGAGAGAGAGGCTTGCCAGCAGGATGAGCAGCGCCTGGAACTCGAGCGTGGCAGCAGTGGTGGTAGAGCAGGAATTGCCTGCTGGCCTGAAGGAGGGAAGGGCGTAGAGTAGGGTGGCGCCATGGGAGCAGGGTGGGATTGCAAGTCTGAGATTGAAGAGGATTATGGACGGCGGTGCTGCGGCAGACGGAGCGCCCGGCGGTGCTCCGGCCGCGTGGCCCGCCCTCCATGGCCAGGTACCAGACCGACGGGGCGGCTGGCGGTCCTGCTGCGCCACCACCGCTCTCGGCACAACGTGGGCGGGGGGCTTGACGGGCGCGGTGCGGCCCCTCCTCCAACGGCGCGGCAGGGGGGCGGCTGGCGGTCCTGCTGCGCCACCGCGCTCTCGTGTGTGCGTGCGTGTTTTTTTTTTTAGAGATAAGGGAGTAGGCTGCGGGCTGCGGCAGGAAAGAGGAAGGCGTGCGTAGGGGGGCTCACATGTCAGCGCGAGAGAGATGAGGGCGACGACCGGACACCACCAAGTCGCGTTTTTAGGAGGAGTAAAGATATTGGTGATGTAGATGAAAACATGACTCGAAATGATGGTATGGATGAGAAAAAACCCAAGTAAAATTTAGCTTACATCTCCCTTAGCTAACAATCCACTGTACCAAGGAAAAATAATAAGTACTGATTCGTCATTCGTGATGGAGACGTTACAGGAACAGGATTACGTACGTTTGGAAGGGGGGCCAATGCATTGTCGTGTGTGCATGGTTTCGTCGTTCGATGATACCTCCTGTTAATTGGGTTAATTGCACAATAATATTATACCATAATGAGGGGTTATATATATAGGTTGCCGGCACAGGCGCACGGTAGCCTGGCGCACGGAGTCCTAGGGTTGCACGGCTAGAAGTCCTAGGGTTGCACGGCTAGGCCCTGTGCGTGGCTCGCGGTCGCAGCCCGTCCACGCATAGCCCAATAATCTTTCTACTCTAACAGCCCCTCGCAGTCGGAACGTCGTAGCTAGCCACTAGGACGGACGTTCAGACTGGACCGAAACTCAGTGAAGATTGACGACGGGAGACCTTTAGTGAAGATATCAGCATACTGCGACGACGTGGGTACATGGAGTACGCGAATAGCTCCAGTGGCAACCTTGTCCCGAACAAAGTGCAGATCGATTTCGATATGCTTGGTACGCTGATGCTGTACCGGGTTGGAAGAGAGATAGATGGCACTGATGTTGTCGCAGTACACAACTGTGGCGCGTTGGACAGGACGGAGGAGCTCACCCAGAAGCTGGCGCAGCCATGTGACCTCGGCAACAGTGTTGGCGACAGCCCGATACTCTGCCTCTGCACTTGATCGAGAAACCGTGGCCTGTCGCTTAGAGGACCAAGAAATCAAATTGTCACCCAGAAAGACAGCATAACCAGAAGTAGACCGCCTGGTCTCAGGACATCCAGCCCAGTCAGCATCAGAATAAGCCACTAAGTTAGCAGAGGAGGAGCGGTGAATCTGGAGTCCATGCTCAAGGGTACCTTTAATATACCGAAGAATCCGTTTGAGCAGAGCGAGGTGAGGCTCCCGAGGATCATGCATAAAGAGACATATCTGCTGAACTGCATAGGCGATGTCGGGTCTGGTGAAGGTGAGATACTGCAGGGCACCAGCAAGAGCTCGAAAGTGGGTGGCATCAGCAACAGGCGCACCATCAGGAGACAACTTAGCACTGGTGTCAACCGGCGTATTGCAAGGTTTGCAATCCGCCATACCAGCCCGATCTAAAATCTCAACCATGTAGTGGCGCTGGGAGAGAAAAAGTCCAGAAGAACTACGGTGCACAGTCATACCCAGAAAATGATGCAGTGACCCGAGATCCTTCATGGCAAATTCTGAAGTGAGCACCCCAATAATCTGCTGAAGAACTGTACTAGAGGAGCCTGTGAGCACAATGTCATCCACATAGAGCAGCAGATAGACCACATCGGAACCATGATGGTAAACAAATAGAGAAGTATCCGACTGAGCACCAATAAATCTATGTGACTGAATAAAAGAGGTGAATGTGCTATACCAGGCACGCGGAGCTTGCTTCAGGCCATAGAGAGATTTATTCAATTTGCAGACATAGTCTGGGTGAGCAGTATCTGCAAAACCTGAAGGCTAAGAGCAGTACACAGTCTTAGAGAGTGTCCCGTGAAGAAAAGCATTCTTCACATCGAGCTGACGGATGGGCCAATCCTGAGAAACTGCGAGAGACAAAACAGTGCGAATAGTGGCTGGTTTCACAACAGGACTGAAAGTCTCACCGAAATCAATGCCGGGACGCTGAGTGAAGCCCCGAAGTACCCAGCGTGCCTTGTACCGGTCGAGCGAACCATCAGGATGAAGCTTGTGCCGATACACCCATTTACCAGTAACAACGTTAACACCCGGGGGAGGCGGAACAAGGTCCCAGGTGTTATTAGCCTGAAGTGCTGAATACTCCTCAATCATGGCCTCTCGCCAATTAGGATCAGCGAGAGCCCCTCTGTACGTCTTCGGGATCGGCGACAGAGAGGTGGCCTGAAGATCCAACATCTGCTTGGGCTGCCGAAAACCAAGCTTGCCCCTGGTCGTCATGACATGGTCATTACGCGTAGCAGGAGCAGGGACAGCGTTCTTCGGCAGCCAATCAGGGAACCCCGGCGGAGGGCCGCGACTGGGCGTGCCGGGAGACGGGGTCGTGCCAGGGGCCGCGGCAGGGAAGGACGCGCTAGAGGCCCCAGCGCCAGGGGAGGCCACCGTAGCCGCCGCGCCCGAGGCCCCTGCACTAGAGGCCCCAGCGCCAGGAGAGGATGCCGGTGAGGCCGGCGGGCTTGGCGCAGACGGGGAGGCCGGTTCGGGCGCCGGTGAGGTCGCCGGTGAGGCCGGCGAGCCCGGCGCGGACGGGGAGGCCGGTTCGGGCGCCGGTGAGGGAGGCCCGTGTGTGGTGGGGTCCCGGCGACTGGCAGCGACCTGAGGCGAGAAGCCAGCAGGGGCAGCCGCCCAGGACGCCGTCGGTGGTATACCTGCAATAAAAGGGGTGCCAACTGGAGTTGGCATATTAGTATAAAAATAATCCAGGAAATCAAAGTTGGATGAAGGCTGTGCCGAGCCGAGTTCGGCAAAAGGAAAGGAGGACTCATCAAATGAGACATGACGAGAAATAATAATGCGGTTTGTGGAAATATCGAGACAACGATAGCCTTTGTGTTCGGGAGGATATCCCAGAAAAACACATAAGGTGGAGCGTGGAGAGAGTTTATTCGGAGCTGTGGCGGAGAGATTAGGATAACACTTACACCCGAAAACACGCAAGTGGGAATATGATGGTTGGGTTTTATAGAGAGCGAAGAACGGGGTGGAGCCATTCAGCGTGGTGGTGGGGTGTAAGTTGACGAGATATGTGGCGGTCTGCAGAGCCTCAACCCAGTACACAGGAGGTAGACTGGCCTGAAACATAAGAGAACGCACAATATTATTAGTGGTACGAATAGCGCGCTCAGCTCTACCGTTTTGGGGGGAGGTGTGAGGACACGACATGGGCATGGTGATGCCCTTTGCCGAAAAAAGGGAGCGAGCTGTGGAATTATCAAATTCGCGGCCGTTGTCACATTGGATAGTTTTAACAGTAGTGCCAAACTGGGTAGCAACATAAGCAAGAAAATGTGACAAAGCGGCGAACGTGTCAGATTTGAGGCGCAAAGGAAAAGTCCAAATAAAATGCGAGCAATCATCAAGAATAATTAAATAATATTTGTAACCAGAGACACTAATAACTGGAGATGTCCAAAGATCACAATGTATTAAATCGAAATTGCTAACTGCTCGAGAATTGGACTGTAAAAATGGGTGTCGAGAATGACGACCCAACTGACACGCATGACAAATAGACTCTAGCTCACTCCTAATGCAAGGAACAGAAGGACCAATTTTAGATAAAGCAGAAGCGCCTAAATGACCAAGACGACGGTGCCATAAGGTACTGCTGGTGGCAATGTGGGCGAGCGCATGAGGCGGTACGGTGAAGGAATAGAGACCTCCGGGACTATCACATCGGGCGAGAGGGATCCTGGTGGCTAGATCCTTCACAGAGAAACCAAAGGGGTCAAATTCCACAGAACAGGAATTATCAGTAGTGAAACGACGGACAGAAATAAGATTTTTAATAATGTTAGGAGAAACAAGGACATTACGCAGATACAAAGGACGCTCGGCAGAAAAGGAAGTGTGACCGGTGGCGGTAACGGGCAGCAGTAACCCATTACCCACAATGATACTAGATGGACTAGTAGACGAAGGAGGGGAGAAGGAAGTCAGATTACCAGAAGTGGAGGTCATGTGAGCGTCGGCGCCGGAATCCATAGTCCACTCGCCCGTCGGAGGACGGGTGAGGGTGGTGGTGTGGAACGAGTTGGCGAGAGCCGCCGGATCCCAGAAGCCGAGTGGAGGTGACCAGCCGGGGGCGCCGTACCCGGCTACGCCCTGACCAGCAGGGGAGCCAGGGAACCCGGCGCTAGGAGCAGGGGCGCCGTAACCCTGGAAACCGACTGTCGGAGGGAGGCCCGCAGCTGTGAGCGCGTGCCCCGGCGAGTACTGCTGCTGCGGCGCACGACCGAGGACGCCTGGCGCGTATCCGGGCCAGACCTGGAACGTGCCCGTCATGGGGTTGAAGGTGGGCGGGAATTGCGGTTGCCCCCCGCGACCGCTACCCCCGCCACGACCCCCGCCGCCCCCGTTGTTGCCGCGGCCGCCACCACCGCCGCGTCCACCACCGTTGCCACGGCTGCCACCACGACCACGGCTGCTAGAGTTGTTGTGGGAGCGCGTGTTGGAGCCGTTGTTGCCGGAGGAAGGAGGCGCAGACCCGCGCTCGGACGTCGGCGTCGAGGAGGAGGTGCCGATGAGGGCCTGCGGTGGCGTCTTGGTGTTCATGGTGATCTCCTCCACCTGGAGATCATCACGAACCTGAGCAAAGTTAGGGAGCGGGCGCTGCCGCTTGATCAGGGCCGCCATGTAGGAGAAGCTCTCGTTAAGTCCCCGGAGAACGGAGAGAACGAGGGTGCGCTCGCTGACGGGCTCGCCGAGGTCAGCGAGGGCGGCGGCCATGTTCTGCAGCTTGCGGCAATAATCCGCAATGGAGAGGTCGTCCTGCTGAAGCGTGCGGAACTCGGCGTCGATGATGAGCGCACGAGTTTTGCGATTGCCTAGAAACTGCTGTTCGATGGCCAGCCACATCGAACGACAGGTCGGGCGCGAGGCAGATAGAGTCGTGATGTCCATGAGGTCGGGCGAGACGGTGCTGTAGAGCCACGACTTCACGGTACATTCCATGCGAGCCCAGGAGGACTCGACGTGTAGAGCCGGATCATCAGAGAGGACGTGATCTGTGAGCTCGTACTTGCCAAGGGTGTTGAGGAAGAGGTCTTTCCACCGAGCGTAGAACGTAGACGTGAGCTCGAGGACGAGGGGAATATAGACCTTGATGTTGGCGACGGCGATGGCTTGTGCGTGGAGGTTGGCGCGGGTGAGGGCGTCCTGCGCGACCATGTAGGCGCGCAGATCGTCGTCGCGCGGCTCAGGCTCCGGCTTGTCCTGAACGCGCAGCTCACCGATCAAACGCCGGACTTCGTCTTCCAGCGCGGTGAGGCGCTGAAGTTTGGCCTCGCGATCATCCTTCTGGCGCGCGGCCTCGGCCTCGACAGCGCGGTGGCGCTCGGCCTCGACAGCGCGAAGACGATCGGCCTCGGTGTTGGCCGTGGCGGTGTCATTCGGAGACGACGCCATGGAGGAGGAGGGAGGTCGTTGGAGGAGCAGCGGCGACGACGGCTTGGAGGTGGGGGGCGCGCCCTAGATGGAAAGGAGCGAAAGCGAGGAAGAGGATCGACCTCTCTGATACCATGTTAATTGAGTTAATTGCACAATAATATTATACCACAATGAGGGGTTATATATATAGGTTGCCGGCACAGGCGCACGGCAGCCTGGCGCACGGAGTCCTAGGGTTGCACGGCTAGGAGTCCTAGGGTTGCACGGCTAGGCCCTGTGCATGGCTCGCGGTCGCAGCCCGTCCACGCACAGCCCAATAATCTTTCTACTCTAACACCTCCTAGTAGGCTACATAGATACAGTCAGGTAGCCAGGTAGGCACACGACGGTTTCTTCATCACCGCCATCGAATCGTTCCAGGGATAATCGCAAGCTCTGTCCTCCGATATATTCTGATGACTGATGAGTCCTTCTCGCTCAACTACTTCCCTGTCTCGCTCTCACTACGCAGTACTAAATGTTCTTCCGACCGGCCAGTTCAGTCACTTCAGTGAAGTAGTTCTGCGTTTCAGTTGTTTTACAATGTGGACCTTTTTTAGGGGGGAAAAATGTTACAGATACTATATGCATATACTTTAGCTGGAGATTACCGTGGATCTTAATGATAACCTTACCACAAAAGCCCTGAAATGTCAAGATATGAGAAGAAAATTTCAAAAGCTAAGCTAGCGATTGTGCCGTGATCCTGTAAAAGTGAAGATTAGACACAACGGTATAGGAACGGTTGAGCTGTATTTTTAGAGGTCAATTCCATAGGAACGCGCACCGAATGCCGGCTGCGTCCAGAGATGATCCTCCGGCTCGAGGAGCCCGGGCACGACCATCTCGTCACCATCGTGCGCCGCGTCGATAATGCGGGCGAGTGTCGTCCACGCCGGCTCGTACCACGTCGGGGCGAAGGCGATAGGATCGTGGTCGTGGAACGGCGTCCTGATAAGGTCCCCGCCGGCGAAGTAGCAGCAGCTCGGCGATCTCCTCGAGCCCCTCGTCGTCTTGGTCGAACGCCGCCGTATGCGGCTCTGGCGGCGTCAACGGTGCCGGCATTGTCGTCGCCGCACCGCCCCCTGTTGCTACTAAGTGTTCCATGGCGGCGGCTCGTGCGGCCGCGGCCTGCACGTCGCGCGGCGCGGCAGGGACGCGGCCGTCTCCGGGAAGTTGAGCACCGCGGCGCCGGGGCCCTTGACGGCGAGCGCGGCGGCGTCGTGCGCGCGCGCCGCCATCTCGGGCGTCGGGAACGTGCCCAGCCAGATGCGGGACTTCTTCCGGGGCTCGCGGATCTCCGACACCCACTTCCCCACGCCCGCATCCGCACGCCGCGGTACGTCGGGTGCCGCCCCCTGCTGCTGCCAGTGCCAGTGGCGCCATTTCCGTTCCCGCCCCTGCTGCCTTGCTTCTCTACTACTAGTTCGCCCTCGGAGGAAGGCGACGACGCCAGCGGGCTGGTGGCGGCGGCATCGTACTCCGGCATTGCAAACGCCACAAATATGATCAAACAACAACGGTGCAATGCAATTCAAATGCCGAGGACTGAGTCGTGTTTGGAGGAGGAAGAGTGAGCCGGGGTTTAGTAGTGGTTGGCGGATGAGCCATTGATGCTGAGGGCTTAACAAACCTACTCTTGTACTCTAACGACGTCCCTGTCGCGGTCATCATCGTCAGCAACGCTCGGACACAGTGAAAAAAAAAAATCAGTGAATTTCAGCGATTTTCCTTTCTACAGGTGGTGATCGATATTTGGAGCTACCGGTATTGGCCTTTTTGGCAAAAATCATCCAAATAAGATACATGTTGAAACATGAAACAACACATGAACTGTACTCCACAGTCCAAGGCTGATATATAAAGTGTACAGAGCATAATTCAACAGTTAGTTAGGTTGGATAAAATTCGGTGATTGTCTCTGGACACACCTGTACCATTGTACACTACAGTAGAACGGAATGACCATATGTATGTTGACGATGTTTCTTTTTAACCGCCAGTTGCAGAAACGAATCAAGCATAATTAAATCCACCTTGATGGCCTATGAGTCTGTCTGATTAATTCACCGTCACACGGAATACTAGGGTTTTTTTTTTCGAGGGACAACGAATAGATTAATTGATCCAACTGATCCTTATGGACCACTAGCTAGCTACTACTAGTAGTACATAGTATCTGTGCGTATCAGCTGGTTGACAATTGAGCATTACTTGTGCATCTTCTCTAGCATGATCCTGGAGAAGTGGTGTGCTATTAAGAAACTGATAAGTGTAATTAAGTGGGCATCCATAGGCCGGCCGGCCTACGACAGCTAAGTGGGATGCAAGGAATAATGAAGCTACGCTGGCCTAGCATAGTAGCTTTCTCCAGTACCAGTTATTTCCATTTATTGGCATTTTGCATGTTTAGGGATGATTATACTTTCTTCTATTCTTTTTTTACTCATCGTCGTAGACTTTGACCGTCAATTTTGACCATTCGTTTTATTAAAAAAAAATTATCAAAATATATAAAATTAAAAATTATATTTCAAAAACCTTTAATGATAAATCAAATCGTAACAAATTATATGACATTTCTTATATTTTTTAAATAAGATAAATGGTCAAAAAATTATCGATCAAAGTCAACCATAACAAATAAAAAATGGATGGAGTAAATGTTTAGAGAGGCTTTGCTGGAGCTTATATTTGTCCCTAGAAATGTACATCGTGGCCACAAAACAGACCGAGAAGAAAAAACAACTAGAACGAAGAAATAGATGTAGCCTGATTGGTCTAGTAATGATAAGGGGGCGACGATGGTAGAGTGCATTCTCCACGACGGCACCTCATCATCAGGGAGGGCGGTCGCCATGCATCGTTCTCTACTGCACAAATCTGAGATCTCAGGTCGGTCGATAAAGAAAGGACCCTTGTTCATATGCATGAACAATAATAATTGTAGCGGAGCTAGAGACAATTCGATGGGGGTGCGATTGCCATGTGGATGCGAAAACTTTTATCAAGAAATGCGAATATGGTGAAATTCAATCAAAACCACTGTTTTTCTAACTTTTTTGCGTTTGCGGCCGCACCCAACGTCAACAATATACATCTGCCAGTGCGCATATGTACGGTGTGTTCTTGCCAACAAGTCGCGTGAGAAATCATCATCACTTTGCCGTCACCCTCGATCTATCGAGATTCCAGTAGATCGTTTTGTAGTTCCCTCCACAGGTATTGAGGTAGCAGTATAGAGCAAAGAAAATAAAGAAACGTGCGCCGTGGATAAAGCTAGGACAATGCAACGAAAGTACTCCTAACTATGCATCGCATCCGGGGGAAGAGTACCCCACGTTCTCGTCACAAGACGACGTGCGCTTTCGTTACTACAGTATGGGTGTGATTTGGACTGGACTGATCGAAACGGCCCGTACCTAGGGACCAACCAAACGAGGCATCGGATCCACGATGCACGTAGGGACCTGGACTAGTGTCGTTGACCGTCCGGAACGCTAGCTTCCCAATAAACTCCCTTTTTCACCTCCAAAACAGTTGTTGGTAGCTACCCCGCAAAAAGAAAAGGAAACACGGTTTGCTACCTAGCGATAATTAAGCTTTACTACTTACTCTTTTAAAATGGTTATCCTTATGACAACGACTTTAGGGTTCAGCTCCCCGCATTGTAGCAGACAAATTCATCTGACGGAACAGAGCAATATTGAAGATGTGAATTCCAACTCCACTCGATCCCAGTTCATTTTATTCGGAGCAGACCAAACTGCTCCGAGCTACGGTGTCGAACCAGTGTCGTTACAGTATTTGTTAGCTAGAGCGGAGCAGAACCAAACACATCCTTAATTAAACTACTAAAAATAATGAATTATTCTTGCAATGGCGACAAATAAAAATGAAGAGAGGCTCAGTGTCAGCTGAGACTGATAGGATTCCAAACTAATAATACATCAACATTTTCGCTCACAGTTTGCGCTGTCTTGGGCCTGTGGCATGCTGGATAAACTCAAAGCCCACATGCCAAGAAGAGGCCTGCCTTATCGACTTATCGTTTGGATGTAATCTTGCCAGCCTGTGTCGCAAAGGTGGCCCAGGAGGGGTTATCTGCATTCCGCACTTAACGTATCTCCAAGTGGTTGCCTGGCGCTCCGGAATATTATTGGCACCAATGCGATCCAAAGTCCTGCCTAAAGTACAGTTCGGCAGATTCTTCTCTGCCTTCCATTATTCAACCCCATTTATCATTTGGTCGGACTCAATAATATTGGTCTTGTTCCACACATGCAGATGCATCTCATACGAGTTCACGTTCTTTCTTTCTTCTTGAATTGGAAGTTCGCGTTCCTGCATTATTCCTGACTGCCAGAAAACTTGATCGGAAACTGCACCAAGCTTGCATTGTCAGGCCTAATCTGCCACGTTCCCCTTATCTTAAATACAGAGCTTAATGACTTTTTTTTTATTTTGTCTAAAGTAATAATAAAAAAGTGTCATTAAGCTGTGTATTTAAGCGCCGCCCTCCCTGCTGGGCGGGCTGTTAGCCGTCGCTAGCCCGTGAAGCTGACGGGTCAGAACTCGGAACTGTATGTACATCATGACGAGCTCTACAGACAGGTCCGCTTGCAGCTAGTACGCGACTGATTTTGACCTGATGCTGCATATGGATGATGATCTGATGGGATCGGCCGACCGTGACTTTGAGAAACAGTGTGATCTACTAGTATATAGATGTGTGTTTCAATGTGCTGCGAAGGTTACTCCGTTTATTTATAGAGTGGTTGCCAAGTATACTAACAGTACGTAACAGAGCCGAAACGATGTTTGCTTTTCCTGCCATGTGTTAGATAAACTGAAGATTTCAGTGCAACTCACGTCAACTGGATAGCTGCTGCAAAACTGTTGCTGAATGCTGATGCTTTAAGTAATAAGCTAGGCAGGGGCATGGCATGACCGTCCTGAAGCTCACATCACTTTGACAGTCTCCAGATATAGTAGTAACTCACAAATAAAACTCCTGCCTGGATCACGCACGATCTTGTTGGGACTCCCAATTAAGTTGGGAGTACATACATTCGCTGTGGCCCAGAGTTCTAGATTACACACCCAACACGAAACTCACAGATCGAGCTAGTAGTGGGGTCCGTCAGACGACGACGACGACGACGTCTCCCGCTGCTTACCTTGGCGAAGGGCGGACGGACGCGGCAACGAGTTCGTTCGCGCGCGCACACGCCATCCATTTAAGCGCACTGAGTAGGTGGCAAGCGCCGAATCCAATTAAATCCCCGCTCACTTTGGAGAGACACTCGTTTTTAGTGCTGATAGAGGCCTACCTTTCGTTGTGATGCCAATAACCCAGGCCCCGCCTGCATTGGAGTGACACCAGTAGTTCATAATAGTACATTGTGTTCAGTTAACCTGCACGTGCTACAGGCTAGTTATTTTGTCACACGGTTGTCGGTTTGGGGCGGGCACCGGATAGAGCTGCTTCTGCACTCAGTTAACGGAGCTGGAGCATTCAGAATGTTCAGATGCACTAGCTCTAGTGTTATGCTTGATTAATTGTCTTCTGAAGCAGAGCACGGATAGTCGTCCGTCGTAGCTACTAGTAAATTCAGGTGCGTGCGTAACAACAGAACTGGCTTTCAGCAGGCGTCAGCGCGTGACCAAATCATTTCGACGGGGAATGCAGGAGAATCCCTCGTCGTCGGTTGAAATGATCGAGCTCTGGATGGACCGAATTCAATGGCAGGAGCCAGCAACCACTTCCGTAGAACCGTGGCGCGATGGCATGATCGTCAGTTCGTCACACGGTCCATGCAACGAACAGCGCCAGCGCAACGGCAGGATGCGCTTGCCCTGCACCGCGGCCGTGTATATATACCCCGCAGGGCTGTGCTCCACGGCACACACCCGCTCTCGCTGAAGCATCTGATCTTTCCTTCTTTCCACCTTCTTTCAGATAGCTTCAGAAGAGCAGAGAGAAGCAGGGAGAGGGAAGAGAGACGACGTACGTGCGAGATGATGAGCGGAAAGGCTCTGCTGGTTGCCGTCCTTTTGGTGGGGGTAGCCTCGCAGTGCTCGGGAAGCAGGAGCCTGCAGGGAGATCACCTGGCTGAGCAGAAGTGTACGTATAGGAGCAGCTTAAGTTGGTGCATTACACGTCTATATACTTGATTTTCTGGTTACGTGACATGTGCTGTTTACTACGTATATCCATCTTAACAGACGGTGGCGGCGGGTACGGAGGCGGCGGTGGCGGCTACGGTGGTGGTGGCGGCGGCGGCGGCGGCTATGGCGGAGGCGGTGGTGGCGGCTACGGAGGCGGCGGTGGCGGCTACGGAGGCGGTGGCGGGCAGTCCGGCTCCTGCGAGTAAGAGGCTACTACTAACTAGCTCAGACAACGGCTTGGCCATCAATATGTGCTAAAAGCTGAATTTTGAACGGTTTACGAATCTACATGTGTACATGTGGTATACACGAATGCAGATACTGGAAGAGCCACCCGGACAAGATCATCTCGTGCATCGGTTCGCTGGGCAGCATCCTGGGGTCCCTGGGCGACGTGTGCAGCGCCTTCTTCGGGAGCAAGCTGCAGACGCTGCAGGACGCGCTGTGCAACACCCGCAGCGACTGCTACGGCGACCTGCTCAAGGAGGGCGCCGCCGCGTACCTCAACTCCGTCGCCGTCCCCCACAAGTACGCCTACACCACGCAGCAGGTCAAGGACTGCATCGCCGTCGCGCTCACCTCCGAGGTCGCCGCCGCCGCGCAGGCAGCCATGTTCAAGAAGGCAAACTACGCATGCCACTACTGACGGTCGATGAGCATATGCCTTTAATGATCGTACACTACTACTAGCTCCGTCCTGATCTCGAAACAGTTATTGTTAGTAGCACTGCTTGTTAAATAAGTCCGTGGCGTGTGTGTGCAGTTTCATGCATGATCAGACGTGCGTGCGCTCTTGTTCAGTAATTCTCAGTTACTATAATATATCCTTGTCATTTAATTTGACGAAGTGGTGTCTGGTTTCAGTAGTGACGGAAGAGCTTTCTGGTCGCTGTGTTGTGCTGATGTAAGAAAATAAAGATGAGTTGGTTGATGGTTATGCTAGTAGTCAAATATATATGGACGTCGTTGGCCTTACGAACGCGAGATGCTTACGCGCTCGACTTGTTCCTTGCTACTATCAGGCTCCAGATACCAAAAGCAAACTGATAATATAACAGCAAGGTATGGAGTATAATTTTTTTTTTCTTTTTGAGAACCTATAGAACAAGGTTGCACAATCACAAACTATTTATGTCACCACTCTTGGAGCCCATATATACCGACAAAGTAAAAATTAAATTTATTTAAAATATATAAAAAAATTTAAAATATATATAAGTTGGAAAAAGGAAAAGAAAAATTAGCATCCTAATGCCGATTTTTAGGTGGGCCGTGTACACTTGGGCGCAAGCCCAAAACTGGCCTCCTGACGCCTGACCATATCCGCCGGCCATTCCTGTACGAGATGAAGATGTACAACCCATCGCTCAAATTTCAGTCATACAGGTCCTTTTGGATCCAGTGGGCTAGTAATTTTTAGTCCTTGTGCGTGCTGCAGCTCCACAAACCAAACACCGCCTAATGAAAACTGACGGTGGTGGTACCAGCGTACTACCCTGTGCGGTGACGCGTGCACCGTGCTGTATGCGGTAGAGTTTCTCTGTATATACATTGGAAAGGAAATGGAAGGAATTTCCTTATGGGTCCGTAGTAGTAAACTAGTAGGCGATAAGATGAGGACGGAGGGGTCGGGCCTCGGCGTCTCCACATCGGAAAAGGTCCGGTGGCTGGCGGCGACAGAGAGCGGCGGGTGGAGTCGCACGGCACGAGCGCGACGACAAAAGACCAGCTGTCGAGCAGGCAAGGCGCGGGGGTCGGCCGCCGGAGTCGCCGGTCCCGGTCAGGGTGTCAACTTGGGGATGGAGGAGCTGGAGATGCCAACGCCGTGGCCCCCGTGACCGTCACTGTTGCGTTGGCGCGCGTGGACCAATGCGGGAGGAGCACGTAGCGGACCCAGGCAAGTGGCAGAAGGAGATGGGGCCTGTCCTGTCCTGTCCTGCTCCTGCCGCGCGCAGCGAAAGCGCTGACGAAGCCGATGCGAGAGCGAGAGAGGCAGAGGGACCCCGTCGTCGTCCGTCGGTGATGGTCTGCCAAAAGCGACCGCGATCACCAGAGCTGCCGCCTTCTCTTCCTTCCTTTCACATGGCTGCTGCTACAGTACCAGTACAGTGCTTAGCTCGACACAGCGGCCGCCAAGTGGGCTGCTGGGGTCATGGGCCATGGCCTGGCGGGAGCACGTATAGAGTAGGAGTACTGTTTGTGTACTGAGCCAGCACGTTGCAAGACAGGAGGCGTCCCTGGGTTCGTCCACGTTCGGGCAATCAGGATCATGACAGGAGCCGATCGAGAGCCACCTGTTTGTGTGTCACTACTGCTCTCGGCACCACCCGTTTTCTTCTTCATTTTTCTACTCCGGGCAATAGGAGTACCCTTTTCGTGTTTCCTTTTTCGTCTGCCTTCCGGGCGGACGGGGACGAGACGAGCTAGCTAGGGGCTCAGGCCGCTCAGCTCCTGTGAGCAGCGGCAAAGTACCAATAGCACCACGTCCCTTTATTCGATCTTGGATGGATCGGTGCCGGCCGCAAACCGCTGAGACGCACGTCGCCGAGAAGGTGGTAGTACTCCTCCGGGTGTCGTCGTCAAATCGCGTCCCGTCCTCTCATCCGCAAAAGGCAACCAAACAGGGCACAGACCTGACCCAGACCCACAACCGCAACCGCAACGAGAGAGAGAGAGAAGAAAAAGCGGGGGCGTCGTTTCCTTTCGCGTCCGGGCGTGCCCGCTTTTTCCCCGTCCCCCAACCCGCTCTGCCCACGCGCCTGCTGCAACGCTGGGACCGCAACACGTGTGAGGCCAGGTGCCGAAGCCTCCGGACCCGGGCACGCGTCGCGCCGTCACTCGCCGCGAGCCGCGACCGCTATTTATAAAATACGGCGCCCCCGCGCGCGTCACCGGCGACCACGTAAAGTACCACTACTCCTCAGTCACCTGCCCCAATCGTCCCCCTCTCCTTTGGCACTGGCAGGAAGCGACGCGCGGCCCCCCTTCCTCTCGCTTTCTTTCTTTTTTTTTTTTCCTTTTTTTCTACTTTTGTGCGCTTTCCCCATTACCGCATTTAGAAGCTCCCTCTCCTGTTGTCCGTCCTGTGCTGTGCGTGCCTAGTAGATAGTTTTGGCCGGCCGAGATAGTTTTGGCCGGACAGAAGACGCTAACTAGCTCCAGCTTCTTGATAGTTGAGGGAGGGAAAGATATATATAGAGTATATATATATATATGTACTAGTATAGCCCAGCCAGCCACCGACAGCGCAGCGATGGCGGCCGGAGGCGGCGCGGCGGCGCCGTTCGTCTGGAAGACGTACATGATGGTCGACGACCCCGGCACCGACGGCGTCATCGGCTGGGGCAGGGGCAACAACAGCTTCGTCGTCGCCGACCCCTTCGTCTTCTCGCAGACGCTCCTGCCGGCGCACTTCAAGCACAACAACTTCTCCAGCTTCGTCAGACAGCTCAACACATATGTCAGTTCTCATCGATTTTCATTCATCAAAACTTTTTGCATCACAATACTACCATACTACGTTGCTGCGTCAAGGCTACTACTAGCAGCTCGATCCTATTCCTCTCGTCGGAGAGGGTGTGCTGTAGTACTGACTACTGTACCGTACCTCATGGGTCATGGATCTAGTATCTTTTTCATTATTTTGTGCGTACAACTTGCTCGATGATCCACTCCGTGGGAGATGGTGTACATGATGCCTTCGTCCTGTAGAAATATTAGGAGCAGATTTAAACGAATTTCTTGTAGCAAGAGAAAGCACGTGATCTGCTGTACTGCACTAGTATTTTGTAAAACTACGAAATTTTCGAAAGAAAAAAACCTTTGCTTTGCTTCAGTAGTACGTCTCCGCTCAATTCTGAAGATCCATCGCCTTTCCGTAAAACTTGAATTTTCGTCAGCAGATACCGCAGAGATAGATCATATGCTGGAAATTTGGCAAAAGTCGCGGCCCCGTTTAGCTTCTTCAATTTTCGTAAGCTCAAACATATGGCAAAGATAGATTAACGGACGAAGCTTTTCAAAAATCTTCTACTTCAGCATTGTCATCTTTCTGATACTGATATGAGCTTCGGGAGTCTTTTCATCAGCTCACCGTGGACGTTCATGACTGAACTTCGTCTGAATTACCGAAACATTGCACAGGGATGTTTCGTCGCGAAACTTTGCTCCGTCCCTGATTGTGAAATTGCTGAAACAGGGCTTCCGCAAGGTCGATCCGGACCGGTGGGAGTTTGCGCACGCGTCGTTCCTCCGCGGCCAGACCCACCTCCTGCGCAACGTCGTCCGCCGCGGCAGCAGCGCCGGTGGCGGCGCCGGCAAGAGGAAGGACGCGGCGGGGGCGCCACCGCCCGACGGGGACGACATGGCCATGGTGGCAACGGAGGTGGTGCGCCTCAAGCAGGAGCAGCGCGCCATCGACGACCGCGTGGCTGCCATGTGGCGCCGCGTGCAGGAGACGGAGCGCAGGCCCAAGCAGATGCTCGCCTTTCTCCTCAAGGTCGTTGGCGACCGCGACAGGCTGCACCGCCTCGTAGGCGACGCCGCCACGCCGGACGCCGCCGCCGGCGAGGCGGCCGCGGAGGTCGGCGGGGAGAAGCGCGCCAGGCTGCGGATGGACGGCGACGTGGGGGCGTTCGGCCCGGACGCCACCGACTTCGCCGCGTTCTACAGCGGAGGCGGCGACGTCGCCGTGGACACCGCCGTGGCCGGCGGCGGCTGCTCCTTCGCGTTCGGCGTGGACACGGGGTACTGAGGACGTACAGCACGTCCTGCCGCTTGGCTTCCTTGGGCCGTTTGGCGGCAGCTTCTGCCCGTTTCTGACCAACCGCGTGGCTGCCGCTTGGAACGCCGGAAGAGCGGCGGCGGCCAGCAGTTGTGAGGGGCAATTGTCAAATGGATGGCCATGATGATGTCATATTCCGTCCATGAAAACATATCTATCTGATGCTTTTGGTAGGTGGGGTGCTGAGGTGACTGCAGTGTGCATGTTATCCAGGCCCAAATAAGGAATTTGTACGATGGAATGTGACCGTAAAGGGGAGGACTAGCTTTCTCATTGTAAATTGCTACTATGATTGTACTAGTAGTGTTTATCTTCCAATCCAGCCAGTGCAAAAACGCAGGATGTCACGTAATTTCTCAGCTTCTGAACAAGTTTCATATGAACTGAGAAAATCTTATCTATAATAGTACAAGTCAACGGTAGTAATCTCGACGATTGATTATCAAACACGCCCAGAAGCGCTTGGACGACTAGCCTGCATGATCTGTACACATAATCGAATTCACCTGTAGGCTGTAGCACAGTTGAAAGGCAGATTATTTGTGGAGTCACCGTTTAAGACCACCACACTCATTGATACAGTGACTATGCAGCATACATATACAACAAATCTTTCGTAAGCTCCATTCTTTCAAAAACAACACTTGAAAGAGTTAACTGGAATTCATGCTCAGCAAAAACGCTGGAGTGAACCTAACTTATGTTGCTCCAGTACATAAAGGTCCAAGTAGTAGTCATATTTAGATCAACAATCACTACACGCCGCAATTTTATCTGATGTCCAAACCAGCGAGAACGGTCAAGAAAAATGATTGTGAAATAGTTCAAGCTAAGAATATCGATATAATTCATCATGCACATATAGTGTTTAATCAATCCTCCTGTAGAGCACAATCAAAATAGTTCAACCTAAGGATCCCAAACAATTACTGTAAATTTCAAGACAAGGAAACTATTGCAACCCTGGCTTGTAACTAGAGGCCTAAGAGATGTGGAAACTACAAGGCATAAGCAGGAACATTTTGTATCAAAACAAAGATCAGCGAGATTTACATTATTTACAGATGCCCGCTGAGATCTCATAGCCAATTCTACAACCTGAAACATTACGTGGATGTGTCAGTACACAAAGAACTGCAGGAACCAATACAAATAAGTGCACTAACAAAAGTAATTACGTACGTGAACATGTTCAATCCGTTTCGTGACATCTGAGGGCGCTTCACCGGTGAGATTAACATATTCCGCAAGGCTGCAGAAGGATTGTTCGTGTCAGGTCCAAAGACAGACCCAGCTGGTCTTCGGGGTCTAGCATCAACCTGAGGTGCTCCCATGTGACCAGATCCACCAGACATTTCAAAAGTATCAGAGTTGGCGAGGTGCTGCCGTGGTGCTGGAGCCCACATCTCATCTCTCCGCCCTGGAGTTTCAGGGGTAAAAACCATGCTTGCAACAAGTAAATCAGCTGTATATGTGAAAACTAGTGAAGCTTGAACTAGCTTCGCACATAAGAACCATCTGCTGTTACAGACAGCCAAAATGTGACTTGAAAAGGATCATCGATATGGCCTGCGGTTCAGATGTACTTAATTACCTTGCCTGAGATGGTTACTGCTATCCATCAGGTTAGGCATGCCTGCAAACAACTCCGGCTGAGCTCTGGGGAAGAGGTTATTGGCAGGTTGGATGGCCGAACGTTTCATAGAACCATACTCAGTCCTAAGTTTATCATACATCTCATCAAGTTTCTTCTTCTGCCTGGAAAAGAAGGAACATTCTGTTGCATTGCTCAAGTTAAGAAAAAAAACAGATTTAGTTGCATTGTACCAACCTGGATTTTTCTGCGAATTTTTCTTGAAGCTCTTGCTTCTCCTTAGTGAGGTTTTCAATTTCCTGCTCCATCAATTGACACTTTTTACCCATTTTTTGATACACAGTATGCAGTTCTTCAAGCTTCTCTGTGAACTTCCCCTGCATATGTTCAATCTTCTGCCTACATTGGCCAACAACCTGGTTCATCGTATGCTGCATCTCAAGTTCCTTCTGTCCGATGTAAAACATCACGCTTCTGTATGCACTCTTCATGACTGGTTATCATCAAGTGAAGGAAACATTCTGGTGATTATAATCTTCACCAAATACGGTCTTTTGACTGTATCACTGTTTCGCGCTGACTGTATGTGTAACATTTACTCATGACCTTTCATATAATTTTAATTAGGTTATCACCAGGCGGATTTTGAGGGTATCTTTCTTAGTAACAAACAAGACAAATCCTACTTTGGGAGGATACGTATTTGTGGAGAAATCCCAACCATCGCCATCTGAAATGAGACCCAACAGTCAGAAAACATGGATAGCATGAGGCAATCAAATTAATTGTCTTATATCAAGAACCCACTTACATTTGTCCAATCATCACTTGGATCTACATCCACAGGCTTCATCAGACTGAGTAAAAACCGATCAACAGTACACAGTTATTTTCATAAAACAGTACAAAACAACACATGGTACAAAAACAAACAAAACTAGGTCAATCTAGAAAATGATCAGAACTAAATTTGCCTGTTTCATTTTGTAAGCAGAGCTAGAAGTTCCATAATATGATAAAACGCAGACAAGAAAAATTCAGTACTAAAACACTTGGACTATCATTTTCATACTAAATAAAAGTACTGTGGTTCAAAAAGGAAGATGAGCCTATTAAGTACAATTAGAGACTAATAGTAGATATAATGAAGTGGATGCCCAGTGCACATACTGACCTTTTTGAGAGCACTTGATCACATATTGGACATGCACCATCGTTATTCAATATTTTCTTTGCATCCTCAACACCTAAGCAACAGGTTAACAACATTCAGTCAAACTGTCATCCGTAGGTAATCATTCCTTCTGCAAAACTGCAGATAACACATACTTCCTCAATATAAACAAGAATGCTAGGTGCTGAATAATACATAAAAGATGGCCACAGGTGGTTGATATGGCTTGCCCTTCCACTTCTCGCCAGCAAGCATTGCACTTCATTTTGGTAAGCTTAAGACAAAAGACAGCAAAAATGAGTTGGCCAAACCTGCATATACATGAAATTTATGTCAATGAAGTACAATCACACATCCTGAACAAAATTCCATACAGCTGGAGTTGACAATGATCAGCTTAGCTGTATTTTTTTCAACAAACCTCTAGAAACACAACATGTGATACATTACGCACTAACAAACACTGTGTACCTGTTTCCAGTAAATAACTAATAAAAGGCACAAAAGTTCACAAAAGATCAAATAACTCTTAACTGCATACAAATTAATAAGCTGATTGTTCATGGAGAACCAACCAGGCCACAGTAAGCCACATTTCATTGAAAAATTGGAATCATGCTCAAATTTTATCATGTGTGCCAACTGGCAAGGAAACAAACAAAATCAGGAGTTGGATCCTGTGAATTACGAGTTGGATTCTAGCACTGGTGAATCCAGTAGTTACACATGTCCAATAGAAGGCACCACATACTACTGTTCTTATATATCAACCTTGATGCCTTAAAGTAAGGTGCATTTGTGGGGCAAGGTGCTACAGGTTTTCCTTTTGCTATTTTGAACCCAAAGTACTACACAGGCATGAAGTATCAATATTCAAGCTCCAGGCACATACAAGTTCCTCTCTTTTTCCAAAAATGAGATAAATACTAAATACATAGTGGTAACCTGCATTGGAAGTTTCCACATATAATCTAGTAGCAGACAACTAAGCAGACCAAGACCACATGACGCAAGCATTTCTACATTTGTGATAGTACATTCCGACAGGAAATCTAAAACAAAATCACCGACATTCAGCAGAAATGGCAGCAGTAATTCACGTCCACTCCGGTAATTTCCTAAGATATGATCAAATTGAAGCCAATGGGAACATAGTATGGGCCATCTAATCGTCAAACCCTAGCAATTGGTGCGACAATTGAATGTAAAATCGCGTCCGCTCGTCTCAAAAGAAAAGAAAAGAAAAGAAAAAAAATCAAATCGCTTCCACATCTATTACCCAACGAAATTCACACAATTACTAGCACTACAGGGTATTTTACGGTCGCAACAGCACTGGAAATTCCAGTTTTAGTTGACATCGCTGGGCGGTCGGGTGGGGGGAGGAGGCGTTACCTCGCGCGTGCTCCCGCCGCTTGGGGATGCACACGGGGCCCAAAAGAAGGGGCGTGCCGATATCGCGAGGCGCGGCGGCGGCGGCGGCAGCAGTGTCGACCTAGGACGCCGCCGCGAGTCTCTGGGGTCCAGGGAGCTAGAGCTCCCGCAAGCGCAACGTAGGCCGGAAGGAGGGCGGGAGGGGAGTTGGGGATTCCGTATACCGGTGCAGCATACGAGGAGGGTTTAAGGCGTCGTGTTTCGAAATTTTGGCCGCCCCCGTCGAAGCGGAGCGGGATACTCGCCGGACGTGGCACCCTCGCCTACTGCAGGCAGTGACTCAACAGCTTATCATAGTAGTATATTCGAAAGAGAAACCAACTTTCATGAAATTTTTTATAATACTTTGACTAAAATGAATGATTAAAGTTAATTATGATAATAATTTAAAAACAAAGAGAGTGCATGATTTTATTCAAATAAAGTATTAATCCATAGTTGAAAAAACACACTGCAAATGGGAAAAAAAATACATTCGTTAAGAGCATAAGGACCAAAAATGCATCGATATACTATTGCACAAAATTTCAAATTATAATATTTTTATTGAGAAAAAAGGTTGATATTAAACATTTTCCAGATTTAATGTGATAGTTAATATATACAAGACCATAATTTTATCACTAAGCATAGCGGAGCGTGTGATGCGATATAAACAAAACCAATCTTCTCAGTTAGGGTTCCTCCATAATGCAGCAACAAATTGATGTCCTAGCTAGCCGCATTCTGGAGAAACCCTAACATATGTAATTTTTATAATGATGATATTTAAATGTGAAATAATAATATGACAATGCTTAAAGGTTAGATTTCTTTCACCCTATGAATACACACATCCACACTATATTCCTTAACGAGAGCCTTCGAAAGACTGATTGAGATATTGATATTTACAAAAGTGGATATGTTCCTTGTTGTGGACGATGGAAATGTCTATGCATCTATCATATCGGAAAAGAATAATTTTAATCGTAATGCAACACTAGTAAGACAAAGACTCAAACTAGATGGGTCAGTTTATACATATAAATATATTTGTTGCTAGCGGATGAATTAGAATTCTAATTAAATTTGGGTCTCACTTGGCTGAGTTCCAACTTTTTGCTGCAACCGCCAACGGTGAACAAAATAATCCAAACAGGCTATAGCTAACTTTTTCTAGACTAAACATTAAAATTGGAGGCTACTACGAAGCGATAGCCGATACAGTACAAAATTCGAAATTCTATTAAGATTGCCGTGTATAATGACTTAAACTTATAATACTTTTGGCAGCACATGCGAAAGTTTTTTTTTTTCCTGTATGGGGCGGGCTAATAATCCCGTATGCTTGACCCTGTGTCTCAATCCATCTCTTAAGGCTTTCAGATAAAAATGGAATAGCATAAAAGGAGCTGTATCATGTCGAGTTGTCGACCAACGATATGGGCTGGAATATATATATTCTTTTTTTTCCTGATTAATGTAAATATTAGATTGATTAAGGAGACACATTAATGGAAAGGGAAGAAGGTCAACCAAGCATAAAGGTTATATCATGCTCAGTACAAAACGTCAGCAAAAAAGGATCCATTCATGATTATTGAGTTTTATGTTTTAAACATGCATTACAAATATCTGTTTTATTTAGAAATTACTCCTAGTTCATCTGACTTTAAACTATATGTAGCTAAGCGCCTTGTAAATTTTTCAAAAGTTTTCAGTCACATTCGTATGAGTAACATTAAGAAAACTTAGGAATTCAGTAGCACTTACTCCTCCATTTTTTTCCCTTGTCGTTAGGACATTGGAGGGAGTACATAGTTTTAGTGTACAAATTGGAATCCCACTATTCAATCCTAGTACACAGGAGCTGTAAATTTATTGAGTTCCAAGTATTCAATTTTCTTCAATGTTACAGAGAATGAGTTTTTAAATTCCAGCTAGCAGCACACTAATTAATACGCTAGTTTATCAGAAAGTCTTTGCTAAGCATGCATGCTATATTAATATGGCGTATCAAGATTGGGAGAATAGAAATGGGTGGTGGAGATGGGATTATTCTTTTACGATAGATGGAATTAGAGTTTTGATGCAAATGAAAAAAGATAATGAAAGCTTTTATAGAATGATTTGCTCCTTGGTTCATGAAGAATTACAACCTGTTATTTGCATGGCATCAAAATTATTTTGTCGTTTTACAGCTTCGTTTTCATGGTAACAGCAAACCTTTTTCTTTGTGCATTATTGTTGCCTTCATCCATTTGGTTCATGAAGAATGAGGACATGAAGCTGCAATGTATTTCATCTTTGTAGTAAGGTGCGACCAGATAGGTACGATGCACTTGCACTCGTTGAGGTCTGCATATAGCTGTGGGGCAACCAAGAAAATCTTCCGCAAGTAGGGTCGTGTAGTGGCCAAATAAAGTACAAAACGTGAGCAAAAAGGATCCAGTCATGATTGTTGATGCATTGGTTCTTTTTGTAGTGAGGTCATGTCATTTTCAACGATGGGAGAAGCATCAATACTAAATGGAGAAGGTGTTTTGGTAATAAGAAGTTTTTTGAGCTTATTTTGTAATATTCCACGCAGCATATATCATTTTGCATCTCCTAAACCCTTTCATGATTTGAGAAAACCTAAGATTCTCGATATGATCAACATAAGAAACTTAAATTTAATTTATCTAATAGGAACAATAATACGTTCACACGATATTATTAATTAACGTGAACACAGGTGCATGATATATTTGTTTTCATTTCCCTCAAGTATCCCATGTTATATTGTGATATTTTCCAATGATACATATTGGTGATACTATAATGGGAGGAGCAGTATACGTATGCGGATATGTCCCATCTAATCATACTATGGAGAGGGTTAGATGATCCACATCAACTTTAGATTTGTTGGTAAAATCCCCTCCAATGGTTATATGCAATTGTGAATAGACGTCCTATGTTTTAAAGTGTTTTTAAAGTGTTGACGTTATGATAACAGTTCCATTTCAAAAATTAAGTGAAGTTATTTTCCAATAGTGGCAACAATTTAAGAACAAAGGGGTTCCTATAGTTCACAATTTATGCATTCCTGATTACTGATCATATAACAATTCACTATATAGCTACAAAAAGTACTCAAACCTCAAATAGGTGGATATATTTATGCATCATATATACGCCAGTTACACAGATGAGCTTATGTTCACACACATGGAATCTATTCTCACTAATGATATAATTTAAGGTACATGTCCATGGATAAAACAATTTTAGAGGGCATTTTGCCACATTGGATTGGGCAGATGAACGAGCTTCGCATATGTAAGTGATGATATCTTGGTCAACGACATTGGGGAAATTAATATACAATGCATCATGAGCCTCTTTCTCCTCTACCCTATTGTACTAGGCAGCAATTGGCGGAACATTAGAAGATTCTAAGCAAAATCAGAAGAAGCCTTCGATGAATATTTATATCTCCCTAAGTAGAGTTGGATGCTTGAGCGAGAGTTTTTGTGTGGTTACAATTTGTATACAACGACTATAATATGACAAAGATATGTTGATTCCCAAGTGGATAGAATGATAAAAGGTTCTAAGACTAAGCAAGGAAGAAGTTTGAAATCCCCTCGAACAAGTAGGAGAGCATCTTGTGTAAAGGTAAGAGTGTTGAATGTGTAATTTAAAACGAGACCCACATGTGTACCCAGCTTAAGCATTGATCCTTTAGGCCACTATAAATAGCCTCCAAAGACATGGTGACTTACTCAAGCCATTGAAGGCCTATTCGCTGTTGTAGTGTCGTATTAGCTACTACTACAAGATACATATCTCTCCACTCGGAACTTGCCAATGGCTAATGACTCCTTGACAAGAGGGAATATAATTGGAGATGTATTGGATCCGTTCACTACCTTGGTTCCTTTTACTGTCATGTATGAGGGAAGACCTGTATTTGATGGCATGGACTTTCGGTCATCGGCGGTGTCAATGAAACCTAGAGTCGAAATTGGGGGTGATGATTTTCGAGTGGCCTATACCCTAGTAAGCCATCACTTTTGCAGATAGAGTCCATTGTATATGGCCAAGATGTCGACTACCTTTCTCATTTCAGGGATTACAGCAAATTAGTAGATGTGGCCTGAGAAATCATGGCCTTGGACTCTGGCCACGAAATCAATGGCTTAAGCTCGCCCTGAAGGCTAAAAATAGCCTCCTAATGGTGCCATGCCCGGCTAGGGCATCCTGGCCTGTTTTTTCAGGTCTTGTAAAATAGTCATAAGCAATGAGATAGACACTGACCTGATAGAGCCAGACTTTCAACCCAGGCCCCCCTCCCCCCAAAAACACATACTCTAAGTTTATTTCAATTCCTAACGTCTTGACCATATGTTTGTGTTCATGTAAATCCATTAGGTTATGGTGGATCCTGATGCGCCTAATCCAAGCAATCCAACCCTTCGGGAGTACTTGCATTGGTAAGTTACAATTCTTACATTTGTTGCTACTCGTCAATTTCTTGTTATGCCACTGTCATCACTTAGTTTCACTATGTTTTGATTATCAGGATGGTGACTGACATCCCGGCTTCAACCGATGATAGCTTTGGTTAGTGCATATTCTAACTGTATGCACACACACATAAAAAAAATCTCCTGTTGTATAAAACAAAGATACATAGTTCTCCTGCACATTTGAGAAAAAATATATGGCTACACGATTACCTGCATTGATAAAAGATTGTCTTATTACATTTGGTATACACTTCTCTCCCAAAGGCTCAAACATAAATTAGGAAACAAATCATATAAATACTAGTGTAAATGCACCATACATAGGCTGCACCTATAATTACAATATCTGTAGGATCCTGATGAGAACTTCAAATTAGGTTGCCTGCATAACTTATATATAGTACATACTAATTAGATAGCAAAACTTCTTGTTAATTCATATGTTCAACATTTGTAGTACAGCAGATATTTTGAGTTAAATATGATGAACTAATGATATGCAATTCTGGAGTAGGAAATATGGGGGAAATTATTTTCATGTCTGGGTACAAAGTTTTTGAGGTGTATATATAACAGTTATCATTGAACCTTTTTTGTGACCATACTTACACTAGTTAAATTTGTGCCATATAAACATAGTCTGATATTTATTGTTTAAGAAGAGACATATGCCTAGATATTAAAATGCGTGGTTAACTAAAACAAAAATGTGGTTTTTGTGGTCACTTTTTATATAGAGATCATCTGAACTAATGGCCAACAGAAAACAATAGTATATAGTATATAGTAATAATTAAAATCGGTGTTATTATTGTTCTCACCTTTTTTCTTTGAATTATTTAAATGATCAACAGGCCGAGAGCTGATAACATATGAGAGTCCAAGCCCCAACATGGGTATCCACCGCATCGTTTTGGTGCTGTACCAGCAACTGGGGCGAGGCACGGTGTTTCCACCACAAGTGCGTCAAAACTTCAATCTGCGCAGTTTTGCACGCCGTTTCAATCTCGGCAGCCCAGTGGCCGCTATGTACTTCAACTGTCAGCGCCAAACTGGCACAGGTGGGAGAAGGTTCACCTGATTTACTTCTTCACCGCTCATGTTTCAAGTTGAAGGCAAGCTTCGGTCTAGTAGCTACATAATAATAAAGAGGCTCACATAAACATAGCAACATCGTCATACAGTACCTAGCTATAGCTGGAAATTAAGCTACCAACAGTATGATGTATGAGTTGTGCAATGTATGTAGCCTTATCGTCCAAGTGTGCCTTCATATGCATGAGTCTGTGGTATGCCTAACTTTTCAATAAGAAACTCATGCTAAATATGTTAGTACTGAGTTAATACAGATGTGACAATGTGTCACACCTTGTGAAGAATAAAAGGCATACATACTTTTTACGTACTATTATATAGCAGGCCTCTCCAGATCTTGAATATTATATATTATAGATATATAGTATGTTGATTCAGCAATGTTGGGTCAATTGTGTGGACGAAACTGCCATGCACATGCACATGGTTCTCCCCGTCCTATCAATTTGCAAAACAGCGGCCTCGCTCGATCGCATATGTGAGAATAATCGACAACTTGTTCTCTCGATCCAGGATGATTTAGGGAATCCCCGACAACTGCAGGCAAGTTGTTAGTTCTGAAAGGCTAATAACCATGCCGTATTGGGACCATATGTTTTTGTTGATGGAGAATGTTGTCACTGAACAAGAACCCTGCTGGCTAGCTTGACACGAGCTATCCGAATCACATCTCAAAACAACATTTATCTGATGCTATGCGATATGATGGCTACCTGTCAGTAGTGGGAATTATTAGGGCTGAAAACCACTCGATCTTTTGGAATTGGAAACTTGCTGTTTAGATTAACGCAGAACAATAATGTGCTGCAGGTTGCAAGCCATCAACTAGTATCAGGGAGGCTATTCTCTCGGCACCTGTCGAGCAAGCATGGGCGTGTGGTGGAAACTTCAGGTTGCAGCTGCTGCTGGTGGAGATATCGACATACTAGGCGTGTGATACTCCATGAAACGAATGGCATTAATTTTTCTGCCACTTGTCCAAACGATTCGGTTATAGAAGGTGGTGTGTTACTTACTAGACTATGATACTGAATTCATTTTGCAGGTAAACCAACAAACGAAGTGAACATCTATACTTTATATTTTATTGAATCATATAGTAGTAGTGCACACACTCAGATGCTCACATGCATGCAAGCATAATCACCTCTAGGGAGAGTGTTGATGTTTATTTGTGCAAATTTGAACTAATAAACACCCCCAAATCACACATCCAGCACGAGCCTTGTTGCCTTGATGTTGACGTACGTTTATAGCAACAAATAAAAACACATGGATCATCGTATTGTATTATTCATTTAATTTGGACGGATACACATCAATTCGATCCATCCAAAAACATGCACACAAATTCGTTGGTATATATATGTACTATCTCTAGGGCGTCCCGCTGATTCTCTTGGTGATCTCGCCCAGGGACTTGTCGGTGTGGCGGAGGAGGTCGTAAGCCCTCGCTCCGGCCGCCGCGCCGGCGAAGGGCCCAAAGATGTACACCCAGAGCGACCTGTACTTGCTCCCCACGAGTGCCGGCCCGATGCTCCTGGCCGGATTCATCGATGCTCCCGACACCGGCCTGTCCGCCGTATCGTCGTCGTCCATGCATGTTGTCGTGTGACGATTATTACATTAATAATTAACGTGAATAGAAAGCATGCAGAAAGGAAACAAAAAATAAAATACACAGAACTCGGTCGCTCGTACCCGGCGAAGAGCGCGTTTAGCATGATGGTCCCGCCGATCGCAAGTCCGGCCATCTGCCCGACCTGCACACGCACGGCAATGTGTTGTTCATTCGATTCGATCTCAGGGTCAGCTGGGGGACACGTACGGCCGGTGTGTGGCGCGCGCGCGATCGAGAGAATAAAGAGGCAGTTACTATATATATATATATACCGCTCTGTCGTCTGTGGCGACTGCCATGATGACGAACATGAGGTAGAAGGTGATGATGAACTCGAGCACCAGCGCCTGGACGTTGGAGCCGGTGGGCAGCGTCACCGGGACCGGCTCGTGGCTCCCGCCGAACATCAGCCGGAGCAGCAGGCTCGCCGACGTAGCCGCCAACGTCTGCACCGCCGCGTACGCCGGGACCTTCCTCCAGGGGAAGCGGCCGGCGATGGCGAACCCGACGGTGACGGCGGGGTTGATGTGCGCGCCGGAGACGTGGCCGACGGCGTAGACCGACGCCATGACCGCCATCGCCCACACCAGAGCCACGCCCGGGAACGTGGCCGTACCGCCGTCCTTCTGGTTCGCCGTGATCACGCCGCACCCGGTGAAGACGAGGAAGAACGTCGCCAAGAACTCGGCGAGGAGCTGCGTAACGTGTGTAGCCGTTGACGTACTTTTAGGTCAGCAACTTATATATAATTTGGTGCCGTGTGGTACACATGCATGCAAAATGATCGATCGAAATATGCATGTTTTATCACCTGTTGAATGAAAGAAACGGACATCGATATGGGCACGCCGCAGAGCGCAACAGCGTCGGCGCGCCGCCGCTCAGGCTCAACAGGCTGCTCGGCGTCGTACACCGCCTCCGCCGCGTCCTTCCTCCCGTCCTCCACGAACGTCTCGAACATCGACCCGTTGGGGTAGGATTCGTCTTCTCGACTTGTTGCCATCTATCTCTCTGCCCTTTCCTACGTACAGCTACTCCGATCGAGACTGGGATCCAACAAACGCCAGAGAAGGAGAAAGTGAAACAGAGCTCGAGAAGCAGAGATCAACTCGAATGAAACATTTAAATACGAGTGGTTAAGACAGTAAACATTTCCCATACTAATTTCATCGTCCCAGGGCTAGCTACTCTCTCAACCTCGGCTTGTTTTGCACGCCGTGCCCTGTCGCTTCCCTTTACGTTCTTCGGATTCGCAGTAGTACTTACAGTACGTAAAGCACTAGAATCCGACGTGTAACGAAACTAAATTAAACATTCAGAAGAGAGAGGACAGTACAGTCCACAAAGTATTGAACTCGACAAAACGAAGCGAAGGCTCCCATGAACCAAATGTGCATGACACTTGCTTGTTGAGTGTTGACACAGGGCAACGCCAAGAATGGTGACGTATCCATTTCCAGGACCCTGCTAGCATATATACACGGGGAACTTATCAAAGTTTTATGGAATGAATAATTTTCTTCCTCGGAACTGATGTTGTACCATGCATCATGAACGACTAATCTTGTGATTTGAGTCATCTGGCCGTGCCTTCGCAGCTTACACTTAAGTTATCGTTGGGAAAATCCCCTTAGTGACACTAATTGTCTTCAATCCTTATTTGACATCATTTGAATTTTTATACCTTCTATAACATCGACCTTTTTAGTTTCTATAAAGAGCATTGAAATAAGAAACTTCTAGATCTAAATATTCTTAAATTTTTTGTGGTAGCAGGTGACCATTTCTACAAATTTTCTTTTCAGTCCTAGTTCAAATTCAAAAATTATTTTGATTTAAAATTGATATTGAAATCTATCACAAACATTTTTTGCATTATTCAAAATAGTTAAGATTTGAATAAATCCTCCATCATTTTTACAGCCATGTAAGGAGAGATTCGGATTTTGGAGGTTGAAGAAGACTAGGAAAAGTTGTTTGTCCATTGGGCCGTGACATGGGGCTATTTGCTCTAAACTTAGTCTTTCCTGGAAAACAGGCCCAAAGAATTGGTGTGGCGTCTGGACCATTACGTGGCGTAGCAGGCAAGCGCAAGATTAGTCCCTCCATCATTTTTTTTTTTCGCGAAGAGGTATGCAAACATTCTCTTTCACTGTTTAGCACTAGAAATCATGAGCTGAAAATATTAGCTTTTTTCTCGTCCTTTTCCCCTCACATGACCCCACCACCTCTTAGTTTGTCTCATATACTCCCTCTATCTTTTTTTATTTGTGGAAATTAATTTAGACTGAAAACTTTAATAATTCGTCTTATTTAAACATTATAAGAAATATCATATGTTTCGTTATGTTTAAATTTATTGTTATTTTTAAAAATATAATTTTAAATTTTATGTATTAAATAAATTTTTAAATGAGATAAATAGTCAAAAGTTGACGGTCAAAATCGATGGTGATAATTAAAAAAGAACAGGAGGAGTATTTACCAACACCCTCATAGAAGAAGTTGTTTTACCAAACAATTTATTTGTATAAAAACATATTATAATACATGATTATTTTACATAATCTAAATCTATGCCAGACAGACCTTTTATCTTTGTGTATACTGTATCAAATTACTTTGAATATTGAAATACCGACAACTAAATTTTGGTAATCGCTACGCACTTCAAATATGGCAAATTGTTGTCCTTTTAAAACATTTTTCTTGAAGTTTTGCAATTTTTGTATTATACAGTGCCAGCGGTAGAGAGAGAAAATAAAAAGGTTAGACTCTCTTTGAAACATAGGAATCATACATTAACTTTATAGAAATCAGTTTAGTTTTATATAAAAAAATAGAAAAAATTACTGCATCCCGAAAGGGCTATGGAATTGTCCCACAAAAAAAAAAAAACCAAGCATACCCGCTCATGTTTGTGCATTGACAGAACTTTCTACTGCCGTCAAAGTTGCTTTATTAAGAGTCAAATATGTTTTAACTTGTTATTAGAGAGGTCAAGTCTATCTATCCAAGAAATTTTAACTTGTTCCTCCCGTCTCCCTCTCCTCATCATCAGCTTTCAATCCTTCCTCCACACGAAACACTAATCCAATTTCCGAAGCGCCCCGATTGCGTATCCTCGGAACTCAAGACGCTATTCTACCGGCGTTGAGGCCTCCGGTCACTGCCGACATGGAGGGAACCGATCGCCTCTACCCTCCGATCGAGCCTTACGACCTCGAGCAACCGCAGGTTGTCTCCTCCGCCGCCGCCACCGGTGGCTGTGGCGGCGAGGAGGCTGGGGTATGCGACTGGCCAGTGATGTGGGACGAGGAGCCCGAGGTGCCTCCCTCCCTCCCGAAGGTAATCCAGCTCCTTCTCCTCATGTCTTAGACTCATGTTGAGTTCGCCTTCCCGCTAAATTGCAATTGCTACCGATTATTTCTCCCTAGGTTGGACTAGTGCGCCCAATAAATTGTAGTAATTAGCTAGGCGTAGGCTATAGCATCGGTGGAAAGGTGGGAATTTTGAGTGGGATACGGTTTCTGCTTAAGTGCTTATTACATTTTTCAGCGCTGCCGGCAGTCGTGGTATGTGTTATAGCACATGTAGCGTCTACGAGCACGTATTGTCAACAGTCGTTTTTACGATTTGCTTTAGAGATTGTGCAAGTCTGTGTATTGAAGTCTTAACACTGGACAGAAGCACAAAAATCGTTGTTGGCAGGTGATTTTCTGATTGCTGTCAAAGTGTATTGAGTATTTCAGATTAACAGTACTAGGTTTGTTTAGTTGTGTTTGGCTGTTTGCAGCTATGCAAAGGAAAAATATAAAGCTAAATTTACTCTCTTTTTGTTTTCAAGCTTTACAGCAAATGTATATGATTGGGAATGGATGCCCAGCCTGTGATTAATTCCTTGTAATAGTACTTCCTCTGTTCATTCTAATTTAATAATTAGTGTAAAGTGCTTTTCCTTATTTTTATGTATCTATCTCATTATAACTAATAAAAAAATTTTTATTCATTGTCCATAATAGGTGGCTTAGAAAGGAAACAATATATTGTAATGAGTATGTAGTAAGAGGCAGTTCTTCATAGGGGCGTTTAGTATTTTTGCCACTTTTTCTTTATGTTTAATAATATCAATTAAAACAAAATAGAGGGAATGATCAACCCATTAACCTTTTTAATTATGCCACCAACGCTATTTGTGTATATTATTGTTGCGCTTACGCAATTCATGTTTTTTTTCCTTCTTAAAATCAGGCTACCCATATATGTGAAACAGGGACAAGGGATTATCCTCCGATAAGTTTTGAGGAAGGAAGCCTTGATGTTATCAATGCTTATGAAAGCAGCAACAAGATGAGCATGATAAAACAAACTGATGAAACAGGCATATGGGTACCTGCTTCTATTCCACCAATGACAAAACATGATCACGAGGAGTGGAAAAATGGTTTTGGCTATAGCAAGGGATGCTTTGTAGAAGAAGAGTATAACTGGGATATAGATGAAGAAGATTGGGAAATGACTATGTGGGATGTGCTTACTGAAATGTTTGTTGCAGGAAAAGATAAGATATTGTCTGTTGCATCATATGATTTTGGGAGGCATGGCATGTCTTTGGTTTCACAATTTTTTCTTGAGGAGGCTTTAAAGGATAAGAGTCAAGCGCTTGAAGATACCTGTGCTGGCTCTGAACATGCTCTTCTTGAGACAGAACCTGCAAAATGGTTGCCTGATAGTGCTGCTTCTTCCTGCATGCTTTGTGGAGTCCGTTTTCACCCGATAATTTGTTCTCGTCATCATTGTCGTTTTTGTGGTGGGATATTTTGCAGTGGCTGTTCAAAGGGTCGAAGCCTGCTGCCTCCAAAATTCATGACTACAGATCCTCAAAGGGTTTGTGATGTGTGTGGTGTGCGTCTTGAGTGTATTCAACCTTGTTTGATGAATCAGCTCAGTCGTGCCTGTCAACGTCCAACTCAAGATTTGACAAACCTTAGCACTTTGAGGTCATGGTTAAACTTCCCATGGGCAACAACGATGGAGTATGAGATCTACAAAGCTGCAAATTCTATTTATGGGTATTGTAAGGTATGCTATTGTATGCCTCATAAGCTAAGCGTGTTATTGTTATCCTTCATATACCTTTTTTCATTCTTAACATGTATGTGTTCTGTCAATTGCTGTTCAATGCTAGATACATTAGCTATCAGTTGCAAATCTTGTATACCGCTCTATCTCCAGCTCAGCTCAACTTTCAGAATCCTTCTGCGACTGTATGTATTAATTATGATTGGTTACTATATTAGTGATCCCTATTGAACTCCGAGGTTCAAATTATAGTTGTAATGTTGTCAAGAAAGAGAGAAAAAAGTAGTGTTCATGCTTATTAAATATTTTGTCAAGTCATTTTTCTCTACTACAATGCTTGACTTCTCAGGCACCTTGTAAGTTTGACTAATTGTAACTAAGAGCATACTTACCTGCATAGTGACTTAATGAGTCCAAATCATGACAGCATCTGTTATGCTCTTTATACATAGGCGTTATACCACCTGAGGGAGCAAATAAGCTATGAATTGTATAACATCATGATTATATGATTCAAAATACGATTGTTTCCTTAAAGATGCTCTAAGATGCACGCTTTATTGCTGAAGCATTGTTTCTTTTCTGCAATTGAACTCATTTTTCCATGCCTAATCATGAAGTTTGCAACTTTTTTCACTGCTGTTGCTGCCGTAATCATGAAGTGCTCTATGTTGCAATATTCAGGTGGGAATGAAACAGGAGGAGCTGATACCTGATTCAATTCTTAGACAAGCAAAAGGGCTTGCTATAATTACCGAGGTTAAGGTTGGACTGATGGTTACGTACAAAATTGGTACTGGACTGGTGGTTGCTCGCAGAGCTGATGGTTCCTGGTCCCCTCCTTCTGCTATTTCTACATTTGGTCTTGGATATGGTGCTCAGGTGCGTGCTCTTTCAATAAAGAAGCTTGTGCAATTGCTGTAACTAAGGCCTGATAATGCTAATTTGTCCACGTATCTTTCAGGTCGGAGGTGAGTTAGCTGACTATATTATTGTCCTTAGGAATACAGAAGCCATCAAAACTTTCAGTGGAAATGCACATCTATCAGTTGGAGCTGGTATTAGTGCTTCTGCTGGTCATCTTGGACGAGTAGCGGAGGCTGATTTTCGTGCTGGTGATGGTGGTTATGCTGCCTGTTACACATATAGTTGTAGCAAAGGTATGGTTCAAACTACAAGGATTGGATTTTTCCTCTTTGAAAATTACTACTTGATCGCATTCCTCTAGGAAAAAAAATATTCTTCTTATGTAGGCTCATCAATCAGTATTTAACAGTTATATAAGACCTAGTTTGTTGCGTTCCAGCTAGTGCTAGTCTATCGACTAGATGCTAGATCCATCCAAATGATATACACTGGGTGTTTTTGAATGTGACTCCTTTGTGGATATGCAAATATGCATAAATTAAAAGTTGTTTCTGAGAACAAAATGGTTCATACTTAATTTATGCACTGTGGTGAGGGCAGACACTGGCTGTGGATACTGCTTAGCTTAAATCAGCAAATAGCAGTTGAATAGAGTGAAACATGATGGGCACGTATTGCAGGTACCTGGTCCAATGTATTATACTCGAACAATCTAATAAATCATGTCGTGTGTAGTGTGATTGTTGAATTACGCACATGATTAGTATAGGTGTGTCTAAGCTATGCTATGGTAGCGGCTGAAATCGAGCATCATTTATGTAGTTTGTGATGTCATATTGAACACAGTTGTTTTTACAGGTTCAGATTGCTCGATTTGTACTCCTGAACAATAATGAAAATGCTTCATTCAGTTAATCTGAAATTGTTGTTTCATTATTTCTGCTTTTCTTGTTCCGCTTCATGGCAGGTGCCTTTGTGGGATGTGCGTTTAATGGAAGTGTCGTATCTACTCGAAACTCGATAAATGACCGATTTTATGGTGGTCGTATCAAGGCATCAGAAATCCTTCTTGGTTCTCTGCCAAGACCACCTGCTGCAGCCACTCTCTATAAAGCTCTATCCGTACTATTTGATAAGATTGAAAAGTAATCCCTTCAGCTTAGTTTTGAACATTATTCCTCCCTGGTGGGTGAATTATCTCTATACAACTCTGGTTTGTGCTCAATTCCTTGGTGGTGATGAAGCAACTGTACAATTTAGCATCCATTGTTACATCAAAAGGTTCAAAGTGGTGTACCACATACTTTGTAAATGTTGTACATATAATGAAATTTCGTGAGAAATGAAAGGAACTCGTTCATCCTCTTGTATGAATTCTTGGTTCTTGCGCTAGTGCCATTTCACCTCGACCATTTTCTTTGAATGCACAGCTTTTGGGTGCACTCATTGATTAATATTCTGAGCTTTATTTATCTTGAGTAGATTGGGTCAGGGAACCTGGCGTTGGTGGCATATTGAAAAGGACCTAAGTGCCTACATATACTGGTCCTAGTGAAACCTTAAATCATGCATAATGTATTGCTGATTACTAGTCTGGCAGTAGCGTACAAGACCGTGCTTTTAGTTCTTGCTCTTTGCTTTCCAGTTATACTGTAATACATATGATGACGACATCTATATCCCTGACCCGTACGTGAAACCAGTATTTATAACCACAGCAAGCTATTTGTGTGTGCACACTGCTGCCCTGCTGCTGACCAGTCTTAAGGGCAGCTAGTCTTCACTGACGGCATATTATTCAGATTATGATTTGGTGTGCAGGGATCAAAGAGGTCATCGTCAAAAAGCAAAAACACTTTAGGATTGTTAACAAGAAATTGAGAATGGAATATTGCGACTATTCTCAGTATAACACATGATTACTGTTAGCAAAGATACGGTTCTTCAAAAAAGAAAAAAGAAAGATGAGATCCGGGGCAAATTGTCAATCTGAGAATAGTTTCATAAGCTTGTTTCAAAGGAGAATAATTTCATGAGGGTAACCATTGTGCTAACAATTCAAAAGGCTTTTTGGACGGCACCTATCTTATGTGTTTGGTATGTTTCTCGTGTGGCCATGCAACAGTATACACTACCAACTCTTCAAAGAACCTTTCTTTGGGTGAATTTCTAGCCTCTCTTTTTCTAATCGATACAAGTCTCTTGATTCTTCATATCATTTTACACAGGTTGTTACAGCAGCAACTGATGCTGAAAATTTTTGAAGACAGGTGAATAAAAGTTTTGGAATCTGAACTTGTAAAAACTTAATCAGCAATGGCACAACAGATCCAACGAGTGATCAATACATTGTACACACTTCCGACAGAAGTACAACGACAATAGTCATATCAAGGACAACAGGAACTAGTTTACAAGATCACATTAAGACCACAGGACTAGCAGCTACTGCTGACACATAAGACCATTTCTTCAACTTGTCCAACTTATCCTGCAACCATTCTTTTCCTGTTTTCCCTTTTCATTGTGCAAGAACTAAAGGAAAGAAAAAAGAAAGAGAAAAGAAATGAAGAAAATGGGATAAATAAGTTAACAATTTGCTTAGGCTAACACAAGTTCAGATCCTTGGAAAAGGATGGAACACCTCCAGAGAAGCATGGTGCGACTTCTCATTCCCTTCACTTTTAAATACTGAACTCATAAAATAGAATAGGACCATCCAAATAAATATGAAAGTAAAACTCAGGTGTATGAGCCGCTCTTTTGGCATCACATAATTAGGAGGGATCCGCCCGAGTCTTTGAGCTCCCAAGAGTGAGCTCCAGTTCGTCCGAGGCACATTCCTCGTGTATCCGTTCCCCCTCCCATGCTTTCACCAGACCAGGTGACTCGTTGTTGCCATTGCTGCTGCTCCCAAAGGCAAAATCATCGGGAGCACCATCAACCATCTGGACATCATGATGGGCTGGCACACCACCCATTACCGGAGAACATGTTCCGCTCTGTCCAGGGGTGCACATTCTTGAAGAGCTAGCAACAGTCTCTTTGAAAATGCCAAAAGGATTTGGCGCCACAAGGCTGTAAGTCGGAGATGACGGACCGGCAGATGATATTTGAAACCCTGACAGCCATGCTGGGTCTGGCGCAACCTGGTGCCCGGGGCTTGGCGGTGTAGAGTTTGGAAGAGATGCATAATTTGCCCCAGCCCATGGTGGCTGAATGCTTGGGTTCTCCCAATCAGTCTTGATTCGAGGTGTACGAGTCGGAGAGCTGGATGGAGGTGTCACTGGTGCACTGATTGAGCCACCATTGAAGTAGAGATGTTGAAGCTGTGGAAACTTGGAGGATGAGGCAAATGAGGAACTCGACGAAAGATTCTTCAGCCATGGGATAAGGGAGCTTCCCTCAACACCACCAATGAAGTTGTTCCCACCAAGTGTGATATGCGAAGAGGATCCTGAGCTTGGAAAGGAAGATGATGCAGGGCTTGGGTTGTATGAAGCCCGTGGACTGGGTTGATATGAAGAGCAAGGGCTTGGTGACGCAGAGCGTCCAATTGGATCATGACGCTCTGCTGGAGGAGGTTTACATCCCTGGAACATGGAGAAATTCGTTAGTTAGCAATAATCCATCAAACATGCACTTTGTTCCATCAAAATGTAAGCTCAAGTGCAATTGAAGCATTTTTCAATAGTTATCCGTTAGGATAAGAATTTTCGTTCAAATTTGAACTACATTTGTTGTCCTAACGTCATCAATTAAAATCTAGAGGTAGTAACGATTGTTATTATGCTGTCCTGAAATATCAGTTTCTACCAGCAAATGAAAGCTTAAACTGAACAGAAACATGCCAAGCTTACACTTACACCATAACATCAGAAACATTGTACAATCAATCACATGCTTGTACACCTTTGGAGGTGGATCAGATGCAACACTTTGTAATTCAAATGCTCTGGGTACCAAATTACCAGTCTAATTCCTCAGCCCGTGGCCAAGCCAAAAGGATCTAGCAAGAGCGCCTTTTTGGTTTTCTGATTCTAGTTCCCTATTGATACCGCTTTAAAGAGAATATGAAACTCAGCACCCAGCAGTCTGTCATGTTCATATCAACCTATGAATTTGAGCCCACGGCAAGAGAACTGAATCATATTCTAGGCAGGGCCATGAGAAATGGGATGGTTGACACAATCTTTTGAGAAAACTAGTACGGAAACTGTGTGGCAAAAAAATCAGTTAACAATGTTGAATTCCCTTTCTTCAGCAGTGGAAATCATCCTGCGATTAAGCCGCATTGGATTCCCATTGGCCCTAAATCGAGCTCGAAGTGACCCTGAGAGAGACCCAGCAACAGAAGAGCCTAACAATCGCAACAAAACAATGCAACCCCCGGTCAAGGAGCAACGAGGCTCAAAGCAGGTCCAAATCGGAGACAGAATTCAAAGATTTGCATGCCACAGTTTGGGAATCCCAAGACCGCTGGATTAATTGCACCAAGCAAATCACCACATTGCATTCCTAATTCCTGAACCGAGTGCAGAATAGATAAGCGACCCAACAGAACAGAACAGCTCAAAGTAGCCCCAAACCAGAAGCAAACAGAGCACGCGTGCCCCGTGAAAACAAACAAAGACGAGTCAAAGCAAAACAAGCAAACAGGCTCTAGAGCTACTCAGATCGCGGCAGCCGCGGGAACGATTGGTTGCTCCTGCGGTTGCTGCGGTTCCGCGTAGCAAGCGCGCAGGAGAAAGTAGAGAAACCGAAGAAGCGCCATTGTGCGGCCCGGCGGGCAGCAAGCTGCAGAAGCAAGGGAGGAGGAGGAGGAGTGGACGGAAAGGGCGGATGACCTTGCGGTAGGTGGTGCCGTCGGGCTCGACGGTCCAGCCGGCCTCGTTGCAGAGCGCCTTGAGCACCTCGTTGTTGTCGCAGTGCTTGGGAAGGTTGTAGTTGCCGTATGCCCTGAGGCCGGCGAAGATCTTGGCGGCGATCGCGCGTCGGCGTCGCTCGCGGCGGCGGTTGTTCTCGCGCTCCCTCCACGTCGGGACCCGGGTGCCCCCGAGCCCGCCGCCGCTGCCGCCGGCGCCGCTCGTCATCCGGGCGGATCTCGCGGATCTGCCCTCCCGCGGCCGCCGCTGCTAGCCCTCGCCTCGCCTCACCTCGCTCCGCGTCCCTGAGTTTGTTTATTATTTCCGGGGAGGAATTTGCAGGCGTTGGAGCAAGAGGAGGTGGTGGCGTGAACGCTGGCGATGCTGCTTGCTTCTACTGCTGCGGCTGCTGCCTGCTGCTTATTGTAACACTGCTGGCTTGGCTTGGTGGTGGAGCTGCGATAGCTGTGGAGTGTGACAACAGGTGAGAGTGACTCACCGAGCGAGCTGGTAACGGTGATGATGCCTCTGCGCTCTGCCTGCCGCCGCGGGAGCTTTTTCTCCACTGGCTCGCGGTGAACACCTCCTTCCACTTTTTCCGATTTTAACCTCGGTGCTGCCGCGATCGTGATAGACGCGCGTCGATGTGGTAAGGGTAGATACGGGTATTCTGGCGCGGGGACGGTTAACCGCGAGGGGGGCCCAGCTCGGGAAGTACGACGAGGCTTCTGACTGGCGGGCCCGATGAGTCAGTGTCTGTTCCTCGGTCAAAGGGGAGCCCGTGGCGGGGCAGGGGCAGCCGCCGTCTCGTCTGACAGAGCTCAGAGGGAAATCATCATTCAGTGCCCGAGCGGTCGGGCTCGGGTCGCGCCGACTCTCGCGGACCGACCCGGGGCTGGAGGTTGGCGGCTCGCGCCACGTGAATTGAGGAGGAGGAGGAGGATCGCGCGCGTGAGCCGTGATGAACCCAGGTTAGACCGTGAGAGCCAGCCGTTGGCCCGTTTCGTTGCGTCGCTTTTCCTGGGGTTGGGTGCGGCGGCGTGGGGACCGCCGGCTGGGAATGGGAACGGCCTCGGGATCCGCGGCGTGGTGGACGCAGGCCTACGCACGTTCCCGCCGCTCGCGACGACGACGCTGCCTGTGCTGCAGCGAGGCGCCGAGGCCTGGGCTGGCTGTGCTGCTGTGCGCGCCGCCTGGAACCTGACGCTTCCTTGCTTGCTCGCTTGCGCTCTGCACCGTCCGTTTCCTTTCCTTCCTCGGCGGCCGCCCTCGCCCAGCTTTGCAGGGCAAGTGTCTTACAGTAATTAAAAACGCGCCCGTTCCTTCCTCCGTCTCGGCGTGAATCCAGCCGATTCCACTGACGATGATGAGGAGCTCGATGCGTTGTGTCGTGTGCGCGCTTCCGAGTTTTTTTTTCTTTGCTTTTCCCTTCCTTGTGCGGTTGGATGGAGCTGGGAACAAGCAATAGCCAGCCTGCTCGTATCGTGTATAGCTTTGACTTTTGAGATGCAGGCGCGTCTGCGTTGGCGTGACAGTTATGTGTGCACAGCCGATGACGTTCTCACTTTGCTAGTACTACTGTTTGCACCATCATGCAGTACGGAGCAGTAGTGATTCTTGTCTAGTAGTACTGCTACAACAAGATTATTACTCTTATCACGTTCCTTTTTTTTTTCTGAACTGGTGCCGCTTTTCCGGGTTCAAGGCAAACGGCGGGGAGGAGGAAACTTGCTTCTGGTGGGAGAATGACGACCGAAATCAGGAGCAGAGCGGCAGAGGATACCGGTCCCTTGGATTCCATATTATTTCGAGTTTAGGGACCGAGAGAATCTAACTGCCTGATGCGGCGAATAGAATCGGCCAAACATGATCCACATGAAAAAGAAAAACGACGGTGCATAGTACTACAGATAAGGTAAGAAAAAGTTAAAGACGTGTTAACTCCAAATGAGTAGACAAGCTGATGAAATCAAGCATTCAACGGCCTCTTCATTTGGAAGCTAGTAGTGGGTGCTACTACTACACTAGTACTATATCCAAAAAAAAAAAGAAAAAAGAAAAAAGGATGGAGCACCACCACCATCGCTTGTGTTGTTTGCACGGACGTATCATCTCGATCCG
Source organism: Oropetium thomaeum (assembly GCA_001182835.1). Taxonomy (NCBI): domain Eukaryota; kingdom Viridiplantae; phylum Streptophyta; class Magnoliopsida; order Poales; family Poaceae; genus Oropetium; species Oropetium thomaeum. Next base: position 1,615,843 of record LFJQ01000039.1, read on the forward strand.
CTGCTAAATTAATTGCCTACCGCCGCGCCTAACTCAATGTCCATCTGTGCAGCCTCCGTCCGCGCCTAACAGAGCATCGTCGACACATCGATCGTTTTCGGTCCTGCTCCGACCGGCCGGCCGGCCGGGCGACGCTGCACATGCAGCTTGGGATTCCATGTCCAGCCCACGGAACAACGAACATCCCCGCTGCCCTGTCCCTCTCCGTCTCGACCTCGTCCGCTCGTCTTCGTCTCTCTCTCTCAAGTTTGGAGGAGGAGGCGGAGGCCCTGGGGCCCGGCTGCTGTTGCTGCTGCCGTCCCCATCCCTGACCACTCGTCTCCTCTTTTTCAGTTGCATGTTGCTGCCGCGCGCCGCCATGCATGGACCGCCCGGCTTCATCTGGGACTGGGAGCCATCCATGGATGGATGGCAGAGGAACAGATCGCGAGGGGGACGGCGCAAAAGAGAGAACAGCAGTAGTACTCTCCTAGCAAGCAGCAGTGCTCGTGACTCGCGCATGCGCGACACGGGGGACACTGTTGGGGGATTTAGCTTATGTCTCTGTCACCATTTATGCTTTGTTTTTCCTTCCTCCTTTTGCTCCGTATTCACAGTCGAAGCCGATCGTCTGAACAAAAGCAACTACTACTACAACTGATGGTGTTATTTAGAAGTGGTTTGCACTAGTTGGTTGGTGCTAGAGCTAGTAGGAGGAAGAAGAAAGGAGACGAGAGCATCAATTTCACCAGCACTACTGCACTATTACTATTGGGGCACTACTCGGCTTTCTCAAAGTCGAGTCAAATAGTTCGGAAAGCGGTGTTCCACTTCACTTGATAGAAAAGAAAAAAGAGCAGGGGAATTTGACCGTCTTGGTCCATCAAGTCCGCTCCCAATAATAACGGGCTAGTAATACTAAGGGGGGAGGCGCAAGCGCAACAGAATCGAAGCGGAACATGCATGCTATGCTAGTAGTATGGCACACGGCATGATGGGGGTCAAACAAACTAGTACTAGTAGGGATTTAGTTAATTAATAATCTTAATCCAAAGGGAAGACATGGCCACTAGTAGTATAAATAATGCAGGCAAGGGGGGCCGACGTCGACATGAACATGCCATAATATAGGGCCGGCGGGCGGGCGTTTGATTATGAGCCGATTGTCTCTTCGTGTTTGGAGGGTGGCACTAGCCTAGACAATTGTTCCTGGCGTCTTGCCTAAACTAACTAAAAGGATGAGTAGTAGTTTACGGTAAGTTGGTGGACGGGTACGCTGGTTTAGAGAGCAGCTGTCCCCTTTCCTTCCGACCGCGGTGCTCCATCCTTCTTACAGCCTTACAGGAAGGGTGGACGGTCGTTGCCTCGCCTTGCCTTGGGTACTAGTAATACAAGAGATTGGCATATGGCATGAGAACCCCATGTGGTGGGAGTTCGCGGACCCATGTTACGGCGGGCTGGCGGCATCGCACGAAGAAAATCGTCCTCCTCCCGATCCTAACACGACAGGAGGAGGGATGGAGGGGCGCGATGGAGAGGTGGCCTCACAACTCACATGAACGAAACGAAATGATCGATGCGCGCGCACTGGCTAGCTGGTCGGGGGCGGTGACCGAGACCGTCGTCCTCCTTTGCCTTTGCCTTTGCCTTTGCCGCCTGGCGGCCAGCTCCCCCTCCACGCGCCGCGAACCTTTTTCGCCGCACGGAACCAGTGCGCGGGCGTTCCTGCCTCGGATTCGCTCGCGTCCGCATCCGCACCACCCCCGCCCCGCCCCGCCCGCACCGGACGCTGGCTAGCTCTCGGCACGGGACGGGACGGGCGAAAGGGAGGAAAAAAGGGAAAAGAGCACGATACAGATAGGAGCGCATGGACAGATGCCGGGGCCGGCGGGCACGGACTTTGACGCGGGATCAACGTGAGTACGTGACCCAGCACCGCCACGGCGAGATACAGATACACCGCCGCCTAGTACTACTACTAGTACCACTAAGGCACTGAGCTGAGCATGTTGACCGTCGCCTCGGGATTTGCGCGGCGAAGGATCTGTCCCGTTTACCGCCTGTCTTATTCTCCTGCCTCATTGTGACCCGCCTTTTCATGCGTGACTGACACGTCGTCGTTTTTACTGCCTCGACCTCAACCGGTTGGATGTCTCTCGGCGACTCCTACACAACGTACTGTATTGCTCTTTCTACTACCTTTTTTTTTTTTTTTTTTTTTTTGGGCGAAGGCTCTTTCTACTACCAGCAGTCCAGAACACCAGAAGCGGCGGGTTCGCATCGGGAGTTACGGTGGTGCCTTTCTTTCACTGCCAAAGCACACGCAGGAACGCGTAGTAGTAGAAAGGAGTAGTGATGGACACGGTAAAGTGGCGAGCTCTGCACTCTGCTCAGGATTCAGGATTGCATGGCATTGCAACGGCCGTGGTGAACAAAAAGCAGCGCGTCAGAAAGAAGAACACAGGCCCACAGCCCACGATCTGTTTCTGGCCCAGAACCACTCGGCCTTCACAATGAACTGATCTGGTTGGCTGGTTGCTACCCGACTTGTACACACACCACACAACTGTTCGAAGTTTCGAACGGTCGGTGTCACACCCAAAAAAAAAAAAAAACTGTTCGAATAGTCCAGGCACATACTATGTCTATGTGCGTGCATCTACTGAAACGTGTTGCGAGATTGCTACCAAGTCATCACTATTCTATACACTTGCCGACATTGCAATTGCACGCCAACTGCCTACCTACGTGTATGTGAACGTCAGCACGTGAAAAGCGCGACAGCGACGGTACCAGCAGAATATACTACCAGAGATGTTCAACCTTCACCATCCGTATGCCTTTCACATCATTGATTTTAAAACTTAATCCCTTAATTTCAATGAAATGAGTGGTGGTAGCACGTAAGAGATTAAAATTTAGAATTTTTTATTCTCTTACATGCTAGTATTTTTTTGTGGCATCAAAATGGTTAAATTTAAAGCCAATGACATTGAAGGAATACAATTTTTTAATGACTAAACAGGGGTTAATTAAGGTTTTATATCAGTGGTACTGACGAAATTATTTCTAAAGAAAAATTAGGCGTACAGAAGATCATTGAAGGCAACAACATATTTTGCAGTTCAAGGTCTGGACATTTAAAAATATTAGTAACGTAATAGGCATGAGCGAACAACACGGGTCCCATGGTCTAGCGGTTAGGACATTAGACTCTGAATCTAGTAACCCGAGTTCAAATCTCGGTGGGACCTCTTTTTTAATTTTAATTTTAATTTTTTTTCAGCTAATCCTCTCATGTTCCAACGCGTTCCAGAAATACACAGAGGGAGACTGGTTGGAGCGTAGGGGGGGGTTCTCCTCTGTCTCCTTTACTTTTGCCTCTCGGAGTGAAGCGGAGGTTATGAATCACACGAACAAATGAGACTTTGGGCCAGAGCACTGTAACTAGGTACGTAGTAACAATCAGTATGGTCTGCAAACAACAACAATAAATTACAGTATAATAACCGAACTCAGCCAAGAATCAAGGCCAATTGGCAACTTACATCACTGCTTGCATACGTACACATACATGTTTTAATTTACAGCGCTAACCGGTCTTGCTCTGCTCTTGTCAATGGCTGCTTCCACAGACACAAACTGCTGAATGCCTGAACAGAACAATGGCGGGCGCTACTTGAGATGAACCGAGACCACCGGTCGTGAATATTGTCACCACCACCGCCAGCAGCAGCACATCTGCAGCAGCAGAATTCAGAAACATCACACCATGGATGAAGTATGAACAAACATTCTAGTTCTAGTGTGTGTATGCTCCATTAGTTATTCGAAAAATGGCCGCATATACCGGCAGATTATATTTATACTCTGCAAAACTTACACGCACCTTCAGTCGCCTCCGGCGCCGCCGCTGGAGCCGCCGCCGACTGCGGCAGGACGACGACTGCGCGAGCAGGAGGACCTCCGGCCGCAGCACCAGCGGCGACCAGAGGCTGCTCCGGTCGTAGTCGAAGTCGAACTCGCTGGTGTCCGCGAACTTGCCGAGCAGCTCGTCGGAAACGTCTCGCGGGACCACCTGCACCACGAACTCACCGGTGATCATCGGCGCCGACGACTGCTCCTCCGACTCCGAAGAGCCGCCGCAGCTCGTGATCTCCGGCGCGGCGGCGGACGGCGACGCCGCCGTGTAGGTGTGGTTTTGGAGGAAAGATGGCATTGCAATTGATTGCGCGATCAGAGAAGACGATCAGGAGAGGTATCGATCGAGCTGTCGTGGTATCACTCGTATCAGTACGACAACGCACAATGCAATCAAGGATAATATATTTCTCCTGCGGTATGCTATGCTGTACAGTTTGCAGGAAGGAGAAAGGGAGAGGATCGGAGGCAGATCGTGTGGTGGGTGAAGGGAAAAGGACCTGGTTTGGATTGGACGCCTCCTCTTCCATTCCATCGTCCCAGCTCCAAGGAAGCAACTGTTGTCGCTCCTTCCCATGCGAACATAATTGATCGGTGTCGATGGACGGAAGGGAGGGGCCACTACGAGGCCACCCCTTGCTTTCTTTATTGCCGTCTCACGTTCCCGTGTTCTTTCTCTCGCTCGCTTTCGCAGCAACGGCAAGTACAGCTGCTGATCTCTTTCCCCTCCAGCGACCAACCAGAGCACCTCTCCGACATGTGACGTCTCTAAAGGCTACCGCTGATAATGCCATGATGGTGATGATGAAGCCTCTTCCATACAGTATGTAGATGGAGCGCGTTGAAGGAGATAGCATGGGTACTTTTAGAACTTGATTACTATGTACTACAACACGCCACGTTAGAACTGTTACTATGCAGGAATTCGATCGATTATTGCATCATCTGATCCCAACTGTTTCTCTGAACATGACGAGCCGTCCTTATTCGGTTCATTGTTACTGAACCGTGATATTCATTGTTACTCTATTCTATCTACTGGCAACATTGACATGTTCTTGTGCACTGAATTTCGACGCCGCAATCATTAGTAAAGCAACGGATCTCGATCCGTCTATAGAGGGGTTCATCCTCATCAGTAGAGAGGAGCTCCTGCTGATGCCAGCTGAGCTGAGGGAAGCAATCAAGCTGAACCTTTCTTGCACATAGATATGGGCGACAAGGCGGCAGCTAGGGACATGGTGACCCCATCATCAGCCACCTAATAGTATCAGAGGGGCTGGGGCCTGCAGCGAATCGAGAGGATGATACCGCATCCTTGTCCGAGTTGATCTGCACAGGATTGCTAACGAGAGAGTGGCTGTTGGCTGATGGAACTCTCAGCAGATCCGCGATCCACTCGGATGTACAGTACAGGGAGCAATTTTTGACCTCCTTTTGGGTTTCGCATGCAAAAAGAGAAGAGATCTTTTTCGGTGCCTGCGAGGTATTTAGAGATATGAAGATATTTTTAATCTAGACTGTTGATTAGAGGAGGGGTAAGGTACGGAATAAAAATATTATAATTATGACTGGTGAGTAATTACATGGCAACTAAGAATTTAATTCTCTTCATTTATACACATTCATTAGCCGTACTCTCTCTCTCCTTTATCAAAGTTGAGGACCATGTAAGAGATTGAAGAACTAGAGCAAACAAATATAATTAGCTACTGAGTTTTTCACTCGTTCACTCAGTTCATTTTTATTTCCATGGATTCATTTGCTCGATTCATTTTTAATAGTGGCAACGTATGCTATAAAAACCAGCCTGCTGTGCAAATTATAGAAACTCTAATCAAGGCATATGGATCTAATCCGATGGCTAGAGGTAAAGGTGGGTTATTTTAGCACTTAAACCACCCCCCCCCCACTCATCATCCTAATCTCTGTTTTTACAAAACAACCCCAAGCATGCCCAGAGCGCCAGTTCGTAATCCCTCGCGTGGCTCCTCGCGATCGTTTACGGCGCCGCCGCCCCCATGAAGACCCTCGTTGCCGTAGAGGAGGGCAACACAGGAGAAGGAGCAGGGCTCCCTGGCCCTCGGGCGCGACTCTACGACAGCTCTGTCATGGAGACCGGCATGGAGACCCCCGCTGCCGCCATGGAGACCTTCGCTGCCGCTGCCACCAAGTCTCAGGTCGCCATTGATCCCGTCATCGCCAATGATCATGCCGTCATCATGGTCGACGCCGGAGTTGGAGCCCACCTTGAACAGCCAAGCACACCTAGCCGAAACCTTCTCCGAGTTTAGTAGTAAGTTGCAAAGAACATGTGATTTTTTTTTTTTGCAAAGAACTAGTTCTGCCTGGTCTGTTTTAATTGCTCATACAATTTTACACTTGTATTTATCTTTTGCAAAGAACTAGTTCTACCTGGTCTGTTTAATTGCTCATACAATTTTACGCTTGTATTTTTTTTTTGCAAAGAACTGGTCCGCGTTGCTCATACAATTTTACAAATATGGTTGGAATGATCTTTGATACTCTCACAGATGTGGAAAAATTTTACAAATTGTATGCACACGAAGTTGGTTTCTCTGTTCGTGTTGGTCAGCATAAGAAGCAAAATGAGAAAATATTATTCAAGCGGTATTGTTGTTCAAGGGAAGGGTGCAGACAGGAGAGCGTAAAAGAAGTTAGTGATGAATCCGGAAAAAAAAAGAGAGTCACCAAATGTGATGGAAACCAGATGTGTCTGTGAGGCACATATTGTTGTCAGGCTTGGCAGTGACAAGAAGTATCGAATATATTCAATGGATGAGGAGCATAACCATGGTTTTGTGTCGCCAGGTAAGAGGCATTTGTTAAGATCCAACCGTAATGTCAGTGACAGAGCAAAGAGTACTTTGTTCAATTGTCATAAGGCTAGCATTGGCACATCACAGGCATATCGACTTCTCCATGTTAGTGAGGGTGGGTTTGAGAATGTTGGGTGCACAAAGAGGGATTTGCAAAACTATTTCAGTGACCTCAGAACAAAAATCAAGGATGTAGATGCACAAATGTTTGTGGCACAACTTGAGCAAAAGAAGGAAGTAAATCCTGCCTTCTTTTATGACTTTATGGTGGATGAACACGGACGACTTGTTTGTGTATTGTGGGCAGATGCTATATGTAGGAAAAACTATAATGTTTTTGGTGATGTGCTTTCGGTTGATGCAACATATACCACCAAGCAGTATAACATGAAATTTGTGCCATTCACTGGAGTCAATCATCACTTGCAAAGTGTTTTCCTTGGGGCAGCATTCTTAGCAGATGAAAAGATCGGGTCATATGTATGCCTGTTTAAGACCTTTCTAAAGGCCATGGGTGGAGTAGCACCTCATCTAATCATAACAGATGAAGATGCTAGCATGATGGCTGCTATTGCTCAGATTCTACCAGATACAGCTCATAGATTTTGCATGTGGCATATCATGGAAAAGGTGCTTGAGAAGGTCGGGTCCTCTATAAGAAATGATGAACAATTTTGGGAAAGACTAAACACGTGTGTTTGGTGGACTGAGAATTCGGATGATTTGTCACACTAGAATTCTATCATAACAAATTATGACCTTGTAACACCCCAGGTAAACCTATGCCTGGATGCTACCAAAATACATAAATAACTCCTAACAATCATAAAATCCTAATAAAATTTCGACAAAATCTCCCTTGCAACCTCTTTAATTCGTGGACCTTTCAATTCACGATCAATGAGTATATAGTTAAAATAAACAAGAAAGCATCAACCGTACACCATTTCAAGGAAACGAACAGAAACTGAGCTGGCAAAACTATAAGACAGTTCTCAACCCAACAAAGAAATGAATTTTAAGTCTAACGGTAGCAACCATAATCTAGGTCAAGCATTAATCAATGACAATGTAATGTGGATGTGCACACTAGAAGTGACAAACTCCAACCCATGCATGCTTGATCATCAGGTACCTAAAACTAAATAAACACAAGGATGAGTAAAAACACTCAGCAAGCACACTATAGAGTTAGGAAGAACGATATTGAAACACCATGAACAATGAGGAAAGAATTCGGACATTAATTGAGGAACGATGAAGTAGTAGTTTCCATCTGAAACGGACAAATCTTGAATACATCTTTTGCATTTACTGGTAAAGCCGAGCAAGTGGGGCCAGCACTTACTCACAGGTACATGAATATAAAACCAAATTGCACATCCGGAATATCCGGCACTTGAATGGTAAATAAATGAATAACATGAATATGAATTCTTGAAGGAACAATTAATGAAGCACTTGGATATGGGAGAATTTCGAATATTGAATAAACATCGCATGAAAACCAGGAATATATGAAAACAACCATATTTATCACCACACAAGCTTGTCATGCACTTTCCTCAACTAAGGATGACGATACTCTGAAGTAGACCTCTCGACACCTGGACCGTCTAATACTGTATCACGAAATCTATGACTTAGAAACGTTTATAGACATACACCAGAATTTTAGAATTGAAGCTAAACCTGACCTGTCCACTGTTATACTTGTAACTTTTGATTTGCTTAACCTATGCAGGCAAATGAATACATTTTTTCAATCTACAGAAAATTTTCTACAACTTTCCTTATTACCAACTTGGCCAATTCGGAATCTATCTTTGTCAAAAATAACTAAACAAATTACTGCACATACTCGGAATAATTCTGACACAGCAGCACTAATTGATGATTTCTCCCTAACGGTTGATCTGAATTGAGTAGGACCAAAGCTATTGGAAAGATAAAAACCATATCTACAACTTTCGTTATGGGTAGGAGGTCTAATTACTCATGATCTTTAGTCAGATTAGAAAATAACTTACACTGCAAGGAATTGGCTGAAGTACCCGAACGTGATGTCAAATCTCACCCCCCTCAACTTTAATCTACTCTTAACCAGAAGGGATTAGAGAGTACCAAAAGGCCTGATCAGGAATTTGGTTGAAGATTTCTGGATCCCGTGAACTCCTCTCTCTTCCCTCCCTGTCTCCTTTCTCCTAGCGCAGGAAGGAACCGCAGGACACCACCACAAGCAGGGTCTCCTCTCTCCCTCCCTCCTGCTCGTTCGGTTTCCACAGCAGGGCGGCTTGGCGCTTGGAGAACAAGTGCAGGAGAGGAGCGGCGGCATGGAGAAGGGAGAAAGAGACGGCGCAGGTTAAACAAATAAGGAGCAGCCAGCCAGCCACGATGAATTGGAGTAGGACTTGTATTAGGTTAAAACCAACGGCCTAAATTATTTATCACATAACTCACCCATGCGACCACCAAACCAAGCGTGTGAGTAGTCAAACGGATGCGCTTCGATGAGATCTACGCATCCATGGTGTCCGATCGTCCAACCGATCGATGGTTCAAAAAAGTCAAATTTTAGTCAACCTATTAGTCATTTAGGAAAAACTTAAATTTGTTTTTATAAAACCTGGAATATTACAGACCTCATGGGAAATGATTGGTTTTCCACTAGGTTTGCCACTGGTGAATCATGGATTTCGGTATACTTTTTGGATATATCTCTAGCAGGAATGCTTAGGACTACGTTACAATCGGAGAGTGCAAATTTTTTTTTTTAACCATTACATTCACAGAAAGTTGACTTTGTTGAGTTCTGGCTAAGGTTTGACATAGCTTTGGAGTGCCAGCACCAAGAGGAGTTGAAAGTCGACAATGCAAGTCTTCACAGCACTCCTAAATTAATGACACCATGGGCCATGGAGAAGCAATGTAGAGGGATATATACACATGAAGTTTTTTAGTAAATTTCAGGGACAAATCGTAGCTGCAAGAGACCATTGCATTATTCAAGGTATTTCAGAGTTTGAAGATATAAGATGTTTCACCATCAGCAGTCTAACCAGAAAAGATCGAGTTGTTCATATGAACAAGTCAAACATGTTTGATAGGTGCTCCTGTAAATTATGAGTCATATGGCATCCCGTGTCATCATATCATACAAGTGCTTCAAGTCAAAAAACAAAATGAAATACCATCAATTTATATTATCAAGAGATGGGAGATAGGATATAAAAGGTGTGTATTGTGCGTTTTTTTTTTCTATGGCTGTTTTGTTTCCTTCTGTATAAGCCAACATTCGTTCTCTTTCTGTTTAACATGGAACTATTCTTTGATGAGGAAGGTAACCTACTAGATGAAAAGCCTAACGATCCCATGGAGGTGGTAATGCGGAAAAAGATTTCAGAACCGCGTAACAAGTTTGAATATCTTATCCAAATGGTGAAGAACTCAGAACAAGGGATAGACTTTTTATATTCTAGTTTATTCAACCTAGTAGAACCTCTCCAAAAAATTACGCTTGCTATGAGAGTTGATAAACAAGAGGAATATGAAACTTTCCTAAGTAATAAAATTTCAAATGAAGTCGATATACATCCACCAAATAATATCAAGTTAAAAGGGAGATGCAAAAGAATTAAGAAGAGCAAAGAGAAGAAGGCCGGAAGTGGAGGTCAGGGTAAAAATAAACGGAAATGTCAAAAATGTAAGCAAGTTGTGGATCATGATGCACGCAATTGCCCAAACAATGTTGTTGGCTGATATTCAAATTCCTGTAACCTTTACGTGCTACCTCTGAACTATGAATTCTGGAAGTGTACATGATGGTTGCTATTATGAACCTGTATCCCTGTACTTGCTTTGTTACTGAATGAGACATGTGTATTTTCGTATCGTGAACAGTTTATTCTGAACCTATACGGCTCTTGTTATGGGTACATGCTGCCAAAATTTAGTAAAAAGGGGTCAATTGAGTTATATCAGTTTTGGCAGAAGACAGATGACATTTCGATCTCGTTAATTTCAAATGACAGAACAAAATTCAATCTCATCAATTTTTTCTATACAAATGGACTGAATGTACAGACAGCTGCTCAATCATTTTAGTACAGAATAAAACTGATTTAGTACCGCTGTTCAATTCCCACGTGGCATACTGAATGTACAAACAGCTGCTCAATCTCGTCACTGCGGTGTCCCATGCGGCAGCGGCAGACTCCATGGCGGTCTCCATGGCGGCAGCGACAGCGCCGGTCTCCAAGGCGGCAGTGGTAGACTCCATGGCGGCAGCGACAGTGCTGGTCTCCATGGCAGCAGCGGCAGACTCTATGGCGGTCTCCATGGCGGCAGCGACAGTGCCGGTCTCCAAAGGCGGCAGCGGCAGCGGCAGCGCCGGTCTCCATGCCAAAAACCATGGCTACCTCGCAGCCGGACACCATCGCGACAAGGGCGCAGCGGCGGCATTGCGCGGGACACCAAAGCAGATCGCGACGACACAATGGAAGCGAACTGGCTTCTGGGCATGCTGGAGGCGGCGGTGCCATAAACGATCGCGAGGAGCCGCGCGAGGGATTACGAACCGGCGCTAGGCATGCTTGGGGTTGTTTTGTAAAAGCAGAGATTAGGATGGGATGAGTGGGTGGGGGGGGGGGTGTTAAGTGCTAAAATGACCCACCTTTACCTCTAGCTATCGGATTAGATCCCTGTGGTCTTGATTAGAGTTTCTATAGTTTGCAAAGCAGGCTGGTTTTTATAGCATACGTTGGCTTTTTAATAATACTACATAAGGTTTGAGAGATAAAATAAAAATTATGAGATTTTTTTGGGTGGTCATGTTTGTTTTTAAAATAGTTGATTTGAATAACTAAAGTGGCTGAAAGTTTTGTTAGTTGGTTTGGAAAGGCAATATTTATAGGATGATTTATGAAGGATTGGATATAACATGCACGATTACACGGACACGTATGGTCTTTAACTCTTAATGAAATATTGAATGCTCGCTAATCAAGTAAATGAATCAATAGCCAAACCTCCAACCAAGTAAATCTTAAAAAAGAAAACTTTGTATCTTGGAGCTGCAATACTGTGGTGAAGTGATAGATCAAGCCAAAACTCCAACCAAGTAAATCTTGAAAAGAAAATGTAAATAAGAGTGGATGGCCAAAGAGAAAACAAAGCAAACAAATCTTGGAGACATTAGGACTTGACAAAGCTATCCTTTATAGATAAAAAAAATAAGTACATCATAGAAAAAAATGTAAATCATTGCAGAGAACTACACGCACCCAATTACATTTTAAAAAAGACTCTACAAATAGAAGATGATCTCGCAACCGTTGTGGTGGAGAAAGAGAATAAGAACAACCTAGTAATTGTGGAGAAAAGATTATTACGTATGAAACCACTGTATCTTTCGGCTAAAGAACAATAACAACTTGAAAACAATGCACATTAAAACATCTTGGCGCTCAAATGAGAAGAGGAGAAAATAAGTAAATTTTGGAAATAAAAGTAAATCAGAGTTGATGACATATGTGTTTCTCATATAGGCTACATGTTAATCCTAACCTTTTATATATATCAAAAGATGAAAATTATCTTCTTGTCCTTCATACTTTTATACCTTCCCTAAAATCTTCATATTTTTTAAGAGCGAATTGCTCATTTAACCCTGTTTTCATAACGCTTTGTGCATTTGACCCTGTTTTTTGGTTTTCGCGGATTCGACCCTACTTTTCAAAAATGAAGCTACACCTTAACCCTATTCTGTTATCTAAATGTAATGGTGTAAAAGTAGGGGTAAAAAGACATTTGTGTCCTTTCTTATTTGACCATGTTTTAAAGATGACATTGCTATTTTGACCCTGTTTTGTTATTTGAGAACCTGGACAGCTAAAAATAAGGATTCTGTAGTAAAAAAACAGCAAAATTATAAAGAATCTAATTATCAAATGCGATAAAAAATTGGTATAAATTTTATAGGAATAAAATAAGACAATAATACATGACCATCACACAAATATAAGACATAACATTATCAGCACACAAATATAATACACATCAAACTCAGCAACTACTTAGTACATGTCCAAGGTACATATCATGTGCAACAAAATAAGTCATACAAGTTCAATAACTCCTTACAACATGTCCAACGCACATATCAGGTGCAACAAAATAAGTCATAAAAGTTCAATAACTCCTCAGTACATGTCCAAAGCACATATCATGTGCCAACAAAATCAGCAATATTACATAAGAGAGAGAAAAAGAGTTCAATAAACACTTAAGCACCGAACCATGCAGCCATCCCCCTTCCTCGTCCTCTCACACCCCTTCCCCTTCCTCTTGTAGCCGTAAATGACGGATTTTTCATGTGACTTGCACTTGAAGAAGGCGCAGCACTAGAAGAAGCATGTGCAGTAGAAGAAGCAGGTGTACTTCGTAATGGAATTAAATAGATTAGAAAGACGAAGAATTCATTAAAAATAAGGTAAATGCTGCTGAATTATACAACTTACTTAGACATGTGTGTAACAATTGAATCATTAGTTTCCTGTGTAGAAGCAAATTGAGAGGATGCAATGTTCCTTTTTTTCTTTAGCTGTAAGCCCTCCTGGACAATAGTTCGCAGTATGATCAAGTTGTTGACATTCTGGTCATCTTCTTTTTTTTGGATGCAACCTCATCACCAGGCTTCATTCTAACCACTCTTGGTTTTCCCGGTTTTCTCCTCAACTTTGGCTTCATGACTTTGTAGCCTAGGTCGTGTTTTGGCCATAGATGCTTTGATGTCATTGGATTGAAAACCCCTGCATATGTGGCTCTAAACTTCTGAATAGACTAATATTCATCCACAAAGTCATCCATCACTACTTGTCTACTTTGCTTCGCAATGAAAGCCAAAGCATGGTTACAAGGCTTCCCACTTACTTGCCAAGCCCTGCAGCTATAAGTTTTATGATCCAAACTGACTGCATGTGTAATGTCAGATGCAGTAACTTCAGCTGATCCATCCCCATATCTCAAAACCTCAAGGTCTTTGACAGCCTTAGATCGAGCAATTAGTGTTCTAATAATTTTTGGGATAATTGTACCCTTTAGTTTCCTAGCAATCCTACTTCTCACATCAAACGTGGTTATAATCATTTGTCTAATCTTATCAAGCATATCCACAATTAGCAATCCTTTGGTATGTGCCACCCAACTGTTGAATGATTCTGAGAGGTTGTTATTAATGTTAATCTACTTTGCATAGTTCAGAAAATTTGCTTCTACTCCAGATATGAGAATGATTTTGATCCAACCAAGTCATTGCTTTAGGACTCACCTCCTCAATTTTACTCATGTGATAGTCATATCGCTCACTTTCTACAGGTCTTGGCAGCAGCCCACATGTTCTGAGAATACACAGTTCCATGAAATTGTCTCTTCATGTTCTTTCAAAGATGTCTCATGCACTCCCTGTGTTCTACTCCTGGATACACTTCAATTACTACAGTCCTAATTCCTTTCCCTGCCATAAGAAATGAGTACAATTTAAGTTGAATATGTTGGAACACACAAAATACAATAGAAGAGTAAATTCAAGTATCATATTACCTGCATCAGTGCTAATGATCAATCCAACATGAGTACCAATAGCTTTCTTGATATTGTTGATAAACCATTTTCAGCTATCAATAGACTCTGCCTCGATCACCCCATAAGCCACTGGAAATAGCCAGTTGTGCCCATCCACAGCAACATCTGCTGCTAACTGACCTCTAGATCTACCAGCCAAGTGGGTAGAGTCCATGGCAATATATGACCGACATCCTACTAGGAAACCATCAATGCACGGTTTGAGAGCAACAAAGAATCTTCTAAAACATGCATTCCCTTCATGCTCTTCTGTATCCAACTCAACAACACTTCCAGGAAGACATCTAAGTAGCTCGGCCTTATAAGAAGAAAGCAAGTCATAGCTGTCATGCCACTTACCATTGATCATGTCCTCAGCGTTACGTTTACTCCTAAAAACTGTGTGATATGAGACTTCCGTTTTGTACTTCTTTTGAATCTCTTTCTTCAACTCCCTTGGTTTCATTGCCTGATTATCTACTAAAAACTCCACCGACCTATCAGCTAGCCAACTTGATGTAGCCATTATGTCACCATACCTGTTGACAGAAGTACAAGTGTGGGGTGGGCCAACAGATTTAACATGTATGAGAAAAATCACATTAAATGGGTTCATAAAATCGGATTACAAGTAGTGAATGCATAAACTATTATGAGCTCGTATATACCTTGCACTCTGTATACTTCTTGCTGGTATTAGCAAAAAATACCCACTCACATCCCGTGTCAGCCTTCTTGCACTTCGCTCTAAATCTTTCCTTACTTTCTTCACAGTAGTGAATGCATAATCATGCAAAATGGCGTGATGTGTTAATGCTGATTTGCACTGGTCAACGTCTGGAAACATCGTACCCACATCAATGCAAGGATCAGCAACATCATATGGAAAGGCAGGGATATCATCATCGTCATCATGATCAGAGATTTCAATATCAGGAGAATAATTAGAGTCCGATGATGCAGCTAAATCAGAGTCATAACTACTATCACTAAGTGCAGCCAATGAATCACAGTCAGAATATGTGTCTTCCTCATCAACCCCTATAGCTTCATCATTATCATGCATACGTCTTTTTTTACTCTCTCCGTACTCCTAGCTTTCTTGGCTGCCTTACTTTCTACATGTTTTCTCATTTCTACTTCACTATGTGGCTCTAATGGTAGCTGCACAATAGGTATAGGTGGAGTACTATGAATGTTTCTCACTCTAGGATGAAACATTCGTTTCATCGGTGAGGATTGCAATGGCCCCTCAAAATTAAATATTTTAGCATCGATGTGTGCTACTCCAATATCAACATTCAAAGTCAGCCACTCAGTCAATTGTTCATCAGACCTGATGTCAACATTATCATAGACAAGTGCGCGAGACAAAGAAATGTATTGGTTACTGCCCCAGTCATATTCTGCTACTATCAACTTAACTAAATCATCCAATGTAAATTTAGAAATATCAACCACTGTCCTTAAGTTCTGGCTGATAAAATATCGTCTTGGTCCATCATCTGGCAAGCTGAAATACACCTTCATTCTAACATCAACAGTCAAATTGTTGTGATTCAACCTACAAATCACAACAAATTGACCATCATGAGCTACCGGATCTGCTAATTGCTCTTTACATACATCTATTTTTGAGTTAACTAAGAAAAATTGAAAGTACCTCACTGGTTCCTCGGGCTGACACATTTTAGTGCGCATCATGCACCTGCCGCGTCGACTGCGCGCCCGCTGGCTGTGTATAAGAACTCAGAGATGTGTATAAGAACTTAGATCCAGCGCACGGCAAAGATAAATATCCTGAAGAAAAAATTGCATGTAGTTTTGTCAAGGTAGTATTGACAGTAGAAATATTAACTATTAGTAATTTACAAGATAGTACTATACTCCTAAGAAAAAAAAGACTATGCTCACAGTCTGTAGATTTGCAGAGGTCGGAAAACTTGGAAACCGTCATGAAGCTGGCAATCAAGTGTGAAGTGGCTGTTGCCTCGTTTCTTTTTGCTCGCACGCCAAGGGAAGAAATAAAATGCTTGCTACTGGTTAGAAGAAGTAAGCTGGGAGTACCATGTGGACGATGCTTGCTACTAGAAGTATGCTTGGAGCAATGCCCGTACGATGCTTGCTGCTGGAAGTACGCTTGGAGCACCGCCCGCCCACGCCACGCCCGCCCGCCGCTTGCCCGCCTCCCGCGCACCCGCCTCACCCGCACGCTCGCCCGCCGCCCGCGCTCCCGCGCGCCCGCCTCTGCCCTTCCGCCTGCGCGCTCGCCCGCCTCCGCCGCGCGCGCCCGCCTCTGCCCTTCCGCCCGCGCCACGCCCGCCCGCCGCTTGCCCGCCTCCCGCGCGCCGGCCTCACCCTCGCGCTCGCTCGCCGCTCGCCCGCCTCCCGCGTGCTCGCCCGCATCGGATCTAGCCGCCAGCCGCCAGTGAGAAGGTAGAGACAGAGAGAAACGAGGAAACGAGGAAATGTAGCCGCACCGGAGCTGGGCCGGGTACTAGGGTTACACAGGGGTAATTTAGACATTTTGTAATATGATTAATTTATTACATAATTTTTTTTAATTTTAAAAGCTAACAGAAGAATCGGTACAACAGAATAGGGACAGATGGGAGCTTCGTTTTTGAAAAGTAGGATCAAATCCGTAAAAACCGAAAAACAGGATCAAATGCGCAAAACGTTCTGAAAACAGAATCAAATGAGCAATTCCTATTTTTTAATGGATAGCTTTAATTATGGACCCTCAGATCAAGGGGATGGACGGCTAAGCACCGGAAAATATCTCAAAGGAGAAACGTACTGTTGCCTTGCTAAGTCCATACGTATCTGACATGATCCAGCGGGCATTATGACTGAGCACGTTGGTTAGTAATTAAAGTTCCTCAGAGCATAGGGGAAGCTGCGGAAATTCGATGCGAGACTGCCTGACCAGTACTGACCAAAACTATAAAATCAGACCGTGACCCAGCTATAGCACCTCACCAACGTACTGTACACGACAACCATTTTAAACCCGAAACTCTGAATCTCTTGAACGCTAAATCCTCATCAATTTATATGTAGTGAAATGACCCCTGATTTCAATTCATTGACTATATAATAAAAAAATTGAGTAATAAAATTCTCGAGGTTCATGCATTGTTTAATAATTTTTTATGTGAGCGATGATAACGGACTGATGCCATTTTAAATAACACTATACCAGGAGGCTTCTTGCCATGTTTTGCTTCGATACCTATATAAGTTTCATGAATTTTACGAAGACGCGTTTTCTCCAGCTTGCTCGCAGCCGAAAATGGCAGGGTACTAGTCAAGTAAAAAGAAAAAGGAAAATTGCAGGGTAGTCAAGTATGACGGGGGCTCCACTCTTCAGACAGGGTATACTAGTCCCCACCCGACCAAAATCCCCCACCCGCCGCACTCCACGCATCGCACCGCCCGCCGCGCTCGCTGCCGTGCCGTGCCGTGCCCCCATTTCATTCCTTTGCTTTTCTGCTTTCCCCACGCCGAGACCCCACCACTCTCCCTCTCCTCTCTCTCGCCTCAAAACCAGATCGGCGAGCGGAGCGGAGGCAGAGGCTCCGGAGCAATGGCTGCGGGGTACCGGGCGGAGGACGACTACGACTACCTCTTCAAGGTGGTGCTCATCGGCGACTCCGGCGTCGGCAAGTCCAACCTGCTCTCCCGCTTCACGCGCAACGAGTTCAGCCTCGAGTCCAAGTCCACCATCGGCGTCGAGTTCGCTACCCGATCCCTACAGGTCGACGGCAAGGTCGTCAAGGCCCAGATTTGGGACACTGCCGGCCAGGAACGGTACGTCCGCCCGCTTCACTTTCCTCTTCTATAGCTTTGGGCGGTTCTAACTTCTAAAGGTTGTAGATCTGAGCCTCGGTTTGCCCGTTTCGCTGTTGCTTGCGCTATGCCTGTACCCGAACCGGTGAGGGCGAGACTCCGTAGTCTGGATCTCACCACTGAATTGTGTTGCTTGCTGGTGCTCTAGTGATGTTGGATCCAGCCTACCTGTAGAATTGGCACGCTCTATGCTACTTTTACCAGATAGTTATCGGCGCATGGGAATCAGCAAGCCTTGGTTCTAGCTTAGCTTCATGGTTTCTTTTCTGTTTTGTACCTAGATGCTGTCGAAATTGATCTCCTTGCGTGGAGTTGGATCTCCGTAGTTTTATTTGACATAACCTGGATTGCAGAATGGCCGAGCTGTGAAATGAAGTCGATTGTATAAAGCATGTCCTAGTGCTGTGGTGACTAGGATGCACTGGTGTTTTGGACTGCTTCCAAACGGGCTTTATGATAGACAGCATTCGGAGTTTTGGCCATCTTCCAAAGATGGTGTGGACTGGAGATAACCGTCTCAAGTCCAGGTCCTTAACATTGCACGTGGGGTTAAGGGTAGTCGGTTTAGTGGTAGGGAGAAGACCAGCCAATTTTCCTTCTGTGCACGCCCCGCCACTTTTGTTGTGCAATTGGACAAAATGATGGACCGGGGTATAACGAGCACAATGCTAAAAATAGGTACCACTACATTCTGATGAATGTGGAATACACAAATCTTCTGGAAATCATTTTATATTTTCATTCTTTGGTGCCCATTCTGCAGCTCGGACATTGTGGATGTTACTAGAACCATTGGTTACGAACATATTTGCTGATTTCAGCTAAATTGACAATGATGTGTACTTTTGGAAGAACATATCTTAACCTTCATTCCATTTCTGTTTTGCTTGCAAATTTTCAGTAGCCTGAAAATTGAGGGTCCTTTCACTCAATCTTCACAGAACTTAGATCAAGATTGGACAGCTACAACTTACAATTTCGTTTCTATAGTTAAGGCATTAATAAGTTTTTTCTATAGTCAATACATAGCCCTTGAAAACAGATCTGCCCTACAAAACAAATCAAATGAAGGCTCCATTCACTTGACTGGAACAGGAATTTCGGTTTCTTTCTAAGCTGAAGAGCAAAGACGTTACACACACATTAAATGAAATGATGTAACTCTTGGGATATTTTGCAGCCTTACGATGTTTGACTATTCGATTATCCAGTCTGCTTGCATTGCTGAAGAATCTTGATTTAATGTGATTGCCCTGGGCTATTTCACCATTTCATAAAATGGTTCTTTTATATATCCGGAGTTATTATGCATCATGTCCTACTTTTTATTTATTCCTGTTTCAGTATAGTCAGCACAGTGTAAGATGTTTGTCTTTCTAACACGTAATGCGGATCAAAGGTAATGCTCACGTCTCGTGGAGTCATTTCGTTATTTGCTACTAGGAGTGGGTCTATGCTATCCACTTGCCAAGATAATTTGTAACATTGTAACATGCTAATACCATCTTCTGTAGCTATTGGAACATTTCGTTAGCATTGTTGATTTTAATGTGATACAGTATAACTTATTTTTCATCAATATTTGACCCACCCATAAGTTTGGAATCCCCTGTCCACCCTGTGGTTGAAATAATGGGATTATTTATTGAAGATGGGAAATATTGATGAACTATCCCCTGTCCACCCATAAGAGTTTCCTGAAATATTGCAAACTATACTGAATCTGATTGATAAATTTCACTAGGGTGGTTCCCTCGCATCAAATTTTCATGCAAGTCAGAATGTAATCCATTTAATTTTCTTATCTCACTGTATTTTGGGTTTGAATATCATTGCAGATACCGTGCTATCACCAGTGCATATTACCGAGGTGCTGTTGGAGCATTGCTTGTGTATGATGTCACTCGGCACTCAACCTTTGAAAATGTTGAGCGCTGGCTAAAGGAATTGAGGGATCATACAGATCCTAATATAGTTGTCATGCTGGTTGGCAACAAATCTGATCTCCGCCATCTTGTAGCTGTTCAAACCGATGAAGGGAAGGCATTTGCTGAGAGAGAATCTCTCTATTTCATGGAAACCTCTGCGCTCGAGTCCACCAATGTTGAAAATGCATTTGCAGAGGTATTGACTCAGATCTACCGCATTGTGAGTAAGAGAGCAGTCGAAGCTGGTGAAGATGCAGCCTCTGGGCCTGGCAAGGGTGAAAAGATCAACATAAAGGATGATGTTTCGGCGGTGAAGAAGAGCGGCTGCTGCTCTTAGTTGAGCAGTCCTGTATTATTTTTGGGAATTGTGTGATGTAGTTTCTGTTATGGCTTTTGCAGCGACTGACAATTACTAGTGACATTAGTTTATGCTCAAACTGAAAAGTACGGCTAGATCAGCTTAGATCTTTCTATTATTGTATTGTGTATGCAGCAATTGGCATGGTACCGGTTCTTTTGCTGTCAATCCGTTGCAACCATGTTTGAACTTGTGAACCGCTCAAAATAGAAATATGCATATGCTTAATGCTTTTCAATTTTTGAACAATAGTGTGCTTTTTCCTTGTGTGGGCGTCTAGTGATGTGTGCTATTTCTGTGACTTGTAAGACGAATAATTAGGAAGACATTCTGCTCTATAACCCATTGTGTAATAATTCCTTGCTTACCTTCTGATTTGAGTATTTTTCTCGCTTGCCTTCTGTTATGGTTTATTGTGGTGAATTTATTTTCTTTGAAAGGTTCGAGCTAGATTCTTGTGCTAACAACTTTTCTAGATATAAGTTTGGACGCAAAATTCAGACTTCTGCAGACTCCGACAGTATTCAAAGAAAAAGGGTTGCGATATTTTCAAAGTTGACTGTTCCGAAGGTTAAAATTTCAGTCCGGTTAAAATTGCTAATCAAACGATAAAGGAAATAAAAAAACCAACACTACCGCTGTACTTCTCGAAACCGTGTGGATTGTGACTTGTGAGTGCTCGGTAATACATAATGCGTCCTGCTTCGTCTCTCGTGCTACCTTCTTTGACGGCTGGTAAAGTTCTCGCCAACGATGCCCTCGACTACCCGGCGGGCAGCTTACCGCTTCCCTTCTCTAGCGTCATCAGAGGAAGAAGATTAGCCGCCCTTCGCTCTCCTCTTTCGCGATCCGTCGGTAGATGGGGAACTGAAGAAATTTCACTGCGTCTCTTTTTTTATAGCAATCCTTCCTGTTGTATATTTTCTTCACAATGCCTAACTAGATTAATCCTCATATCAAATGTGTGGGTCACAAATAGATTCTTTTAAATTTCAGTTGTTTCAATCTTGAGCCTTTGAGGAGCGTATTATACCACACTGAAAAGATGGTAATTGGTATGGTCAAAGATGTTGCCTGTTTAGTTGGTCGTTTTGATTGTACAAACCTAATTGCGCTCCCGTATTCCTTTGGCAAAATTGCAATGTCTGAAGTGCAAGCATAGTTGGGCAAACGGTGAACAAATTGTCTTAAGATATTTGATGCTACAAAATGCACAATAAGTTGCGTTTCCTATGGTTTGAAGTTCAATGTTTCATTGTGCAAATATTTCATAGGTATGATTAGGATTTAGGAGAAATTATAGGTGGACTCAAATATGGTATCCCTTTTTGTGTTATGGCAAGTTAAATCAATTGCAACTGTTTGTTGGAAGATAGAAATCCAGTTGTTTTGCAAAATGGACATCGTCACATAACTGTTTCGTGAGAGTAAATGAGTAATAGAGTTTATACTTTTAGATATTCAGCAAACACAGATTATGGCTATCCACGTGAAATCAATGATTTTGGTTTGTTAAGAGTAAAAACCTACTTCAGTCAGCAAGACATTTGTTTGTTTCTTAGAAGAGTTATTTTTAAGCCGTCGTTTCTTCTTAATTTTGTGTTTTCCTAGGCACTCTCTTTACTTATTTGATCATATATGCTTCTTTCTCAGATAAGAAATGACGCGCTATCGTGATTTTCTATGTGTAGAATATGAATCACGATAATATTGTATACATGATCTGCAATTACCACTTATGACGACACTTTGAGAGGATTCATATGAAAATACCTTTGTTTCACCATCCATCAAACAACTTTCCTTCAAATAGCACACTATGCAGCAAAACTGAAGCAGGGTTTGTACAGAATGGCAGGGCAATTCTCCTTTGGCAAGGATGGCTATCATGTCCGGCACTGTGCAAATGCCTGCTAGATTGGCCTGCGTGCCATAGGAGAACTGCACTGTGATTCTCACCCTGAACACTCTATTGGCTCCATTGATGTTTTCCTTTGTTTTTTTTTCCTTTTGAGAAAGACAATTGTTCTGCTGTTTTTGCCCTTCACATCTTTCTTTTGTGCTCAACATTTTTCTTACTTTGCACCATATGTTACCAGGGCAAATATATAGGGCGCAGATGGACAAGCAAAATCTAGATATGCTGCGGATATGCTCCCAAATCAGGAGAATGCTTTCCGGAGGTATTCCTCTATAACTATCTTTTTCAATTTCACTATCTTTTTGAATTAAATCATATAGAAAGAACAGGATTTGTGCTCTTTCCATTTCATTGAAATGGCATGGGTATTTTCTGCCATTTCATCCATGTCGCTATTGTTGGTTTGTTAAAATAGCCATGCATTTACACACATGATCTATTTTGAATGAAAGAGAAACCCATCTACAAACCGAAACTTCATGCTCTAGTCCGATGTATTTATGTGCATGTGTTTTTTTTATTGTGTTCCATTCAAACCAATTATTGATTATGGGATCAGAGTTAGTGAATTATGAGCCTAGAATAGCTCTGAAGTTAGAATTAGCCTCTGTATGTAGAGAAAGTCAACGTACAAAAGACCCAAAGTGGTCAGACCCTATACAAGTGAGACCCAAAACCTTTTGCTTTTTACAATAATCTGGTACCAAAAACATAATCTTTAGGTCATTTCTATTGCTTTGGTTATAATATTGTGTGTTTCTTTTTTTACGAGAATAATAGTATGTTTTTTAACTGCTATAGATTAAAATATATTCGGGAAGGAATTGTGGTTGCTATTATTGTTATTTATACTGTAATAATCATGTATCGTCAATTCATAATTATTTAGTAAATTATATTGGATCTTCAGTTTTATGGCACACCTACTTCTAGGAGTTTGTATCATAAATTCATATATTTGTTTAGTACATTATACTGAATCTTCAGTTTTGTGGCAGACCTCTACTTCCAGGAGTGTATCCTTATCACACTACCTGTGATTTTTATTTATCTTTACCTTCGTACCGAGGGACCTGGAAACTGCATACCTTGTTGGAGATGTACAATTCATTGTCTTCTTTAATCAGTTTCATACAGCTACTTCCCTTCACATATGCCTGCATTCATTGGGCCACAAACAACTCATATTCTTTTTCTTTATGTGATGAAGGTATGCTTTTCTATGGAACATCCTAATGGATCTTCTTATTTGATGCTGTTCTGATCCGCCTCTATCGAAGAATCTAGTAGGTATCTGATTCTCTGAGCATTGCACATGATGCATTGTTTGCAAGTTGAGCTTCAGCTGGCTTCGAGAGGCCGCGTAACATCATGTTTAATATTGGTTGTACTTTTACTTTGAGACGATGTTAGATTGTCATTCCTAGATTTTTATTTTCTTTTAATGCTCAATATGAAAAAAAAATTCTGACAGTTGTGGTTAATTCTTTTTGTTGTTAATAATGTTTAATTTTCTAACCAGGAGATACTGTCTACTAAGTTGTACTGTCATACAGTTGCTCTGGATCTCCTGCTTCCATCTGTACTAAGCATATCAGAGTACAATTGCAAGGACATCTATGGTGAGATGACTGGCTGAATATTGCTGATTTCAGGTGACTAAATATCACTCCCTACGTCCCATATTATTTGTCGTTTTAGCTCTAGGTGTGGGAGTTAAGGACAAGTGCAAAAGATGTGGTCCACATGAAACAAGGAGAGAAAGACAGAGATGAACTAGGAGAATGGTGCACCAGGAAATAAAAATGACATAATTTGGGACGGGGGAGTAGAAAGATAGCCAAGAAAAGGCTGCAGCATGGTCATCACCCAAATGTAGAGTGGTAGCCCTCAACTTTGTTCCTCAATATATTTTGTTCGAAAGATCTTTGTTCCTCAATATTGCACAAGGATATCCAATCATCGGGCACATTCAAATTTTGATGAGGGAAAGTGATATAAATGGGACAGCGCGATTACAAAAGTTTCAAGGAAAACGCTAAATTTACTACTGCAAGAATGCATTCTTTAATGCGAGGAAGATGCCAGGGGGTGCATGGAAAATATGCTCCTTTTTGTTATAAAGATTGAAATATTCTCCCTAGCATACTTGTCAAGCAAAGAGAGGAGAAGCTCAAATGGATATGCCGATGCCAGCTAAGGCTTCACGAACTCAAAACCAGCAACTGTGCAACGCATATAAATACTCGATTGTTCGAACATAGGACCAGCAAGCCAATCATCAGGTAAGCCAAATAAGCAGAGAAGTACATTGCATTTTGAATGCATGCAAAATGTGGATTACCGGGCTATATCTCCTTGGGCAGAGTGATTAAGGTTCACTCTGCTTGAGCTAATTTTCTCTGCCAAAGGAGATTTGCCCAGCAATCAACATTTGCAGCCTCTTTAGGAACAGAATTGTAAATATACATAGACATAGAATTTGTACCTCCACTTGGAAACTGCATGTTCATTTGTTTGGGTTGGTACATTGCTCACTTATTCTACTATTCTTTCTTTGGTTGGTTGATCTAGCAAAAGTTTGGTTGATGACATAGTCAAACATTAGTACATTTTTTCTAATTTATAGATGAGATACATTCCTACATAGCAAAGTTAATTTCTTGACACATATTTGCCTTTTTTTCCCATTCTGTTGAGTATACGGACAGTTGAAGCTATTTCAGTTTGTAAGAAACCTGTAACTTAGTCTTTCGAAAAAAGAAACCTGTAACTTTGTTTGTTACATTACGTTGTTAACGTAATTCTCCAGATACATTATTTTTCCTGCAAATGGACAGCCAAACAAGTACTAATAATAGGTATAGTTACTGTCTGTATTTATTTATTTATTTTTGTTGATGCCCATCAGTACAAATTCGTGCTAATGAACGGCAATGGAAAAAGTATGGCGTTAGTATTTTGTGTAGTATAAGTGGATGGTTTATACACATAACTTTCAGTTCTCTTTGACATCATGACAGGCCTATATATAATTGAAGGTTACGTCACGGTTGCTTATAAAGTGACGGTCCTTTTGGCGGTTGCACATTTGCAAAGAGTTGATACTACTGTAAATCCAATCCACCTCCTCGTTGATCCGATTTTCGTCTCCTGTTTCCTTTACAAAACCGAGCATCTCCATGCTAGTTTCCTTGCATGCACTGTCGGTCTGCCTAGAAGAAATGAAGCAGCAGGGAAGCTTTTTTTTTTTTCCTCAGCCGCTCAAAGAAATGGGCCTCCAATTCCAAATAAGTACAGAAAGAAGGCCGAGCCGTAGAAACAAAGAGTTGGACGATTTTTATATTCGCTGCGAGTGATGGACGATTAGTTGTGTTCCTCAAAGATAAAGCAAGTTTTTAAGGTGCTTCGCGTCATGTCCATCAACATCATATGCCGGCGGGCGGGCAGCGCAGACTCAGCAGCAGCCGGCTGTGCTGCAAGTCGACATTTCCAATAATACTATATAAACTATATAGAGCTCAAATGATAACACAATGTGAGTGATTGAGCTTCTCCACTTTGCAATAATATAGGAGCATAAGTAGTAGCTGGAGCAGCCAGTGTGATGGTTACCTGACATCGGGCAGAGCTCACGCCATTTCTGCAGTGCTTATTCAGTTATAACCTCGTCAGGAAGAAACGAGTAATCCGCTCTTTCTTGCTCTTGCTGCGATGAACCCTACTACTACTACTGGAATCAGGTAGTATATAAATATGCAATATTGGGACGGGCCTGACTGTGATGAAAGAAAGGTGTGGCCTTAATTGGAAGCATTGATCAAATCTCTCTGAAGAAAACAAGAGACGACGCGTGGGACAGAACACACAAAACTATGCTGCACCAGTGTCAGTTCCGAAGCATGCAGGTCCGGGAAATATTGAGCCTGCCTCTACCTCTATGCAATGCAAGCAGCACGCATATGCATATGGGCTCACGTGAGCACGTAACGCTGGTATCAACTTGCTTGGAAACGATTGGATGATTCATGTGCCACAACCATTGACTCCATCTTATTTTTGAAAATGCATCTGTATCGGCAAGTGGATGATGATGATATAGTAGTACTGATTCTGGCCGATTACAGTCGTCGTCCATGGTTTCATCAGCGGCAGGGCAGTACTGGCACTGATAGGCTCGGCTCATAGCTGGGATTTTTAAGCACGAGTTCAATAACTTATCGTCCAGGTTTTTTTTTTTTTTTTTTTTTTTTGAGTTGTAGTTCCGCGTACTGTCGCCCATGCTGCCAGTTGATATCACCGCACAGGGGCGGAGCTTCCCTGTAGGCAGGGTGGGGCGGCCTGCCGGCGCGCGTCGGGACCCCCCACCACTGCAACTCCAGTCCCCAGCAAGTTGATGGCCGGCGTTGAGTAGAGCTTCTGCTAGTTGTAATGCGTGTTGTTGATGAAAAAATGACGGAGGTCAGAGACAAGTCACAAGTCCCAACCGGTACGTGAGTGTGGATATGGGCTATTTCCTTCTGCCTCGTATTAGTCTAAGTCTAGTGGGCATGAGAAGTCCAGAAAACCAATCGACGAATACATCTCTACGCAGTACTCAGCTACTCGCTCAGGAGCTAGTAACCATCCCTTTGCCTACTCGCCGTCCGTCGCCATGCACCCAAAAATTCAGACGATCAACAGGGAATTTTAGAGCACAAACTGATGGAGAAAGGAGACGAGGATGGCGGATTGGTTGCCGGCGTGGGTCATGGTCGCGACGGCGATGATTCGGAACAGAATCCGGAACCTACTATCCATAATAATATGTTATAAATTGTATGGAGTCAAAATTGTTATTCTTCTCTTAATTGAAGGTAACAGTTTTAATAGTTTTTTATGCATTAATTTATTGTGACTGTGGTGCAATTGATAAAAAATATTGTTCACTATATTAGTCATGGCGCGGATCCGCCCCACCTAAATTTTGGAGCTGGCTCCGCCACTGTCACCGCATCATGCACAAGGATGCAGCAAGTTAGAGGGGTCAGCGCCACCTGCTGTAGTTATCATGCATATATAGAGTACGTCGAAAGAGTCTCAGTAGGTTTCAATTCATCATCTCCTAGTACAGAAAAGAGAGAGTGAGAGAAGAAGACGACGACGACGATATGCCTGATAAGTTAGCGAAAATGTCAATGGGGTTCTTTCGCGAGTTCGGAAAACACTGCAAAGCGTTGAATAATTCTTGTGTCCAAGGGGTTTCATGCACTTGGATTAGTTCCAAGAAATCGAACAGTGGGTACGGTGAGACGTGAACGAGGTAAGCTCATCATTAATTTGACCCCTGCCGCCGTATGCAACGACATTTTCTTCAGCTTCGTAGTAGTAGTAATTTCCCTGGAATGGAAGGCATCTGCTAATATCCACTAGCTCATTTTCCTAAAAAAAAAAAAAGAAGAAGAAGAACAGTTCCGCTGTGACGACTTCGCCTTCTGAACATCAATCATATCCCCCTCCCCTTTCTGAGAGATGCGGTTTGACTCTAAAGATCGATGCTCTGTTCAAAATAAATTTTTTTTTGGGTTCCAAAAAGAAAATAAAGCTAACCACCACCCTCAGGCGAATTCTTAATCGTCGGCGACTTGCCTGTTCTCCGGTGAAGATGCTGTCTTTCCCTGCGTCACAAGGAACACATGCATCACGCACGTGACAATGACCACTCGACACGGCCCTAACCCAACCTTGAAGAGTGCGTACCACGAAATAGATGAATACTATTGTGGCCACAACTGAAACTGAATTTTTATATATATATATATATATATATATATATATTTATTTATTTAACAGAAGAGTTGGCATTCATTAAAGAAGAAGGTTAGTACAGTACTGTACTACTAGTAAATTAGTACTCCTTTCAGAACAACTCTTCTGAAAGCTCTTCTTTAATGAAAGTGGGATTCCTGCACTAATTTTCACGTCTAAATAGACAATGTTGATTGTACTACATTAAACTGTCTCTATGAATAAAGCGGGGTTTAAGAAACTAGTAATACTGTTATGAATAAAGCGGATAAAGACTGAGGCAACCATCAGCAGATATTATTTGCTGATCTACGGGCAGGTGCGGTCAGGCTCGCACCTACCGTTATGTTAGCGTAAACAAAAACACGGGTGACTCAGCAGGAAAGCAACCTCCTGGGTCCTCCACCACGAAATGACACGGAATACTCACCTCGCCTTGTTTGGAGCTTGCGTGTCGCCTAGTTGTATTCGATGCCTTGCTGACATGGATCTCATGGCTTTTGTTATCACCCTGCCATAGTCGGTGTTCTTCGTCTGTTCTGCGCCAAACATGTACTGGTACAGTATACTACAGTATGTACGTTGTACGCGACAACCACATACCGTACGCGGCACGTCCAAGCACGTCACTACACTGTACCGACGTACGTATGCGAAGCTGTATGATTATCTGTACGGCCGCCACGACCAGGAGAAAAGAAGAGCCTCACGTAAACCAATTCTTTTTTTTCGATTCTCACGTAATAAACCATATGAAGCCCGTGGCCGGGCGAGCCGTAGAAGCTTCATGCGACCGCGCGGTGAGCCGCTGACCCGACCACGGCCGCGTGTGACCGACCGTGGATCACGCTCCTCCTCCCCGGCCCGACCGACGCGAACGAACGCGCGTGGAGCGGGCGACTCGTACCAGTACCACTGTATAAAACCCAGCCGCCACCGTGCCCAACGCCCTGCCCCCACACACATCACGCGACACAGCAGACACCAGCCTGCTCTGCTCTGCTCTCTCCTGTCCCCTCCCCAAATGGAGCGGGTGGAAGTTGCTGCCGCGACGGCGGAGGAGACCATGGCGCTGTACGACGCCTGCTGGTTCCGCCGCCTCGTGCTACTCCCGTCCCCTCCTCCCGCGCTGGTGCAGGCACCTCCGGACAGCGCGGTGGATGTGGTTGTTTCTTCTTCAAGCCCCACGGCCGACCTGCGGCACCGGCGGACGCGGAGCGACGAGGCATCTGCGGCGGCGGCGTTCCAGCAGGGTCTCGAGCCGCTGAGCATCCCCAACAGTCGCGCCCGCCTCGAGACCATCCTCTCCGGGAAGGACGGGATGGTGGCCGCGCCGCAGCCGCAGCCGCTGCCCGAGCGGCGGCGGCCGGCTCTGACCGGGACGACTGGGGCCATGCGGCGGCGGCGGCGGCAGCGGCGCGGGCGGAGCATGTCGGAGCTGGAGTTCGAGGAGCTCAAGGGGCTGCAGGACCTCGGCTTCACCTTCTCCGACGCCGAGGTCGACGCCGAGCTCGCGTCCATCGTGCCCGGCCTGCGTCGGAAGCTGTCGGGCGACGTCGAGCCTTCCCTCGCGACGACGGTGTCGGCTCCCGCGGCGCTTGTGCCTTCTTCCTCTTCGTCATCGCCGCAGGAATCTGCTGCTGCTGTGCTCCTCCCCGACGCGCCGAGGAGGCCGTACCTCTCCGAGGCATGGGACGACGACGACGACGAGGAGGAGGTTAGGGCGACGCTGCGCAACTGGCGGATCCCGCCCGCCGTCGACGGCGCCGATCTCAAGGAGCACCTCCGGATGTGGGCGCACACCGTGGCCTCCGCCGTCCGGTGAGCGGTGACCCGAGACGCACCTTCGAATTCGAGTTCAGCATCAACAAGACCGAGCAGCGAGCCGTTCGTTGTAATCTCCTTCCATTTTTGATTCATCCGTTAGAGGTCGTTTCATTGACGACAACAAGAATCAACAATCAAGTGTAAATATTTTGTGATTTTCTTTCCCCAAATTTTGTGCTTGTATGTACTATGTAATGTAAGTATGCATTCGAAGCCAAATTACTATGTAGTGGCATTATTATTTTTACTTTCGCAAAGTGCAAGAACCATAACAAAAAAAAAAAATCTTGAAATCAAGAAGATCTGTTGTACGATCTGATTATCGTGCTTGTACGAGCACAGAAATGCCAAGAAAGCAAATTCAGGGGAGGGGTTTGCTTTGAAGCTAAGGATCCCATAATTCAAAGAGTCATATATGGTCGTGGCGCCGCCATTCATGATGTGTTTAGAACAATCTAGCAGTAGGTTCGTTCATTCACGTCCGGCTGTTGCTGCGCTGACGCCTTGTCAAAATCTTGGTGCGCTGCGCTGACGCCTGACGACGCAGAAAGGTTTTACAGTAGTACACTTGATTGCATCCTCACCAGCTGCTTGCTGCTTCTTGATGAATCCATGCTAAACTCCAATGCCTGCTTGATTAATTCCACGACACGGAAGGAAGGTTGGCGACGATTTGGGCTTGGCTTGTTTAATTATGTGCCAGTAATGGTCAGCACGTGTTTTCCTAAACTATTCTGCGTTGGGAACAAGCGAACAAATAAAAAATTCTAGTATTGTTCGCACAGTGGTTTTCACGTGAACTGTGGTGCCCGTCTGCACGCAACGCGAATTCTCAGTACGTGCTCGTAATACACGAGCATTTGCTCTTTAGAATTCAGTTATTTACAATCATCTGTAACAAGGGTCTGTTTGATGTTGCAATTAAATTCATTATAGTTTAGGCACATATTTAAGATAACTATAAATTTGAAGTGGAATAAAATAGAGTTGAAGAGTGAAATATAACATGTTGATCTATAGAATCTAATTTCCCACCCTCCAACTTATTAACTTAAGATAAGTTTAAAAGTGAACTCTAAAAAGTAATTGAACGTTAAATTCTAAGATAAATAAGCTAGTTTATTATAAAGATTTTCATTCCACCAAAATAAAGGGCGTCAAACGGGTCCTAACTTTATTTTGTCAGATCATATCTTATGCTTTCTAGCCCACAATCTTACAATTTAATTGTTTGTTTAAACTTTTATATCATAGATTTCTTACGGTTCTATAATAAAGATGTTTCAAACCTCTAAAAATACTGGTATTTGTTAGCTAGCTAAGTAAATTATTGATAGAGGTGGAAGCAACTAATAAAATACTAGTTGTTGGCCAGGCACTAATTAGTCACTATTATCTTCAATAGTATCAAAATAACTATTCCGGCGCTGCAACAGTACAGAACACATTGGTGATCCGAAAGGCCGCTCAAGGAACCCAAGATATTATTTTTCTCGCGTGGGCGTGAACCATATGGACGACGATGCCGCAGCTGCCATATCAGCATGGGATTGGATTCGGCCAGCTGATGACTTGTCTTTTTCATCGTGCAGATTATGTTATTCCAGCAGGCCACGTCTGATCTGCATCTGCACCACTTGATTTATGCAAAAGTATGGTTACGTTCTGTTTGTAGATATTGGCAAAACATTGTTTACAACCTGCATTCATTATATATTGCTCCACTCTTTTTAATGGTTAAGTAGTTGATACATACGTAATATGTTCGGTTCAAACCGATGAGACGTGGCTCGTGCGTGTGTTACTCCTTTAGTTCTAAAATAATTATCGTTTTAGCTTTTGGTCTAAACTTTAAATTTTTATTTTATTTAAAAGATTTATTTATATTATTTTGTTTTAATAAGGTATGTAATATTAGGTGTCGAGGATCAATACCGAAGATAATTAACTTTAATGATCTATAGTCTTAACAACGTGATTAAGGCACGAATGATTTCCGTCTCGACTGACCCTCGTGTCGTACGGACACCCGGCGGGCCGCGTAGGCAGGCGATCTTCACCTCGCCCGACCCCCTCAGGGAGGGGTTGAATCCTCCGCAACACAACCAACGCGCTCGACCCCGTCCACATTGGGGTCGGAGGACCGCACCTCCGCCTCGTCCGACCCCTGGGGTAGGGCGAGTCGCCCGTCACGCCGCTAGTAGGTGGGGCGGAGGCAGTTGGGCAATAAATGACTGATACTCTCACGCTCGCTGACGGATGGAACCATCGATTACTTGAGCAAGTAGGCGTTAAATGCACACGACGTGCACCGTTCAAAGGATGGGCGCCACTGCCGCGGCTCCTGTCAGAAGCCCACCGCTCCATCGTGACGGGACGTCTCCGAGCGACGGCCATGACAAATAGCACCGCTCTGTCATCACCAACAGGGACCGTTCCTCCATACGGACGGGATGCCATGACTGACGGTACTGGCCACACCGTCGAACAGAAAGGGCACCGCCACGTCAAGGACGTCATCCGCCGTGGCGGATCCTGACTTGGACGCACGGCCACCACCAGCGACATGGACCTGGGCCTCCCTTCTTTACGGTATAAAAGGAGAAGGAAGCCGGGACGAGCCAAGGGGGACGATCCAGGCACGATCCATAAGACGCAACACATCCCTTCAACAAACTAGCGAACAAAGTGCGCGAACACTTCACCACATTCCTCTTTTTCATCCAGAGACTTGGGAAACTCTCCCTCTCTCGCTCATTTGTAACCCCTACTACAAATCTGTCGCGGGTAACACGAGCAGCTCAAAATTGGACGTAGGGCCTTATTGCCCGAACCAGTATAAATCCTTGTGTCCTCTCGCGAACCATCGAAACCTTAAAACACGCATCCCACGATAAATTTACTAGTCGGCGGCAACGAACACCGATAGTTGGCGCGCCAGGTAGGGGGCCTTTGCGCATTTTCGTCGATCACTTTTCAGGTTTCGATGGCCAACCTCTTCGACAGATGGATTTCCGACACGATCGTGTGCTTCGGGAG
Organism: Oropetium thomaeum; assembly: GCA_001182835.1. Taxonomy (NCBI): domain Eukaryota; kingdom Viridiplantae; phylum Streptophyta; class Magnoliopsida; order Poales; family Poaceae; genus Oropetium; species Oropetium thomaeum. Next base: position 1,648,915 of record LFJQ01000039.1, read on the forward strand.
CCTCGACTTTGTTGCCGCCTCCGAAGGCAACTTGACGCTAGCTGGCGTGTCTGCCTCGCTAGTCCCCATGTCTGGTTTCTGTTGCATACCGACCGTGACGGTCAACGGAAAAGTGCGACGGTCTGGCAAGGGTTCGCGCTCTTTGAAGCCCTCCCGTAGGGGGCCGTGTAACCACTCCGCCTGGCCGTGCCAGCACCGGCAAAACCACGGTGACTTGCGTGTCATCATGTGAAAGCTCGTGCCCCACGGACACCGAGTTCGTGGGAATGACGGGCTACGCGTCGGAATCCTTCTTCGACCTCCTCGACGAGGCGAATGGAGACTTCGACACAGAACACAGTGAAGGGAGCCACAACCCCTCCCGCGAATGCCTCATGGCACATTCGGAAGATCCCCCCAACCTAGGGAGGGATCTTCCTGTCACCTTGCCAGTGGCGACAACCGAGACTCCCTCCCGCAACGTGCTGCCCGAGCAGTTACAAGCGCGGAGGGAAGAGCTCCGTGAGGCCAAACGCCAATTGGAGCTAGAGCAGGCAGAAGTCGACCGTGAACTCGCTCGTTGCAGGGCCGGCGGACGCGCTCGCTCCATGGCGTGTGATCTGCATCGACGGATCATCGAGGAAGGTGATGGACACCCGCGCTTCGCGTGAGCAAGCCAAAACCTCGCCGCATTGGCGGCACTACTTCGGGGGCTCCTCGAACCCGCCACACTTGAAGCTCGACGCACTCAACGCGAAGTTGAGGTGCTGCTGCAACGAGCAGCGATGGAACAAGCGGAGAGCTCGCGGTCACGCATTCATAGACCGCGCACCCTGAACATGTCCAGGGACAGACGAGGCCTCGAAGGCCTTCGTCCATGGACGTCTCGACGCAAACCGCGACGCCCGCGCCACCTTGGAGGCGCGACAGTGGCAGCTGGAGCACGTCTCCAAAACAGGCTAGGGCCACCACCCGCGTTGAGGTGGGTGTCATGATGAGAACGAGGACAGGAGTCTGAGCCCCGACGCTCTAGGGCCTCGGGCCTTCAGTTCTCACATCCGGAGCGCTCCGTTTCCCCGGCGTTTCCGGCCTCCGACCAACATATCAAAGTACGCGAGGGAAACAAACCCGAGCCTCTGGCTCGAGGACTATCGCCTCGCCTGTCGAGTCGGGGGAGCGGACGATGATCATTTCATCATCCGCAACTTGCCGCTCTACATGGCCGACTCGGCCAAAACATGGCTCGAGCACCTCCCTGTCAATCGGATCACAAGCTGGTCCGATCTGAAGGAGGTCTTCTTAGATAACTTCCAAGGGACCTACACGCGTCCAGGCAATCCCTGGGACCTCAAGAACTGTCGACAGAAACCGGGGGAGACCCTCTGGGAGTACGTCCGACGTTTCTCCCGGCAATGCAACGAGCTACCGGACATTAGTGACGCCGCCGTCATCGGGGCGTTCCTGTCCGGGACTACCTGCCGCACCTTGGTCCACAAACTGGGGCGCAAGAGTCCACGAACGGCCAAGGAGCTTTTGGATATCGCGACCAGCCACACTTTCGGCGAGGAAGCGGTCGACGCGATTTTCAACCGCCCCCACGAGACAAAGGGCAAGCGGAACGAGGACGCCGGCGAAGGCCCCTCCGACCGCTCTCACAAAAAGAAGAAGAGTCGGCCACCATCGTCCGAAGGACGGATGGTCACGGCCGCCGAACGCAGAACCGCCAAGGCGCCGGCAACGGACACCTCGCACCACTTCGAGACAAAGTGGAACGGTCCGTGCCCCAACCACAAATACCCCGTGAAGCACCTTTATAAGGAATGCTCGCTCATGAAGCAGTTCCTGACTCAGGAGTCTTCAAGGGGCAAGCCGAGAGGCAAGCCTCGACAAGCCCCTGGGGGTGCAGACGACGGGGGTGGCGCCAGCGATGGCAACGACGGTTTCCCCGAAACCGACGGATGCCTTATGATTTTCGCGGATCTGGAGGCGCACGGAGGAAGGTGCCGCGCGAAGATCGAGCATCGCGAGGTCTTTGCGGCCGAACCCGCGACACCCACGTTCCTCCGGTGGTCCGAAGCGCCGATCACGTTCGATCGGTCGGACCACCGCAGCCACGTCCCACGACCGGGTCGATACCCCTTGGTAGTCGACCCCATCGTCGGCAAGAAGCGTCTCACCAAGGTTCTTATGGACGGAGGCAGCGGCCTCAACATCCTCTACGCGGAGTCGCTCGATGTCATGAGCATCGATCGGTCGCTCATCCGACCAACCGGAGCGCCCTTCCACGGGGTCGTCCCCGGGAAACAAGCCGTCCCGCTCGGGCAGATCGACCTGCCCGTCACTTTCGAGGCCCCAACCAACTTTCGAATTGAGACCCTCACGTTCGAAGTGGTCGGATTCCACGTGTCGTACCACGTCATCTTAAGGCGGCCATGTTACGCGAAGTTCATGGCCGTACCCAACTACACTTACCTGAAACTCAAAATGCCTGGGCCGAAGGGGATCATCACTGTTGGTGCCTCTTTCCAGCGCGCCTATCAGTGCGAGACGGAGAGCGGCGAGCTCGCCTCCGCAACCATCGCGTCCACGGAAGAACTTGCTGCCATCCGACAGCAAGTCACCGAAGGCGCACCTGACTCCAACCGCAGCGCTGGGTCATTTGAGCCCGCCGATGGCACCAAAGAGATCCAGCTCGACCCCGACGACGCCCCCGAGAAGGTGGCAAAGGTCGGGACGTCCCTCTCTGCCAAATAGGAAAGTGTGCTCGTCGACTTCCTCCATGCGAACATCGACATCTTCGCGTGGAAACCCTCGGACATGCCGGGCATTCCGAGAGAAGTCGCCGAGCACTCCTTGCACATCAAGCCGGGCTCCCGACTGGTAAAGCAACGATTACGCCGCTTCGATGAGGAGAAGCGCAGGGCAATCGGGGAGGAGATAGCCAAGCTGCTGGCAGCCGGTTTCATCAAGGAAGTGTATCACCCCGAATGGTTAGCCAATCCCATTCTTGTAAAAAAAGATAGAAAATGGAGAATGTATGTTGACTACACTAGTTTAAACAAAGCATGTCTGAAGGATCCGTTTCCTTTACCGCGCATAGACCAGATTGTCGACTCAACCTCAGGGTGCGAAGCCCTCTGCTTCCTTGATGTGTATTTCGGATATCATCGGATCCCCATGAAGGAGTCTAACCAACCCGCGACATCCTTCATCACGCTGTTCGGATCGTATTGCTACGTTACGATGCCGTTCGGGCTGAAGAATACAGGCGCGACGTACCAGCGCTGTATGATCAGGTGCTTTGACGAGCTCATCGGAGACATTGTCGAGGCATACGTGGACGACATCGTCGCCAAATCTAAGAAGACCGACCAGCTCGTCAGTGACCTGGAGCGGACCTTCGCCAAGCTCCGAGCGAACGACATCAAACTCAACCCCCAAAAATGCGTTTTCGGAGTCCCGAGAGGGATGTTGCTTGGATTTATCGTCTCCGAGCGTGGCATCGAAGCCAATCCAGAGAAGATCGAGGCCATCAATCAGATGGGCACAATCCAAAATTAAAAGGGAGTACAGCGCGTGACCGGGTGCTTAGCGGCGCTGAGCCGCTTCATCTCGCATCTCGGAGAATGCGTACACCCTCTTTACCAGCTCCTGAAGAAATCTGTGCGATTTCGATGGACACCCGAGGCACAGGACGCTCTCGACAGGATAAAGCTTATCCTGACGAAGCCCCCGATCCTGGTGCCTCCGACCCCTAAAGAGCCACTCCTCTACATCGCCGCAACGACTCAGGTCGTCAGCGCCACCTTGGTTGTAGAATGGATGGAGGAAGGACTGTCCTCAAGGTCCAACGCCCGGTCTACTACGTGAGCGAAGTTCTGTCAGACACAAGACTCGATATCTCCAGATATTGAAGATTTTTTACGGCGTCATCCTCACCAAAAGAAAGCTCCGACACTATTTTGGATCACACCCGATGACCGTGGTCAGCTCATTTCCCTTACGCGAGGTCGTGGAAAACCGCGACGCGATAGGGAAGGCCGCAAAGTGGGCGCTCGAGTTGATGGGCGAGGGGATCACTTACGTTCCTCGAACGGCGATCAAGTCCCAAACCCTGGCCGACTTCATAGCCGAGTGGACCGAAGTACAGCTACCCGCAGCTCCTGTCGATCAGGAATACTGGGTGATGTACTTCGACGGTCCGCTGATGCGCAAAGGAGCGGGGGTCGGGCTCGTCTTCGTCTCCCCTTTGGGGGTGCGTATGAAGTATGCGATCCGCCTTCTGTTCCCCGCATCCAACAACGTGGCCGAGTATGAAGCGGTTGTCAACGGGCTCAAGGTAGCCGACGAGTTAGGAATTCGACGACTCAAAATTCGGGGCGATTCTCAGCTCGTCGTTGGCCAGGTCATGAAGGAGTCCAGCTGCCACAACGAGACCATGGACGCCTACTGTCAGGAGGTCCGTAAACTGGAGCACAAGTTCCACGGTCTCGAGCTCAAGCATATCCCGAGGCGGCAGAACGAAAAGGCCGATTCCTTGGCAAAGATGTCAGTTGAACGCGAGCAGATCCCGCCTGGAGTCTTCGCCCATGACCAGAGCCAGCCATCGATCCGACCCAGAGACGCGTCAGGGGTGGGCATCGAGCTGTCCTCTGGAGAAGAGGCCGGATCGGTCGCGAAATCTCCTGACCCTTGCGTCATGGAGATTGACGAAGCGACCGCGCTCGATGTGGGTCCTCCGAGTGATTGGAGGACACCATACCTCGATTGCCTCCTCAAAGGAGAACTCCCCGCAGACAAGACAGAGGCTCGACGCGTCGCGCGACGCATCAAATCCTTCATCATCGTCAACGGAAAACTCTACAGGAGGAGTCTCACCAAGGTTTTGCAGCGTTGCATCCCTATCGAACAGGGAAAGATGCTGCTGCAAGACATCCATGGAGGGGTCTGCGGCCACCACGCTGCGCACAAGACCCTTCTCAGAAACGCGTTTCGACAAGGGTTCTATTGGCTGACAGCCGTCAACGACGTTGCTTGGATCGTGCGCACATGTGAAAGCTGTCAGTTCTACGCTCGGCAGACCTATCTGCCGGTACAGGCGCTGCAGTCCATCCCCATCACGTGGCCGTTCGCGGTCTGGGGGTTGGACTTGGTCGGACCACTCAAGAAGGCACCGGGGGCTACACCGACCTTTTGGTGGCCGTCGACAAGTTCACTAAGTGGGTCGAGGCCCGACCGGTCACAAGGATCCGACCAAAGGAAGCAGTCGAATTCTTTCTCGACATCATCCACCGCTTCGAGGTTCCAAACTCCATCATCACGGATAATGGGACACAGTTCACAGGGAAGCAGTTCCTTAAGTTCTGTGACGACTATCATATTCGAGTCGACTGGGCAGCCGTAGCGCACCCCCGCACGAACAGGCAGGTTGAGCGCACGAACGGCATGATCCTCCAAGGGCTGAAGCCTCGGATCTACAATCAACTAAAGCAGTTCAGCGGTTGATGGGCAGCCGAGCTCCCCGCTGTGCTATGGAGTTTGCGAACGACCCCAAGCCTGGCGACCCGGGTTCACCCCCTTCTTCATGGTATACAGCTCCAAAGCCGTTTTACCGACCGACCTCGACTACGGAGCCCCGAGGGTCAGAGCGTATGACGAGGAAGGAAACCAGACATCCCTCGAGGACGCCAATGATTAGCTTGACGAGGCACGGGACGTGACACTTCTCCGATCGGTGAGATACCAGCAAGCGTTACGACGCTACCACGCCCGCAACATGCGGGAAAGGGCCTTCGACGTCGGCGACCTCGTCCTTCGACGCGTCCAGAGCAGTAAGGACCGCCACAAGCTCTCACCTCCATGGGAAGGTCCCTACATCGTCTCCAAGGTCCTTCGACCCAGCTCCTACAAGCTGCAGACCGCGGATGGACAAGAAATCACCAACGTCTGGAACATCGAACAACTACGTCGTTTCTATCCCTAATCCCGTAGTCGTTTCATTGTTCCCACCCGCTGACACAAGCGGCGTCCGACTCCCATCGCATGGGAGTCAGACCGCACTCGGGGGCTACAACGACAGGGTACGCGCACCGTGCGCGCGCCCTGACACTTGCTTATTTTGGCTCATGCTTGCAAAATTTTCGAGAAGGGATAAGCAACAGGATAAGAAAAGTTCGAGGTTAGACCAGTCGGAATGCGAAACGCTTACTACCTCCGAAGGTTACAGCTACGACGCTCACCGGCAAAATCAACTACTTATCCTGTTCACGACTCATCCTTTCTGAAAGCTTCGACCCCTCGTCCCACATTTAAAACTTAGAGAGAAAAGTTGTGAGCAGAAGAAGATGTGAAGTCTAGTTGGTCGGACTGCGTAATGCCTACGAACCCCGAAGATTACGGCAACGACGCTCACCAACTAGATGGAACGTCGGTGCTGCCCATGGCCTGTGATCTCTAAGTTTTGAAAACAAGGAAAAAGGGGACCAACAGTTTCACGAATTCGTGAAGGAACGCCTTCGCGAGGGAATGCACCTTAGTAGTCAAAAGATGTTCGTATTACTCTTTCGATTTACAAAAGGACCGGGCATTTTTGACCCCGGCCATCCTAAGTACGAACTAACTAACTCCTACTCTGCGTGGGCGGAAGGGGGGTTGTCCTCTTCCTCTTCCGCCGCCGTCCTTGCTGCGAGCGCCTGTGCCAGAGGGGCCACCTCGTCCTCAATGGCGTCCAGCTCTGTGTCGGTGTAGCCGGGAGCAAAGCCCTCACTCATTAAGTTGAGGGCAATGCTAGAGTAATGCGACCGGGCGACGGCAAACACCCGGTGCACCCCCTGGTACAAGCCGTCCGCCTGCATGGCACACGCCCGGGTGACAAGACGGGGGACTTGAGGAGCAAGGAAGCTCGACCCAACCTCTTCGGCGACCCTGAGGTCGGTGAGGGCCGCGCGGACGGCGACGCGAAGTGTGTCGTGCTCCTCGGCTTCCCGCTTGAAGTCCTCTTGAAGCCGCGACAACTCTTCCACGCCCGCCCTCAGCTTCTCGGACAGCACTGCGAAAAGAAGGCGTAACGGTCAGTCCGCCACTGACCAAGTCAAAAGAAACAAGGCCAAGTCGAAATCGCGACTTACCCGTCGCTCCAGTCCGGAGCTGCTTGAGCTCGGCGCGTCCTTGCGCCAGCTCCACGGCCAGGGAAGCCGTCACCCCTTCAGCTTCCTCCCTGGCCCTGGCCTCTTTCTCCAGGCCGGCCCTCGCCACCTTTGTCCGCCAGACCTGCTCCACCGCAAGGGCGGTGACGGCGTCGCAGGCCCGGCGCGCCTCCGCTGACTCCGCCCGCGCCTGCTGCACTTCCTCCTGCACAGCGCGGAGCCGGTTCTCCGTCTCCAAAAGCCGCCCCGCCATGGCTCGCTCCCGGGCGAGGGCGTCTAACGCCGCGCGGCGGGTAGCGGCGAGCTGCTCCTCGTGGGCGAGCTGACCCCAGAGCAGGCCTGCGACGAAGTCCAATGTGGACGCCACCAACAAGACCCCCTTCAGGGCCCGTCGCGCGCTCATGGGCTCCAGGGCACCTCCCTCCGCTGGCCCCTCGGTCGGCGGGGTCGCCAGTGCCTCCGCCGGCACTTCACCCGCGCCCTCCTCTGCGGGCGCGTCCACCATCGCCACCCGCTCCGTCGGGGCCGTCGGCGCCTCCTCCGATGACGTCTTCGAGGGGGCGGGCACCACCACCTCCTTTGTCTTCAAAGGGGCGGCCACCACCACCTCCTTTGGCTTCGAAGGGGCGGCCACCACCACCTCCTTTGGCGTCGTGGGGGCGCCAAGGGGGCTTTCGGCCCTTCTGTCGTCGCCCCCGACGGGCGCGGGGGCTCCGAAGCCCCCCCCCCCCCCCAGGCCGGGTCTCGACACGCCCGCGGGCCATCGCCCCGCAAGGGCCTTCTTCGGCCCGGACCGGAGGTCCGTCGCATGTACCCCGACCCTGCACGAAAAGCACGGTAAGTACAAGCACGCGAAAAGTATAGTGCGCAGGACGCACTTACCCCCGAAACATGGAGCGACGGCGCTTCGGGGTCCCCCTCCCTTGTTCCTCCACCGGCCGCTTCCCGCCGGCCCTTAAGGCCGCGGCCTCGCCCGACGCAGGTCCGGAGGTTGCCGGTCCCGACCCCGCCGGCTTGGGGTGGGCAGGAGCCTCCTTCGACGCTGGCGTCTTCTCTTCAGGGGCCGGCCGCGCGGCAGGGCTCGTGGGGGTCGAGGCCGGCGCCGCCTCCGACCTCCGAGGCTCCGGCCTCGAACCCGGCACGCGCGGGCGCACCGTCTCCCCCTTTGGGACGGGACGAAGGATCTCCACGACCTCCTCGTCCTCGTCCTCCTCCTCGTCCTCGTCGTCGTCGTTGTCGTCCGACCCCTGGCGGCGCTGACTCCGGTCTAGCTAGGCCCAGAGCTTCTCCGCCCTCTTGGCCTTCCGGACGTCCTTCTTCTGCTTGTGCTCCTCGGCGGCCAAGCGGTTGGCCTCCCAGACGGCCGCGTCTTCAGGGAGAGGGGGGCGGGAGGGTCGGATGAGGAGGTCCGCCTTATGCTATCAAAGGAAGGAGAAGAGTTAGGGTCGGGAGAAAAGAAAAAGCTAAGACTATGAAAAGATGGAAGCCTAGCTTACCGGGGGGATGCTCCCCACGGCGGGGCGCATCGAAGGGTGCTCCTCGAGGGAGGCCTCAGCATCCTCGGTCGCGAGGGTCTTCGGAGGCGCTGCTTCAGCTCTGACTCCGAGAGGGGCTCGGTCGACATCACCAATCCAGAAAGATCCGAGCCGGGCCCCATCTTCCACAGCCGGAGCGGGCGAACCATCAGCGGCAGCACCCGTCGGGCGTGGTACGCGCAATGACGCCAGCGCCACGCACCTCCCGGGCCTGCAGGTGCTGCACGGCGTCGAGGAGGTCGTCCAACCGCTTCCGTTCCTTGCACGACGGCCCCCACTTCCACACCTCGGGCGCCGTATCGAACGTGCGCCCGGAGAACTCCGGCAGGGGGCTGGCAGCGTCATTTTTGAGGTAGAACCACTGTCCGTGCCAGCCCCTGTTGGAGCTCCTCAGCCGCAGGGGGATGTAGGCACCGGCTCGCTCCCCGCGGAGGTGGATGCTGGCGCAGTCGACGGACAGTGGGGCCCCCTCCTTCGTCTGCAGCGATACGGTGAAAAAGTATCGCCACAGGTCGAAATGGGGCGTGATCCCCAAGAAGCCCTCGCACAGCGCCACGAAGGCGGCAATGTGCTGGACCCCGTTGGGGTTGAGGTGCTGGAGCTCGAGGCCATAGTAATGAAGGAGCCCCGCAAGAAAGGATGCGCGGGGACTCCCAGCCCGTGCTCATGGAAGTGGGCGAAGGATACTACGTATCCGCCGCCGGCACCGGCACCGTCTCGTTGCCCGGGAGCAACCACTCCCCCGCCTCCGTCCGGGCAACGAGAAGGCTATGCTTGACCGGGCCATCGAGGCGCGCCCCCCGAACCTCGGACCTCCACCAGTTGGCCATGGAAAAAATATGGAGAATGCGGGAGAGTTGGGGGAAAGGAAGAGGATCACACAAGCGCGGAAGTATGGAGGGCGAGAAGCAAGAAGCAGGATAGCTCAGGGAGACGAAAGGACCCAAATGACGATTGGCGACGAACGAGGACGCGAGGTGCGTATTTGTATCCCCCGTCCGCTCGGCGCCTTCCTCCCTCTCGCTGCGAGCGGGGCCCGTGTGGCCACCTTGCTCAGCGCGAACGCTGCTCCGCCTTTTCGACTTTCTCTCCCCGCTCGCTGCTAGTGGACCCACACAACCGCCTCGCGCGGCGCGAGAAAATGTTCCGCCCACTTGGCGTTATCTCCCAGCCGCTGCAAGCGGGGCCTGCCTGGCCGCCTCGCTCAGCGCTGATGCGGTCCGTCCGCTCGACTTCCTTCTCCCCCTCGCTGCAAGCGAGGGCCGTGTGAAAAATCTTCCGCCGTTTGGTATTTTCTCCCCGCTCACTGCAAGCGGGGCCCACACAGCCGCCTCGAACAGAGCGGCATTTATTCCCGCTTGCTGGGCGCCTTCCTCCCAGTCGCTGCAAATAGGGCCCACGTGGCCGCCCGCTCAGCGCGAGCGGGCGCACTCATGAGGCCCGAAGACTAAAACCGCTGCCGCGCGTCCCGTCGAGGCAGGCGCCTCTACCGCGCCCCTGCCGCACCTCTGCCATGAAGTAAATACTCGCAGACGGCAACTTGGGCTGAAATATGCCCCGACGGCCCACAGAGTTCGAAGGCTGGCCCACTGAACGTGTTCGACAGCCGCTCAGGGCGAAAACAGAGTGAGGGGTGGAAAGAGATGGGCCCGCTAGTACCCAGTACCCTGGCGCTCGAGCGTCGAGGGCATTTGGATCCACGTTCGAGTCCTGGTTTCGGCCGACCCATGGGTATTTCACCGCAGAAAGACAACGAGCCCTCGGAGCCTAGCGAACGGCCTCCGGGAACTAGATTGGGATGGCAACCGGGAATATTGAAGTCGGCCACCAGCTGGTCCATCGGGGTCCCCCCGAAGGGACCCCGGGCTTCACTTGAACTCTCCCATTTGCAGCTCGACGAGCGTCACGCTTCGACCTCCGCGGTAAAGCGTGGCCCGGCTCAATCTCCTCGTCCGGCGAACGGACGCGCTGGAGCAACGATACAAGTCGAACCGTGCCCACGAACGGACCACAGCAACGAGCGGAGGCCTCGCGGAACGGAATTGCAAAAAGAGATCCGCTACGGGATCGCAGAATACATAGACTTGACAAGGCCTAAAGCAAGCCTATAGTCACGAACTTTCCTCTCCCGATTTGAGTGACCCCTGACTCCCTTCACATGGAGGTCAGGCCTCACTCGGAGGCTACTGTCGAGGGTCAATACCGAAGGTAATTAACTTTAATGACTCACGGTCGTAACAACGTGATTAAGGCACGAATGATTCTCGCCTCGACCGGCCCTCGTGTCGTACGGACACCCGGCGGGCAGCGTAGCCAGGCGATCTCCACCTCGCCTGACCCCCTCAGGGAGGGGTCGGATCCTCCGCAACACAGCCAACGCGCTCGACCCCGTCCACATTAGGGTCGGAGGACCGCACCTCCGCATCGCCCGACCCTGGGTCAGCCGAGTCGCCCATCACGTCGCTAGTAGGTGGGACGGAGGCAGTTGGACAATAAATGCCTGACACTCCCACGTTCGCTGACGGATGGAGCCATCGATTACTTGAGCAAGTGGGCGTTAAATGCACATGACGTGCACCATCCAACGGACGGGCGCCACTGCTGTGGCTCCTGTTAGAAGCCCACCGCTCCATCGTGACGGGACGTCTCCGAGCGACGGCCATGACAAACAGCGCCGCTCTGTCATCACCAACAGGACCGTTCCTCCATACGAACGGGACGCCACGACTGACGGTACTGGCCACACCGTCGAACAGAAAGGGCACCGCCACGTCAAGGACGTCATCCGCCATGGCGGAGCCTGACTTGGACGCACGGCCAAGACCAGCGACATGGACCCGGGCCTCCCTTCTTTACGGTATAAAGGGAGAAGGAAGCCGCGACGGCCAAGGGGGACGATCCAGGCACGATCCACAAGACGCAACGCATCCCTTCAACAAACTAGCGAACAAAGTGCGCGAACACTTCGCCACATTCCTCTTTTTCATCCAGAGACTTGGGAAACTCTCCCTCTCTCACCCATTTGTAACCCCTACTACAAATCTGTCGCGGATAACACGAGCAGCTCAAAACTGGACATAGGGCCTTATTGCCCGAACCAATATAAATCTTTGTGTCCTCTCGCGAACCATCGAAACCTTAAAACACGCATCCCACGATAAATTTACTAGTCAGCGGTAACGAACACCGACATTAGGTTATGCATGAAAAATTGAAAGCTGAAAGTGATGAATATTTTAGGACGGTGACAATATGTAATTTGTTAATTTAATAATTTTGGTGTCTGATTGAGGTTGGGTGTGATCATTATTTGTTGTGGCTGGTGTAAGGCTGACGTGCTAGCTCACCGCAGAGGTTAGGGGCTTCTTTGAATCACAAGAAGTTTAAAAGAATCGTGTATGAATTTCATAGAAAAAAACACACAAACATGAAAAGTTTCTCCAATCTAAAAATGGCCTAAGGATGTCTATCGTGGTGGCGTGCTGCTACTGATGGACACACATGGAGGTTGTCGTAGATATTATCTGCTACACATGCCATGCCCATATATGGGAGTTCTTGCTCCTTTTTCTTCCTTTTTTTTTAATATAGAGGAGGGTCTTTATTGTTGTAATCCATCCATTTTAATTTGATTTTTATTCTACAATTTAAAATATATTTTGAAATATCTATCACTCTCATTTTAGTATATTTTTCAGGGAAAGCCATCATGTGACCTTTAATTGATTCCACAGAACAGGTATATTGGATTTATCAACCTAAATACAATTATGAGATGTAGAAAACGCTTTCCTAGACAATTCATGTGGCACCCTTTAACAACACTGGATAGAAACATGATCAAACCCCTTCCACATTGTGTACCCGCTGGATAGAAACATAATTGTACATTGCAGCAGTTGAAGTTGCCGCCATCCTGCGTTATCTGCACCGTCATCATGCACATGCAGACAGGTTGGATAATGAAGCGATTGCAGCCGATATGTTTGAGCCAACATCAATTCTTTTTTTCGAAGACAGGTTCGGCTGTGGATTGCTAGTGGGCCAACTTTTCGTAGGCCCACCCTCACACCTTGTGTAGCCCCCCGCAGCTAGTTCGCTCACATGATGGGTTTCTCATGCGCTTGTCGTTGTCAACCACGAAAGCCCGTGACTGCTGTAATTGCCCCGGCCCATGCAACCGCCACAACTCCAGTACTCCACCCTCAGACTAGGGTTTCCCTCTTTTAATCCCCGCCGCCGCCATCCACCACCACTCTTGCGACCCGCAGACCCCCTCTTCACCTCCATCGTCGACGCCGCCGCCGCAGGGTTCCGTCGCCGCCGCTTCATCAATGGTGAGCCATCCTCTTCCCCCTACATCACGCTACGCTGTGCGTATGGAGCTAACCCCTGTGTGCGTCGGTGTTTGTTTCGTGCCTGGCGCAGGCGTCAGAGAAGAAGCAGACGAACCCGATGAGGGAGATCAAGGTGCAGAAGCTCGTCCTCAACATCTCCGTTGGAGAGAGCGGGGATCGCCTCACCCGTGCCGCCAAGGTTGACTCCCTGTCCATTCCTTGCAAAGCAGTTGTTTAGCTTGTTTTAGCCATTATGGTGTGAGTAACTCTCGGAGCGTTTTCTAGAGATACAATCTGGAGCGCTGCCCCTTTTCGGATTCTGCAGCACGCTGTGTTAACTGTTAAGTCTTGATTTGTTGTGGTTACCTATCTCCAGCAGTGTTAATAAAACATTCAAAGTAGGCGGTTCTTGTGGCAAAATGTAGGGTTACGAGCAAGCGAATTCCAAAGTGTCAATCACAACGGATTAAGAACCCATTTGCCTTTTTATTCTGTACTCAGATGTCCGTTGTGTATATAAGCTTCTGCTATATTCATTCCGGAAATGTTGATCGTTTAGTTCTAGACTAGACTAAGAATTTAAACCTCAGAACGAGTTAAATTGCATGACAAAATACAGGATATCAGGACAGTTATATGCTCCATTTGTGCATGAAACCTGCCTTTTTGGTAATGAGGTATGGTTTATCAATGATATTCTCCACAAATATATTCTGAATATTGCAATGAATATTTAGTTGTCAACCATATTTTTGCATTATGTAATGTTAATGTTTTTTTTTTTGCGGGCAATGTAATGTAAATGCTTGGAGGCAAATTATTGTAGTTTGTAGTTTCTGTCTCCCTTTATGCCAATGCGTCTCTTACATTCAAGGAGCAGCAATAATTCTTTCTGCTCCCATACTTGCAGGTCCTGGAGCAACTGAGTAACCAGTCGCCTGTGTTCTCAAAGGGTACATTTCCTTCTAGTATATCGATGTTTGCTTGCTGTTTTCATAATATACATTTTGTTTAATGCCTAACATGTGGTTATCTGCATCCTTCAGCTAGATACACTGTTCGTTCCTTCGGTATCAGACGTAATGAGAAGATTGCCTGCTATGTGACTGTAAGGGGAGAGAAGGCAATGCAGCTTCTGGAGAGTGGACTAAAGGTCAAGGAATATGAGCTGCTGAGGAGGAACTTCAGTGAGACAGGATGCTTTGGATTTGGAATCCAGGAGCACATAGATCTTGGCATCAAGTAAGATCCTAACCGTGTCCTCTGTTACTGCTCTTAACATGCTGAGTCGTCAGTACTATAATTGACTGTGAGATAGCTTGTCCTTATTTCCACTTGTTCTTTTGATAAGCATGTTCTGTTTTAGCATACTTATATTTCAAATTTTGTTTGTCAAGTCAACATTCACCTGGAAAGTTGGCCAGGATAATTGTTGTCCCATTCTTGGAAAATTAGATCCAATTCTTTTTCATCTACAAGGCATGCATGGACTTGAATTTCTGATTCCACAAATCTTGGTGCTGCTGATGTACCTAAATAGTTTAATCCTGGAATAAGTTTCCCATTTTTTGGCAAATGAGGTTGCTGCTTATTTTTCTTGCCCCTTTTGGCCAATGACTTGAATTAATTGTCCGTACCATTTGAAGATTAGCATTTGCTAGTCTCCTGATGCACCTTTTTTCTGAGGCCTAAACACTGCTGTCTACTTTTTATTCTTAGCTTTATATGATGATTTGTTTTTGGTATTCCTGGTGGCAACAAAGTCCAAACTGAAGATGGGTTTTCTGAAAAGTCTTAGGTCTACTTTAGATCTCTCTTTCTTTGACCAGTCAGTTTCCATTATTTGCTTTTCTAAAAATCCTGGATAGGAGTCAACTTTGTGTTTACATTGTGTGTTGCTATCCTTTGCTATGCTGTGCAGTCAAATGCTAACCATTTAGGGTTTACATGTATGTTGACTATGGCAACTATAACAGCTAACGATTTAAAATCAATATTCATTGGTACTGAATGCTTTTTAAATTAATGTTGCATGACGTAACACAGGGAAGGTCCAAGTATCCTTCCATGTTGCTCGTCTGCCATGAACTGCTCGTCATTAGTGACTTATTTTGTCTGCCATTTGTAGGTACGATCCGTCAACAGGTATTTATGGAATGGACTTCTACGTCGTTCTTGAGCGTGCTGGGTACCGTGTGGCACGTCGCCGCAGGTGCAAGTCCCGTGTCGGTATCCAGCACAGGGTTACCAAGGAGGATGCCATGAAGTGGTTCCAGGTGAAGTACGAAGGTGTGATCCTCAACAAGTCCCAGGCTAACACTTCTTAGAACCTGATGTGTACTCAGCCCTTAGAGATGTTATGGTCACAGAAGAGTTCACTACCATGCAATTTTATTGCCCCTTTAAGCAATCTCTTATCATGTTATTTATGGAGTCGTGTCACTTGAGCCAGTTTTTGACTGAGGAGCTTATCATATGTATGCATACATTTTGTTAATTGTGGTTCAACAATTTTCTTCTTTTTTAGTTTAGCTGAAATGTGTGTTTGGTTCCATTGATCTGTTGGCATGTGACATGAGTGGCATATGTACCTTATCGAGGTACTACTATTAGCTACTGCTTTCGTAACAGCTCTGGAAACAAGAACGGTTCATTTGTATGTCAATAATTGTGATGGCACGAAGGAGAATACCACAATCTTGTCTGACGTTATCTGAGGTAGTAATATAATGCCAATCCAAGTCTTCTCAGCATTCTTGGCATGACTGATGGCTGCCGTCAGTCTAGAGTCTAGCGCTTGCTGCACTGCAACAGGTTACCAGTGCTAATATTTTCTTGAAGGGGCGTGGATTATCCACGTTGATTCAATGACAACGACAAAGGAGTCCGCATTTCATATTTTCGTTTGTTCAAACGTGGGCTAGTATCAAGGATTATCTGAAGATTGTATCGTTCAAAGACAATCTGCTATTGCTTTCCGAAGATTGTCTGTCGTATCAAGGATTGATTTGGTTCAAGCAATTGACTACCCACGTATACGACAGCAGGAGGCTAACGGCAGTGCCTGTGTTTATTCATTGCCATGAAATTAATAATTCTAGTTCAACAATGAACTCCTGTAAGGAATTACAACAACTTAAGAACTGAAGGATAAGTTGTGTGCACCAACACGCATGGGCTGATGTGCCGTTTTCCACTTGCACGGATATGTTTCACGGATTATGTTTCACCCATGACATATGTTACGTTAGCTGTACTTCCGAAGCGCAACTGATGAAAGTTGGTGATCTTGATCTTGATCCTGCCTGCCTAATTGCCTATACACGGATGAGTCATGGTTGGCACCAATCTACCATTAGCCTGCCTCTCTGTGGTCCGTGCCACACGCACTGCATCTGCATGCAAAGCCTCCGTTGCATGGTGGCACCTCCACGTAGGGGATGACTGTCCTCTTTTTCTTTTTTTCCCACTGATCTCGTTTTATTTGTTATCATGACACTCTGTGGTTTTCTTATTTTTAATGTACATTTCTCATATTCCAATATTTTTGTACCTCTATGTTACTCACTTTTATTTTCTGTGCATTTTTAATTCTCGTCGCCAGTGTGAGGTGATGTCACCGCTACATCAATATAAGAGAAGCATTTGACCTTGGCACCAATGCACTGTATACGGAACAACACATACTCTGCTCTGACCAAGACTAGTATAATGCACAGATATTTCATATGTGTCCATGATTCCAGTTCCAGTTATATTGGTCCAACCTCATCTACAGTAGCATTTTGACGCAACCATTCCAAGCTTCGTTTTTCCGTATTTTGCAGCGTTCATGGCAACCATACAAAAGGTCCAACGACATCTACAGTCATTACATTTGACTAACAGATAGTGACATTTTTATCTGCTGTACTGTACGTAAGAATTGCAAACGTTTGACGTCTGCAATTCAAAGAGCACCTTAATGTTATTCAAACTTGATCATAAATTACAAAGAAAAAACGTAGCACTCCCTATGTTTCAAAAGTATTATCATTAAACAATAATTGTAATTAAAATTAATAATAATTTATTTTAAGACTAAATGGAGTACTGTCATCATTGCAAAAAAAAAAAGGAGTATTGTCAATTGTAATACATGACTCCCAGAATCATAGACTGTCTTCAGAAATACTAATGCGGTGCTGTTCATGAGCCACTACATTTATTTCGCACGCACCGACGCACGCTGATGTTGACACAAGTAGTGGACCGTTCATCAGAAAGGAAGAAAGGCTCCTCGCAAAAAAAAAAAAAAAAAAAAAAAAAAAAAGGCGTGAGCCATCTCTTTGGACTGATCCAGCTGAAAGCGTGCACACTTCGCATCTCCATTGTTTGTCTATGACTTCTCTTTTATCCAGCTGAGGTGCCAGTTTCTAGGAAACGGTACCGGCAGTTCGCGCGTGAGTACTATATATATTGGTACAAACTCCGACAACTCGCCGCAAACAGAACACTGGACTGGAGGCGCGGCAAAGACGACGGCCATGATGACCATCCGGATGAGCTTACTAGCGCCTGTGCTCATCTTCGCCTGCTATCTCTCCGACCCTTCCCTAGCCCTCCCTGATGGCTTCGGGAATTGCCTCTTGGCGGCCAACGTCCCGAGCGAGCTCGTGCTGACGCAGAGGTCGCCGTCGTTCACGTCGGTTCTGGAGTCGTCCATCAGGAACCCTAAGTTCCTGACGCCTGCCATGGTGAGGCCGCAATACATCGTGACTCCGACGAACGCGTCCCACGTGCAGGCTGCCGTGACGTGCGGCCGGCAGCAGGGGCTGCGCCTCCGCGTGCGCAGCGGCGGGCACGACTACGAGGGCCTGTCGTTCCGATCGACACGCCCCGGCGAGGCGTTCGCCGTGCTCGACCTGTCCAAGATGCGCACTGTGCGCGTCGACGCGCGGAGCGCCACCGCGTGGGTGGACTCCGGCGCGACGATCGGCGAGCTGTACTACGCCGTCGGGAACGCGAGCGGGCTCCTGGGGTTCCCGGCGGGGCTGTGCCCGACCCTCGGCGTGGGCGGCCACATCAGCGGCGGCGGGTTCGGCGCGCTGCTGCGCAAGTACGGCACCGCCGCCGACAACGTCGTGGACGCCGTGCTGGTGGACGCGAGGGGGAGGGTCCTGGACAGGGACGCCATGGGTCCAGACGTGTTCTGGGCGATCCGCGGCGGAGGCGGCGAGAGCTTCGGCGTCGTGCTGTCGTGGAAGGTGCGGCTCGTGCCCGTCCCGCCGACTGTCACCGCGTTCAGCGTCGCGGTTTCCGTCGACCAGGACGCCGTGGACGTCCTGGACAAATGGCAGGAGGTCGCGCCGGCGCTCCCGGACGACCTATTCGTCAGGGTGCTCGTCCAGAGCCAGGCCGCCAACTTCCAGGGCCTGTTCCTCGGCACCTGCGACGCGGTCCTCCCCGTCATGAACGGCAGCTTCCCGGAGCTCGGGATGAACCGCACGCACTGCAGGGAGATGAGCTGGATTGAGTCCGTTCCCTACTTCTACCTCGGCAACGGCTCCACCGTGGAGGACCTCCTGAATCGGACCACCGCGTCCACCGGCTCCGGGAACAAGGCCACGTCCGATTTCGTCAGGCAACCCATCGCGCGCAACGTGTGGGCGGAGATATTCGCCCGCTGGCTCGCGCGGCCCGACGCGGGGCTCATGATCATGGACCCCTACGGCGGGAAGATCAGCAGCGTGCCCGAGGACGCGACGCCGTTCCCGCACCGCGCCGGCGTGCTCTACAACATCCAGTACTACAACTTCTGGTCCACGGCCGACGGGAACAACGGGACGGCGCAGACGAAGTGGATCCGGGACATGTACGCGTTCATGGAGCCCCACGTCAGCTCCAACCCGAGACAGGCCTACTTCAACTACAGGGACCTCGACCTCGGCGAGAACGTCCTTGCCGGCAACGTCAGCAGCTACGAGGCGGGCAAGGTCTGGGGCCAAAAGTACTTCAATGATAACTACCAGAGGCTCGCCATGGCCAAGGGCCAGATCGACCCCGACGACTACTTCAGGAACGAACAGAGCGTCCCACCTCTCGTGCACACCAATTAAGATTCTTTTTATAAAAAACAAACAAACAAACGGCTTGGGATAGCCGCATATTATTTCACGTATGTATACGGCTGCACAATTTCTGTTTACTGACGGGATGTACTTTCTGTTCATGTCCCTTTCCTAGAGATCAAGCAGCTGCAGTTCTCACGAACACGAAGCAACCTATAATTCCTATGTTTTCCTGTCATAACTGCCTCCAGAAGCAGCCGTGTTTGAACAAGACTCGTCCACGTGAATGCTTAATTTGATTGAGAAAAGATAGTCAGCACTATAATCCTCAGTTCCATTTCTTTCGGATATCCTTCCGATGGTGTAAGACTAATATCTCTTTCTAATTAATAATAACAATAATAAGTAACTAACTAATACATCCTATGGTGTAAGATTTTATCATATACCTCAAGATCTACACAAATAGACGATCCATAGTTATTTGGTGCTACCATAAAATTTGTCAAATAGAATTGTTGAAGACCTCCAACTGAAATGACTGATTCTTTGAAGTATATACTAGTATAGAAGTGTAGCAGCCGGCCAGATTACCGTGACTGCGATGCTAGTCAAAGTTGAGACTTTGGGAATATGTATGTATGCGTTGGAGGAGCACAAGGCAGAATCCACAGCCAGAACAGCGCTGTGCAACAGCAAGCAGTAACAACAATGGCCATGTCGAGAGCGCTAGCGATCATTTTCTGCTTCCTCTGCTGCTGCTACGTGCCCGCCCTGTCCTCCGGCGATGACTTCCTCGAATGCCTGTCGGCAGCAGTTCCAAGCCAGCTCGTGTTCACGCCGAGCTCGCCTTCCTTCACCTCCGTCCTTCAATCGCCCATCAAGAACCCCATGTTCCTAGCGCCCGGCACTGTGCGGCGACGCTGGATCGTGACGCCCACCAACGCGTCTCACGTGCAGGCCGCCGTGCTCTGCGGCGGCCGCCACGGCTTGCGCATCCGCGTGCGCAGCGGCGGGCACGACTACGAGGGGCTGTCGTACCGGTCCACGCGACCCGGCGAGGCGTTCGCGGTGGTGGACCTCGGGAACCTCCACTCCGTGCGCATCAGCCGCCGCGAGGGCACCGCGTGGGTGCACTTCGGCGCGACGGTCGGCGAGCTGTACTACACCGTGGCGAAGGCGAGCGGGAATGCGCTGGCGTTCCCGGCGGGGCTGTGCCCGTCCATCGGAATCGGCGGCCATTTTAATGGTGGCGGCTTCGGCGCGCTGCAGCGCAAGAACGGCGTCGCCGCCGACAACGTCATCGACGCCGTGCTGGTAGAGGCCAGGGGGAGGGTCCTGGACAGGAAGGCCATGGGGCGCGACGTGTTCTGGGCGCTCCGAGGCGGCGGAGGAGAGAGTTTCGGCATCGTGCTGTCGTGGAAGGTGAAGCTCGTGCCCGTCCCGCCCAAGGTCACGCCTTTCCTCGTCTCGGTGACCGTCGACCAGGCCGCCGTCGACGTCCTCGACAAGTGACAGAAGGTCGCGCCGGCGCTCCCCGACGACCTGTTCGTGAGGGTGTTCCTCCAGAACCAGACGGCAAACTTCCAGCCCCTGTACCTCGGCACCTGCGACGCGCTCCTCCCGGTGATGCGAAGCCGCTTCCCGGAGCTCGGGATGAACCGCTCGCACTGCAGGGAGATGAGCTGGGTTGAGTCGGCGGTTTACCTCTACGAGGGCACCGGTGGCGCCGTTAAAATCGAGCACCTCCTGAACCCGGACGGTCCCCATGGACCGGTCGTACAAAGGCACGTCCGACTACGTCCGGGAGGCCGTCTGCAAGGACGTGTGGGCGGAGCTCATCGCCACCTGGCTCGCAAAGCCGGAGGCGGGTCTCATGATCCTGGACCCCTACGGTGGAAAGATCGGCAGCGTGCTCGAGGACGCGACGCCGTACCCGCACCGCGGCGGCGTGCTGTTCAACGTCTGGCCCTCGAACGAAGACGGCGCCGCGAGCAAGAAGTGGCTCAGAGACCTGTACGCGTTCATGGAGCCGCACGTGAGCAAGGACCCCAGGGAGGCCTACTTCAACTACAGGGACCTTGGCCTGGGCCAGAACGTCGTCGTGGGCAACGTCAGCAGCTACGTGCACGGCAAGGTCTGGGGAGAGAAGTACTTGAAGGGGAATTACGAGAGGCTCGCCATCGCCAAGGGGAAGATTGATCCAGATGACTACTTCCGGAACGAGCAAAGCATCCCGCCACTCATGCTGACAGAGTGATCCATCTCAGACGACGGTCAGTCCACCATCATACAAGAGTTTTTCACCGTAGAACATTCTCGTTGTCTTAAACTCTTAAGTATAAGATAAGATAACAATCTGAATCGTTAATTTTATAAAAAAAATTACCAAGTATACATAAGGAAAGTAAGAGGTCAATAGATAAAAATCAGAGTATTAAATCCGGGCTTAATTTGGTAACTAATTATTACACCTTAAGATGCAATATTTCGTCATATGTCTTGAGATGTACACAAATAGACGATCCACAATTATTTGAGTCTACCGTCAAATTTGCCTCGTACAATAATGTTTATGTAGCTGGTCAATGTTCTACTTATAACACGCAACGATGTACAATCCGTAGTATACACCCAATGTTGTTTTCTTAAACCCAAAGTTGTAAGATAAGATAGCAAATCCGAACCGTTGATTTTATATAAAAAAAATCGCCAACTATAAGGGAAAGATACTAAAAAACTATAAGAAAAGTTAGGGGTCAATGGATGAAAATTAGAGTATCAAATCTAAGATTAATTTGACAACTAATATCTCTTTTCTATATTAAGTAACTAACTATTACTTTCAAGGATGTAAGATTTCATCGTATGCCTCGAGACGTATATAAATGGTCCATAGTTAATGTCGGTGTTCGTTACCACCGGCTAGTAATTAACGTGGGATGCGCGTTTTTTGGTTCGGATGGTTCGGAGAGGACACGAGGATTATACTGGTTCAGACAATCGTGCCCTACGTCCAGTCTCGAGCCGCTCGTGTTACTTGCGTTTGTTTGTAGTAGGGGGTTGCAAACGGGCGAGAGAGGGACGGCTTCCCAAGTCTCTGGATGAAAGAAGGTGTGTGGTGAAATGTGCAATACTTGTCTGATCTCATCTCTTTTTTTGGTCGTCTTTTTCCTCGCCTCAGTCTTCCCCTTTTATATCGGAAGGGGTGAGACGCGGGACGAGTTGCGGTAGGGGGAGAGAGAGAGAGAGAGAGAGAGAGAGAGAGAGTGGAGTGGTGATCGTGGCCATACACTTCAAGTCAAGCTTGCTGGCGCTTTTTGGGCTCCGGGATTGTTGCTGTAGGCGGCATCATCGGTATGGCGACGTCCTTCCGTCCTGACGGTGTTGGGAGCACCCGTCAATCAGAAGTGTCCCACCCGTATGGAGGGATGACTTTCTGCAGGGGTCAGCGGAATGGCGTCGTCGTCATTGCCCCTGCTCCCGTCGAGCCGTCGCTCAGGAATGTCCCATCCTAGGTGAGGAGTGGGCTATGACAGGAGTCGCTGGAACAGTGATGGTCCTTTGACCGGTGTGCGTCGTGCGTATTTACTGTCCACTTGCTCGGATCCTTTCCTGTCCGTGGACGCAGGAGTTGTAGGTATTTATTGCCCAACCGCCACCGTCGTGCTTATCTACGGCGTGGTAGGCGGTTCACCCGACCCCGGGGTCGGGCGAGGCGGAGCCTAGTGTGGTCTCCCGACCCCGACGCGGGGGGGTCGAGCGCATAGTTCGAGTTGTGGGGAGTCCGACCCCTGTTCGGGGAGGTCGGGCGAGGCGGAGATCGTCAGTGGGCCCGAGTCGTTTGGCGTCTCTATGGCACAAGGGTCGGGCGAAGGTGAGAATGTTTTGCTTCCGTCGTGCTATTAAGACCGTGGGCCGTTAACGCTGATCACCTCTGGTATCGTCCCTCTACAGTTGGGTCTACTGTAAAATTTTTCTTCTACTAGCTCTGTCCTTTAGTCGTTAACTTCAGACATTATCTTTGATCTTTTATCTTATGAAAAAGTATTATAAATATTTATTTTTTTATTATAATTTAATTTATCACAAAAGGTATTTTACATACATTTAAACTAGTATTTTTTTAAAAAGAATATGAATGGTCAACAATAGAAATAGGAAGGGAGTATTAAGTATGTTTTGATGAGTCCTAACGACAATAAAAGAGAATGGAGAGTATTCATGAACATCCGTAGTTTCCATCTACTTCTGTTTCATAATTAATAAAGAAATGCCTGTGATTGCAGTGTTTTGCACTTCTGTTTCTTTAGGATCGTACTAGTACACTACTACTCAGGGTCTTGTTGCAATTTGTGATTCTAAAAGCATCTATTGGGTTTTAAAAAATTATGTAAATATAGGTTGTAAAAGAGCAAAAGAGCTAGGGTCCAAAGGCTGAAAGAAATAGATAAATTGTAAGATTGTGAACTGTATTTAGTACAATCTGAGCTACAATCTTGCTAAAAGAAAAAGAACGAAATCGAATATATTCATAATATGACCCAAGTCAGCCCATGAAATAAACATGACAGGTTCAACATTTCATTCTAAACATGTTAAACATTTCTAGCAAAATTCTGAGAAAAAGACATGTACTCTTCATTTCTTCCCAACATTTCCGGACTACTAAAATCATGAGATATTATTTTTGCTTTATTCACCATCGTGCATTGTGTTGAATCCTCAATCAGTTCATACAAATCTCGAACGCCGATCTATAGATGGACTCTCTCTCTCTCTCTGAGCACCCAATAGATATGAAATTTCTTCTTCTTTATTTTTAAAGTTTTGGATTGTAAAAGCTGACCTATTTAAAAATAAATATCTGGTTCCTTTCTAGGTGAGGGTGATGTTTATGTGCAAACCATTTTTCTGAAAATTTACGAAATACTCCCTCCACCCCTTGTGATTTTAGCTCTTCATATTTATCCTTCAATATATGTCAATCTTGCTTCCAAACAAGAAACATACCTTTCTTTTACTCATGTATTTCTATCTCTGTCTCTCCTCCTATCTATGTCAATCTGTGCAACTCACTTTTTGTTTTCACCTCTCCTTAATTCTGATATCCACAATCAAAACAACAAACACTGTGGGTCGAAGGGGTAAGTTTTGAAATGAAATAGTAAAAAAAAAAGGTTACCATAATAGCTTTGAAGGATATTATTTGTACATGTGGTTAGGATATTTTACGAAGAAAAACAAACCAGCCGATGACTTGACTTGCTAAAAACAATGCAAAAACGTTTACACATGTGACCAGGAGAATATTCAAAAAAGAAAAGAGTGGCCATGACTTGACTTGCTTTGCACATGTGATCAGGAGAGATTTCAAAAACCTTGACTTGGTAAAAGCAACGTGCGGAATAGACCCACGCATATCAAAGCCCAGAGAAAGCAACCCAGAAGGCTGCATATTCGAATGACAACATGTGTGTCACCATTTAGGACACTGAGGTTGTTATGTGTGCTTGAATTAGCCAAATTACAGTGAAATGTATCCTCAAAATCATTCAAAATTTTCACCGGTTTATTTGGTCCTCTTGCATGCTGCTGTAGGTGTAGGTCTGTAGAGTACTACTGCAAGGTAGTGCTAAACACTAGCTAGAGGAATTATATTGGTTGAAATGGAGGTATTTATCAACTTAAATCTCACAGTGTATCAACTAACTGAAGACCCCTTCTGACTTTCTGAGGTGTTCACGTTAATCGAAGAAAATTAAATTGTGCGAGTCACTTTCATACGTTGTATTATAATAACGGTACAATAAATTCACAGTTTGATCTAGTAAAAATCATATATAGCTCAATTGACTACCTGTCAATAGTAGTAAAAATTTAAATTAGGGATATAGGGCCTGTTTAGATTGATGCCAAAATTTGGCAAACCAAAGGTTCGACACGCTACACTAGTATGACTGGTGTTTCTTTCTTGATCAGAAAGTGGCACGCCAAATAAAAAAATATGGCAGCAGAGAGGAACTAGACAAAGAATTATTGCCAATATTGCCGCGAGCAAAACGCTCGCCAAGCTTTTGGCGAGCCGCTGCATGGAGTGCTGCTGTCACCGCGGAGAGAAAAGAAAGGGCGCGTAACCTGCTTTTCTCAGCGTGCGAAGTGGAAAAAGAGCGCGCACTTGTGACGCGAAAACAATCGCACGCGCACTTGTGGCACAAAAACAAGCGCACGGGCTGCTATTATTTTCCTGCTGGCTGTGTGTTTTCCCCCATCTCATCAGTTCCTCTTACTCCTATCCTTTTTCTAATCCCCATCCCCCTCGTATCCCTCCAGATTTCACCATCACTTGTGCTCCCCTCCAGATTTCTCCCTTTTCCCCCTCCAAATCCACTGTCGTTGGCCTCCAAAATCTGTTTCAAGGTATGTGCAAATCCACCTGGTTCTTCTCCTTCTCCTATTCCCATGATAATTCTGTTCTTGTTCTGCAGATCGATTGGCTGTAGGGGTATCGGAGAGTTCATCCCTAGTATCAGTCTGTAGGAGTGAGGTAAGATTCATTCATCAATTTCTTTCTTCCATGTTTGATTTAAGTCATGGTGGGCATGTATTGATTTCTCACTTGGTTTTGACCTTTTACTTCGCGTCACAAGTGCGCGC
Organism: Oropetium thomaeum; assembly: GCA_001182835.1. Taxonomy (NCBI): domain Eukaryota; kingdom Viridiplantae; phylum Streptophyta; class Magnoliopsida; order Poales; family Poaceae; genus Oropetium; species Oropetium thomaeum. The sequence continues at coordinate 1,674,618 of LFJQ01000039.1, forward strand.
TCTTTTTTTCACTTGCACCGTGAGAAAAGCAGGTTACGCGCCTTTTTTTTTTCTCTCCGCGGTGACAGCAGCGCTCCATGCAGCGGCGCGCCAAAAATTTGGCGAGCGCTGCAGTATTGGCAAGAATTCTTTGTCTAGTTCCTCTGTGCTGCCATATTTTTTATTTGGCGTGCCACTTTTCTGATCAAGAAACAAACACCAGCCATACTAGCGTGGCGTGCCGAACCTTTGGTTTGGCAAATTTTGGCATCAGTCCAAACAGGCCTTATTATATGAACAGTTGCCAAGTTTAATTTGCCATAAGTAAGGTAGCCAACCAAACATCTCCAATTTTATCAAAATTTGTCATGCCAGAATTTCGGTTTCTGCCAAACTTTTGCTATGGCAATGTGTGGCTGCAAACCAAATGAGACCCATAGTATAGAGGTGGGTAAAACTGTACTCGGAGGTAAACCTGCGTGGGTATGCTTTAATGGGTGACACCAACCATTTCCGTTTTGAGCTTCTACAGAGAGAAACTGGAGGCAGTGACTGTATCGTGTACTGATTTTTACACTATGAGCCATTTGCTTGACGATGCATGTGATCGCCTCGCCTAGAACACTGATCGATTCCATTGGTTTTTAAGGCGGGCAGCAAGTTCTTGACCACGACACGTCTTGCTCTCTCTCAGTATCCTGCCCGAAATGGGCAAGATGCCGAATCAATCCCACTGGTAGCAATCCAGAAGCGCGGTGTCACAGGCTGGCCTCTGCACTTCTGCAGGTCGATCGCAGAAAGAAAGCTGGCGCCGAAATGGTGGCCGCTGACCCGCGACTTTTCGTTTCGTTCCCCGTGCGCAAACTCTCCCGCACGTCGCCGCGGCAACTGGTTCGCGCGTCTCGTTTGCAGATAGATATAATATAATGATGCGGAGATGAAGCCACACATCAGCTCACACAACAACACGACCAACAACTATCGTGTCCGACGACTGATCAGCTCGCGGAAAAGCATGATGGCCATGCCGGCCAGAGCGCTGGTGCTCGTTCTCTGCCTCCTCTGCTGCTACTACGCCCCCGCCCGGTCCTCGGCAGCCGCCGCCGACTTCCTGAGCTGCCTCTCGGCGGCCGTGCCGAGCCAGCTCGTGTTCACGCAGAGCTCGGCCTCCTTCACCTCCGTCCTGGCGTCGTCCATCCGCAACCCTCGGTTCTTCACGCCCGCCACGGCGCGCCCACTCTGCATCGTCACGGCCACCAACGCCTCCCACGTGCAGGCCGCGGTGCTCTGCGGGCGCCGCCACGGCGTGCGCCTCCGCGTGCGCAGCGGCGGGCACGACTACGAGGCCCTGTCGTACCGGTCCACGAGCCCCGGCGAGGAGTTCGCGGTCCTCGACCTCGCGCGTCTCCGCGCCGTGCGCGTCAACCGGTCCGCGGCCACCGCGTGGGTGGACTCCGGCGCCACGGTCGGCGAGCTCTACTACGCCGTCGCGAAGGCCGACCCGACGCTGGCGTTCCCGGCAGGGGTGTGCCCGACCATCGGCATCGGCGGGCACTTCAGCGGCGGCGGCATCGGCCTAATGATGCGCAAGCACGGCCTGTCCGCGGACAACGTGCTCGACGCCACGCTGGTGGACGCGAATGGGCGGATCCTGGACAGGAAGGCCATGGGGCGGGACCTGTTCTGGGCGCTCCGAGGCGGCGGCGGCGAGAGCTTCGGCGTCGTGCTGTCCTGGAAGGTGAGGCTCGTGCGCGTCCCGCCCACGGTCACGGTGTTCACCGTCGCCAAGACGGTCAGCCAGGGCGCCGTCGACGCCGTCACGAAATGGCAGACGCTCGCGCCGGCGCTCCCCGAAGAGCTCGCCATCCGCGTGATCATCCAGAACCAGCGCGCGCAGTTCCAGTCGCTGTACCTCGGCTCATGCGACCAGCTCCTGCCGGTGATGAGCGCCCGGTTCCCGGAGCTCGGCGTGACGCGCGCCGACTGCAAGGAGGTTACCTGGCTGCAGTCCGCGGTCTACATGACCTTCTTCAACACCGACACGCCGCCGGAGGCCCTCCTCAACCGGACCACCGGCCTCGGTACCTTCACCAAGAACAAGTCCGACTACGTGAAGCAGGCCATCAGCAGGGACGCGTGGCAGAAGATCTTCCCCTGGTTCAACGGCACCCGCGCGGGCCTCATCATTCTCGAGCCCAAAGGCGGGCAGGTCAGCCGCGTCCCCGACGGCGACACGCCGTACCCGCACCGCAGCGGCGTCCTGTACAACGTCCAGTACGTCTCGTTCTGGTCCTCGGCCAGCGACGGCGCGGCGGTAATGGATTGGGTCAGCGGTCTGTACAAGTTCATGGAGCCGTTCGTCAGCAAGAACCCGAGGGCGGCCTACGTCAACTACCGGGACCTGGACATCGGCCGGAACGCGGTCGGCGGCGGCGTCTCCAGCTACCAGAGCGCCAGGGCGTGGGGCGAGAGCTACTTCGGGGCCGCCAACTTCAAGAGGCTGGCGATTACCAAGGGGAAGACGGACCCGAGCGATTACTTCCGCAACGAGCAGAGCGTCCCGCCACTTGTCACCAGAAACTGATGTGTGGAAACACAGCAATTCTCGATCTTTTCCCACTCTTGATTATAAGTACTGGTTTGCATAAATTTGCTACTACACGCAAGTTGTGTACACATGTGATTATATTCCTACTCTTGACAATTCTTTCATGTGTTTGAAGTATATATGCATATTTACTTCATGCCTGAGTACAAGAGACGTCTATCTCTCTTCCAAAAGCTTATAAAAGTATATGATTCACGATTGGCCACATGCCGGTTCATCATCCAATTTTTCAGTGGGTGTGCAAGCAAATCACCATGTCAAATGTGAAGAATATGGGTATTTAAAACATGTTGCCCAAAACTTGTTCAGCTCTTCGGTCCTACTCTACTTGTGAACGATGGCATTATGGGCCTGGAAAGCTTATAGGCCGTCTGTTGCCGCTACAACATCTGGGCCACTGTTGTGCCCATAGCGGACTGCCATTTTATTATCTACGGGCCTTCTTTCCAAATTGTTACCGTCATAGTTTTTTATTTATTTTATTTTAAAATCCTCTCATCTTGGGCCATCAGTTTCTAAAAGTTCATATACTGTTCATATTTGAAAATTTAATATAACTGCTTTCATAATATATAGCCTGCATTGTTAGGTCATACATATTTTAAGGGAAATTGATACTTAAAGATTGAAATATTTGATCTGACCAAACATAACATGTTATCTTCAGGCTGTTCTTGACCCTGCCCATACTGTCTGGATGGAATTTCCGGGCCATCTCTCTCCCACGCTCTACAAAATCCGGCACGCATCCGTTATTAAGCAAGCTAAGCAGACAGTATGGGTTACCTCACATGTGTAATGCCTAATAATGTACACTAGCATACATGTAATTCAAGCTGTCGTGCATTTTGTCTTTTTCTAGAGGTATTCCATTAGTCCCGAACGAATATTTGGCAGATGGCCGCATCTGCAGCTCATGTTACCGCAGCGAACTTGCTGCTTGGAATTTTATGCGCCGACCCAAAGTTTTTTCAACTGATTCTTTGGCTCTTTTCTTCCGAGCTACTGTTACTTTATCCAAGCAGCCAACTATACTTAATACCGATGAGTTTGTCTGTCTGTGGCGTGTTTAGCTGCAGGCCTCCTTCTGCTGAGTGCCTGAGTGGCGTGCACCTTAATACCTTATACTGTAAGTACTTCACTGAACTGGAAGATGCAGGGACAGGAGAATGAGGCTGAGGCCTGACAGTGCTTGTCAGTAACAAAGCACGCCTAAATTCTGTGATTAATCCTAATTTAATTGAATCCTCTGATCTCTGAACAAGATCTGAAGACAACTTGACTTCCTCATCAACTCCAAGCCGACCGTCGACGTGATCGAGGTGCTCGGCCCGAGCGACGGATGATCGAAATTGTACGTACGCCGCATTGTTGAGACAGCTGATTGCTTCAAGATAACCATAACAACATATGATTAGCTTATTGCGGTACAACTCCTAGATCACGGGTAATTGACGACCAAAGAGTGGTTAAATGCATGACTGAAGATGAGTGGAAAGTTCAGCGTGCACGCAGAAGAGTCACGGGTTTCAAATTCATACGCGCAGCGCTTCCATGTCACTGTAGAGTGCAGATCATCCACTATATAAGCAGCTTATATAGCAGCAATAATCAAGCACTGCAGTACACTATCACTAGAAGAAGCAAACATGGCAATTTCGAGAGGCTTGGCGCTAGCGCTCATCCTCAGCTTCTCTTCTCTCGCCCTCTCCATCATTCCATCCTCTGCTTCTTCGGATGAGTTCCTCCAATGCCTGAGCAAGAAGATACCCAGCGAGCTCATCTACACGCAGAGTTCCAGCAGCTTCACCGACGTGCTGGTGTCCTCCATCCGGAACCCCAGGTTCTTCACCAACACCACGGTGCGGCCGCTCTGCATCGTGACGCCGACGGACGGCGCCCACGTGCAGGCGGCCGTGACGTGCGGCCGCGCGAACGGCGTGCGCCTCCGCGTGCGCAGCGGCGGGCACCACTACGAGGGCCTGTCGTACCGGTCCGAGCGGGCGGAGGTGTTCGGCGTGGTGGACCTCGCCAACCTCCGCGCCGTCACCGTGAGCGACGCCGACGACGGGGCCGCTCCTCCCACGGCGTGGGTGGACTCCGGCGCCACGCTCGGCGAGCTGTACTACAAGGTCGCCAAAAACGATCCGGAGCTCGCGTTCCCGGCCGGCATCTGCCCGACGATCGGCGTGGGCGGCCACTTCAGCGGCGGCGGCATCGGCATGATGATGCGCAAGTTCGGGCTCTCCATCGACAACGTCCTCGACGCCAAGCTGGTCAACGCCGACGGCGACGTCCTCGACAGGGCGGCCATGGGGGAGGACCTCTTCTGGGCCGTACGTGGAGGCGGCGGCGAGAGCTTCGGCATCGTGCTGTCGTGGAAGGTGAGCCTCGTCAAGGTTCCTTCGACCGTGACGGCGTTCAACATCGCCAGAACGGTCGACCAGGGCGCGATAGACGTCGTGACCAGATGGCAAGACGTCGGGCCGACCCTCCCCACCGAAATCACTATCAGGCTGATCATCCAGGGCAGGCGAGCCACGTTCCAGTCCCTGTACCTCGGCTCGTGCAGCACGCTCGTGCCAATGCTGAACGCCTCCTTCCCGGAGCTGGGCATGACGAGCTCCGACTGCCTCGAGATGACCTGGCTGCAATCGGCGGCCTTCTTCAACTCCTGGAACCCCAAGGCGCCGGTCGAGTCGCTTCTGAACCGGGGGACTAGTCTGAGCACCTTCACCAAGAACAAGTCCGACTACGTACGGCGCGCCATCGCCAAGAGCGCCTGGGAAGATATCTTCCCCTGGTTAACGAAGAGCGGCGCCGGCATGATCATCCTAGAGCCTCACGGCGGCTTCATCGATACCGTTGCCGACGGAGCGACGCCGTACACGCACCGGCGCGACGTGCTGTACAACATCCAGTACATCACGTTCTGGGGCGGCAACGACGACGGCTCGACGGCCAAGGGCTGGATCAACGATTTCTACGACTTCATGGGGCAGTACGTGACCGGTAGTCCGAGGGAAGCGTACGTGAACTACAGAGACCTGGATATCGGGGAGAACGTGGTCGTGGACGACGTCAGCACATTCGATGGCGGTAAGGGGTGGGGTGAGAAGTACTTTGGCAGCAACTTCCAGAGGCTGGCCGCAGTTAAGGGGGTGGTGGATCCGACCGATTACTTCAGGAATGAGCAGAGCATCCCGCCATTGATCCAAAGCAATTGACGGTAGTAGGTTCATGTTCAACACGTATGTTTTTACGAGAATTCGGACCTGTTACAAGAATTCAGATATCTCATGTTCAATAAATCCGTATCTCACCAGTCTCATGTTGAGCGAATATTAGTATCTCGTTTCACTAAGAAATTAACTGGCTAGCGTCAAATAAACTGCGACGGAGGATGGAGTAAGGTACTATAAATTATTATTATTACAACGATTGTAATTTAAATTTAATTTTAAGTAAGATTTATTGACTTAACTACATCAATTTGGATATAGAGTGAGTACTGAGTACTATGTATTAAGTGGGGGTATATCAACTTAGCACTGTTTATTTTGCTATAAATACTCCTGTGTGCCCTAAAGAAATGCAACATGCTGTCACATTTTTTGTTTGACTGAAGGTCAAGTTCTAATTTCAGAATTACTTCCTCCACTCTTATATTGTACTATTTTGATGTTGGTTTTTAGTACAAATTTATATTTTACTACATCTCTTTATCGTTGACACTTTTCAATATAAATTTATATTTAAAATGTCAAGGATATAAATAAAAATAAAAAAGTAAGTAATATCAATAAAATACAATTCGACTTTGCAAAAAAAAAAACAATTCGAGGGAGTACATCTTAGTCGAATCTCAAGATGAAGCCTAATTAATAGCGTTGATTGTTAAGTAGTACCTGTTTATTTTGGCTCCCATCGACTTCTGCTCTGACAACGTAGCGTGTTAGTATGCACTGCTCTCAGAGCTGGTGAGGCTAAAAATCGTCTCTCCACAGCTTCCTATTGATTTGAGGCTAGAAAAATGGAAGCCTATATTAGTCAGGAGCAAAGCGGTTAGAGCTATGCTAAACAGTCCCTAACAAGAGGATGCTCCTTCTTCTAAAAAAAAAAAAAAGAATGCTCCTGGAAAAAGAAAAAAAAAAAGAAAGAAAAGAGAGAGAGAGAGAGAGAGAGAGAGAGAGAGGGGATGCTCACTAGCTGGTCAAGACTTATTTTCACCTTCTACTAGTGTGTTGAACCAGTCATCGCATGCATCCAGCCCCCTTGCGACTTTTCGGAAGAGTTGACCCGTTGACCGTGTACGCCGGCTAGCTAACTAGACACTACTCTCGTCGCGAATCCCGAGAGGAAAACTCAAACTAGCATCTTCCCCATGAGACTTCATTCACACAGCTTTAGTACATATACTGCTATAATTATCAGGCAGCTTATTAGAGCCAACGCAGCAAAAGCAGCCTATATATATAGTAGTGTTGCCATTGCAAGAAGCAAAGAATGGCGTTCAGGGCATTGGCACTAACGCTGGTTCTTATTGTCAGCTTCTCCTCCGATTACCTCCCTACTGCATCCTCTACCACCTCCAATGGCTTCATCCAATGCCTCACGGAGAAGATACCCAGTGATCTCGTCTTCACACCGGGCTCCAGCAGCTTCACCGACGTGCTGGTCTCCTCCATCCGGAACCCCAAGTTCTTCACAAACTCGACGGTGAGGCCCATATGCATCGTCACCGTGACGGACGCCTCCCAGGTGCAGGCCGCCGTGACGTGCGGCCGCACGAACGGAGTCCGCCTCCGCGTGCGCAGCGGCGGGCACGACTACGAGGGCCTGTCCTACCGGTCGGAGCGGCCGGAGGTGTTCGGGGTGGTTGACCTGGCCAAACTCCGCACCATTGCCGTGACCACAGCGGAGTGGTTGCCGACGGCGTGGGTCGACTCCGGCGCCACGGTCGGGGAGTTGTACTACGCAATCGCGAAGCACAACCCGGGGCTCGCGTTCCCTGCCGGTGCGTGCCCGACGATCGGCATCGGCGGCCACTTCAGCGGCGGCGGGCTGGGCCTGATGATGCACAAGTACGGCCTCTCCATCGACAACGTCGTCGACGCCAAGCTTGTCGACGCGAAGGGCGACCTTGTCGATAGGGCGGCCATGGGAGAGGACCTCTTCTGGGCCATCCGAGGGGGCGGCGGCGGGAGCTTCGGCATCGTCGTGTCGTGGAAGGTGAGCCTCGTAAAGGTCCCACCGACAGTGACCGTGCTTACCACCACCAGAACGGTTGACCAGGGCGCCATCGACGCCGTGGCAAAGTGGCAAACTGTCGGGCCAACCCTGCCCAACGACATCAACATGCGGGTCATCATCGTGCAGGGTCAAAAAGCCATTTTCCAGTCCCTGTACCTTGGCACATGCGACGAGATCCTGCCGACCATCATGTCCCGCCTCCCGGAGCTGAAAATGACGAGAGCCGACTGCAAGGAGATGACCTGGCTGGAGTCGGTGGCATTCATCAACGCCGGCGACACCGACACGGAGGCGCTCCTGAACCGGAGCACCAGCCTGAGCACCTTCACCAAGAACAAGTCCGACTACGTCCGGCGCGCCATCCCCAAGGGCGCATGGCCGAAGATCTTCAACTGGTTCAAGATGGACGGGGCAGGGATAATGATCATGGAGCCACACGGTGGGTTTATCAGCACCATCCCCGTCGGGGCGACACCGTACCCTCATCGGATCGGCGTGCTATACAACATCCAGTACGTCGTGTTTTGGTCTGCAGGCGACGACGACGGCTTGACGGAAAGGAACTGGATCAGCAACTTGTACGAGTTCATGGGACAGTACGTGACCTGTAATCCGAGGGAGGCGTACGTGAACTACCGAGACCTGGAACTCGGCGAGAATGTGGTGGTGAACGACGCCAGCACGTTCGACAGCGGTAAGGTCTGGGGTGAGATGTACTTCGGCAGCAACTTCAAGAGGCTCGCCGCCGTGAAGGGGATGGTGGATCCGACGGATTACTTCAGGAATGAGCAGAGCATCCCACCTCTGCTCCGAAGCAATTGATGCCGGTCCATATATTCAACTTTTAATTAAAAATTGGTACTGTTTCAAGAATCTGGATAAATGTTTCAATTAATCCCTACAATATGAGGCACCAGTCTCTCTTGCCCTCCTGATCTCAAAAGGAAAAAAGAGCCGGCTTCTATGATTGAATCTCTTCTCTTGTAACAAAACAGAAAATCACTCCAAGTCGGTATTTAGTGTTACGGAGTAAAAAAAAATATCCTCAAAGCTCACAAACGTGTTGTAATCATGGCTTGTCCCCAGAGTATCTTTCAGTCAATGTCATCTTCTCTCACGGACTTGTTAAATCTTGTCACATCACGAACCCAATCAGATCAAGACTTGAAGTGCTCAACATCTGAATTCAGCTGAAGAAAAAAAAAGAAAAAAAATGAAAAGGAATCTTAACTTTTCAACGCCTGAAAATTATGTGTCTTTTAATTCAACGTTCATATCTCTTAGATCCAGATAGAGCGACTACAAGTTTTTAATTGTTTTCTCTACCTTTTGTAGGATTAAATATTTTGTTGAAAATGTAATTATCCATTTCTAGATGTAATGTTGTTGTGTGAAAGGACACTGAATTTTTAGACGTACGAAAATTTACAAACCCTCCAAAAAAAATGAATGGTGGTATCGTCCAATGTCCATTGAGACCGAGCAAGGCTAATAAAACAACCTGCTGCCGGCTATATGCTACGGTCGTCATGAATAAAATGTTGTGTGGGCTGCTCTTTTGAACATGGTTCCGGTTCAGCCGGCTTTTGATTAATGAATCCCTCGCTCTCTTCTCCATCCTGCAAACTAAGATTTTGATGATGTGGACTAAGGTTCAGCCTGCTCACTAGGGTTCATTATACCTATTCTTAGGGATCAACGAGCTCCGCCTCCGCTCGTCCGTCCCCCATTGACGACTTCCTCCGTCCAGGCGTCCTTGTTGCTAATTTCTTCTTGGAAAGAAAAGTGCACTAACACATAACAGGCAGCTTTAATTTAGAGTGAACAACAAGCAGCAACTATGTGGTTTTGCCATTCAAGGAGCAAAGATGGCGTTCAGGTGCTTGGCATTAGCTAGCGCTGGTCATTATTATTAGCTTCTCTTACCTCTCTACTCCATGTGGGACTAGGCGGCTAGCTAAAATTAATCCGGGAGTCACATTCTGAACTCACACCAGCATCGATCTTCCCATGATATTCACTACTGATATAACTCAATTAGTACATACTAAGTAGATACAACACTACACTATATACAAGCAGCCAGCTTAGAGAATCATCAAGCAGCCTGTGCGTTGCAAGGAGCAAACATGGCGTTCAGGGGCCTGGCACCGGCGCTGGTCATTATTAGCTTCTCATGTTACCTCTCTACTCCATCCTCCGCCGCCTCGATGGCTTCATCCAATGCCTCACAAAGAAGATACCCAGTGAGCTCGTTTTCACGCTGGGCTCCAGTAACTTCACCCAGGTGCTGGTGTCCTCGATCCGGAACCCCAAGTTCTTCACCAACACAACGGTCAGGCCCATCTGCATCGTCACCGTGATGGACGCCTCCCACGTGCAAGCCGCGGTCCTCTGCGGCCGCGTGAACGGCGTGCGCCACCGCGTGCGCAGCGGCGGGCACGACTACGAGGGCCTGTCCTACAGGTCGGAGCGGCAGGAGGTGTTCGGGGTGGTTGACCTCGCCAACCTCCGTGCCATCGTCGTGAACAGAACAGAGGAGCGGTTGCCGACGGCGTGGGTCGATTCCGGTGCCACGCTCGGGGAGCTGTACTCAGTACGCGATCGCCAAGAACAACGCGGAGCTCGCGTTCCCTGCCGGCGTGTGCCCGACTATTGGCGTCGGCGGCCACTTCAGCGGCGGTGGGATCAACATGATGATGCTCAAGTACGGCCTCTCCATCGACAATGTCGTCGATGCCAAGCTGGTCGACGCGAAAGGCGACCTTGTGGATAGGGCGGCCATGGGAGAGGACCTCTTCTGGGCCATCCGAGGTGGCGGCGGTGGAAACTTCGGCATCGTGGTGTCATGGAAGGTGAGCCTCGTAAAGGTCCCACCAAAAGTAACAGTGATCACCACCGTCGTTACAGTTGACCAGGGCGCTGCCGACGTCGTGACGAAGTGGCAAACTGTGCGTCAACCCTACCCAGCGACATCACCATGAAGATCATCGTGCAACGTCAACAAGCCACTTTCCAGTCCCTATACCTCGGCACGTGCGACGAGATCCTGCCCACGATCAGGTCTCGGCTCCCGGAGCTGCAAACGACAAGAGCCGATTGCAGAGAGATGACCTGGCTAGAGTCGACGGAATTCATCAACGCCGGTGACACTGACACGGAGGCGCTCCTGAACCGGAGCACCAGCCTGAGCACCTCCACCAAGAACAAGTCCGACTTCGTCCGACGTGCCATCCCCAAGGGCGCGTGGAAGAAGATCTTAAACTGGTTCACGATGGATGGTGCAGGGATCATCATCATGGAGCCCCATGGCAGGTTCATCAGCACCATCCCCTCCTGTGCGACACCGTATCCTTATCGGACTGACGTGTTATACAACATCCAGTACGTCGTGTTCTGGTCTAGCGACGACAACGGCTCGAAGGAGAGGAACTGGATCAACAGCTTCTACGACTTCATGGGACAATATGTGACTAATAACCCGAGACAGGCGTATGTGAACTTTCGGGACCTGGACATCGGTGAGAACACAGTGGTGAACAACGTAAGCACGTTTGACAGCGGTAAGGTATGGGGTGAGAAATACTTCGGCGACAACTTCCATAGGAACGAGCAGAGAGCCAACTGAAGTGGGAAACACTGGCTGCCTTTGAAAATCTTTTTTTATCATTGCAGAAAGCCAGAAACTATCCAGTTATAGCGTGTTTGATTATCAACGTGTTGTATTCTTCTGCACTGTTTTTTCAATGTATTATTGTGTGTACAATTTAAAATTTCATTTCCTCTGCATATGGGGACATAAAAATTTCTTGTTTCAAAAAAATAGTTCACTAACAATCCTCTCTTTAGAATGTACACATATTTTGCTGTGGCGTCCCATAACTACTAGTCTGTTAAAAATCTATTTCATGTTCGTTCTATTTGTAGTGTGTAATAAAGAATATAATCAACGACTCTAGAAATGTGCATTTTTTTTGGTTTTGTCAGAGTCAAAACTCTTAAACCTTTTTCTAAAAAGAAACCTTGACTTTTAAGATATCTAAACTTAAATTATTTTAAACAAAAAAATTATATATTTTAAGAAATTTTGGTTTTTCTCATATGCCTAAGATTTTGTATATCTCACATCCTGTTTTCAAAACAATCAATATCAACGTGTGAAACAATTTATAATTGTTGTAATTGAAACTATAACATTTAATCCTTTATGGGGTCATAAAAGATTTGAAAATTATCCCACATAAAGCATAAAATGTTCAAGCTTTAATTGCAAATTGTTTTAGCTTCACAAAAAATATTTCACACGTTGATATTAATTTTTTCAAAAATTGATTGAAAGGTATACAAAATATCAGACAACTCAGAAGGAGACATTCCCATATTTTAATAGTTGGTTAGACACAAATAAATATAGTATCATTGTTTTCATATTATCATTTTAATAATTTGAATTATTTGCAATCAAAACTGAAATGGTTTGATTTTGATCACCAAACTCTAAAAATGCTTACGCATTTCTACAAACGAATGCAGTAATATTTTGTTGAGAAAACTTGGAAAGGGGAAGGCCATAATAGTTCCCCTTGAATTGTTCAACCGTTTCACTACTCATCATCAATTAAGGAATGCAGCCTTTGGGCCAAGCAGAAACAACGCAAGAAATCCTGCCGGCGCGCCGCTGTAAAAACGTAAGACTTTGACCGCCTTTCCATTTATAGTTTTACCACTACTAGGAGTTCTCTCAACCATTCGATCGATCCGCAGACCGCAGGAGTAGGAGCCGGAGGAGCAGATCGCCCATTCAAGCCGTGTATATAAAGCTCATGTCCTGTCTGTCTGTGGCAACCAACCCGTGGCAAGAAGAACACAGCACCTCCAACCATGGCGATATCAAGGGCCTTCTTTGCCTTGACGCTCCTCGCCTGCGCCTTGTCCGCCGCCTACTCAGCTCCACCGCCATACGCCAACGTCGACCGGGACTTCCTCATGTGCCTTACCAAGGACATTCCTGCCAGGCTTCTCTACGCGAAGAGCTCGCCCGCGTACGGCTCCATCTGGTCGTCGACCGCGAGGAACTTCAAGTTCCTGTCGGAGAAGGCGGTGAATAAGCCGCTGTACATCGTGACCCCCACCAACGTCTCCCACATCCAGGCCGCTGTGGTGTGCGGCCGCCGGCATGGCATGCGCATCCGCGTGCGCAGCGGTGGGCACGACTACGAGGGCCTGTCGTATAGGTCCGAGAAGCCGGAGCCGTTCGCCGTGGTCGACCTGTCCAAGATGCGCACGGTGACCATAGACGGCAAGGCCGCGACGGCGTGGGTGGACTCCGGCGCGCAGCTCGGCGACCTCTACTACGGCATCGCCAAGGCGAGCCCCACCCTCGGGTTTCCCGCGGGCGTGTGCGCGACCATCGGCGTCGGGGGCCACTTCAGCGGCGGAGGCTTCGGCATGATGCTCCGCAAGTACGGCACCGCCGCCGACAACGTCATCGACGCCAAGGTGGTGGACGCCAACGGCAGGCTGCTGGACAGGAAGTCCATGGGGGAGGACCATTTCTGGGCCATCAGGGGCGGCGGCGGCGAGAGCTTCGGCATCGTGGTCTCGTGGAAGGTGAAGCTCCTGCCGGTACCGCCCAAGGTGACCGTGTTCCAGATCCACAAGGGCATCAAGGAAGGCGCCATCGACCTCATCACCAAGTGGCAGCAGGTGGCACCGGCCCTCCCCGACGACCTCATGATCAGGATCCTGGCCATGGGGCAGGAAGCCATGTTCGAGGCCCTGTTCCTCGGCACGTGCAAGGACCTCGTCCCTCTCATGGACGCAAAGTTCCCGGAACTGGGCGTGAACTCTTCATACTGCAAGGAGATGTCGTGGATCGAGTCCGTGCCGTACATCCCCCTGGGACCCAAGGGCACCGTCAGGGACCTCCTCAACCGGACCTCGAACATCAGGGCCTTCGGCAAGTACAAGTCGGACTACGTGCGGGAGCCCATCGCCAAGAGCGAGTGGGAGAAGATCTTCACCTGGCTCGTCAAGCCCGGCGCCGGGGTCATGATCATGGACCCCTACGGCGGCGGCATCGCCAGCGTGCCCGAGTCGGCCACGCCCTTCCCTCACCGGAGCGGCGTCCTGTTCAACATCCAGTACGTCGTGTACTGGTTCGGCGAGGGCGCCGGGGCGCTGCCCACGCAGTGGACAAGGGACATCTACGCGTTCATGGAGCCCTACGTCAGCAAGAACCCCAGGGAGGCGTACTTCAACTACAGAGACCTCGACCTCGGCGTCAACCAGGTGGTCGGCAACGTCTCCACCTACGCCAGCGGCAAGGTCTGGGGCGAGAAGTACTTCAAGGGCAACTTCGAGAGGCTCGCCAGGATCAAGGGCAAGGTCGACCCGGAAGACTATTTCAGGAACGAGCAGAGCGTCCCGCCATTGTGCTCCAAGTGAGAGTCTCATCGCGTGCCAACAGGGGCAGGCAGGAAGACGATCGCTCATCAGTTTCAGATAGGATGGCTCCTGCATCGCATGCGTTCGCGCGTTACGGTGCTTTGCGTGCAGGTTTAATTAGAGTGTGCTTTTGCTCTCCGATCAACTAAATAAGGGTCGTCGACAACTGCATGCAGCAGTTCGTATTAAATTTTTTTAAATAATGCTGCTTCGTATAATAATTAAGGACTTTTGAGGCTTGTTAATTTCTAATTCCTATTTAGGTCCATAATAGTGTGTTAATTACATTTCTATGATGCTCCTTTCTCCCTGTATCGCATCAGTTCTCTTCATATTTATGAAGACAAATGCTGAAACGTTAACGGCCGGTTTACTCTCATTGCAATTGCAAAACGCACAATCTGAAGTTCCTTGCAATTTCCCTTCATTTAATTTAATGATCAAATTTTAATTTGCGAGGATAGCCTCTTGACAGCGCAGCCACAGAAAGGTTTAATAAGAAAAATTTGGCTTTTCCTCATACTAATGCTAATTCATTCCACAAAACATATATATAGCTACAGAGTTCAGAGTACTGCATGCAGTTTTTTCAACAGAACTAGTATTAGAGTTTACACATAATAGCAGTGGTGGATAATTTTGGATCCAATCTGATACAAACGCTTCGGGAGTTCAGCTTGTGTCTAGTAGAGTACAACATATGCCACACTCTCTGTTCACAGACATTAGCATTCTTGTATTCGATCAAAGTTAAAATTTTGAATACGAACTGCCATAAATCTTGATAATTTGAATATTTTTAGAACACCATAAATATAATAACATCTATACTTTCAATGCTTGTTACTTTTTTGCTATTATGTTCAAACTTGAAAAGGTTTCACGTCGATGAAAAATCAAGAATACCAATTGCCACAACTCCAAGACATATCTCGCAAAAAAAATGCGAATAAGCTCAAGAAGGAAGGGTCAGTTGAGTCACACACACACACACACACAAAGGGCTCGTTTAGTTTATGCTCGGCCTGTAACCGCCAACAGTCAGTTATTTGGTCCACAGCCCCGTCCCGTTCATCCTCTCGTGTACAACAACGACAGGGCCGGAGAAATGCTGGCCGGTTGGAAACCGATGGGGTGGTTCGCCTATGACCATGAGTCCCATGAATGAAAGCCGAGCAAGGAAGACCTTTGTCCAAAGATCGTCCATATGTCGTCTCTGTCCCTCTCTCTCGTGTTATCCGCTGGACTAGGTCTCATGGCAGCTAGATACAAATGCAAAGCTTTCGAGCTTGCCAAGTGACCGATACATGAAGACATGCAGCATCCCTTTCCTCTTTGCTTGAGGCAGATATCAATGTTGTCCTACTGACTGATTCCGGCTTCTGAATTGTGATTTAACTTCACCGGTGTCTGCCTCGAACCAGAACCAAACAAGAAGATGGCCACGTTCCGGAGGTTTGCACTCGCACTGCTTGCCTCGTGCGCGGTCGCCATGACACCACAAGCGGCGGGCACGACGACTCCGGCGACCACTGATACCACGGGCTTCCTCCGGTGCCTCGCCGCCGACATCCCTCCCGGCCTCGTATACTCCAACGATTCACCTTCGTACACGTCCGTCCTCCAGTCCTCCATCCGGAACCTCCTGTTCGTTACGCCCGCCACCCCGACGCCGCTCGCCATCGTCGCGGCGTCCGACGCGTCCCACGTCCAGTCCGCCGTGCGCTGCGGCGCGCGCCACGGCGTCCGCGTGCGCCCGCGCAGCGGCGGCCACGACTACGAGGGCCTGTCGTACCGCTCCCTCCGCCGCCCGGCCGCGGCACGGGCGCGCCCGTTCGCGGTGGTCGACCTGGTGAGCCTCCGCGCCGTCCGCGTCGACGTCGCGCGCGAGACGGCGTGGGTGGAATCCGGCGCGACGCTCGGCGAGCTGTACTACGCCGTCGCGAACCGGAGCGCGGGGTGGCTCGGGTTCCCCGGCGGGGTCGGTCCGACGGTCGGCCTCGGTGGCCACCTCAGCGGCGGCGGGTTCGGGACGATGCTGCGGAAGCACGGCCTCGCCGCGGACCACGTCGTCGACGCCGTCGTGGTGGACGCCAAAGGGACGCTCATGGACAGGGCCACCATGGGCGAGGACCTGTTCTGGGCCATACGCGGCGGCGGCGGCGGGAGCTTCGGCATCGTCCTGTCATGGAAGCTGCGCCTCATGCGTGTGCCGGCCACCGTCACGGTGTTCACCGTCCACAGGAACGGCTCCGACACCGCCACGGCTCTCCTCACGAAGTGGCAGCACGTGGCGCCCGCGCTGCCCGACGACGTGTTCCTCCGCGTCGTCCTGCAGAAGGACCATGACGCGCAGTTCGAGTCCCTGTACCTCGGCAGGTGCGACGCGCTCGTAGCCACGATGGCCCGGAGCTTCCCGGAGCTCGGCGTGACGCCGCAGGACTGCATCGAGATGACGTGGATCCAGTCGGTCCTCTACTTCGCGTTCTACGGCACGGGGAAGCCGACGGAGATGCTCCTGGACAGGGGCAGCAAGCCGGAGCGGTACTTCAAGGCCAAGTCGGACTACGTGAGCGAGCCCGTCCCGAGCCACGTGTGGGAGCGCACGTGGAGCTGGTTCTCCAGGGACGGCGCCGGGCTGCTCATCCTCGACCCCTACGGCGGCAGGATGGGCCGCGTCGCGCCGGCGTCGACGCCGTTCCCGCACCGGCAGGAGCTCTACAACATCCAGTACTACGGGTTCTGGTTCGACAACGGGACGGAGGCGTCGGAGAAGCATGTCGCCTGGATCAGGGGGCTGCACCGCGAGATGGAGCCGTACGTGAGCAGGAACCCGAGGGGCGCGTACGTGAACTATAGGGACCTCGACCTCGGCGTGAACGGCGATGGCGACGAAGACGGCGTCATTGGCTATGAGAAAGGCAGAGTGTGGGGGGAGAAGTACTTCAAGGACAACTTTCATAGGCTTGCCGCTGTGAAGGCGAAGGTGGATCCTGACGACTTCTTCTGGAACGAGCAGAGCATCCCTCCTCTTCCATCTTCCAGGAATGTTTAGTTGTATAATTCTTATTTTTAAGAGCTGCTCAGTTCAATGGATAGATGCCTGCGCTGCGCGATATTTCAACCAATGAGATGGCCCTGCAGAACAAAGCCAGGTAGAACGGGAGATAAGCGACGCCGTCATCTCTTGGCCAGTCATAGTGCTACACATACCTGTCGTGATGAAAGCCCAGAGTACGTCGTCCGTTCTATCGAGAGCGTTCGGAGATATCGACCCATCTTTATTCATCAGTTGAAGTGAAACAGATCTCTTCTGAATTCCAACACTTAATCAACCATGGCAGGAACACAACCAATCTTGGATCTGCTCTTCACCCTCTGCATCCTCACCGGCAGTATCTTCATCTCCTCCGTTTCCAGCACCACCGACCAATTCCTCGACTGCCTCAGCGCCGACGTCCCCCCTCACCTCGTCCAAACCCCGGCGTCCCCGTCCTACACCGTGCTACTGCTCTCCTCCGTCCGCAACCTCCGCTTCGCCACGCCGGGCACCCCACGCCCGGTCGCCGTCGTCGCGGCCGCCGAGCCCGCGCACGCGCAGGCGACCTTGCGGTGCGGCCGTCGCCACAGCGTCCGCGTCCGCGTGCGCAGCGGGGGCCACGACTACGAGGGCCTCTCGTACGCCTCCCTCGACAGGCGCGAGCGCTTCGCGGTGCTCGACCTCGCCGCACTCCGCGACGTCCGCGTCGACGCCGCGCGCGCCGAGGCGTGGGTCGGGTCCGGAGCCACGGTCGGCGAGCTCTACTACGCCGTCGGCGCCGCCAGCCCCGCGCTCGCGTTCCCGGCGGGGGTATGCCCCACCGTCGGCCTCGGCGGGCACCTCAGCGGCGGCGGGTTCGGCACGCTGATGCGGAAGTACGGCCTCGCGTCTGACAACGTCCTCGACGCCCTTCTCGTAGACGCCGACGGCAGGCTCTTGAACCGGACCGCAATGGGGAAGGACCTCTTCTGGGCCATCAGGGGCGGTGGCGGCGAGAGCTTTGGCGTCGTGCTGTCCTGGAAGCTTCGGCTGGTGCACGTGCCGGAGGTGGTCTCCGTGTTCACAGTCCGGCGGTCAAGAAACCAATCGGCCTCCGATCTCATCACTAGATGGCAAGAAATCGCGCCGGCGTTGCCCGAGGATGTCATACTCCGAGTCACCGTGCAGAAGCAGCATGCGCAGTTCGCGGCTCTGTTTCTTGGTCGTTGCAGCGGCCTCCTCCGCCTCATGCGAATTCACTTCCCCAACCTTGGAGTGACGCAGCTGGACTGTGAGGAGATAAGCTGGATCCAATCCACTGTCTACTTCGCGTTCCACTCCAGCTCCAAGCCGCTGGAGCTGCTTCTGGACAGGGGCGAGCCGGACAGCTTCGTCAAGGGCACGTCGGACTACGTGCAAGAGCCCATCCCACGGCACGTCTGGGAGCGTACATGGTCATGGCTGGAAAAGCCCGAGGCCGGGCTACTCATCCTTGATCCTTACGGCGGCATGATGGGCAGCATCTCGCCTTCGGCGACGCCATTCCCGCACCGAAAGGGCAACCTCTACAACCTCATGTACTACTCGTCATGGTCTGAGAACACGACAGAGGCATCGGAGAAGCACATGAGCTGGGTTAGGGGGCTGTACAAGGAGATGGAGCCTTATGTCTCCAAGAACCCACGAACAGGGTATGTGAACTACAGAGACCTGGATCTTGGGACAAATGAATTGGAAGTAGGTGTCACCAGCTATGCGAAGGCTAGAGTTTGGGGGGAGAAGTATTTCAAAGGTAATTTCGAGAAGCTGGCAGCTGTGAAGGCCACGGTCGATCCTGACGATTTCTTCAGGAATGAGCAGAGCATCCCTCCGCTTCCGGCTCCAAACAGATGGAACTCAATCTGACTCGACCTCTGTTCTTCTGCATTGTACAGTTCCTTACGATTATCACTGCCAAAAATTTCTAATTTTCAGTTGTGGTGTGGTCGTGTATTTGTCACACTGAAACTTGTACTAGTATGTAGAAATTTTTTTGCACTTGTAGAAGGCAAATTTTACTTGTAAAAAGAAGCTTCATCTTCACATGTTAAGAGTAATAAGCTCTAGCTCGGTTTGTTTGAAAAGCTTGAGTTGGCTGTCTGGCTTGTGAACCGGACATATGTTTCCCCGTTGAACACAAAATTTTAAAAAGAATAAGTTACATTCCGATAGAATAATGCAATCAGATGGAGCTCCACCCCTTTGCAGCCGGTAGAGGAGGGATGCTCTGCTCATTCCTGAAGAAATCATCAGGATCCACCATTGCTTTGACAGCAGCCAATCTCTGGAAATTACCTTTGAAATACTTTTCTCCCCAGACTCTAGCTTTCGCATAGCTGGTGACACCGTCTTCCAATTCTTCATTGGTCCCAAGATCCAGGTCCCTGTAGTTGACATACCCAGTTCGTGGGTTCTTGGACACGTAAGGCTCCATCTCCTTGTACAGCGCCCTGACCCAGGCAATACGCTTCTCCATCTCTGCCGTTCCGTTCTCAAACCAGAACGAGTTGTACTGGAGGTTGTAGAGGTTCCCCTTCCGGTGTGGGAACGGCGTCGCGGACGGCGAGATGCTGCCCATCCGGTCGCCATAGGGATCAAGGATGAGCAGCCCTGCTTCTGGCTTCTCCAGCCATGACCAGGTGCTCTCCCAGACGTGACGTGGGATGGGTTGCTGCACGTAGTTCGACTTGGCTTTGAAGTACCTCTCCGGCTCGCTGCCCCTGTCCAGCAGCAGCTCCAGCGGCTTCGAGCTGGAGTAGAAGGCGAAGTAAACGGTGGACTGGATCCAGCTGATCTCTTCGCAGTCTGCCTGCGTCACTCCAAGGGCCGGGAATCGAGCTCGCATGAGGCGCAGGAGGCGGCTACATCGCCCGAGGAACAGGGCTTCGAACTGTGCGTGCTGTGTCGGGGGGTCGAGGCCCACCCACGGCCCCTTTTTGAAAGATGGCGCAAAGCCCACGAAGGTCTGCGATAAGTCCGTGAGTAATAAGCTCGTGAAGGCTCAAATGCCTGCGATAAGCCCGCGAGCCATAAGCCCGCGAAGGCTCGTGATCAAGAGACCCTTCGGGTCCGGAGGATCCTACTGATCCGAAGGATCCTTCGGTCAGATTACCCTTTCGTACCAAAGGAGAAGCCCACGACGAAAGGATAAGGCCCGTGACGTATAAGCACGGAGGTACAGCTGTGTCTGTACCAGAGAGAATAAAATTATCAAATGCCCTACATAAAAGTAAAAATAGGAGGGTATTACCGTAATAGGATTAATAGGTGTGATGGCTTGGGGCTATAAATAGCCCCCCCAGTGTATTGTAACAAAACTCAATTCCGATTATTAAAAAAAACTTCTACTACCCAATCTCCCTTGCCCCTAAGCTCCGAAGAAAACCTAAATCCAACAGCTGGCGCCGTCCGTGTTGTTCGGACAAAAAGTCTGTTAGGATGGCCGGAGCTAAAGGGAAGACGAAGAAACCATCTCGCAACGGTGAAAGTTCTCACCTGGAGGACGAAACCGAAGCTTTCATTCAAGCCACGGCGGTCACTGTGGCTACAGAGGCAACAACGAGGACCTCCGCTCCGACGCTCTCAGCAGAAAGGTTGATCGCCGAAGGCCCTTCCGAAGCCGACGGCCAAGAGCTTCCATCTTCACAAGTCGAGGTCATGGCGCGCCTTCAGCAGGAAAGAGATGCAGCCGCGGTGGAAGAGCGAAGAGCTGCGGAGCTCATGGTGGAGCTCGAAAGAGCTAAGGCGGCGGCAGAGGAGGAGCAGCTTCGGAGGCGGGCTCTGGAGAGCATGTCCAAGAAAGAGTCGGGTTACAAGCTCCGGGCCAAAGCCGCCCGCCGACAGCAGGAATCACTTCGGAAGCAAATAGAGGCTCTGAAGAGGGTGGGCATTCTGGAAGCCGAAGCCCCAGGCTATGCCTCCTTCGACGAAGCCTCCCCATCATCTCTGTCGCCGGCAGCACCTTATGACAAGACCTCGCCGTTGGCTCCAGAGCTTCAACACGCACCCTGTCCGTCGCGCTTTGCCACGGTCAAGCTTCCAATGTATGCAGGCGTCTCTGATCCCAAGGAGTTCTTCATGAGCTACAAAGCAGCTATCGAGTCTATTGGCGGAGGAGAAGCCGTCAAAGCAAAGGCCTTTGTGCTGGCCGTCGAGGAAATTGCCCGAACGTGGTACACCAGATTGCACCCGTTGAGTATCTTCTCTTGGAGACAACTGAGGCATGAGGTATCTGTGCACTTTCGGGGAAATCACGCACGTCCTGTCAGCTCAGGAGATCTTCACGCCTGCATTTAGCGCGATGGCAAAAGCCTAGCTGCATATGTTCGGCGGTTCATCCACCTCAAGTGCCAGGCCGAAGACATCAACGACGCAACTATTATTGACTCCGTCACAAAGGAGCTTCGGCTTGGGCCAGCCAGGTCTGAACTGCGCAAGGTACAACCAAGGACTCTGGATCATATGCTGAGCATCCTGGAAGCTCAAGTCCGAGTCGAGGATGACATCAGGCGGGAGAAAGAGTACCATGTGTCACAAAGGGGGGCTCACCCCGAAAGACGCCGATCTTCCCTACATCGCCACCACAGCAAGCCATATGAGCCACCTCGCCGCGAAATGCTGCCTATTCAGAAAGATCCCGAACCATCCCGAGCCCGATCCCCACCACGCAATCATCAACCGGAGTCGCGGCGGCAGGACAGGCATCGGACAAGTAAAGACCAGGTGGGGCGCTTCTCTGGCCCTCAGCATCGCCCACCAAGAGACCCCAGTAAACTCTATTGTCTCTACCATGGGGTTGGACAGGGACACACCTCGAACTACTGTCCTGACCTCCTAGCCCTTCGAGAAGCCAAGCTTCGTGCGGAAGCACTGGAAGCGGCCAAGCAAGTTTCGCACACTTTCAGGCGACACGAAGGGGCTTCGTCGTCATATCAACCAACTCAGCAGCTTACGTTGCCTTCACGACCACCATGTCCTGCTCTTGCTTGGGCCCCTCCTACACATAACACGCATCAAGAATACTTGCCACCGCCGCTGCCTCTACCGCAGCAGACGTTCGAGCAGGCCCCTCCTTCCGCCCAGCAAACCCAAGCGCGTAAGGTTATCTTTGCTATTACTGAGGGCTCCGATCAGGATTTTCCTTCCAAACGTCAATGCCGAGAATATATCACGCGAGTCAATCATGTGGCAGCTCACCCACCTCTTGTTCAATGCCGTTGGTCTCATGTGCCCATAAGCTTCACTCAGGAAGACCTCAAGCCGATGGACTATCCACACAAAGATGCCTTCGTTGCAGTTGTGGACATCAACGGGGATGAGGTTCGTAGGGTCCTTATCGATGCAGGCAGTGCTGCTGATGTCATCTTCCTTAACGCTCTCCGGCAGATGGGTATTTCATGGGAAGACCTTCGAGCCTCCCCAGTACCTTTGCAGGGGTTCGGGGGTCAGCCGGTGTATGCAATCAGCAGCATCAAGCTCAAAGTGTCATTCTCTGGCACAGGAGGCCATCGTACTGAAGAGGTAGTCTTTGATGTCATGGACTTCCCGTACCCTTACAATGCCATCTTCGGCAGGGGGGCAATCAATACGTTCAGTGCAGCAGTACACCACGGCTATTTATGCATGAAAATGCCAGCACCGAATGGAGTTATCGCGGTGTATGGTGATCAGGCAGAAGCACGCCGTCTTGAATTGGGCATTGCTCTGGGTAAGAAGCAGGTTCATGCGCTCGCCTCGAGGCCGAAGAGTCAGGCACTTGATGAAACTTATGTCACAGCACTGCCTAAGCCTCCAGTTCAGGCGAAAGCCGAAGTCGCTTCCAAGGAAGTTCACCTCAGCCAGACTGCTCCAGATCAGCTCGTCCGCATAGACACGGAGTTGTCTTCGGAGCAAGAAGAGGAGCTCTTGACCTTCTTGCGATCCAATGCCGATATCTTTGCTTGGTCGCCCAAAGACCTTACGGGCATTTGTCGGGACATAATGGAGCATCGGCTAGACATAAGCCCGCACTACCTCCCAGTGAAGCAAAAGATAAGACAATGGACAGCCGAGAAAGCTGCCGCACTCAAGCAGGAAGTACAGAAGCTACTTGACACTGGAGTCATTCGACCCATAGACCGTACAACTTGGCTTGCCAACCCTGTTCTCGTCAAGAAGCAGAATGGCCAATGGAGAATGTGCATTGACTTCACTTCCCTCAACAAGGCTTGTCCGAAGGATGATTTCCCATTAGCTCGCATAGACCAGTTGGTGGACGACACAGCGGGCTGTGAGCTACTGAGCTTTCTGGTGGCTATTCTGATTTTCACCAAGTGTGGCTGGCTCCATCAGACCAACCATTCACAGCATTTCAAACTCCAGAGGGAACCTTCTGCTACAACAGAATGCCTTTCGGCCTCAAGAACGCCAGGGTTACTTTCTCTCGGGTGGTCAGAGAGATGCTGAACCAACAGCTCAGGCGCAACATAGCTGCTTACATCGATGACATCGTGGTTAAGAGCACAGTGCAACCCTCACATCTCGGATCTCACTGAGACATTTGAGAACCTCCGAAGGGTCGGAATGAAGTTGAATCCTTCTAAGTGTGTCTTTGGAGTACGCTCCGACAAGCTTCTGGGCTACATGATCTCGAAGAATGGCATTGACCCGAACCCCACCAAGATACAGGCAATACTCGATATGAAGCCTCCTAAGACCATAAGAGACTTGCAGAAATTCACCGGGCGGCTGGCAGCTCTAAATCGATTCATCGCCAAGTCAGCTGAAAGGAGCCTGCCCTTCTACGAGAACCTCAGAGGGTCCCGGCCCTTCATGTGGACTCCTCAACACTAGGAAGCATTTGAGGAGCTCAAGGCCTACCTCATCCGGATAACCACTCTACATCCCCCACCTCCGAAGGTCCCTCTGATACTTTACATTGCTGTTGCTCAATGCGTAGTTAGCGCCGTTCTGGTGCATGAGCTCAAGCTGGATGAAAAACTCGTCCAACAGCCAATCTACTACGTCTCGGAGGTGCTATTTGGAGCTAAGTGCAACTACCTTCTGGGAGAGAAACTAGCTTTTGTAGTTCTAATGGCGGCCAGGAAGCTCCGGCTATTTCAATGAGCACCCCATACTAGTCCCTTCGGCATACCCCATTCGTGACATTCTCGAAAACAAGAACGCTCCAAGTCGAGTCATCAAATGGGCAGCAGAGCTAGTACAATACAACATATCTTTCGTCGCTCGGAAAGCCATCAAGTCCGGGGTCATAGCAGAGTTTCTGGCAGAATGGGCTACTTCTGAGCATTCTGATATAGCTCCGGTAGACCCCTCCTGGCTTGTCTTCACCGATAGGGCTTGGGGAGCTTCGGTGCTGGTTGCGCTGCAGTTATCACGTCGCCTAGTGGGCAGAAACTTCGGTACTCAGCATCTCTTCAGTTTCTAACAACCAACAATGGGGCTGAGTACGAAGGCATCCTACTAGGCCTTCGAAGGGTCCGTGATCTGGGTGTGAAGCGGCTAGTTGTACTGAGTGACTCTCAATTGGCTTCTGGGCAGATAACAAAAGAGTTCAACTAAAAAGCCGGAGCTTGCCCGTTACATCCAACTCATTCGGGACATGGAGAAGCAATTTCTTGGATTTGAGGTTCGAGCCATTCGGCGCAGTGAGAATGAAGAAGCGGACATGTTCGCTAAGGCCGCAGCTTACCAGAAAGACAAACCAGCTGACGTCTTTCATGAAGTCATCAAATCCCCATCTACCGCACACATCAAGCTTGTGGCTGCTGTGAGCCCCTCTGTGGCAGAAGATTGGCGCGCCCCTATCAGAGCTTATATCGAAGGGCGCCTTTCTCCTGATGATCATATAGAGGAGCAACGTCTCCGCCACCGTGCAAGGGGCTATGTCTTAGTCGAAGGAATCTTGTACAAAGTTGGTGTCTATGCACCATTGCTTCGGTGCCTGTCTCGTGACGAGGGCTGTAGCCTTCTCTCCGACATACACCAGGGGCTATGCTCGTCGCATCTCGCCCCTCCTGCTCTGGTTTCTAAGGCTTTCCGTGAAGGCTTCTACTGGCCTACAGCTCTTGCTGACGCGGAGTCTCTGGTCCGCACATGTTCCGGATGCTAGTGGATGGGTCGGCAGTCGCATCGACCAGCCACCCCCTTACAACCAATTCCTCTAGTCTGGTCATTGGCTAGATGAGGCATCGACATCGTTGGGCCACTTTCTACCGCTCCTGGTGGCTTTCGCTTCACGGTGGTCGCCATTGATTACTTCACAAAATGGGTCGAGGCCGAACCGCTGGTCAAAATTACAGCACTCGCCATATAAAAATTCTTCTGGAAGAATGTCATATGCCGGTTCGGCGTACCCTTCGAACTCACGGTGAACAATGGCAAACAATTCGAAGCTGAGCTATTTCGAGAGTACTGCACTAGCATCGGTGTTAAGAAGTGCAACATCTCTATCGACAATCCCAAAGCCAATGGGGCTTGTGAACGCGCAAATGGCAACATTTTCCATGCTGTCTCCCGAGCACTGGTGGGTTTGCCGAAAGGGAAGTGGGTGGAAGTCTTACCCCATGTTCTATGGTCTCTACGTAGCACGAAGACAAGAGCAACAGGGTTTACCCCATTCAAGCTTATGTATGGTAGTGAAGCTACGACTCCTGAAGAGATCAAACATGGTTCCCTTCGAAACAATCTTCCATCCCTCAATGCCGAAGACCTCACCAAAGACACCATCGAAGAGGTGCGTTTGAAGGCCGTTTCGAACCTCAGTCGCTACATTAAGTCAATGGAGAGCACCTATAACAAGATGGTCCATCCTCGGTCCTTCGAGCCGGGTGATCTCGTTCTCAAGCTCAACCCCAATCCTACCTCCGTAGGGAAGCTTCAAAGCAAATGGACTGGTCCATTCATCGTCCACCGTTCGGTCAGACCTGGAGCTTATCACCTGCTGCAGCTGGATGGATCACCTATCACCCATACTTGGAATGCGGATGTGCTCAAGCGCTTCTATGCTTAAGATGTCATCTGTGACCATGCCGACTCATGTCTCGCACGCAGCCTCATGAGTCATTTTGTTTTCTTCTTTCTGGGCTGAGCTACAACTTCTGCGGAGCCTTGTGGGTTTCTTCTTTTTGTGCCGAGCTGCGTCTCGTGCGAAGTCGTGCAAGTCATTTTATTTCCTCTTCACCTATGAGCCGAACTGCGCCTCGAGCTAGGTCTTTCGAACCTTTTAGTTGCTGATTTGCTAAGGTGAGCTGTGTCTCACGACACTGTAAATCGAATCTGAGCTGCGTCTCACGACAATGTAAACCGAGTGACATCCGAAAGATGCCCCCACAAACGTCCTGTGCATGCCTTGCGCATCATGTGATTCCTCGTGCCTTCGATGCATCGAGATGCCGGCTCATGTCCGAAAGAGAGGCTGTGCCTCATATGATTCCTCGTGCCTTCGATGCATCGAGATGCCGGCTCATGTCCGGAGAAGAGGCTGTGCCTCATGTGATTCCTCGTGCTTTCGATGCATCGAGATGCCGGCTTATGTCCGAAGGAAAGGCTGTGCCTCATGTGATTCCTCGTGCCTTCGATGCATCGAGATGCCGGCTTATGTCCGAAGGAGAGGCTGTGCCTCATGTGATTCCTCGTGCCTTCGATGCATCAAAACGCCGACATCCTCCGCGAGGCCCTTCACCCCTTCGTGTGCGTAAAAGCCATTTCGTGACCGAAAGTAACGCAACGCTTCCAGCGCTCTGAAAGCTTCTCGTCAACTACGTAGCGGTTTTTCGCACGTTAACCAACCGCGTCGGCCCTTACTCCCGAACATGAAACTAACGCAAACCAAAGTACACCTTTCATCCCGGGTCACGAACAAGGGCAGAGTAAATATTAAACACATTTCTCCGATTATAATGACTTCAAAATACACCTCTTCGGTACATTAATGTCATATACATCTCTTCGTTAAGTACAAGTCGCATACGTCCCTTCGTTACAATCAACGTGCTCTCGTTACAATAACATCAACTCTCTTCGTATGCACAACGCAAGAAGCACTCTCCTCGTCATTTACATACCAATACAACAACCGAGTCACGGTGCTCGCCGACCGAAGCGCCTCACGCTGGGGAGCTGTTCCTCCACCTTTTACATTTCGCGCCGAAGCTGGGGAGCTGTTCCTCCACCTTGTACATTTCGCGCCGAAGCAGCGCTAAATAGCTCACTATCCCCCCGCGGCCGCAAGCGCGTCGGCCAACTACTCTATCAAGTTGGGAACTGGTTCTTCGGGTGACGAAGTCCCACTTGATATCTCAATGGTCTCCACTCCCGGCTCTGCCTTTGGCGCACCCAGCAGGAGGGCCGGACTCTGATGGTCCCGAAGAGCCCTCCGTTGGTCCCGCCTCACACGTCGCCTCAGCCTCTCTTCCGAGCTCACTTTGATACACGACTCTTTTATAGCGGCGCTATATTTTCTCACGAACTCCCGAAACTCTTCTAGGGTTCTGGAGGGGTTCTTCCGGAACCATTTGCGCCACTGGTGTTTACTCGCGAAGTCGATACGGCTAACGGCGGTGCTTCCCAAGGGGACGTACGACACTGGCATCGCGTCAAGAATTAATCCGTCCTGAATAAGAGGAGCTTAAGTCACTTTCCGAGCCAAAAGTATATTACAAGCTTTCGCAGAACGCTGGTTCCGAAGCTCTCAAAAAACCTAGGTACAATCTACAGCAAGGCTAATTGCTCACACCTGGGGCTGTCCTTCGGCCACCCCCTCCGATGCGTCGCCCTCTGCCGCCGCGCCTTCGCTTTCGCCTCCGCGTGCCCGAGCGGTGCTGGTCCCTCCGGCTTCCTGTGTCGAGGGTCCTGGTCTTGTCCCAGTAGCCGGTCTTCCGCCTCCCGCCGAGCGGAGGGCAGATTCGTGACTTAGCTCGACGCCGCCTCGAAGCCAGAACCCCTGGGCGAAGGCCTTCGACACGTCGCGAAGAGACTCCCGGAGGTCTGCATACACTTCGAAGCCTCCGGCACAAGCCTCCTGCACCCCGGTGATAGCTCTCTTGATGGGGGTGAAGTCCACAATACCGCCCACACGAACGGCGGCAAAGGCGCCGGTCCAGGAGACTTGGGCGCAGTGATTTATGAAGGTCCGGAGGGCCTTATGGGCGGCTTCAATCTCGCGTCGGATCCGCGATATGCCCGCCAAGGGATCCTCCGACGCGTCCGGCTTCCCCGCCGCGATGTTCACCCCCAGCGTGCCGAGGAGGCCGTCCACTTCTTCCATCAGCTGCCCGACCCCTTCGGCGAGCTGCTCCATGGTCGTAAGCTGACCTTCGACGGTGGTGAGAGCTTCGTGGAAGTCGCCTCGCTCCTTTTGCACAGCCCCGAGTGCTTGTTCCAATTCCAAAATGCGGAGCTCGGCTTTACGCCGCAACTCCGAAGAATTTTTTGCTTCGGTCTCCGCGGCCCGGAGTCGGTTCTGCAGATCTTCCCGGCTCTTTCGAGCCTGCGACGCTACATGCCGCGCCAGCATCGCACTCTGGCAAATATGCAAAGACAATTGTCAGCATCCAAACAAGTTAGTAATACGAAGCTCCTATGCATACACGAGATACCTGTATAGTCATCCCGGAGAGGGACTCCGACGCTTCGTCCGAACTCAGCTCCTCGAGCAGCTCGTCAACTGCGGCCATATCAAGCAGCCGGCCAGCCAAACCCAGAGCGTGCCGCGCACCTTCGCGCGGCCGAAAATCTTCTTTCCCGAGCTCAGCGGCTATATCGTCGGGCGTTGACCCTGGAGGCAGGAAGCTATACAAGCCCTTCCCGCGGCCATGGACGGGCGGCCTCTCGGAGCTACCGCTGTCGGCGGCGCCCTCGTCGTCTCTGCAGAAGACGCAATGTTAAACTTAGGTGCATCACTATATGTACATAACAAGTCCAAAGCACATACCTTCTCCGAAGCAAAAATCTACATCTCCGACTACGTAGTCACCGGGGGCCTCGGGTACGGCCCCTCCTCTCGAAGCCCCCGCCGCAGCAGTCGAGCAGCCCGGGCTCGCCCCTTCGGCAGAGTCCTCCTTGGCCTCCAGCTCCGCATGCAGCGAGTCCGAAGCACTCGGAGAGCTTCGGCCTTGCAGCGCCGTGATGGCCCTTGCAGCGGCCCTCTTCGTGGCCCGAGCGCCCTCAAGGGGCGAGGCCGCCTCGCCGCCGGCCTTCCGCTTCTTTGAACTCGAAGCTTCACCGGCCGCTGCCTTCCCCCTCCCCTTCCCCTTCTCCTCCTCCTTGTCGGCCAGCTTCCGCTCCGGAAGCTGCGCGTGCAGGTCCTTCAACAGCAGGACCTGATTGAGCCGCGGCCCGCACCGAGCACGCTCTCGGTGGCGTGCCTCCATCTCCGAAAACTTTCCGAGGTAGTGCTCGGTCCGCGTTTCGATCTCCTCCAAACTAAGATCTGCGTATCAGTCGTATGAGTCCGCGGAACAAAACTTAAGTGTCGAAAGGCCGAAGAGAGTAAACTCGCGCGGAAAACTTACCGGGAAATTTCTCCGACTGTAGCACCAGCCTTCTTCGGCCGCCGGGCAGCCCAACAAGGAACTCCCGGGACCAGTCCTTGAGCAGAGGACTGATTCCGGCAGTCACGAACTCTTCGCACAGATCCCGCATGGTCAGCCTGCGGGACACCTCCTCCAGCATCTTCATCCGATGCTTCGACTTGTCACTTAGCTCGATGGCTGGGCGCGGAAAGTGCAGGATCTCCGAGCAACTGGACCGAAGAGGGCTTTCTTCTCCCACTTGGTAGTAAAACCATCCCGAAGTCCATCCTCGGCCCCAGTGCTCACGGTACGCTTTCGCCGGAAGCTTGCTTTCGTCGATGGGCACGAAGCTGACAGTAGCATACGGCATCATGTATCCTTCCCCCATCGGGCTGTCGTGCTTCCGGTACACCGTCCGATGCATCGCGGCAAAAACGTCGGCGTCCGGCATCACCCCCTCCATGCGGAATGCCCATTCCATGATACTTAGCCGCACAATTGCATTGACAATGATCTGCTGGATCTCTAGCTCGTAACGTTGCAGCACCTTGCCGACGAAGGACGAGCACGGCATCCAAAGTCCCCCGTCGAAGAACCGAAGGAATAGTACGGCGCGGTTAGGCCGCACTTCTGGCTGCGTTGCGCCCTTCGGAGGCACGGACGCCAAGTGCCTCTCCAGCCACCCACGCTCAGCCAGCTCGTCTAGCTGACTTTCAGTCACGGTGCTAAGCCCCAGCAGAGGACTAGTGCGCAGGGAGTCCGAGACACGACACCTCCCCTTCGAGCTTGAGGCTCCTCCAGCTTTCGGCATGGTCACTTCTGTGGGTCTTGGGGTCTCGGAAAGGTCTAAGCTTCGAGCTTTGGCTTCGGCGAAGTGGATGGAAGCAAGAAGGCTGCTCGAGCTTTCGTAAGTAAGTGCGCGAATGCGAATGGCACACCGGTCGCTCCGCTCCCGCTTTTATAGCTGCGGCCATCGCCGCCCCGCCGTCGCCACAGATCGACACGTAGCCCTCTACGACGCGCCGCGCTAACGTGCTTGATCGGAAGATGTGCCCGTTCCGTTCCACAACACCGTTGCTGCTTTGTGCTTGCGAAACGCGCTTCATCGGACACCGTGCCCGTTTCGTCCAACGGCGCGGTTGCCGCTTCGTATTCGGACACTTCACAACTAACATTTATTTATCGGCAAGTAATCTTTCTCGCAGGCCTTCCGAAGAACCGAAAAGGGGGGAGGACCGATGGGCTTGGCCGTCAGATCATGGTTTCGGTCCTTCCGAAGATGGATCTCACCCATGACAGGCTGCTGTTGGGGGGCCAAGGCCCACCCACGGCCCCTTTTTGAAAGATGGCGCAAAGCCCACGAAGGCCTGCGATAAGCCCGCGAGCAATAAGCCCGCGAAGGCTCGAAGGCCTGCGATAAGCCCGCGAGCAATAAGCCCGCGAAGGCTCGTGATCAAGAGACCCTTCGGGTCCGGAGGATCCTACTGATCCGAAGGATCTTTCGGTCAGGTTACCCTTTCGTACCAAAGGAGAAGCCCACGACGGAAGAATAAGGCCCATGACGTATAAAGCACGGAGGTACAGCTGTGTCTATACCAGAGAGAATAAAATTACCGAATGCCCTACGTAAAAGTGGAAATACGAGGGTATTACCGTAATAGGATTAATAAAGGTGTGATGGCCTGGGGCTATAAATAGCCCCCCCCCCCCAGTGTATTGTAACAAAAATCAATTCCGATTATTACAAAAAAAAAAACTTCTACTACCTAATCTCCCTTGCCCCTAAGCTCCGAATAAAACCTAAATCATGCTGGTTCTGACGACGACGCGGAGGATGAGCTCCCAGGGCAGGGCGGGCGCTATTTCTTGCCATTTGGTGATGAGATCGGAGGCGGACTGGTTCCTCGATCGGAGGACCGTGAACACGGTGACCGTCTCCGTCACGCGCACGAGACGCAGCGTCCAGGAGAGCACGACACCGAAGCTCTCCCCGCCGCCGCCCCGGATCGCCCAGAAGAGGTCCTCACCCATGGTTGTCCTGTTCAGGAGCCTGCCGTCGGCGTCGACGAGGACGGCGTCGAGGACGTTGTCTGTGGCGAGGCCGTACGAGTGCATCAGCGTGCCGAACCCTCCGCCGCTGAGGTGCCCGCCGACGCCGACGGTGGGGCAGACGCCCGCCGGGAACGCGAGCGCGCGGCTGGCAGCGCCAACGGCGTAGTATAGCTCGCCGAGTGTGGCGCCAGACCCGACCCAGGCCTCGGCGTTGGCGCGTCGACGCGGACGTCGCGGAGCGCGGCGAGGTCGAGCACGGCGAAGCGCTCCCGGCTGTCGAGCGAAGCGTAGGAGAGACCCTCCTAGTCGTGCCCGCCGCTGCGCACGCGAGCGCGGACGCCGTGGCGGCGGCCGCAGAGCACGGTGGTCTGGACGTGGGAGGCGTTGGTGGCCGCGACGATGGCGAGCGGCCGCGGGGTGCCCGGCAAGACGAAGCGGAGGTTCCGGACGGAAGAGAGGAAGAGCGGAGTGTATGATGGGGACGCCAGGGTGTGGAGGGCCGACGGCGGGATGTCCGCGGCGAGGCAGCCGAGGAACTCATCGGTGGCATGTGAGGTTGACGAGACGGAGCCGCTGACGGTGACGGAGAAGGCGCAGAGTGTGAGGAGCAGGTATAAGATTCTCGATGCTCCTGCCATGCCCATGACTCGTGCCAAAGCAACGCATCAAGATTTAAATCGATCGAACGAACGAACCAAATAACCAATGCTTTGGCTTTGTCGTGACCAATTAACTATGGATCCAAATGGTAGCTCAACCGCGCTGGACGATTTTAAGTGAAGCGAACTACAGGTAAGTATAGCTTAAAATATGCTGGGTCACTCATAGTGCAACATGACAGGAGATATAATTGTTTATCCAAGTTCCCATGTGTTGCTTTTTTTTTTTTTTTTGGAGATTTCATCAAGAACATGAACTGAATAGCCTACTTTTTGCAACAACATTGTGTGTTGGGACGATATTATTTTAATTAGACAAAATATACATATTTTTGCAGTCTATTTTTTGTATTAGCTATTGTTTTGGACACTTGCAACCGAAGAAATCAAGAATGAACCTAAAAGATTTGTGAGGGCAATTTTGAAAGTCACGTTTATGGAGCTTTTTGGTAGTCATAGACAATGATTTCAAGTCGTTTGATTAGTTGGAATTATCGGTTTAGCTCGATCAGGACAAACGACACGACTAGATAATTCTGAGAGCTCGATCAGGACGAACGCGACTTACTAGTCGGACAAAGCCGCACCACCGAAGAAGCAGCACCTCCTCTCCTGGAACTTGTTCCGGTCCGGCTGAGCTTTTTCTAGAGTAGGTGGAGGGACAGACGCAGACAGTAGACACGTCTTGAATTGAAGCCGGGGAGGGGGGGGAGAGTATCTCACCCTTCCACCGTGTCTCGGCAATTCTTTTCCGTTCCGTTTCTCCCTTCCCCCTCCCGCGCCCGATCTATAGCCCGCTGTGTTCCGCTGCTTGAAGCCCGCCGCGCGCCGGCCCTCCCCGAGCCACCTTCCCCACAAGGCCTCTCCGCCCCATCCAGCACCGCAGCTCTCCGAGCTGGCTTTCCCAAGCTGCGGCCACGAGGGGCTTCAGTCGTGCGACCGGGAGGTGTCATGCCATTAACCAAGTTTGCGTTATTCTGACTTTTGTAGATGGTTTCCATTTTCCACTAGATAGTTCCCATTTCTCGTCTATTGGTTTGTGCCTGATGAATTTCAAAACATCAATCTCATTGATGTTGTTAATATGGCATGCTGTTGCATTGAATTTTCAGTGTGAACTGTGAAGGATTCTCCAGGAAACTGATACAGAACAGAGGATCTTATTCATGAGACTATGTGATGATGCCATCTATCTAAATTCGGAGGACGAATCAATAGACTGAGATGGCAGAACCGTCAACAGCATATTCACTGTCCTCAAGGGGCAAAAAGAAGCGGCCACGCTCCCCTCATGACAGTGATGAACAACAATCAGACAGAAGCCAAATCAGCACAAGCCTTGGTAAGGTTCTATCTCCCTTCAGTTCCACTTTTGTTGTAGTTATGACTTATAGATATCACATTAGGCAAGGCCGACCAAAAAGCTTTTTTTTTTTTTATGTATTAACAAGATGCTTCTTTTTTTTTTATGTGCAGTCACAGTTAGTTTATAAACAGTTGAATCTGTTTGGAATATGATGTTGCTCAAGATCTAACAGTTTTCATCATGCAGAGGATAACCTTATATTCAATGATACCATGATAGCTCTTCAATTGATGCGCACACAATTTCCAAAGCTAGAGAAGGTATTCTGCTACCCTTCGGATAAAAGTTAGTCATTCCAGTCGTTTAAGAGTTTCGAGAACATGATCACATAAAATTTGTTCCAGTTTTCTTGTTCTCATTTTGACTAGTAAAAAAAAAAAGTTTCTAGTTTCAAGAATAGCCTAATGAATTTAGACCAAGGCCTAGAATAACTAATAGTAAATCGGATACAAGCCACTCAATAAGAGAAGCAGGCTCAGGGTCCTTCAGTTTCTTAACACACAAGTTTGCAACCTGTGTGTCCAGAATTATAAGGCACAAGAATATAAATCCTATCATTACTTTCAAATATGTCGTGTCTTGTCATAAAAACTTTTTTAATTTTATTATTCAATTTATGCTACTTCTTTCCTTTTCCTTTTCTTTACATACTTATAGTTTCATTCCTATAAGAAGTTACATTCTATTTTGCCTTCACATGCAGGTTGTGACACAGCCATTCATTCTGCAGTCACAGTTATATAGTAGCGTGAAGGACAGAACACAAGTTGATAGAGATTTGGAGGTTTTGTTTTGAACTTGCATTATTGCTCTTTGCTGAGGGCATCTGTATGTTACATGGTGGCGCATTTGCTGTGTCTAATAATATCATGAGCTTTATAAATTAAGCGCTTTTCTTACAGTCAATGAAGAAAGACAAACTCCTACGTATTTTCAAGCTTAGTTCAGGCCAGGATGATCATGCAATCATGTTTGTGGAGGATTATTTGAAACAGGTATTTTGATGCCCTGATTTGGCATTAATAGGAGGACACTATTGGACTAAGAGTCTACCTACCAGCTAACAGTTGGTTGAATCTGTATTCAAAATTGAATAAGCAAATCTGCAGATGTTGCCCATCTCATCTGCTAGCAGAAATAGGCTTCTAGAGCGATCATTTTCTTAATGCAACTTCTCCAAAATGCTGTGCATAGAGAAGTTCATTAGCTTTTACTGTATCCTTGTTAATATAGTTTTGATTGATACTTGTCTGCCCCTTTCCAACCAAAACATGTTATTAAAAGTATTGTCTACACAGTAGCTTTCTGAGCTTACTTTTGAGATCCTTCACATATGAAATTCTTTTTTCCAGATAGCTAAATGACTGCATGAAACGGTAAAGGAGGTATAGATAAAGAATTTATGGCATTATATTTCTTTATTTATACACATATATTTTTTTATTCTTTGATATTGAATTGTACCGTCCTCTCTTCAGTCTTTTGTGGTTGATGCTTATGATAAGTTCTTTTAAGCCTTGCCTTTGATGGACTTTTTAGAGACAAATGTTCATTTATATTGAAGGGTTCGTTATATTTGCCTTATCTTCGAATACTAATATTTGGCTGATATCTTCAAATCATAATAGCGACCCATCATATTCACTTTATTTAATTAAATGTACATAAACTTTTGAGACTCTTTTATATATATTAAAAAATATAGGTAGGGGTCTTCCCTGGTGACTTCGGTCAAAAAAAAGTAAAATTTTCAAAATAAACAAATAATACATCATACTTCCTTTGCATTTCCATATTAAAGTTATGGTACATCTATTTATTTTTCTTCATTGGATGTATGCAGGTTGCCTATGCTGTTAAGCGTTCAGGAGGTACAGACCAAGATGGTGGTGAAGTATTTAATTGGTTTGAGAGATATGTCATCCATACAAAGCTGGATGTTAGCATCAATCAACAAGAGCTGGTACCTATACTTACTATGAATTAGCTGGAACCTATGTAGGATCCTGTTTTACCTTTTTAACTTATCAGAGGACATTACCATTTGCTTTTGATAATATCTAACCTATGATTCTTTTTCCATCATGCAATTTCTATGTTATTAGCACGTTCTGTTATTCATGTTTTGGGGCTCTTTTAACCTCCCCCTTTTCGGTATTTTTTTGTTCATTTGTTTTTTGACCTTTGCCATTACATCTATACTTAGTCCGATCTTTATTCTTTTACAATGCAATGACATGTAGTTCTGTATATTCAAGGAAAATAATATCTAACCTACTAAATCCAAATACAGAGAAATTCCTCAGAACCTTGCTGTGTTAGCTGATTCTACATCCGTTTCGAAATTGTTGTCACTAGGACAGCAACTTTGTTCATTTTCAAACTAGAATTGTTGTCCTAATGGCAACAATAAAAAATGGAGCGAGTTTTTTTTTTTTTTTTTTTTTTGCGTAGAAGTATTACTGTGGTAATACATTTCAAATGAAAGCTTTCATATACTGAACTATATTAAAATATCTAATTTCCCTCTTTTTCCATTGCAGTTTTCACTGTTATCACGCGGTGGTGATGTAACAGACAAACATATCACTATATTGATGAATGCTGGTCTCCTGGTAAGTATAGTTTCTTAATTGTTGTTTTCGGGTCACAATTGCAGGCCGTGATGATATGGCAGTATTTTTTTTTTAAAAAAAAATTGTGTTTGAATTCCAAATACTGAAATAACTTTATTTACCAGTATGGTTCGTTTTTCACGCTTACCAGTTAAATTACACCTGACTTGATAATAGAATGATTAGATTCTCTTTACCAATGCTGCTGACTGACAATATGTTAATTTTTTTGCTGGATTTTTCTCTCTTTCAGACTCGCCAACTTATTGATCCAAATATATATTGGTTTGCCATTCCAAGCATTGGTCCTATATTAAAAGGTCTATCCCAGGTTTGTACACCTTGGTAAAAAAGAATCCTTGTCCTAATATTTACCTGATGTCCTAGCCATAGTTTGCTTAGGTGTTATTTTAAGATATCAGTGCTTTGTTAGAGTATCAGGCTGGAATATTGTAAATATCCTTTCTTGTATGAAAAGGAAAAATCTTAATATCAGGGCTCTGACCAAGACCCTTTCGTAATTCGTGAAATGAACGCACCGTCAGTCTGTGACATCTCTTAATTGCTACACATGCATGTTTTCCACCTCTATAATTTGCTAGCACGCCTGTGAAACTAAGGGTAATAAAAATACAGAGACAAGAAACTCTGACGGCAACATGGGGTTGGGGTTCAGGAAAGTGGTGGATACCGAAAAGTTACATGGCAATTAACATTAAGATTGCCCTCTTTGTTTTAATATGCCGTATGATATCAGTCGGTTTCTGTTTCGGGAGTTTGATTCTAATTACAGTTCTGCTAAATAAATTTGCTGATTGGACGTTTTTTACTTCAATTGTATTGAGCAGGGAAGGAAGGAGATCCTTTCGTTATTGAGCCGTAGGAAGTACAAGGAGATGCTACTCTCTTCACTGGAAAAGACAAAATTGAGGTTGACACCTCTTGATACAAGGTTCCTCCTTCGCGATTTGATTGGTTCTGGTCACATAAAAACAGTTCAAACTCCCACTGGTTTACTTGCTCGCATATCAAGAGATTGATAAACCTGTTTTATATATTCTTTTTATTTTTCTGCCAAACTAGATATTGTGCAAATCCTTAATTCTTTTAGAAAGTTACAGAAGATGGCTAGATGCTACAGGCACTTGCATATGAAGAAGTTTAGAACTATATGAAACACATTATATAATTTTTTATGGCCTGTTTGGCGTAGTACCAGCTGTAAGAAAGTTACGGTAAATTGGAGCTGTATTTGAATGCATGACGCATTTTGTTCTTATTTTGAACTAAGAAAAAAAAAGAGCAAAGATGAATCATTTCATCTCTGGATTCTGCATAGACCTCGGGGCTAGGGCTTCACAAATACACTCGAGACGGAAGAGCAAGATTGGGAAATTGTGTGCAGTTAAATTACATAAAATTAGCAAGCACGAGCTCTGTATGTGTATGGCTGGTGGAAACAGAAGGAGCAATGCAGAATAATTATTAGGCAAACCAAACTTATTAGTTCATGTGGCAACCCGTTTAATTCGGGCTAAAAAGAAATCATGTCTAGAAAAAAGATCAATTTGCTAAGAATACTAAGAGATTGTGGGTAATGCCATGCCACAAATCTCCTCATAAAATTTAAATTAATTTCAAGAGATAATATATCATAATGTACTGTATACAAAGTAGCTCACATACTAAAAAAAGAAAGAGTTCAGCCGCTAATCATCTTGTGAAGCTGGTGGTGGTCAAATAAAATTGAGCACTAATCCTAGTAGCACACGGAGTAGAGCATGAAACGACGCGGCTTCTCGAGAATTCAAGGAACCCTTTGACAAGGCCCCACATGCAGCGGGACAAGGTGTCACTTGATGTCACTGTCTGGAGCAGCTGTCTAAGGCCAAAGCAACAACCAGCGCAGGAGTTTGCAGTGCCGTCCAGTCGTCTACCATCCTCTTCTCCCCACCGGAGCGCCCTACAACCCCACAGGGCGGCCTTGCTGAAGCACCCGTCCGGCAAGCATGGCGATGTCGTCCCGCGCCGCTGTCGGTAGGAAGCGGCCCGCCCTTGTGCCCGCGGCGAGGGCGATGGCGTCGTGGTTCGGCCACGTGGAGCCCGCAGCCAAGGACCCTATCCTCGGCGTCACCGAGGCCTTCCTGGCCGACCCTTCGCCGGACAAAGTGAACGTCGGAGTCGTACGTCTCTCTGTGACTCTGCTGAGTTGTGTTGTATTACTACCTGCCTTTGTCTCTGCTTCTCGCCGTCCCGTCCGTGTCCGACCACGATGGTACTGTCCCTTGGCAGGGTGCCTACCGAGACGACAACGGCCGGCCCGTCGTGCTAGAGTGCGTGCGCGAGGCGGAGCGGTGCATCGCCGGGAACGCCAACATGTGAGATCCCTCCCATCACCACCATGCCTCTGTTTCCCCTGCCTTTTCATCCTATGAGCTCGTTGGATAGTTCTCTCGGTCATGGGGAATCGGTTGCTGACTTGGTTTCAACGCGAGGTGAGCATATGCTGCTTGTACTGGTGGTGCACTGCCTCGTTCCCCGTCTTCCTTTAGTCGTGGAGTCACGATCTTGATACCGTGCTAGTCTGCCGTCCGTTATCCGGGACCATGGAACTGTTCAAAATGATTATGACGTAAAGTTGAAACATTTAGCGTGTAAAGTTTTGTGGCAGATCGACGTCTATAATTTCATTTCAGATGTTAATATTGACCGAGTGCTTCAATTATAGGTCAATACGTAACTGGTTTGCAATGGTGCATCTATTTAGTTCTTTCATGTACAAGCACTTCGCATGATTTTGAATTTTTTATCGGTTTATTTGATTTATTTTGCTAAATAAGAGTGCTTTTGTCTTGTTTTTTCTACTTTGTTCTGCTTTTTCTTTGGTTCCTTTGTTGTGGTAGTACTTGTCATGCAGTGTGCAAAATGCTCGGGTAGTGACACGAGAACACCACTTGTCACAATGGAGGGATAAATTCTACCAAGTATATTGGGTCATCTCATGAACTAAATGTTCATCAACAAGTATAGATCCCTGGGAAATTTCATAACATGTTGACTCAACGGGACATTTAACACTATTCAGTTAGCGTCACTGACCTTTAGAACTTTAGAGGGGGGCTGGAAGAGGA
The DNA here is from genome assembly GCA_001182835.1 of Oropetium thomaeum. Taxonomy (NCBI): domain Eukaryota; kingdom Viridiplantae; phylum Streptophyta; class Magnoliopsida; order Poales; family Poaceae; genus Oropetium; species Oropetium thomaeum. The sequence goes on from LFJQ01000039.1 coordinate 1,714,298, forward strand.
GATCAAAATTCCTTATATTTCATCACAGCTTGTCGCATACTCCTTTTTATTGCCCTGTAAGAGTAGACTGCTGACTCCATAATGTTTAAGTTGTGATAAATTAAGTTCACTAGTGCTGTTGGTGCATTTATCCAGGTTTATTGTGAAACTCCTTAGAATGAGTTATTCTACTGATTTACATGATGGAATTTGCAAAACAGGGAGTACCTACCCATGGGAGGAAGTGTGAAGATGATTGAGGAGTCACTGAAGCTGGCGTATGGGGAAGATTCAGAGATCCTCAAGGATAAGAGGGTTGCAGCAGTGCAGGCTCTTTCGGGGACTGGTGCATGCCGCCTGTTTGCAGATTTTCAGAAGCGTTTCTTACCTGATTCACAGATCTATATACCGACACCAACATGGGCCAAGTGAGCTGGAAGCGTGTCTTACCTGATTTATAGAAACCAGACCTGGTTTTGTTAACAGCTTTTCGTCCAGTTTGCACCCTTCAGTAATAGTTAACCTCATGTACTTTCCCAGCCATCATAATATTTGGAGGGATGCTCGAGTACCACAAAAGACATTTAGCTACTACCACCCAGAGTCAAGAGGACTTGATTTTGTTGGACTAATGGATGATATCAAGGTAATTCTGTCAGCTCATACTCCAAGCCTTAATATGTTCATGAATATGTATCCAAACGGAAATAAATTACCTGTCTTGGACTGATCCATCTACTCTATACTTTAATGTCAGTCTTCCTTTGGTTCTGTAATTATTTGCAATAATTTTGATACAGTTTCATGTCTAATCCCATTTTCTTCGAAATATTATATCTATTACGGTATCTGTGACTAATCTCTATTTACATTCTTTTTTAATTTCCCAGAATGCTCCAGATGGCTCATTCTTTTTGCTTCATGCTTGTGCTCATAATCCCACTGGTGTAGATCCCTCAGAAGAACAATGGAGGGAGATATCTTTTCAGTTCAAGGTATAAAACGGTGTAAAAAGGACAGTGATATTTCCATGCAATTGCTTTTGACGACAACTGGTCTAATGTTTTTCAGGCCAAGAAACATTTCCCATTTTTCGACATGGCATATCAAGGATTTGCCAGTGGTGATCCAGAGAGAGATGCCAAGGCAATTCGGATATTTCTTGAAGATGGACACCAAATTGGATGCGCGCAGTCGTATGCAAAAAACATGGGACTTTACGGACAAAGAGCAGGATGTCTTAGGTACTTATCTTTCCATTTTAGTTATCTTCCTACTGGGTCAAAAAAACTATCAGTCTTACTAAGCTGGAGTAGTTACATCTGTTTTACTGATTGATCTTCATGTTTCCACTTTCTCGGGCTAGTTGTCTTATAGTTTTCCGGTTCTAGGATGATTGCTACTGAATTGATGATGCTGTATCTATGTGTCTTTTCATTATGTTTTTTTTTTAGTTGTAGTACCCTTAATTTTTCCAAGTAGGCTACTAGAGTTTAAAGGCGTGGTTGTTTTTGTTGTTGTTGTAGGCTACAGTATTAGAGTTTACTGCTAGATTTAAATGAACTAGAATTCATCCTTCAGAACTGAACAACTTCTGAAAACATTCGTTAAAACTACTGCAAACATTCTCTACACAGCATTTCTTTAAATGCTGTAAGTATAACTGGGAGTTACAATCCTCATTTAATTTATCCATTTGACTATTCTGCAGTATCCTGTGTGATGATGAAATGCAAGCAGTTGCAGTAAAGAGTCAACTGCAACAAATTGCTAGACCTATGTACAGCAATCCACCCCTTCATGGTGCACTAATTGTTTCAACTATACTTTCCAATCCGGAGCTCAAAAACCTGTGGCTTAAAGAGGTCAAGGTAAAAGTCTTTCTTCCTATGAATAATTCCTTCCATACCAATGTTAAACTTCAACATCCCCTGTATGCCATTGTTCACACATGTCAGGGATCATGAAGTTCAATAGTGGCATGATGCTACTACTTTTTGAAGTAAAAAAAGTCCTTGAATCATATAATAATTATGGAAAGTAATATCTTATGGTGATCATTTTAAGAATCACAGGGTATGGCTGATCGCATTATTGGAATGAGGACAGCACTCAAGGAGAACCTTGAAAAGCTTGGTTCACCATTGCCATGGGGACATATCACCAATCAGGTGAATAACGGGAACATATCACCTTAATTTCTGAATATTCCAGTCATGCCTGAGTATATGCCATTCTGTGTTCTGTTATTCGTTTTTAGGAAAAAACGAAGGATACCCCTGCTTTTATTGAAAGCAAATTGTTGTGTGTACACGTATAGTGGGGGCATTACTCAATTCACAACTAAATTGGTTAGTTATTTTGCTTTTGAGCAGATTGGAATGTTCTGCTACAGTGGAATGACGCCTGAACAAGTTGATCGCTTAACAAATGAATTCCATATCTACATGACTCGTAATGGGAGGATAAGGTAATTATGAATCTTTGGCACATTAATTCATAACTCTGATTTCACTGAATGCCAGGATATTGCTGAATAACTTGGACCTGATTTTGTTACATCTCCTCGTGCAGTATGGCTGGGGTAACTACAGGGAATGTTGCTTATTTGGCCAATGCAATCTATGAGGTTACTAAGCCAAACTGAGACCTGTTTCACCTTTCATAACAGGAAAACGAACTGACAGTGTCAGACTCATAGTCCTCCTTTTCGCCCTCGTTATTACTGACAGAGAAATGGTCAACAATACATAATATAGATACATACACACATAGAAATAACTTTGTCAACAATCCATGGAGAAACGTGGGTGCCCAAAAGTTGATTTATTTGGCTGGAGCCAGAAAAGAACAACTTCATTGTGAGCAATACAACCTGACAATTTCGAGCAACAGCAAGTACCTATAAGCAATTTCTGTGAACAATGTCTCCCTGCAAACATGATTTTTTTTTTATTGGGTTCTGTTATCACCTAATGTTTTTTGTGGGTTCCTCTGAGAGTTATGTGCAAAGTTTGGAACCTGGATTCTCTGAATCTATTTCTTGTGATTTCTAATTGATCACCGTGGCTAGGAGCAATCAACCTGAACCCACACGAAGCTCTCCAGGGGGCTTCGCCACACGAATCCAGACAAAATTGCCTAGATTCACAAAAGATAGAAAGAGTTGAGGTCCACAGCTCCAAGAAATTTGCAGAAACAAACAGCAACAATAAAAAACAAAAACCAAAGGGAAGCAGTTCATAATGTTAGGACAACTTAGCTCAAAGATGGCCTAAAAAGATTATCCTAATGTCATCAATTGAAATCTGAGGGACCAATGCAACCAAGTTTGGCTATAGAGCCCTGATGCATGAATTGGCCATCTTCATAAGACATTTACATGATTACATCAGTTGAAATGATACAGGGTACACGTACACCAGTACACATACGTGGATGCGCTACAGACATGAAACATTGGAAAAGAAACATAGGTCCAACGATACCAACCCTTCCCTTGAGCAATATGTGCCATTCTTGGCAGAACATGGACACAGCAGCCTTCATGGGTACATTCTTAAGGCTGGTTCACGTTTTCAATAAGATGGTCATGTTCTAAAACTTAAATGCGATAAATGTGGATTGCCCTTTGGCAGTGTCTCAGCAGCCCAGCATAAAGTGACTTCCATACATCCTTCCTATGCCCCGGTGCCAAATAAAGAACTAAATCCTGAATGTCGTCGAGCATGATCTGGTAAAAGCCTGCTGACAAGCTCAGGCGGTGAATCCGCAAGCTGCAAAAGAAAATGAGAAGTGTTCAAATCAGAAACTTTGCAGTTCAAATGCAAGCATGTCTGCCATAATAATCAATTCAAATTTTGCATAGCCTTCTAAAACCATCTGCCAGCTGCTAACAGGCCACCCCAATTCACCTTCCGCCCCAAGCACTAGCTACCCACTACAGCCTTGCTGCACCACTCCTTCCCACATATCACATCAGAACACTCGAAAAATAAACATCATATTCCCAGATATTGTTATGTTTTGAGTGTCCATCTCTTTAATTTAAAACAGTCTACTTCATCCTAGACTACCCTGGAATCACTTACCTCTTGCTTAAAGTTGAATAGTGGAGGAAATGGGCGTCCATTTGGTAGTCTTGCATGTGGTTCGCGTAATTCATCAAAGAACGAATGAGCACATGCCTCAAGCTGCAATAAATAATACAACCACATGAATTAGATGAATAGAAGAAGCTTCCAAAAACATGTGTAAAGCTCACTGTATGTCAGAACAATTAACATCTTCCAAGTTCCAACGAGAGGTGAAGTAGCTTACAGCACTACATCGGAGATTCGGTGAATACTGAAGAAGGCGGGATACAAGATCTATTGCTTCCGGAGGCATTCGCTTGTGGAAGATCTGCAGCATAAAAATTGTGTTAAAAAAAAAGGGCAGCCCGGTGAACGTAGCTCCCGCTTGCGCAGGGCCCGGGGAAGCTAGTAAAAAATTGAAAGTACAATGTGTATCATTGTGCAAGGATTCCATGCACTTAAACTCAAAGTGTTCATTTTTTTTTCACTCAGTAGTAATGACAATAGCATATATATTACTACCTCTGTTTGAACTAGAATTATTGTCCTAACGAATATTTTTTTTAAAAAAAAATGGAGGGAGTACAAAATACTAATATCAGCATTCTCCTTGTATTACAGCTAATTGGGATATCCTATACCATAATTTTAGTGGAGTTGAGCTCCTTTGTGCTGTCCATCCACCCACAAAAAAAAGATTGATTGTAATGAACAACAGAATGAATACACAAGGATACAGTGTAGGGGCATATAGTGAAAGGACCACTGGATTGGAGTTGTTCTTCTAATTATTATTATTATCTGCAGGAAATATTACTAGTTATGGTGAGAAATTGGACATAGCTGTTTAATGGAAACTTGAAAGAAATTTTGAGCGAATTCCAACAGAGGTCATGCGAAATCTACCAGAGTGACCATATCCAACGCACGATATCACTAGGGGATACCACCGATTAAAATTGGGCAAGGAAAAAATGTACACATACCTTGTGCCATGGACAAGCTTTGATCTGAGGAAACTTGAATTCTGTGTAGTTGGGGTTCATACACCGGATTTCCTCTCGCGTTGGAGTACCCAAAACCTGCAAGGAGTTTACCATTGGTTAAATCTGGAAAGTACCAAAGTCGATATAAAATATTTCTTTAGATAATTAATTACATATTGCATGTCAAGTACCTTGATAATCTCAACAAGCTGATCCACAGCACTTTCACCAGGAAAGAGAGGCTAAAAAAATGCAAACATAATAGGTAGTTTAGTGTAACTTCACTGCAGAAAATTTCATCGCAAAATGCTGAAAATATTAAGGTAAGAACGTGGGAAAACTGAATTACTTGGCCAAGAAGAAGCTCAGCAAGAACACATCCAGCAGACCATATATCAATAGATGTTGTGTATTCAGTTGCACCAAATATGAGCTCTGGAGCACGATAGTAACGCGAGCATATATAAGATATATTTGCTTCACCTTTTACCTGAAGATATTCACGGATAAGATTCAAAAATAGAACTGATCATGAAGTACTAAGCTGTAACATGTACGCTAATGAAATTGACACACACACAGACACACAAGAAAACACCTCAACAACCTAGGAAGAGAATAAGGTGGATTTTAATTAAGAAACTGAAATTCCATCCAATACGAACGTAATGTGCATAATTTCATCTGACAATGTCAAAATACTTGAACCTGCTTATTAGCGACATCCCTTGGTTATCTAAGTATGCATCAAAGAAGCATATAAAGAGACCCTATATTCGTTGATTGATGGCAAACAAATTAGCACGTGTGCATATTAGTCCCTTGTATCTTCACAAGACACAAAATTAGCATGTCTGTGTATATCTTTTTGCAGTATGAGTTTAGAATGTCTTAGCACACCAATATTATTACAAAACAAATAACTCGAAATGAAAAAAAAATACAATAATGTTGCTGACATAATCATTAGAGTACATACCAAGGCTTTCGCGCTCCCGAAGTCACAGACCTTGACTTGGTGGGAAAGAGGATCCACCTGTCAAGTTACAAGAAAGAGTAAAGATCAGCAATTTCCAATGAGGTGCTATAGACAGGAACATGCACATGTTAAGGAGAGGCCAGCATACCAAAATATTCTGAGGCTTAATATCTCGGTGACAGACACCTGGTACATTATGAATATAAGCTAATCCTCGGAATATCTGCACTAGATACAAGAAAGATATTACATATAATGGCACAAGTCTTCTAACTCACATGTATGAAGATATCATGCAACACTATCACCACCCACCTGGTACATGTACAGCTTAACATATATAAGTGGCATCCTCTGCTTCATATCTTTGTAGTGTTTCAGGACACGATAGAGTGATTCTGGGACGAATTCCATAACTAAGTTAAGGAAAAGTTCATCTCTGCTTGTGGTGGAGAAAAAGCAATGCTTCAGGGAGATGACATTGCAATGATCAATTGATCGCATTATCTGTAACTCCCTATTTTTGTAACGTTTGTCCTGTAGAACCTTCTTAATGGCAACAGTTTCACCAGTCTCGATGCATTTTGCCTGACATAATGCACATGACATTTAAAAAAACACAATTGCAAGCGAAAAAAAGAACAATGTGGAAGTGATCCCTGACCTGGAAGACAACCCCAAATGATCCAGTTCCAACAACTCGCTCTGCCATATAGCTGATTGTCTAGTAAGAGCACAACATCGCATATCATGACAGGGTGTTATTGCTCTATTATGTTATTCAGCATGATCAAGAGGGTTCCGTTCTTCAAAACCTACCCGTTTTGGTTCATCGTTCTTCCCCCCAATAGTGGTTGAAATTATGTGACCTGTAACTGCATCATTTCCTCCGATAGTAGCAATACCATGCTGCCATGAGATACAGAATAGCCGTAGTATAAGGCAACAAAGGAGAAGAATAAGCAGCAGGATGGAAGGGGAGGGGGGAGTTGATGTACTCGTTAAATACTTAAACAGTCTACCTGCAGTAACGTTGGCAAGCAGCAAGAAAACAATGCTCAGTTATGCCTTGTTTGATGCCGTGTCATCAAAAGTGGCAGAGATACTCACTTAGAATATTGAATTTTCAAATGTAGATTTTCACTAAACTAAGATCGAGACAAAGCACTGCTACCTGAACAGGCCACTGACACTGACACAATGGAATCAATTTGAGGAGCAGAGGCAGAAATGCTTGCATGGCTGGCACGCAAATTTGCCCGACAAACATATAGCACAGTACAGCAAGGTTCCCTCCAGAAACCAAAGCTACCACAACTCTAACAGTCTAGCCTAAGCAGTAAGCACAAGACACCAGCAAATCACTAAATCAGTGCTGACGATCGAACCTAGGCAGTAAGCGCCGCAGCATCAGTACAAAAGGGGAGAAATGGGGAGCAAAGGCATGGAAGGAACTAATAAGCAAGCATTGTCAGTAAACATTGCCCTAGAAACCAAAATGAAATACATTTGCACTTTCTATGAAGCAACATTACGATAAGTAGCATAAATACATACTAGTAAAAGCTGGTAACGAGATTTTCCCAACCCATATCCCTGGCACTAGGCTAAGATCAGGTGCTAATGAAACACCTGTTTGGACAGAAGTGCACGAGTCAACTGTCACTTACATCATCAACCTGTAACTGAAAAAATAACTACCGGTAAAGGCTTGTAAAACAAGATAAACGCTGCCCTGCCCTGCTTTATTAGGACCCATTCCAAGCAGCACGAGAGTGGAAACGCTTGCAGGGAGAGCACGCAAAGTCGCCCAACGAACATAGCACGCCGCAGCGCAGGCTCCCTCCCCGGGAAGGAAAGCAAAGGTAGCGACCGGAGTTGTAACAACAATGGCCGTACCAGACACTAACCGACATCCAAATCAGAGCACAAACCGCGGGCTCGGAGGAGGCAGAAGCGAGCAGCCCCATACTAGGACGCAGCGCCGCAGATCCGGCACTGTGAGCAGATCCCGGTAGGCGGACGGAGAACCAAACCGTGCCAGGCTAGTGCCAGCCTCACTTAGCCCACCGCAGAAGGTCGATCTCCAAGGCAAGAGAGAGAGAGAGAGGTGCCGGATACGAGAGACGCTCACCTTCTCGTCGGCGGAGGCGCGCGGCGGGTCGACCTCCATTGCGTCAGTGGCCGCCGCAGCGGCGGGGTGGGGCCCGCCGCCGAGTGCGGTGGCCATGTGGGAGCGGCTCTCAGTCTCTTTCTCTCTCTTCTCGCTGATAACGGGGAGTTGGGAGGGAAGACTGCTTCGGGCTTCGGCGCTGCTGCTACTGCTGCTAGCGTGGACGCGAGTTGGAGGAGAGGGCCACGGGGTCGGGGTGGGCACTGTCGCTGTCCGCCTCTGCACACTGGCCACCACCGCGCCGCTTTTCTTTATCCCGGTCTCCGGGCGCCGCGCTTGACGCTGACGATTCGTCGATTCCTTCCCCGCCCGTTGGCTTTTACTACTCTCTTTTTTTTTTCTTTTTTCTTTTCTTGACACGCCACATCGCCGCTTGGGTCAGGCGTGCAGGAAATGAGGACACTGGGCTGTTTAGGTTTGTGGCCCATTATCCTCATTTCCCAGTGAGATGATGATGATGATGAGGAGATGGCCCAAAGCGACACTGGACCGTTCAGGTTTGTGTAGGGATAGAAATTTGAGTCAAAAGCCCTACAAAGGATTTTTTTTTAGTCAAAAATTGAGTTATTTTTGAGTCTAATTATCTGTGTCGCCCTATCGGAACTTCGAAAGTGCATTGAGTGGAACGCAATGACAATCAAGCTGAGCACGAACGAGCTAAGGTTCCAGGCTTCCAGCTCCAACCAAATCATTTGACTCAGGCCGGTCGGTTCGTGAACAGCTTTTCGGACAGAACTAATCCACGTCGCGCGCGCGCCTTGGTTCAAACACAAGTCAGAGCCCCCATGCGTAGCGGAATGTGCAAACTCCGAGGCAGGGGTCAAAGGATGAGCCGGCGTGTGGCTCGCAGCAAAGCGGATCGGTCCATGCAGGCATCGTCCCAGTCCCAACCGCTAGCTAGCTTGCACCGCGAATGCAAACTTGAATCTGAAAGACAAGCACGCGCCTCAGTTTCAGATTTTCTTTTCTGTGTATTTGTTACATCGAAATCATAAGCAGCCTTCTCTCTTTTTAGTTAATTAGGATACGTTTTTTTAATAAAAAGTACCATCTTAGCATCATCAATTACCCTTGCAAAAAAAAATATCTAGAGGCAGTAAAAAAGGATATATTATCCTTTTACTGCTACTTCTGTACATATATAGCAAGAAAAAAATATCGTTAATTATGCGCATGCAGTCTTGTATTAGATCATGATTAATAGATAGTAATTTTATATTATGGCCGGGTAGACTTTGTAGTTTTGTAAAACTCTTAATAATAGAGAGTAGTAGTACATTGAATGGGAGATGAGGATGAAGATAGAGATCCCTTAGCAGATATATGATTTGTCACGTACTATATACAATATACATATATGAGCTTTACGTAACTATAGCTAAATGATGTTGGATTTGAATAATACTCTCTTCTCTTTTGTACTATCTGTATAAGCTAGATAGAAAAGTACATGATTAGGTTTTACGTCATGACAACATATATAATTGCAATCCAATAAGTCACAAGTTAACGAAATCATCAATAGTATATATAGTAGTTATTATTCCAAAACGTATATGAAGTAGAAAGCAGAGATGATACTGTACGCCGGAGTAGTTGATTGGCTGCTTATCAGAAACAGCTTTTGTAATCAGTGAGTACAACGACACATTGTTGTCCACGAAGCAAAACACAGCACATGCAGATGCCACACACTGCCACTACGTAACAAAGTACTTAATACAGTATGTAATTAAGTAAGCGTATATATAGTTTTATAGATCCAATTGAGATCAAGGCTCTTCTCTCTTTCAAGCAAGCTACCGAAATTAAGGTGTGTGATTAGTTTTGTGAAAACATGGGAATAATTAGAGAATATGCGATGTTTTAGATTCAGGATATATGGTTACATGTATAGGCGAGGTGGGAACCAAACAAGGGACAAGCCACACGCCGAGCCTAGTCCTACTTGAGAACGAATATAAGTCTTAGGCCAATACAAATACAATGTGCTAACACTCCCCCATAGTCTGAACGTCAGAATGAACCACTAGAACAGACTTTCAGGCTGGACCGAAACTCTCAAAAAACGGACATCGGTAGACCCTTTGTGAAGATATCCGCATATTGAGATGTCGTCGGAATATGAAGAACGCGAACCTCCCTAAGGGCGACACGCTCTCGAATGAAGTGAAGATCAATCTCAACATGCTTGGTCTGTTGATGCTGAACAGGATTTATAGATAGATAGACTGCACTAATATTGTCGCAAAAGATAACCATAGCACGCTGCAAAGGACTGTGAAGTTCCGCCAACAATTAGCGCAGCCAGCATGCTTCAGCAACACCGTTGGCTACTGCATGGTATTCGGCCTCGGCATTGGATCTGGAGACAGTCTGTTGTCGCTTCGAAGACCAAGAGATGAGGTTGTCAGCAAGGAACACGCTAAAACCCGAGGTGGATTTGCGTGTGTCGGGACAACTAGCCCAATCTGCATTTGAGTAGACAACAAGCTCGCTCGGAGTAGTCTGGTGAAGAGTAAGGCCGAAGTCCAAAGTGCCACGAATGTACCAAAGAATGCGCTTCACAGCATTAGGATGCGGCTCACAAGGATCGTGCATGAATTGACAAATCTGCTGAACAGCATAGACGATATCAGGTCTAGTAAAATGTGAGATACTGGAGGGCACCAGCCAAACTGCGGTAGTGAGTAGGGTCGGCAACCGACATACCAGCAAAAGACAATTTGGAATGTGTGTCAACAGGAGTGGTGCAAGGCTTGCACTCGCTCATACCTGCACGATACAGAATATTCAACATATACTGCCGCTGTGACAAAAAGAGACCCTTAGCGGTGGAAGTCACTACGATGCCGAGGAAGTGATGTAGTTGTCCCATGTCAGTCATAGAGAATTTCCGCTGTAAATCAGAGATGACACGGCGGAGAAGAGAGTCTGAAGATGTCGTAAGAACAATATCGTCAACATAGAGCAGAAGATACACTGAATCTAAGCCTCGACGAAAAATAAATAATGAGGCATCTGATTTGGCTTCAACAAAACCCAAAGAGAGCAAATATGAGGCAAACCGGCTGTACCATGCTCGAGGAGCTTGCTTCAGTCCATAAACCGATATGTTCAAGCAACAGACATGATCAGGATGATTAGGTTCAACAAACCCTGAGGGCTGCATGCAGTAGACTGTCTCAGTGAGGGTGCCATGAAGAAAAGTGTTCTTCACATCAAGTTGATGAATAGGCCAACCACGAGAAAGAGCCAATGTGAGAACAACGTACAGTAGCCAGCTTCACAACGGGGCTGAAAGTCTCCTCATAATCAATATCAGAACGCTGAGTGAAGCTTCGCAGAACCCATCGAGCTTTGTACCTTTTCAATGATCCATCACGTAAACACTTGTGATGGTAAACCCATTTGCCACTGACAACGTTAACACCTGCGGGGCGAGGAACAAGAGTTCAAGTATTATTCGAGAGAAGAGCATCAAACTTAACCTGCATATCGGCGCGCCAGTTTGCATCTTTGAGGGCGGCGTGGAACGATTTCAGCAACGGGGAGATGATTGTAGCTTGAAGACTGAGCCGCTCCACAGGAAGCCGAAATTTGGATTTAGCACGGGTGTGCATGACGTGGTCGTTGGCGGGCGGGGACACGATGACGACCAAGGGCGGAGCAGTGGTGCGCCGCAATGCCGCAGCGTCGGGTGCGACAGCCGCGTGCGGCACGGCAGACTGGGTCGCAGGCGATGCACCGAAGTAGGCAACCGACAAGGACGCTCGATGGACGACGACAAGGGCGACCTGGGGCTCATCGGCACGCCAGAGGGAGACCCGCTTGTGCTAGGCGCCGTGATAGGAGCCGTTGTCGGATTGGCAATAGTGGTCGACGTTGTTGCCGGATTGACAACAGTAGGCGATGGCGAAGTACCTGCAACCACAGATCTCCAGCCAATAGGCAAAATAGTAGTATCCTCCTCAAAAAGAAAATCCAACGAAGGAACAAGCATAGGAGAGGCGGACATCTCAGCAAAGGGAAAAGAGATTCATCAAACACGACGTTACGTGAGAGGATGATTCTATTAGAGTAGAGATCAAGACACCGGTAGCCTTTATGTTCGGAGGAATATCCAAGACACGGAGGGTGGACCTGGGGGCGAATTTATGGGGGATGGTGGAGGAAAAGTTTGGGTTGCAGGCGCAGCCAAAAATCCATAAGTTGTCGTAAGAGGGTGGGGTGCCATGGAGCGCAAAGAACGTTGTTTGAAAAGCCAGGGTTTTAGTGGGTTAGAGATTTATAATGTATATGGCGGTCTGAAGGACTTCAACCCAATAAACCGGAGGTAGGCTAGCTTGAAACAGGAGAGAGCGGAGAACATTATTAACAGTACGAATAATACGCTCGGCATGACCGTTCTGTTGGGAAATGTATGGGCATGACATACAAAGCGGCACACCATGGGTAAGGAAGAACATGTGCGCGCTAGAATTGTCAAATTCACGGCGGTTATTGCACTGAACACTCTTGATGATGGCAGCAAACTGGGTGGACACATAGGAGAAAAAATTAGAGAGGACACTGAAAGTCTCGGATTTTAAGCGGAGTGGAAAGTTCCAAATGTGATGCGAGCAATCATCTAAAATAACGAGGTACTATTTGTAACCCGACACACTGGCAACAGGAGATCTCCAAAGATCATAATGTATAAGATCGAAATTGTTTGCAGCACGTGAATTGGATAAATGAAAGGGAAAACGCACGTGGCGTCCTAATTGACAGGCGTGACATGAATGGTCGAAGTTATCTTCATTACAAGTGATAGCTTTGCAATTAATGAGCTTGCTAAGGGATTCACGACCTAAATGACCGAGACGACGATGCTATAAAGTGGTGGAGGCGGTTGACGCAACGAGGGCGGCAGGGCTGACGACATTGGCTTCTGTGGGGAAGAGGTAGAGGTCGTCGGAGCTATTGCACCCGGCGATCACGCTCCTAGTCAGCAGATCCTTCACAGAGAGGCCGAAAGGGTCAAATTTGACGGAACACTGGTTATCGGTGGTGAAACGACGAATATAAACTAGATTCTTAATAATATGCGGAGAAACTAAAACATTATTAAGAGAAAGAGGATGATGTTGTGTGTGAAGTGAAAGAGATCCTACAGCAGTGACGGGAAGCAAAGCCCCGTTCCCAAAATAATAGATGAAGGATAATGCGATGAAGGATGGTGAGAGGAGGATAGTGTACCAGGGCCCGGAGTCATATGTGCAGCCGCTCCAGAGTCAGCATACCACTCAGAATTGGACGGCGGTGCGTTCAACGTCATCGTGTTGAATTGGTTGACGAAGGATGCTTGATCCCAGGATGCGTCACCAGGTGCAGGCACCCACGCTTGCTGTGGAGGCACCCACGCCTGCAGAGGAGACACCCACGCCTGCCAGGGGGTGCTCGGGGCTGAGCCAAGGCTCGGTGGAGCTCCCCTGGGGTAGTAACCAAGGGCAGGAGACATGTCGTAGGGGGAGTATAGCATTGTCACGAATGCCGACGCCACGGGCGAACGAGCACCGGAAACAGCACCGCGGCCGTAGGGCCATAACTGCACAGTGCCCTGCCACGGGTTGTAGACGGAAGGGAACTATGGCGACTGGTTCGGCGGACCAAGCGCAGATTGGTCGTTGCCCGTGGAGTTGCCGCCGCGCCCGCCGCACCCACGACGACGGTTGTTGGTCTTTTTGGAGGAGCCGCCGGGGTTGCCAGTGCGAGGCGGGCCACCATTGCCCTACGTGCTGGACAAAGGGCCACTAGGGGCAGACTAGTGGAGTGCGGCATGGTGACGAGTAGGGACTGCGACGGCGGTGCCCCCGTCCCCGGGAGCTCAATCTCCTCGAGGAGAAGATGACACGGGCTTTGTCGATGGTGGGGAACGGCCGATGCATCTTGATGTTGAACACCGTATGACGGAAGTTCTCGTTGAGGCCATGAAGGAAGGTGAGCACCATGGTCTTGTCACCGACAGGATCTCCAAATTCTGCAAGGAAGCTGGCCATGGTCTTCAGACGCGTGCAGTAATCGGTGATAGAGAGCATGCCTTGCTTGAAGTTGCGGAACTCGGCTTCAAGTATTAGGGCACGGGACTTGCCCTAGCCCAAGAATTCAGCTTCGAGAAAACACCACACGACGCGAGCGCGATGTTCACGTCGCATAACGAACTGGAGCAACTCGAAGGAAATGGTTCTGTAGATCCATGTGAGCACTGTGCAATCCATCTGCGCCCATGCCGGACGACGTGGTCGGTAGATGTCGGAGAGAACATGATCGCTCAGAGCATATTTACCGAGGGCGATGAGGAGAAGGCCATGCCAGCGCCCATAGTTGTTGGCGGCCTTATCGAGGATGACTGCACGAGGGCACGGATGTTGAGGACGACGTTGGCTTGGGCATGGAGGGCAGCGATAGCTGCCTCCTCGACGTCGAGATTGTCGCTCTCCTTCTGCAGACGATCTTCTTCAGCCTTGCGGGCGCGCTCCTCTTCGGCCTGGCGCTGGTCATCATCGTCGGGCATGGCGGCGGCTAGGGTTTGCAGCACCGGGGGCACGGTGGAACAGAGGATCCTACGAGCGTGTCAGCGGCGACAGGAAGGTCGGCGAGGAGCTCAGCGGAGGCAGGAACCGGCGAGAAGATCTTGGCAACGGTCGAGTAGCAGCGGCTAAGGTTTGCGGAAGCGAGGAGAGGGCGCAGAAGCGAACCGTCTCGTGATACCATGAAAGTGTGGGAATAATTAGAGAATACGAAATGTATTAGATTGAGGATGGATGGTTACATGTATAGGTGAGGTGGGAGCCAAACGAGGGGCAGGGCACACGCCGAGCCTAGTCCTACTTGGAAACGAATACAAATCTTAGGTCAATACGAATACAATACGCTAACAGTTTGTCGTTTTGATCCCCGTGATCTTCACCATAATCAGGGTTTAGAAAAAAAATCACTAATCGACGAGATGATTCGTCGCAGCATGGGCGTACTTCATGGCATATATGCTGCGCCATGCCCTCCATGAGCCCATAGTTTATTCAAGTTCGGCACAGAGAATGCCCTCCACGAGAAGAAAGATACTGAGCAAAAACAGGAACTCTCGTCGACGTTGCTCAGCCCCGATCATCATCGCGTACCTATCTGTGGGTAGACAAAACAGAGAGATTTCGTGAGCTGCTTTGGCACTCGTTGTCGCCAAATACAGCCGAGTGACAGCTAGCCATATAAGCTTATCGTGCAAATGGGCGTCGTTGAAATTTTGGCCTAGCAGGGACAAATGCTGTTGGATAGTGACAATTTTAAATTCGAAATTTGATCCCTTTGGCATCTGCTATCAAAACAATATCTTTCCTTTACAGCTAGGCTGTTTGGTCTCATTGTTTGTACTAATGTGTAGAAGCTTTCAGTGTATTTTAGATTCAAAACACACAGAGATATATGTCAGTTACCAAAGAGAAAGAGATCAGAGAGAAGAATATATTTGATATCATATAACTTGTAGTGTTATCTTCGACTATTCATTTTATTAAAAAAAATTAAAGTGTAAAACTATAAGTCATGGTGTTTCAAATATTTTTACTGATTAAAAACAAAATATATTTTTATCAGACTTTTTAATTATATCTAGTGGTTAAAGATAACGCTACAAGTCAACGAGCGTCAAAGCTGTCCAAACAGAGGAAGTACGTTTCACTGGTATTCTTGAGTTCTCGCTACCACACAGTTTATAAAAACCCAAGCATGAAAGTGTATCCAGAATGTGTATATCCAAATTTGGCTTGATATAATACCATTCAGTCACGTCGTCCATGGACGACAACGGGTCCATGCCTTATCCGACTCCAAACACGTCACTAAGAAAGGCGAACAATCATGCACCAGGGCTGCTGCCGAACTCTGATTATAAAATTCTATCTCCACTAATCATGGTTCACTTGAATTGAGATATGCAACTATCAGGCAAGAAACCGGCGCTGACCCTAACTTAACTCAGTCGCTGCAGGGCTGAAAGTTCGTTGAAAGGCTAGCAGTGAGACGCACGCAAATTCCTCACTGTGTTTCAACGAAGAAAGCGACTGATTTTTACCTAATCATTGTCTATTCCCAAGTGGTATCCTAAACTGATTCCTTGTCCTCGAAATGTAATGTGAAACAGTACGATCACATTCGAAATCATTCTACTCATGCAAAAGGTACATAAAAGATGGATGGCCATTGGCTAACCTTCTAAAAACATTCACTCTAGTTATAAACCTTCTAAAAACTATAGTGTACCACATACAATGCGCTTCACTTTAGTAGTCTAGTTACATAGAAGTAAAAGATATCTTATATCCAGAGCTGATATATGCTGAAATTTTAAAGTTTCCTATTGCTCACCACATATTCTTCTGAACACGGAACTTATAAATCTTGAAATAACGAAAATAAAAAAAAGAAACATGGAGCCATTAAATGATTTGTTCCTCGTGCTATGAACCATATAGTATATGGCTACAAAACTTGTAATTAAAAAAAACTATTTACACAGAGGTTGGAAAATTATTTTCATTTTTTAAAGAAATGGACATCATTAAATCCTAAACAATGGATGTGGACTGGAAAATGAATTTCATTTTCTAATAAAAGAACTTCATTAAATTCTAAATAGTGGATGCGATGCGATAGGGTGATTTACAGGAAACAACAATGAGTTTTGCAGAAAATTCTAAAGAAGAGAGCGGAGAGAGCATGGCATTGCATCCTAAATGAGTTTGTTGCTTCATGTGTGGGATGGTTTGATTGGCCAAAAGTACTTGTAGTTATGTAGTATTTGTAGTTT
This sequence comes from Oropetium thomaeum, assembly GCA_001182835.1. Lineage (NCBI taxonomy): Eukaryota > Viridiplantae > Streptophyta > Magnoliopsida > Poales > Poaceae > Oropetium > Oropetium thomaeum. The sequence continues at coordinate 1,731,339 of LFJQ01000039.1, forward strand.
CTCTGCCTAGGTGATGTTTATAGTTCATTTATTCGAAACATAGATTTTTGGTATTTAAAAAGATAGTTTTTCAAAAACTCTTTTTCTTCAAAAGGAGTGGATGCATGATTTTCACAACTGTAAAAAACGGAACTAAATCGTCAGCTACTTAAAGATTATATATATATATACATTTAGAAATTACTCGAACCTGGTAATAATCAATATAGTATAGTTAGATTGAATAGACGTGTGATAATCAGAGACCAGCTAAGCAGATGCTTACTGTCACTGTACTTCCATAATTCAGAACCAGACATTCAAATCCATTTTCGATTTGCAGTTCTGTACTATCTACCTGCGAGTGGTACACGAAACTTCCTCTTGGTGTCTCGTGTGCAATTTTGAGGAGGAGAGGGCTTTGAAAGGTGGACTGGTCTACGCCTAAACTATTCCGTGGCAGGAACACCCGCTTGCCATCAATGCAATACAATATTCAGAAAACATTAACGAGAATGCAATGATTCATGGCTTAATGCCGATAGAGACAAAGGAAAGGATGCTCGCGCGCGCGGCAGGCCTGGGCCACTCCCCATGCGTTTGTTAGCGACGTGCCTAGCGTGACGGGCCAGATGTACTGGTCAAAAAAATTCTGCTACTACGGCTAGGAACTGCAGAGTTCGGCCGACAATTTTGTTAGCTGCTGCGCGTGCAAGAACACCGCCATGCACGAAGTGCCAGGCCACTAGGCCAGCCAGCAAAGCCTGGCTGCGAGCTCGCTCGAGCAGCCGAGCAGAGCAGTCTATAAATGGGAGGCCACCTGATGCGTCTCTTCGCATCCACCGAGAGCAGTCTGTAGCTAGCTTTCGCTGTATCAGACAGCCATGGCCGCCTCCAGCAGGTCGACCACCTTCATTGCCCTCGCCGGCATCGTCCTCGCTGTCCTCGGCAGCGCGGCGAACGCCCAGCTGTCGCCAAACTTCTACAAGACGTCGTGCCCGAACCTGGCGACCATCGTGCGGCAGGGCATGGCCGCCGCCGTGCAGCGGGAGCCGCGTCTGGCCGCCTCCATCCTCCGTCTCTTTTTCCACGACTGTTTCGTCAACGTAAGCGATCGATCGTGCGCGCATTGCCGTTTAGTACTAGTACGTGCAGTGCTGGACTGCACATCTATGCAGATGCTGACGTTTTTCTTTTTCCCTGTCGGCAGGGATGCGACGGCTCGCTGCTGCTGGACGGCACCAACAGCGAGAAGGCTGCCGGGCCGAACGCCAACTCTGCCCGCGGGTTCGAGGTGATCGACAGCATCAAGACGCAGGTGGAGGCGTCGTGCAAGGCCACTGTCTCCTGCGCCGACATCCTCGCTCTCGCCACCCGCGACGGAGTCAACCTGGTCGGAGGTCCGACGTGGAGCGTTCCGCTGGGGCGCAAGGACTCCCGCACGGCGTTCCAGAGCCTGGCCAACTCGAACCTCCCAGGCCCGGGGTCCAGCCTGGCGACGCTGATCCAGCTGTTCGGCAACCAAGGCCTGTCCGCGCGCGACATGACGGCGCTCTCCGGCGCGCACACCATCGGTCGCTCGCAGTGCCGGTTCTTCCGCAGCCGCATCTACAACGAGACCAACATCAACGCCAGCTTCGCCACGCAGCGACAGCAGACGTGCCCGCGCTCCGGCGGCGACAGCAACCTCGCGCCGCTGGACGCGCAGACCGCCGACGCCTTCGACAACGCCTACTACCGGAACCTGGTCCAGCAGCGCGGCCTGCTCCACTCCGACCAGGAGCTCTTCAACGGCGGCTCGCAGGACGCGCTGGTCAGGACGTACAGCACCAACCCGGCGCAGTTCAGCGCCGACTTCGTCACGGCCATGATCAAGATGGGAAACATCATGCCGGCGTCCGGCACGCAAACGGAGATCAGGCTCAACTGCAGGAGCCCCAACTAATTAATAAGTGGGTGAACGACACGAACATATGCTCTCATCTATATAGTTATTACTGCTGCTTGATGATCATCGAGGCCTTGGAAAACCAGGGTTAGCGGTGGCCAGGTTTATACATACATACATATATCAGAGGAATATATACACTAGTATGTAATTGGGGTCCGAATGTACTACACCGATCACCCGTTTCGTCCATGCTGTTCAAGGTGGCAGAAAAGAAAGCATTGTAATAAGGCATGCTGTACTGTACGCCAAAAAGAAGTGCGAATATACAGAAGCTTTGTTGTTGTTGTATCATTCAGCTCTTTCGTGACCAAAGTACGTATTCTGCAGGTACTGGTCATCGTCTATGCTGAAACCATGTAATAATAAGTTCGATGGAAAGAAGTGAGAATTGCAGACGCTAGTTTCTTCCCTCAAAAAAAAAAGAGATTATTATGACGATTATACAGAGAAAAGAGATGCAAATGCTACTGATACGCGAGACCCTGTTTGCTTGCGTGCGCTGGAGTCGGCTTCGGTGGTGCGGCCCACATCTCAAAGCATCAGCTTTCCAAGCGGACGGAGACGGACACATATGCATCAAACAGTACACAAGCCATGCTGCCATACACACATGCATACGAATGAGAAAGACAGCTTTCTCCACGGTTAGTGGGTCACGATCATGCTCACTCCATGGTTCATCTAGTCTAGGGTATAAGTGTGCTTCAGTTTCCCAGAAAAAAAAATTATTTATTTATTTTTGCGAAAGAAAAATAAATCTTATTTATTGAAGAGAAAAAATTGAGTCAAGTTTGATGGCTAAAGGACAAGGCACACTACTGTTGTCTGTTTTATCCTACTGGAGTTGATTGATGGCACTTAGTGGGCCGGTGATGCCAATGACAAAGTCGGCTTCTAGGCCCTGATCAGAGGAAGAGCAGCATCAAGAATCGACGGGGAATGTGGAAGAGCACGACACGGAGAAATGTCAAACCGGTTTGAAATCATCATCCCCATACACAAGAGGTCCTTACTGATGAACACGTCTAGTTTAATAAAGTTTTGCAGAGCTGACAGTTATTGCATTGCTGCGAATAACTGTACTATCAACTTGCTTTCCGGTGCGGTGCGCGTATGAATCAGACTCATCCGCAGTGACCAAAGCTTAGCAGATTATACAAACACAATATGTGAGCAGCAGTACTTCGCTACGAAGATATATTAGTTTCTTAAGCCAGTTTGGTACCCGTTGTCGACTTGTCGCAGTACATTGGCCTGACAGCATTATGAGATCTTATCCCACTCCCAATACCAGCGTTGAACTGTGCCCTAACAGGAACAGAGATGCTGCTCCAAGGAACATTTTAAATCCACATAATTGCATTGCATTGGTACTTGAATTATTTGCCAGCTTTCATGATTATTTAGCAGTTGTAACCAGAATAGGACGTTCCTAACAGCTAGGCGATTTGACAACGCTTAGATGATTTTCTTTTTAAAAAAAAGGTTTGTATTTCCAAAAGTTGCTGATGACAAAACGTAAAGAAAAAAAAATGCAGTCATGTAAATCAGATTAAGGAGTTCTCAAAATAAGATCAAGAACACTCCTACATGATTCCAATGGTGTTCTTGTTCTCGAGTTATCGATCACACACTTCTATAATTTTACAAATATATCCCTCTATTCTTAAATTATTGGCATTAAAACAATAAGCCCTAATAGAGAAAATAAGTAAAATTATTGTCATAACAACGACAGTTTTAATATAGAGGGGGAGTATATCGGAATCCCGTTGCTAGGTCGGTTTGTACGCACGCGTGATGCGGTGTACGTGTACTACTACTACTACTTGCTTTCGGTTAAGGTGTGTACTAATGAGGCAAGAAATCGGCGCTGACCCCAGCTAGTTCTCTACCCTGATAGTATGGTCGGAGGTAACTGATCTTAGAGAGATTTCCAATCGTTCAGCCAAAAAGATCGAGGCTGATTTACTTTTATCTCAAATAATCTTACCGTGAACTGATTCTATATCCTCCTCATCAGCAGCTAATTAAATTGATTATTTAGAGTTTGGACTGGACTGACAGAAATTTAAGTTAGTCATGACTAAATATTTTTTTACCATTTTTTATGATCTATTTTCGAGAATACTTAATTTGCGCTGTACTTTGATGTCCTTTTACTAGCTGAAAAATGAAAACAAAAGGAAGCAAAGACTTCATCCTCTATGAAGCACCTTCTGTTTAGGGAATATCTCCAATAATTGTTACTAGCAGAATGGGCTATCCAAATCGTTGAACTCAGCTTCCTTATAATGCTCTGAAGAAAAAGGAACAAAAGAAAATCATGCAAATAATCCAAAAAAAAAAAACGACTTGCTTAAAAGAAATAGAAAGTGCATCAGTGTTCGTTAAGAACGTGGCCAGCCTGACCAAGATTGTCAACCATGCCGCCGGGCTACCAGAATACTAATAATTTGGCCAAGCAAGAACTAAAATTTTGTGCCTAATGCATGCAAACGTGACCTCCATGCACTCACGGGAGCTGAAGCTGAGCATGTCACAGCAGCCCTATAAATTGGCGACCCCATTTTAGCTCTCATATCAATCGATCCATTTGTCTGCACTGCCCTCTGTTCTATAGATATCTTAGCTACACGCTAGCCATGGCCGTGTTCACGAGGTCGATCACCCTCATTGCCCTCGCCGTCGTGGTCGCCGTCCTCAGCGGCGCGGCGGACGCGCAGCTGTCGCCCAACTTCTACGCCAGGTCGTGCCCGAACCTGACCGCCATCGTGCGGCAGGGGATGGCCGCCGCTGTGCAGAGGGAGAGGCGGATGGGCGCGTCCATCCTCCGCATGTTCTTCCACGACTGCTTCGTCAATGTACGTAATTAAGGAAGCGAGAGATTTTTTGGGCTGTGCAACGCACTGAATGCGCGCGTGTGCTGATGATGTTTCTTCTTGCTGTATTATTGTCGTCGTCAGGGATGCGACGGCTCGATCCTCCTGGACGACACACCGACCTTCACCGGAGAGAAGAACGCCGGACCGAACGCCAACTCGGTCCGTGGGTACGAGGTGATCGACGCCATCAAGACGCGGGTGGAGGCGGCGTGCAGGGCCACCGTCTCCTGCTCCGACATCCTCGCGCTCGCCGCTCGTGATGGAGTCAACCTGGTCGGAGGTCCGACGTGGAGCGTGCCGCTGGGCCGCAAGGACTCGCGCAGGGCGAGCCAGAGCGCGGCCAACGCGAACCTGCCAGGTCCCGGCTCCAGCCTCGCGACGCTGATCACCATGTTCGGCAAAAAGGGCCTGTCCGCGCGCGACATGACGGCGCTCTCCGGCGCGCACACCATCGGGCGCTCGCAGTGCCAGTTCTTCCGCAATCGCATCTACAACGAGCGCAACATCAACGCCACCTTCGCGAAGCAGCGGCAGCAGACGTGCCCGCGCACCGGCGGCAACGGCAACCTGGCCCCGTTCGACGTGCAGACGGCCGACACGTTCGACAACGCGTACTACAGGAACCTGGTGCAGCGGCGCGGCCTCCTGCACTCCGACCAGGAGCTCTTCAACGGCGGCTCGCAGGACGCGCTGGTCAGGCAGTACAGCACCAACGCGGCGCTGTTCAACGCCGACTTCGTCGCGGCCATGGTCAAGATGGGCAACCTGAGGCCGGCGGCCGGGACGCTCACGGAGGTCAGGCGCAACTGCAGGAGGATGAACTAAATAACGGAGGCTGTGGTGTGATTTGCGGATTAATCATCGAGGCCATTCTGACCAGGAGGGTTAGTATGGGGAACATACGTACATTACGTGCAACTAAACGAGTTACAGGGTCATTATTTATTTATTTGATTTTTTTTGCTTGTCTCAATTTTTTCATTCTACTAAATTTGATTTGTATTTGTACTATCTTGACGAAAATAAAATATAGATTCCTCTATACATTTTCATTCAACAAAATTCCAGTGGCACGGTCTTCTCCGTCCGTTCACCCAAGTTGGATTGGAGGCAGATGGAGTGGGCCGGCCGAAGCGTGGGCGCCTATGCCGGCTGGGACTGGTGCGATACCGAGTCGTAGCGCAGAGACTCGATCGGTGGCGGCAGTCTCGGCACGGCACACGCGTAGCGCGTCGTTAGTGTAGTAGTGTTAATAGTGTGTAGTGGGGGCCAGCGTCTCCGTCGCTTTGGAACGGCCGTGGGTGCGGGCGGCGGTGGTGGCGGTGGCATCGATCGGCGTCTCAGCTTTATGGCACCTTGGCCGACGTGGTCGCTATGGCTTCACAATAGATGATCCTATAGCTCCACACTCAAAAAAGACCAGGTTAATGATGAACCTAGGGCACGGCACCCACTATGGCACTCACATACCAGTGCTACTCTAGTAAGAAACAGAAAGAAAAAAAGCGCCTTAAATTGCAGGTTTTAGGTACCTTTCTATCATGTTTCGAACCTTCCCACAGCACGCAAAGAGAAAAGGCAAAGGAGCCATGCCGTAGTGCCCCGTTCTCCCTCCCCCTCTGTTCCCCAAAAGCCAGGACCGGGCGATCCCGATATGCAGCTGCAATGGCCGGTGTTGGAAGCCAGACCAAATGGTGCGCCGCACACAAAGGCAATTTCCAATTCGCGTCAAACCTAAGGCCAACGTCAAGTGCGCCATGCATTATGGATCGATGGCCTTACCGGACGTGGAGCACAGTGACCATCACGACGCGGTGGCTGAGAATTATATACATAGAGGCGAGTAGCCACTGTCTCTTTAATTTGTCTTGCTCAGGCGCCGATCCTCCTGATTGATGCTCGTGCTGGGCTGGGGGAAGATATGGTGGACACCTCGTCGTCCGCTAGGAGTTTCACTGCCGTTGCAGTCCTCTGCCTGCTCCTCCTTCCCTGCCACGCGAAGGCGAAGAACTTGAAGCTCTCGACCAAGTTCTACGCCAAGTCGTGCCCCAATGTGGAGACCATCGTGCGGTCCGTCATGACGCAGGCCGTCGCCAAGGAGCCGCGGATGGGCGCGTCCGTCATCCGGCTCTTTTTCCACGACTGCTTCGTCAACGTTGGTCACAATTACTACATTACTGCTAGTCTTTGTGCTTCTCATCACATTGGTTCAAAGTGCGCTGAGCCACGCACTGGCATGTGGGTGTTTGCAGGGGTGCGACGCGTCCATCCTCTTGGACGACACGCCGACGTCCAACGGCGAGAAGAACGCCGCAGCGAACGCCAACTCCGTCCGTGGGTACGACGTGGTCGACGCCATCAAGGCGCGGGTGGAGGCGGCATGCAGGGCCACAGTCTCGTGCGCCGACATCGTTGCGCTGGCATCTCGAGACGCCGTAAATTTGGTCAGTCCCATGATCATGATCCGTCACTCTGTTGATGCTGATCTGCTTGAACGAACCTGCCACAGCTCGGAGGCCCGACGTGGAACGTGCAGCTCGGCCGGCAGGACTCCCGCACGGCGAGCCAGAGCGCCGCCAACGCCAACCTCCCGGGCCCGGGCTCCAGCGCCGCGTCCCTCGTCTCCGCGTTCGCGGCGAAGGGCCTCTCGGCGCGCGACATGACGGCGCAGAGCCGAACATCAACGCCACATTCGCGGCGCTGCGTCAGCGCGCGTGCCCGCAGACCGGGGGCGACGGCAACCTCGCGCCATTAGACGACCAGACGCCGGACGCGTTCGACAACGCATACTATCGGAACCTGGTCCAGCAGCGCGGCCTGCTGCACTCCGACCAGGAACTCTTCAACGGCGGGCCGCAGGACGCGCTGGTGAGAAAGTATAGCGGCAATGGCCGCATGTTCGCTAACGACTTCGCGAAGGCGATGGTTAAGATGGGAGGTCTTTCGCCGGCAGGAGGGACGCCGACGGAGGTCAGGTTGAACTGCAGGAAGGTCAACTAACTATGGGCTGAGCCGATGTGTTTCTTTTCAGTGGGATTACGAGTTGGGCACTATAAAGGTTATGCTCTTTCATCGGTTATGTCCAGATATACGTATGTATGTATAATCAGGCTGCTGCAATTACGGTAGTCCTTGCAGGTCTGAAAGAATTCTGTAAGGTACAACAATATTGGGCCTCCTCGCAAAAGAAAATAAAGTATTGGGCCAAATTTCACATTTACTGAAATAAGAAATTTTGATAAAACATAAACATAGGAGTTAACTTTTGTTCCCAAAAGTATTCATTTCTAGGTTTAATCAAACTAAAAGTGTTTAACTTTGACTAGCAATATCTGTAAATATAAAATATTTAAATCAAAAGAGTTGCACTTTATGATCGAGCTTGTTTACATAGGTCTTTAGACTTGCCCAAGTGTTTTAGGACCCCAAACTGGATAAGTGATTTACTTACGGTTTGAATTACTATAGCAATAGCATTAACTGGAGTGTGCGTCATCTAGGTCATATATAGAACAGATGGATATATCAACTAATCTATCGGTACATGTGAGACTGATAGTAATATAATGATGAATTTAGACACTTAAAAGTATGCAGCACATCATTGTAAACTGTAATGGTGGAGACACAAATAGGTATATTAACGCTAATCAAACTAATTTGAACCATGAATACACCGTTTAGCAAGAGATCAGAGATTCAGACGACACATCGGAACAAGCTTGAGGACATGGGTTGTAAATGAGTTTATGCAAAGCGAAAGTTCATGACTAGATTTGACATCTTCAGACTGGGGAGACGAGTTTGAGAAAACAAATCTTGCATTTCACTTGCAATTTTTTATCTGCCTATAGGACTATACGAGTCAAAGCCTCACAGAACCTATATCCTTTTATTTGTCTCCTGCTATACTAGAGTCCAGTACATCTACAGAAACTCCCATATTGCATGCTGCCCAAACTTTGGCCACTAGTCAACCAGACAACCAATCCAACACACTCGGCACACCAAGTTGCAATAAAGTAACAGCAAGATGAAACGAACATGCCGAAACCAGATCAGCGTCGTCCTCTGCATCGTCTTCACATCACATCTCTTGCAAATTTACTAATTTAGCTTTGTTTAAGTCCAGTAACAGCGCTACAGTCCAACCTTAATCTGCCCACCGTCACCTTCTCGCCAGCCAACACACTGCAATTTAGTCAACCAATCCAGCACGAGTTCAGTTTCAGGCACTCGCCCACCATTGCGAGTTTAGGCCATCATGCAGGAAGGCGCCGCAGCGTCGATCGCACGCTATATATACGCGCCGTCATCCTGCTTCATATAATCACGACGAACTGCCCGGAGGTACAAGCAGTCTCGCACCGTATACTCTTGCAGAAAGTTGCAGTATATGGCCACCACTACGGCAGCAAGGTGCTACTTGCTCACTGTGGCGCTTGTCCTGGCCTCGCTTCTCGCCGGCGCGGCTGCGGGCGGGCCGCTGTCGACGAGTTTCTACAGCACGAAGTGCCCCGACGTGCAGAGCATCGTGCGGGCGGGGATGGCGCAGGCGGTGGCGGCGGAGCCGCGGATGGGCGCGTCCATCCTCCGCATGTTCTTCCACGACTGTTTCGTCAACGTGAGCTGCTGCTTGTGACTCGCCCGGTGCTCGATCGTCCCGTGCTTTTGAGGGTATGATCACGCTAACTAGAATTAGAAGAAAATGTTTCGTGGATGCAGGGGTGCGACGCGTCCATCTTGCTGGACGACACCGCGACCTTCACCGGCGAGAAGAACGCCGGGCCTAACGCCAACTCCGTGCGCGGGTACGAGGTCATCGACGCCATCAAGGCCCAGGTCGAGGCGTCGTGCAACGCCACCGTGTCGTGCGCCGACATCCTTGCCCTGGCCGCCCGGGACGCCGTCAACCTGGTAATAAGCTTGTTTTCATCCCAGCATCAGAGACGGTCACTACCACAGCACTCTCTCTGCAGCAGAGCTACTGATACAACATGACGTACAATGCAGCTCGGCGGGCCCACGTGGACGGTCTACCTCGGCCGCCGCGACGCGCTGACGGCGAGCCAGAGCGCGGCCAACGCGAACCTCCCCGGCGCAGGCTCCACCCTCGCCACGCTCGTCACCATGTTCGGCAGTAAGGGCCTCTCAGCGCGCGACATGACCGCGCTCTCCGGCGCGCACACCGTCGGGAAGGCCCGTTGCTCCACCTTCCGCGACCGCATCTACAGTGACACCGAAAACATCAACGCCACCTTCGCCTCGCTCCGGCAGCAGACGTGCCCGCAGTCCGGCGGCGACGACACACTCGCGCCCATGGACGCGCAGACCCCGGCCGCGTTCGACAACGCCTACTATCGGAACCTGGTGAGCAGACGGGGCCTGTTCCACTCCGACCAGGAGCTGTTCAACGGCGGGTCGCAGGACGCGCTCGTGAAGAAGTACGCCGGCAACGGCGTCATGTTCGCCGCCGACTTCGCCAAGGCGATGGTGAGGATGGGCGCCATCAGCCCGCTCACCGGGGCGCAGGGGGAGGTCAGGCTGAACTGCAGGAAGGTCAATTAATTAAGATGAAGTTTGCTAGCTCCATTGGATTCAAATGCTGAGTTCTGATTGATGATCAGCAGCCAAATGGGGCTGTTGGCAGCTTGCTGCATCAGCCATCAACTACAATCTAAGTCTGATCGTCCTACGTGGCTGGAATAATCCACGCGTTCTTTCTTGTTGGCAATTGTAATGGTGAAGGTTTCAAGCCTTTTCATTCCATTTTGTTTTTGTCGAGGGATGTAACATGGAGCGACTGGATGTGAACAAGATCTGAACACGTCGCCGATGTTTGGGATTGGCAGCAGGCACCATGCCGTGTTATCATTTTCCTCAATCCTGCTGGCCTTAATCGAACATTTTAGTGATCAGTTCTGCATCAGCATGCATTCATGCGATGTGCAATAATCAAATATTGAACCACATGCAGCGCTGCAACAATGGTGAACAGTCCTTTATAGACCCTACATAGATCATGAATTCAGGTGGCATCCCTCTACCACCTGAACAGATCATTTGCCACAGCAGCGGCCACGAACAGGGACCTTAATCCAAGACATGAGTAGGTTTAACGTTTAACTGTTGAAGCAACAATGTTCTCGTCCCCACTACATGGCCAGGTGCCCAGCCAGGTTCCTCGGTACTGTCTCTCGAACTAGGAAAAATAGCGAACACCTTGTGTGCGGTACTTGCCGGTAGGAAGGGGGCCGACTGCCGAGCCGTGGAAGCAGCGCCGAGTCGGAGCTCTGCCATCCGGCGAAGAAAGGGAGCAGGTAGAAACCCTCTTCTGCGCGCCTCCCCTCTGCACCACGGGCATCGTCGATCTTGCCTCATCCCAGAGTTTTAGGCCCCGCCCCGCTCGTCGTCTCTAGCCGGCAACCGCTACCTCGCTGTCTCGGGCCACCACGCTGTTGGCGCCGCCGCAGGGGATTCTCTGCTAAGGCACCTTAACTCCACGCTCCACGGAGGCGAGTGTCAGATGCGAGGTTGGGATATCGGGAATCAGCGGCTGGGCCTCGCCGGCGATGCAAGGTCTCCATGAGGCTGACTATTTTACAGAATGCCGCCTAGTTTGGATCGTACAAAAATATCCGTACTTTGGATTGCGACTATTAATTACAATCTAAATTAAAGGTGTGGATGTAAATAATTTTTTAAATATTTATATAATAAATTTAATTATTAGTCGCGATCTAAAGTAGGGGTGTGTTTGTAATTTCAAGATCCACAATTTTGCAGAACTCCCCCCTTTCGACTGTCGGCTCCTCCACTCACCGGCTCAGCGCCGGCCGCCGTTGCGCCGTCGTCCCTGCCGGAATCGCGGAAAATACCCACCCCCACTCCTCTGTCCGCTTCGCCGCCGCATCGCATACACTCTTTATCTGCGTCCCCCCGTCCGCAAATCCAGGGATCTTCAGGAAGGCCGTCCTCGCCGCGTACATCAGAGAGGTGCTGGCGCCTCGATCGGCGTGTTGGCGGTGGCTCTTGGTGCTCTCGGGGCCAATCACCGGGTTCAGGCAGCTCAAGGCCAAGTTCGGGTTTGGCATTGGGATAGCTCTCATCATGGTTGGCCCGACGAGAGCCGCCGCGCGCAGTAGAAGGCACCAGTAACATCACAAGAACAAGACTGAAGAACGGAATCTTTCTCCCTCGGAACGGAAACGTATTCGAGTCAGGCGAGACTGAACCTCAGTTTTCAAGAGACCAAAAACTAGCACGTCATCAACTTGTTTCCAGCCGGGAACCGGGTGAGAAGACCGAAATATAGTGGAATATCCATAGTATTATATGAGCACATTTTTCCCCCGTGTCGTCTTCATTTCAGAGACACTGCTTCGACCACTTCTTGCGTGGCCATTTTAACAGTTATTCTGCTCAGTGCTATTTTATACTAGTAGATACTGGGAGTACTTCACAAGGATCGATGTGTCAATTGATCCATGAACTCTCACAATCGGCTCAGCGGTTGACGACCCGGCAGTTACGCCTGATCTGTCCAGCGGTCCCTGTGAGCGGACGTATGTTGCCCATCTTGATCATGGCGGTGACGAAGTCGGCGTTGAACTGCGTCCGGTTGGTGCTGTACAGACTAACCAGCGCGTCCTGCGAGCCGCCGTTGAAGAGCTCCTGGTCGGAGTGGAACAGGCCCTGCTGTTGTTGAAGGTTCTGGTAGTAGGCGGTGTCGAACACCAACGGGGTCCGCTCGTCGATGGGCGCCAGGTTGGCGTCGCCGCCGAAGAGCGGGCACGTCTGCCGCCGGCGCGCGGCGAAGGCGGCGTCGATGTTGGTGTCGTTGTAGATGCGGGTGCGGAAGGTGACGCACCGGGCCTGGCCGATGGTGTGCGCGCCGGACAGCGCCGTCATGTCGCGCGCGTTCAGGCCCTGGTTGCCGAACAACCTGATCAGCGTGGCGAGGTCGGCGGTCGGCGGCGGGAGGTTCCGGTTGGCGAGGGACGCGCTCGCCGTCGTCGAGTCGCGGCGCCCGAGCGGCACGGTCCAGGTCGGCCCGCCGAGCTACCATACCAACAACAACAATGAGGGAAAGAATTTCAGATATATTATCTACTCATGCAAAATCGCTCAGATGATTAAGTCAACTTGTACGTACAAGATCGGTCCCGTCACGCGCGGCGAGCGCGAGAATGTCGGCGCAGGACACGGTGCCAGGGCAGTCGGCCTCGACGTTCGCTTTGATTGTGTCGATGACCTCAAACCCGCGGGCCGAGTTCAGGTTGGGTCCGGCAGACTTCTCGCCGCCGGCGTCGAGAAGAATCGAGCCGTCGCAACCCTGCCGTGTGACAGTCCAGTTATATAATGCAGTCGTGGAGGACAAAAATTTAGCAGTAATACTAGCTACTCTATGGAAGTTATACAACGTACTTGAACAAAGCAGTCGTGGAAGAAGAGCCTGAGCAAGGAGGCGCCCATCCGCCGCTCGTTGGCTACCGCCCGGACCATCGCCCTGCGCACGATCGCCTGCAGGTTTCGGCAGGAGGAGTCGTAGAACGACGGTGAGAGCGGCTGTGCGTGGGCGGCGAAGGAGAGAACGGAGATGGCGAGCAGGCACCGCATCAGCAAGCTAAAGACCGCCGCCATGGCGATCAGCTAGCTGTGCAGGTCGAGAGATGACCTAGCTGCCGATCGAGCTCCGTCGACTGAAAATGTACTACCAGTCGAGCAGAGCTTGGTGGTAGATCCCTGCTTGCTTTTGCTTGCTCGGAATGATTTGGGGCGTTGCATGCCCTATTTATATAGTGGCCACCGCCCGGGTGCGTACAAATCTGCGTCTTGTGTAGTAGTATTACGAGTCAAACAAGGCTGCCGAAACTTTGAAGCCATTGTTGCATTGCATCATCCTCTGCTCCTTTTGAGACGAGATTCGGCCTATGTAACATGTAACATGTATTTGTTTTTTTAGAAAATGGAATTTAACATGTATACTGTATGCCTTTGTAACATCGTCCTCTGCTCCTACAAATATGTACTTACGTTCCTCCTTAATAAGGGACTAGTACAATATTTGATAACAGTATACAGTATGCCTGTGTGTAACATGCTGTGGCGGTCACTAATCTTATTAGTTTGCACGAATCACATCCACCGCCATCTTTTGGCGCGTACACCGTGCTAGTCTTATGACACTAGCTAAAAGGTTCATGGAATTGCTGGGTTCAAAGAGAGAGGAGTTTTAATTGTGTAGAAGGATATCCTCATGCCACCGTCATACATTCCATCAAAGTAGTCGTACGTGTGTGTGTGTATATATGTCCTAAGGTTCATACAGACGCGAGTACATTCGGAAAACCATGCTGCATATGGAGTTCAGAGCAAAACGCGCCTGTTCTATCGAGGATGATCCGGAAGAGTAAGGGGAACAAGGAAAGAAACCATGGGAATCCGATTCGAGGTGCAAAATTTTTAAGATAAAATCAAGTTCGTGAGTTTTTCTAGGATTCCGCCCTCTGAATTTGCTCCGTAATCTAGCCCCCCGTTTGTTGGTCGTCATCAGGGCATTCCAAGACACCAATATATGCAAAAATTCTGGCAAAGAGGCTCACGGCCTCCACATCACTCATTTAAAAGAGTGAGGATGCATGTCTAGTTGTTTTACTAGATACTAGTGACGCTGCTGACTGCACTAGTACTAGTAGTGCTTTGGAGTGCTGCTTCACTGCATATGTGTCTTCATGCAGTCGTCATCAGAGAACAAATGGCGTCAGCTACCGGGCTACTCCGATCCGATCCATCATGAGAATTGAGACCCAGCAGGCAGCAACCATATGCAGCGGCGGCGTCAACAATGGCCGGCCGCCGCACCGGAGGATGATATCTAGCTGGCAGCTGCCTACCGATCGGCGGCATGGCCACAGTAACGAACCCAGCCTGATCGAGTGATGAGACCACATTCCAATGGCGACTGAAGAGTAACCCCAGCTGTCGGGCAGATTTATATATATATATATATATATATAAATAAGGCCGTATCCCTGCTAGATATTCATTAAGGGAGAAGATAAACAGGAATGCTATTTTTCAAGGTCAAAGCCTCACTTGTATATGAATGTTATTTATCTCATCAAGCCAATTCCAATTGAACTGTAAGTTGCTGCAAGTATGATTCAATCCCTCACATTTATTATCAAAACTGAAGAATGCCCTAACTCTAGCAATGAGTTCATTGTTACATTTCGTACAACAAAGTTAAAAACCTTCCACCACAAAATCTCAGTGACCCATCGACAACGAAATGACATAGACAGTTGACAGTTGTTCGTGTCCATAAAATCATCATCCCTAGTAGCAAAGCACCATCCATCCAATTGAGCTTGACCTGGTTTTATCTGCCACGCTCCATTGCCAAACAATCACCATCCGCATGCCACTACTATTGGAGTAAGAAAGATCCACTCGGTGTTCTATTCTACTGACTCAGCTGACTTGTGCCTTGCTGTTATAATGATCAGCTGCGACAGATAGTGATGGTATTGTAACAGGAAATCCAGGTCCCATCTGCGATAAGAATAATAAAATATACAAATGATTTAACATGTTCCAGAGAAAATCAATCTGCAATAAGAATTGTAAAAATACACAAATGATTTAACAACAAGTTCCAAAGAAAAACAATGTGGCGCTAGCAGTACAGTTCGATTTTGTCACCAAAAAAGGTATGGATACCAGTTGATAATAGCAAGTTAAATAAAAGAAGACGCAATATTCGTCCAAAGACTGTTCATGGAAGTGGTTGCATTCACAAGTATACCATGTTTTACTTAACCTCATAGATTGTGTAACCCAGAAACACAACCATTTTTATTCTTCACAAGAGAATAGTTATGAACCAAGCCCGTAGCAGCCAATGAGATTTTGCAACATGTTTATTGAGGGTGTGTTGGCGCCAAGGCCATTCAACTGGAAAAACAGCAGTGGGAACACCTGCCATGAAAAAAAGGAAGGAGGCAAGTGGCAGGAAAACTCGATCTTGGCTGCCAAACACACCCATAATTATTTTGAATACTGGAGTCTCACATTTTGGCGACCTTTTTTAGTGTAAAGTACATTTTGGCGCCTTTTTTAGTGTCAAGTACATTTTGCCTTGTTTGCAGACATTAAGGAGACATCTCCCTGTACAATATAGAAAGCAAGAGAGCCTATGATTAAGTCACTGCAAGATAACTTATGTGTTGATCGTGATCCCAACATCTCATCTGCTCCAGGGGAACAAATTGTATTTAAAAGCTTTTAACAAGTATTAGTGCACCTGATGTATTCCATGGAATTTCTAGGAAATGTAAAAAACGCATGATCAGTATATTTTGTGTTTACAATGATGAGAAGTAAACTTACTGTGCTGCTCAGAGTGAACTTCTTCACATATCCCACATATTTCGATGCTGCAAGAGAAAGAAAGGAAGAATGTCAACAGCTAGGAGTATATTGCTGAAGCAATTATCAGAGGAACAACTGTAAGTGCTACATGTTTACTATCAAACGTGCATAATGACATGGTGGCACTGAACCATAATGAGTGCATGAAAACACATTTAGCACTAAAAGGATTCATCCGGATCCATGACACTAGTATTTGAAGCGTATTGTTTCCCAAAAAAAGAAAATCACCAAACAGTTACCAAAAGTAACAATATAACAAAGAACTTTATAAATAAACCAGACATGCTGAGAGCATTGGTAGAAACATACCACATGAGGTATGTGGAATATAGTACAATCATGCTAGGAGTTCATGCATTATAATATTCAAACCCATGATAAACTATCTTGCCTTGAGCTCAAAGAGTGAACAAGATAGCAGCTATCAGAGAAGGGCCAAAAGAAACCAGCTGTTTAGTCAGCATTCATACTAAACATACAATGCAAGAACTGAGAAAGCAATCTCCTCATGAGTTCATAAACTATAATTAGGTACAATCTGACAAAATAGCTAGCGTACATAGTGTGAGGTAATCACTTACTTTTCTTTAAACCAGCAGGCTTAGCTAGTAAAAGTGCATGGACAAAAGCACCAATATTTTCACGTAAACTCTCCTCAGGAAAGTTCACCTGCGAACAGAACAACAATGAGGTGCACAGCAAACCATTAAGTTTGTGATTTCTCGGTTATCCAATTTCCTTGCATTGATGCTACCACTAGGACTATGGTATGGGATCATTGCTGCTCATACGTACCTTCCCAAGGCCAACATGAACTATAGCTGTTTTATCTATTTTGAAATCAACACGACCTGATTTTGCCGCTTTGACAGCAGCAGAAACATCATTTGTCACGGACCCTAGCTACAAAGCAACATATGTCACAAAAAAGCAGAGCATTTAGTGTAATTCAAAATAAAACCAGTTAAGAGCTTTACCTTAGGATTTGGCATCAAACCACGTGGACCCAATATTCTAGCAACCTAAAGAAGCCATAAAAACAGATGTTAATACATGTTAATCGTAGCCATATTAAAATCAAAGAGTCCCACTGTTATGTCAGCTACCTTTGAAAGACGAGGCATGAACATAGGGGTTGCTATACACTTGTCAAAGCTCAGTTTGCCTCCTCCTAACACATAATAAAAGGTGGAATATAAATCCAAAGAGCAATAATGTAAATATTGAAGATATAGTAAACTAGAGGTACCAAGAGGCAAAACAGATAAGGATATGTTCATAAGTTTTCTATGTTTACCATTTTTCACTCAAATAACAAAACATTCTTGTAGACCGAAAGTGACAAAGATTATAAATAAACTGAAGGAAGAAAAACTACCTTTGCGGATTTCCTCAATGAGCTCATCACCACCAACAACATCAGCTCCAGCAGCTCTAGCTTCTTCTGCTGTAGGGCCTTCAGCAAATACCGCTACCCTAACAGTCTTTTTTTTTTAGAAAAAAAAAAACAAAAAACAAGTCAGTATAAAATAGGGTAATAGACAAAAACATTATTAGTCAAAAAGATACTTTCATACCTTGCCAGTTCCATGAGGCAATGTTAAAGCGCCTCGAACCATCTGTACCCAAAGTATGATAGGTATGTTAAATTTATTAGCTTTCAATAACCAATCAATCACAAATATATTATTAGGCCAACACAACATATTTAATAATTGATTAAGACTTCGTAATGCTCCTGCTTTCTGGTTTTGTACCCTCATACCAGAGGGTTTGACATAACTTATGTTGCATTTGATACCAGGTCATATGATGATTCCATGCAGTTAGGCATCAAAATGTTTAGAACTACCAACAGTAGGCATACTAGACAATTAACGCTAGATTTGTCATTGAAACTACATTTTATAATTGTTGTATTTTAAAATACGCAGTTGGTGAAAAGTTGTAAAATTAGCGGGACATCTAAACGACATTGTTATTTTAAAAGAATAGCATACCTGGTCACCACGGCGTGGATCAACTCCTAACATCACATGAGCTTCAACAGTTTCAATAAAATTACGCTTCTTCTCATTTACACTAGTCTGTAAAAAAGCAAGCAACGAAGTAAAAAGAATTGACCTAGAACAGGAAAAGTTTAGACTATAATACCTAGAAAGCATCACCCATAAGAAAACTTGGACTGCACTTCACAATGAAACAATGAACAGAAGAGAGGAGGGGAGATATGTGGTGTTATCAAAAAGGCATTATCAGGGTTGGTAATTTTCCAGAACTTGTGCATCCTTGCATTTCTCTGTTACAATACATATCATATGAAAATTGTGGAGAGGATGGAAAATCTTAAAAAAAAACAAAACACAAAATTGAGGCAACGGGGTGATTTAAGTTATGCTCTAGCTACCATCTTTAAGCAACCAAAATTTCGCAAGCACAATATCATGGTTTTCTGAAATTGTGGAACCGACACATTCTGACATAAAAAAGCTCATTACGACCATTTTTGTATACATAGAGGCTAGCATACCACCGCACGTGAATGAGACTGAGATAATTTGTAGTACTGAAGATCACGTGATTAAGCAGACTATGCGGATTGTGGAGACAAATTAGGAGCAGGGCAGACCTTGAGTTGGCGGATGGCGTCTACGAGATCAATGGCGACCTTCTGCGGGCGCTTCTCGACGGGAATGAGCGTGGGGTATGGCAGCTGCTCCTCCTCGACCGGCATCCCGAAGATGCTCCTGGTGCGCGCCGCGTCCATCTCGATCCGCTGCGCCTCCCCGCGCAGCGCAGCCTCCGCACCAGCCTCCTCGTCCACGGCGGCGGGGCGGTCCTCCGGCAGCGGCGCGACCCTGGACGGGTACGAGACGGGCGAGATCGCGGGCGCCGCGTCCTTGATGAACCGCGCCTCCTCCCGCGTCCACTGCCGCTGGGGCCGCTGCTGCTGCTGCTGCTGCTGTTGCGGCCGTCCCGGCAGCGGGGATTGGGATCCGGTGCCGTCTTCCTGGTCTGGCGAGGCGGCGGACTCCTCTGGCGGGGGCGGGGGCTTCGGCTTCGGCGCGTAAGAGACGGGCTTGATGGGGGGCGGTGGCGGTGGGGTGGAGTTGGAGTTGGCGTCTGAGGAGAAATGGAACAGGGTGAGGAGGCTGTGGGGCTGCTGCTGGCGGCGCGTGTGGGAGAGGAGGAGCCGGAGGTGCGCCATCGCGGTTGCGGCTGCCGGCGGCGGCGGCGGCGCGATGCCTGTGGTGGGGTTTTAGTCGGAGAGACGGAAATGGGGAAGAAGAGGTTCTTCGGATGCGCTGTGTGGGCTGGTTCAGCGGCTTCATCGGCCTCTACATGGGCTTGATAGTAAATGGAGATTGTTGGCCCAACCGTAGTTCAACCGTACGGACTACAGTACAACCGTAGTTCAATTCTGTTTGCACGTTTTGCTGCATTTTTTTTCTTAAAAACTAAAAATAAAAGGAAAAAAACAAAAATAAAGGAACTAGTTGTATGCCCGTACGTTGTTAGGGATGTATAATATTTTATCATCAAGTAGATATAAAATTAAATAAATTTGTGCATTATCACATGATCAGTAAATAGAGATTACATTAATTTTCTAAAATACTTCACTTTAACCAACCCTATTTTTTCAGAATATTTGACACTCTCGTCTCCTCTTTTATATGCGCCACACATTTTCACTCGTTCAGGTTTCATCATGTATTAATAGCTAAAATATCAAATATTTTAGAACAAACGGAGTACTAACTTTTCTCAATTTCTTGAATCTCAGTGTGTAAACTTTTGGTAAAAAAAAGGAAGTATTACATGTTTTAACCTGTTGGCATGAAAACTTCATCAACTTAAAGCATAGAAAAGAGGAATTTAAAACCAAAATAGAAGGGAGAAATAAATTTTAGAAGAATGGTTCTCAACAAATATGTCTCTCCCTCTCTCGTCTGCTTCTCCCTCGCGAAGATAGGACAAGCAGAACAAAAACACCAACCGTTATCATTATATGACATTTATATTATGTAGTATATTACTGTATCAAATAAAAAACCAAAAATAATAACAGAAACAATAACAAAGTTTCAAACATCTGAAAGCGATTCAATTTAAACGAAAATGAACTGGTTGGTAATATACTAAATCAGAAGCGTATTCAGAGCAATTTATTTTCGATGATAGTAATGTCTGGAAATTAATATCTAAATGTTTATATAGTATATCTAAATATTATAGTATCTGACACATTGTTCTTATCCTGATATACGAGCTCATGTAGTCTCCATTGAACATCGGTCTGTCAGAGACTTATCCCAACCAAGCGAAAGCTGCTACTCCCAAGTGCATTCTAGATGCACCACTTGCTCTTCTTCCTCCCCTCGCAATCCTCTATATCCTAGCCACCAGGCACAGAAAAAAGCAGTGGAAGCATGCACCGCGTACCGTTGAGGCGCTGTCGGAGCCGAGCTCCGCACCAAGACCCATGGATGAGTGCCTCACCGAGGTTGTTATTCATGGAGACGGAAGCCCTTTGGTGGATGTCCGCGACGGCAGATCCTCAGCGAATGCCGGAGACACGGCTCCTCGGCGGCGGCGCGTCTCCGGCCGATGACGCGGGTCTTCGGCGGCAGCACTTCTCCTGAGCGAATGGCGTGGCTCCTTGGCAGCCGTGCGGCTCCTCGGCGGACGACGCGTCTCCTCGATGGGCGGCTCGGTCTCTGTGCGGACGGCACAGATCCTCAGCGGTGGAACTTCTCCTCGGCGAAGTCGCGGCTCCACCGCGGTGGCGGGCTCAACGGCGGCAACGCAGCTCCACGGCAGGACCACGACG
Organism: Oropetium thomaeum; assembly: GCA_001182835.1. Lineage (NCBI taxonomy): Eukaryota > Viridiplantae > Streptophyta > Magnoliopsida > Poales > Poaceae > Oropetium > Oropetium thomaeum. Next base: position 1,752,427 of record LFJQ01000039.1, read on the forward strand.
TGGGTCCTCGATGGGGCGGCTCACGACGGACGGCAACCAGTCGTGGAGCGTGACGGACGGCGGCGGTTGGTCGCGCGGCTCCACGACGGGATCGTAGGCTACGGCGCGTGTCCTCGATGGCGGGGCCTCGCAACATGGGGACGACAGCCGGCCGTGGAACTCGGCGTATTCTCGAGCAGATTCTTGCGCTGGGATGAGGAGTAAGACCCGGATACGTATAAGGCAGGCGGGACCACGCACGAAACGGGGGCACGCAGACAGGTCGTACACGCTGGACAAGCATCACCGCAGTGCTTTTACGTCAGGGGACAGACTCCTGCAGGTGCACGCGTCTGGGCGGAGGCGGAATAAGGACGTGCATTCACTATGAAATTAATTAGTATTATTAATTAGAATTATTATTATTATTATTATTAGAGATTAAAGAAAAGAATAAAAAAAAAGGAAAGAAGTTCGTTGGCAGGTCGCTGCTCCGGTGTCGACGTGTCGTGTGACCCAAACCTATTTTTTAGCTCCCACGGGCTCGTGACGAGGACGGCTTTTCAGACTAGCAACCTACTTGTCTGTCGAGCGACGCTTTTATGAACGGTCGATATTGGTTACGAAACCTTCCTTTTAGCAGAGGGCAGGACGGCTTAAAAGTGGCACGTGTGCACATTAGCTTTATCTACCTGATGGCTAGGTAGATATATCCTGATGAAATAAAACAAAATGTCACCTGGAGATAACTGACAGAAAAATGCAAGCAGCCGACCATGTCGATGTAGCTGCTACCTTAACCTTGGAGTGATGCGCTGCGTAACGAGCAGCTTCTAGGGGATCAAGTGCTAATCAGGAGAAGGTATCGGGGCCGACTGGGGTTCCTTCCATCTCCGGCCATCCTTCTCTTCTCCTCTCTGATAATAGGCGATGCTTCGAGTTGTGAACACTCCACGGTATATGGGCCGGAGAATGGAGGTCCCACCAGGTTGTAGCCAACCGCTCTGCCGGCTACCCACTCCGGCTTCTACTGCTTCCTCCGTCTGATCTGCCACCGCACGAGCACGACAGCTTCCCTTCGCTTCTACAGAACGCCTCACCAAACTACTATAGTAGTGACAATGATATGGCAGATCATATCATATACTACTACTCTGCTAGCATACCATCTCTCTTGTCACGTTAGGTGATCTCTCCCACACCTGCTCTGCTCCCCTAATTTTCTACTAGTCCTCCAATCCCACGCCTCTTTTTTTTTTTCGCTGCCGCACCGCCACCGAAGATCCATCCATCCATGCCTGCTGGTGGTGGTTACACCTATCGAGACAGGATGGAAGCCTCCTCCTCTTCTCTGCTGTAGTACAGCATCGGCTCAGCTCCTTGTGTGCCTCGTTTGACCTACCACCCGTCGTCTTCTATAATCGGAGCCCACCCAAGCTGTTTGATCAGATCGCCCGATGCGCACGTTGCCCATCAACTAATAACCCGTCAAGGACGGGAGAGAGAAAAAACTAGCAGTAGTAAAAGCGAAAGCGAATCATTCAGCAGCTAGCTACTACGTCCTTCTCCGTTCTCCCTTACCTCCCAGACGGGGCGGTGGTTGACGTGCTCTGCTCTGCCTCCTGAGTCGTCGAGGACCTTCCTCCACGTCAAGCTATTTGATCGATGCTGCCGTGATCGAGGGCGGGCGCGCGGAGATGGACGGCGCTTCTTCTTCTTCGGCGGCGGCGGGGAGCAGGGTGGGCGCGACCAACATCGGCAGGCTGCGGCAGCAGCAGCAGCAGCAGCAGCATGCCGCAAGGAGCGGCGTCACGGCCTGGCACCTCAGGGTCTTCGCCGCCGTCGTCGGAGTCATGGGATGCCTCCTCCTGGCCGCGTCGCTCGCCATGTCCGCCGTGCACCAGGTGCAGTTCAGGAACGCCGCCATCTCACGCAACTTCAGAGGGCTCCAGGTTGGTGGTAGTACTGTAACTAGTACAAGTAATAGTAAATCCAGATCATTCGATTTCTCTTCTTTTTAACCTAAAAAATTGAAGCTCATCGCCTCATACATATGCTCCTGTGGCTTTGCTGCTGTTGAAGGAGCTTAAGCAAAACGTTGTGACCAAGGAACCAGCGGAGCGGATAATGCACGCCAGGCTTCTGCAGATGGCGACATCAGCGGTTACCAAGGTGAATGAACACACAACTTGTTGTCCGTTGCTTTTTTTTCTTTCTGAACCTGTTCGCAAATGGAACGGAAATACTCATGTTTGCCAAATTTCCTTCCCTGCCAGCGCAGAACGGCACCGAATCTCAGGATTTCGCACTCTGGGAAGAGCCGTACAAGCAAGCGCGTAAATGGAAGCCCTGTGCTGCAAAGCACAGTTTGGATGACGAAGGTAATACTGTACTAGTACCTTTTTGTTTCTTCAAGCAACTAGTAGTGTAATCCTGTCTGCTGTCATCGCCGCGTTTAGAATTTGGCCATAAACTTTTCACCTTGTGAAAGAAAGAAAGCATTGTCAGTCGTGTTCTTACACTGGATTAATTTGTCCTCACAGAGCCTGATGAGGACAACAATGGCTTCATACTGGTCAGCGCAAACGGCGGTCTGAACCAACAGCGTGTCGCTGTAAGGATTTTTGTGCTCGCAATCTTTGAGTGCTGTTTTCTTGATACTCAGTATTACTAGTACTTGTACTGTAGCTGAAAAAAAGTTTCATCTTTTCAGGTGTGCAATGCCGTCGTCGTTGCTGCCCTGCTTAATGCGACACTCGTTCTCCCCCGGTTCCTTTACAGCAGCGTGTGGAAAGACACAAGGTTAGCAGCACTCTCTACTCTACTTCAACAGTACTCCGATTCAACGAAACGATCCAGTTTCTGAGAGTGTGGGCATGGCGTGCGGCATGCCTTTTCTGTTTCCGTCAGTCAGTTCGGTGACATCTATCAGGAAAATTACTTCGTCAACTACATGAAGAACGACGTGAGGATCGTCAAAGAGTTGCCACAGCAGCTTCAGTCGCTGAATCTCGAAGCAATTGGCAGCCAGGTTCGTGAAATTTGTCGGGCACCCATCGGTTTGAACGTGCTCATGATATGAACGCTGCAACATCTGTTTTGCGCAATTTCATTCAGTATTGCCCCCTGTCACACGCAGATCACTGACATGGACATCTCGAAAGAGGCCGAGCCGTCCGAGTTCGTCAAATCGATACTCCCAATTCTTCAGCAGAATGGCGTTGTTCACTTCCTGGGGTTCGGAAACCGAGTGGGCTTCGACTCGGTTCCTGTCCACCTGCAGGTAACAAACCAGAGGCTTAGTAGTAGATGAACAGTGCAGCAGTTCCGTAGTAGTGCTCTGTTTCCTGACCGCGATCGGATCGATCACCGTACCTCTTGCAGAGGCTGAGATGCAGGTGCAACTTCCACGCCCTCAAGTTCGTCCCCGAGCTCCAGCGAGCCGGGTCCCTGCTGGTCCAGCGGCTGCGCAGGGTGAGCTCGATGCAGACGGAGATGGACAAGCAGCTGTTCGGGAACAGCATGCTCGAGGACCCGACCTTAACCCAGAACCGCGACGCGCCGAACCGGTACCTCGCGCTGCACATGAGGTTCGAGCAGGACATGGTCGCCTACTCCCTCTGCGAGTTCGGCGGCGGCGAGGAAGAGAGGAGGGAGCTGCAGGCGTACAGGGAGACGCACTTCCCCACACTCGCGATGCGCCTCCGGAACACGTACGTTTTTCTGTCCCTCTGTGAGTGACCGACAAACCGTTTTTCCGCCTGAACTGACCAACACCGTCATTGCTGCGTGCTGTGCAGGACGGTGTCGCCCGAGGAGCAGCGCAGCCTGGGGAGGTGCCCGCTGACGCCGGAGGAAGCAGGCCTCGCCCTCTCGGCGCTTGGCTACGACCGCCAGACGTTCATCTACGTCGCCGGGTCGCAGGTATACGGCGGCGCGCCGCGGCTGCGGCCCCTGACGCGGCTGTACCCGAACCTGGTCACCAAAGAGGACGTCCTGACCGCTGATGAGCTCGCGCCGTTCAAGAAGTTCTCCTCACGGGTAAAAGAGATCAAACACTCTGTCTTTGTCTTAACAAAAGAGCACACCGTGGAGTATAAAACTGACGATCGAGAACTGTCGTTGCAGCTGGCGGCTCTGGACTTCATCGCGTGCGCCTCGGCCGACGTGTTCGCGGTGACGGACTCCGGCAGCCAGCTTTCGTCTCTGGTGTACGGGTTCCGCATCTACCACGGCAGGGGCCGCGCGCCGACCATGTACCCGAACCGGAAGCGGTACGCGCAGATCCTGTCCGAGGAACGGAGCATCGCCTGGGGCGGGTTCCAGAGGAGGGTGAGGCAGATGATGGAGGAGTACAAGCGGGTGAGCCCGCGGCCGAGGGGCCGGAGCGTCTACCGCCAGCCGAGGACGCCCGGGTGCATGTGCAGGGCCACCGGAGATGGCAGCGTCGATTTCTGAATTTTTTGGTACAGTAGCTTGTACATTACCGTAGTTGGGATACCGTAGCAGGGCTGCCGTTCTGTTCCATTCTTTTGTCTGTGCATTCTCTGGAGTACGCACTAATCTAGGATATACGGCAGGACAGGGTGATACACCAGTTTTGAGTTCTACAATGCGACTGTAGCACAAAATATGATCGAGTTTATAACCGCTTGTAATTTTAGTACCATTCCTCTCATAGCCTTGTGTGGTGTCTGGGGACGAGATGCGTTCAAGTGGTCAGCGGCGTTTTCATGCATGGTCCCGGTTGTCGGCCATGGCGTGAAGACAGCGAGCGCTAGAATTGGCGTGTCTCAACATAGCAAGGGGAACCCCGTCCCCCGCAGGTATATAAGCTTCACCATCGCAAGCGCGAGGATATCCACCAGTGTCGGATTCAAAGAAGAGCTCGGGAAAGAAAAAAAATGGCATTGAGCAGTGACGCTCTTCGGATCTTCTTCCTCGTGTTGCTGGTGTGCGCGGCGCACGCCGGGAAGGACGCTCCCAAGGAGAAGAAGTCAGGCAAGTCAGAGAAGAAGTCGGATGCCGCGGCCGAGGGCCCATCCGCGGCGGCTTCCGGAGCGGGCGGATCGTTCGACATCTCCAAGCTGGGCGCGAGCGGCGACGGTAAGACAGAATGCACCAAGACGTTTATGGAGGCGTGGACGTCGGCGTGCGCCAAGGAGGGTGCCCAGACGATCCTTGTCCCCAAGGGCGACTACCTCGTGGGGCCCCTCAAACTTGCAGGGCCGTGCAAGGGCTCCGTCACATTCCAGCTCGACGGCAACCTGCTCGCCACCACCGACCTCTCGCAATACAAGCGCAACTGGATCGAGATCATCAAGGCCAACAACCTCGTCATCACCGGCAAAGGCAAGCTCGACGGCCAGGGCCCCAAGGTCTGGCAGAACAACAAGTGCGACAAGAAATACGACTGCAAGATCCTGCCCAACGTAAGTAGTTGTTCGTTGATTGTTAATTAACGGTGTGGTGCATGAATAATTGAAACAAAACTGCTGGCATTGCAGTCGCTGGTGCTCGACTTCTGTGACAACGCCACCGTGTCCGGGATCACGCTGCTGAACGCCAAGTTCTTCCACATGAACATCTTCCAGTCCAAGGGCGTGACGGTGAAGGACGTGACGGTCTCCGCGCCGGGCGACAGCCCCAACACGGACGGCATCCACATGGGCGACTCGTCCAAGGTCTCCATCATCGACACCACCATCGGCGTCGGGGACGACTGCATCTCCATCGGCCCGGGCACCTCCGGCGTCAACATCACCGGCGTCACCTGCGGCCCCGGCCACGGCATCAGCATCGGCAGCCTGGGCAGGTACAAGGACGAGAAGGATGTCACCGACATCAACGTCAAGGACTGCACGCTCAAGAAGACGACCAACGGCTTGAGGATCAAGTCCTACGAGGACGCCGCGTCCGTGCTCACGGCCTCCAAGATCCACTACGAGAACGTCCAGATGGAGGACGTGGAGAACCCCATCATCATAGACATGAAGTACTGCCCCAACAAGATCTGCACCGCCAACGGCGCATCCAAGGTCACCATCAAGGACGTCACCTTCAAGAACGTCACCGGGACCTCGGCCACGCCGGAGGCCGTCAGTCTGCTCTGTTCCGACAAGATCCCCTGCACTGGCGTCACCATGGACAACGTCAAGGTCGAGTACAAGGGATCCAACAACAAGACCATGGCGGTCTGCAACAACGCCAAGGGAAGCGTCACGGCAAGCCTCAAGGAGCTGTCTTGCCTCTGAGAGATGACAGATCGACTTCTATATACTCCCTTTTACAAAGGACGAAGATGCTTTTAGTCCGATTCTTCAGACACCAAGCCACACTTCATGGCACCTCTCCGCTGGCAAGCCCCATTTCCCCCTTCACAATGGGTGTCTCATCGATCAATGAGGAGGCCGGACAATTTTTTTTAATTGTACCCTGAAATTTTGAAATGTTTCCATGCAGAGATGCATGCTAGATATATTGTTATCAAGAAGAGAGCAATCTTTATATCTGATAGAATGTTAATTTTATCCCGTGTTGATTACTACTCCTCTTTTGGAATTGATATAACACATATAGTGCCTGTTTGGAAGAGTTCTGCTCTACTTTATTCAGCTCTGCTCTTAAGTTTACTAAACAAACATTTTAGCTCCATCAAGTCTAGATCTAGAAAAAAAGGTGGAGTTGAAACGAGCTCTTGAGGAGGTGCTCCAAAAATTAAAATTTATGGAGTTGATAGAAAATTACCACTATACCACTTATTACAAAACATATTTATTAAATTTTTTTTCTCTCGTTTTCCTCCTGAATCAAACAAAACAGGAGCTTTGACTTAAAAAAAATTATCAAAGTAAATTTTCTTATATAACATTGTTTAATATTGATTTATAATGAGAAAAATACAGATTTTTATAAGGGTATAATAGACATTTTCAATCGAAACCTTAAATATCTAGAGCTGGAGTTAAATTTTAAGCCAAACACTTTATAGTGGATCTTTAAAACTAGAGCGGAGCTGTTCCGTAATGAAGTTACGGAGCAGAGTTAATTTTTATGGAATGGAGCTGTGACAAACAAGCCCATAGTTCAAATTTCTCTGATGATGAATACTTCTAAAGTGGAGCGAGCATATTGCAATGTGTGGAATGGTTTCTAACGTACGAGATTCTCCTAGCTATCATCAGCATCTGTCTTCTCTTTAAATTAATACATCGGCAAAGTTTTGGATTTTTCAAAGAAAAAAAAAATCTGTCTTCTCCTTGATTCTCCCAGATTTTTCAAAGTTTGGAACGGCTGGGCCGCCAAAAGATAAGAGAGTGAAACGGCCAGCCCAGCGAGAACTTCTGCACCTAAAAAGTAAGTTGAATTGTATAAACTACACAATGGTCAACTGGTGGTGCATTAAAACTTCGACAATCGGAAATTATTTTTATGGGAATGCTAATTTTTAGTTAGCTGAAATTTAATCTATTTTCATTTACAACGTCATAACACTTGTATGCAAATCTACCAGATACAAGTTGTTAGTTGTTCTTGCTATTTCTGTAGGATTATGAATTGACTGTAGAAAACTTTTTAGTGATATCTTGACTAATGGAAAAAGAACTACTAGTAAATTGCAGTCGTTAAATTTAGAACAAAGGATTATGGACATCGATTGAAAGGACTCCCCTTGCAGAAGAAAAAAAGATTGAAAAGGACACTCTTATCTTTATTTTTGGGAGGGATGAGCATGACCCGTAGTGGCTAACGAGACACTACCGATTTCAGTTTTTCAGTCATGATGATGTTCGTGCAAACGGCTGGACGCATCCATACACTGCCGCCGGTCAGAAACTTGGCCGCACGCTGTTGGGATCGTACGATTCGTACCGGCCGGCCTACAAAACCCGCGCCAGTTTTGGAATGGCCTGCGCGGTGCAAGACATGGACCGAACTGGGCCTTTTGTCTCGTGCCCCTTGTGGCCTTCTCCGCACAGGAATCCAATCTCATAGTATGCAAAGGAAGAATTTCCCCTAGTCCCAGCTGCCCAAATAGATCTTATTATCATTAATTTTGATCGTCAATTTTAATTATTTATTTTATTAAAATTTTGTATTTAAATATATAAAATTTTAAATTATATTTTTAAAAAATTTAATAATAAATTAAATTATAATAAAATATATAATATTTTTTATATTTTTAAATATGACGAATGATTAAAAGTTATTGATTCAAATCAATTAGTATAAGTAAAAAAATAATGTAGGGAGTACTAGGTAAAGCAGGCTTCGTTAATTGAACAGTTCGCTGCCACGTCGAGGAGAAAGCTAGGCGGTACCACGCTATCCCTGTGCTGTGCCGCCGGCGTGCATATCGCTGCATGCCCGGGGCTTCGCTGACCCCAACTGTCGCCGTCCACACGACCTCTTCTTCCTCACCAGAAAAGGCTTTGCAGCAAGGGCACGAGACAAGAGGCCTTTTTGTTTTTGACTCTTCCATTGTGTGTGGCCTCCGCCTGATCCCAACTTAAAAGGCGCCAAAAGGCAGAGGCGTCCCCAGCTACCCCAACCCAGTGAGACCAGTGAGATCTACTCCTCACGTCCTCTGCCTAACAACCTCACATTCTTTTCCCACTGACCTTTGTTTCCTTCCACCCTCTTTGTTTTTGTTTATCAATACTGCCTCACCTCATCTTCCTCGTTTTCACTCCGTACTTTTTAGAAAAAAAAGCAAGTCTGGACGAGCATCACTAGACTGCTGCTTCTCCCTCGTCTCCTTTTGGAACTCACGACAGCAGCACTAGCTCCTGTGGTGGTACTAGTGTGTAGCTAGCTACTCGCATGGGAACACGTCACTGTGATTAGGATGCCTTTTACAAAGATCTGTGCTTTTTATTTTAACTGCCGACTCGATTACTTTTGTACCTTGACGTTTTGGAGGTACTGCTACGTGGATTCGGCAGAAAACTGACCGATTTTCATTCAAATCTGGCAACACAAAGCAGTTTGAAATACTACGTACTAGCAATTTGAAAGCCTGAAGCCCGGATCTCAGCCAGCGGGTTTCTGTGTGAAGCTCATGGTGGGCACTCATTTCTGGTCACGCTCTGTCCGAGCAGCCATCTCAGTATCTCACTGAACAGCAGCACTTTGGTCTGGCAGGCAGCACAGCGTGACTCGTGTATGGCGCCTTGCAATTTAATACTACTACCACCACAACTGTTGCTACTACTAGTTGTGCCAACGCAATGAAAGCTAAGCACTGACCCAACATGGCAAAAAAGGGGCTGCAGCATCGACCAACTATTACCGGCGAGAACATGTACATCGTTGTAGTACAAACTAGGAGGTCATCGCGAAAGCTTCTGCTCCATTAGCGGGCCCCGGCCCCTTGGCATCGGGCAGCATCGCATGTGTCCGATCCGATCGACTCGACCCGACCGTGGCTCACGCTTCGTGCTGCAGGGTGGGCGTCGCAGGTGCGGGGCGTATGTCCTTGAGCACCCCCACCACCTGCTGCATCGTCGGCCGCTTGTCCGGCGAGTGCGCCGTGCAGAGGTACCCCACGCGCAGGCACTCCACCATCTCCCGCTCCGCCGCCGCCGCCTCCGCCTCGGCCTCGGCCGTCGCGGCGCCGTCGCGTATCCTCGGGTCCACGATGTCCAGCCCCTTGCCGTCGCGGATGATCCCTCGCGCCCAGCTCACGGACGCCTCGTCCCACCTGGCGTGCCCAGTCATCAGCTCCAGCATCACCACGCCGAACCCGTAGACGTCGCCCTGCGGTGTCGCCGGCGACTCGCCATCGCCGCTGCTACCGCCGAAGAAGAAGTCGGAGATCCGAGGCTCCAGGTCGTCGCCGAGGAGGACGTTGGTCGGGACCAGGTGGCCGTGCACCACGGCCCGGCCCGACCCGGCCCACCCCTGGTGCAGGAAGGCCAGCCCCCGGGCGATGCCGAGCGCGATGCGGTGCCGCGTCGGCCAGTCGGATACGGACCGCTTGTCCTCCGTCGTCTCCCAGACGTCGTCGCCGCCGCCGCCGGTGTCGTCCTCCATGTCAGGACGACCGGCCGGCAGCTCGTGGAGCCACCGGTGGAGGTCGCCTTTCTCCATGTACTCGTACAGTAGCAGCTTCTCCTTGCCTGCAGGAGGTCATAAAATGTGGAAACTTCAAATTCAAATCGTGAAAGGAAGAAGAATGCAGAGCACCAAATTGCTATTTTCGTCGTCATTGTAGTCACACCAAACCCAACTGCTCCAACTATAACCGAGTCTAAAAGAATGCCGACTCTGGTCTCCTTTTCCACACTAACTTTGGCTTACTAGGAATTTCTACCTCATCAAATTACTCATAAGGATTGTTTTGGTTTTTTGGGCACTGACTAAATTGTGATTAAGGCAATATTTATACTGGTGAAACAAACGTATTGCCAACTTGCGTTCACCTGCGATGCAATAGCCGATGAGCGGGAGAATGTTGGGGTGCCGGAGCCGCGCGAGGTCCCGGAACGCATTGGCCGCGGCGGACGGGTTGTCGTCATCGTCCCCGAGCCCGGCCACGGCGGCGCCCTCCACGACGCGCACGACGACGTGCAGGTCCCCGGGTAGCACGGCGCGGTACGCGGCGCCGCTGCGCCCGCCGCGTTCCGCGAGCTGCGACTCGCGGCCGAACCCGGACGTGGCGGCGGCCAGGTCGGCCAGCGTGAGCTCCATCAGCGGCCGCTCGAACAGCACCACCGGCGCTACCGATGCGCCCTTCGTGGCCGCCGCGACCGCCACGGCCTCCTCCTCCTCGGCGTCACCCTTGTGGTTCCACTGCGGCTTCTTCTCCTCCTCCTCCTCCTTGGCATTTCTGTTCTTCCTGCTGCACCTGCCGCACGCCACGCACCCGACCAAGCAGAGCAGCACGGTCAGGGACGCCACCCCGCACATCACCGCCACCGCAACCACGCTCAGATGCTTTCTCCTCTTGCCAATCCTCGTCGTCGGTTTCTTCTTCTCCGTCGTCTTCCCTCCGGCATCGTGCCTTCCACTTTTTCCACGGATAGGCGACGATGGCCGCCGCTGGGGCGTCGTCGTGTTCGCCGGGAACACCAGCGACGCGTTCCCGGCGTGCACGAACGCCGAGCTCCCGAACTTCTTGACGGCGCCGGAATCCACGACGCCGGAGAAGTTGTTGTACGACACGTTCAAGACACGGACACCATCGAGCGGTGGCAAGTCGCCGGGGAACCTCCCCCGCATCGCGTTCCCAGAGAGATCGATCTGTGCGAGAAGCGTGAGCCGCCGCAGCCCCTGCGGCACCGCCCGGATCCTGTTCCGAGACACGTCGAGTGCGGCGAGCGCCGTGAGTCCTTCCACCCCGGCGACGAAGCTGAAGCGGTTGCCGGACAGGTTGAGCGACTCCAGACGCGGGTTCGGCACCACGCGGAGAGCGCCGCCGAGCTGGTTGCCCGATACGTCGACGAACCGGAGCGACGGCGCGCGCCAGAACCGGCCCGAGATGGTGCCCTGGAGCGCGTTCCCGGAGAGGTCGAGCGCGGCGAGCGCGGACAGGTTGGCGAGCGCCGCCCACGACACCGCGCCCGTGAGGTTCCGCGACGGCAGGCGAAGCTCCCGGACCGGCTTGCATGGCTTCACCGCCTTCGGTGCCCGGAAGTTGCGCACGTGCCGGAACGCCGCCGCGACGACGGCCGCGTCGTCGTGGCCGGCGCAAGGAGACGGCGACGAGGAAGAGACATGCGCAGGGACTGAAGCGCTGAAGAAGAGCAGCAGGAGCAGGAGGTGGTGCCGAGCATGGAGGGGCATCGGCACGCGAGCGAGCGAGGTGTTTGAGCTGCACGTCGTCAGGGAGGGGAGTTGGACTGCGACCGCATTGAAGAGGGAGCAGGGGAAGCTGAGGCAGTACGGACACACGAGGAGTGGAATACTGAATGAGTGAACTGCGCAGCACGGGAAGAGGAATGAGATGGTTTAATACTGGGCGTTCAGTTTTGTTGTGTGCTGGAAACAAGGAAGAAGCGAGGAGGAGTCGTTGGGGTTCCCTTCCCATTGTGGCTGTGGACTGTGGGACTTGAGATGGTTCGGGTGTTCTTGGTTGTTTAGGGCTTTTTCTAGTTTGGTCACCAGAATCACTGACGCATTTCTCTTAAATGTGAACTACTAGTAGTATTGCTGTATGAGCAGTTGGTGCCAACCGACCACAAGCTCTCAAAATTGTTGGCCTGCTCATGTACAAAGGTATGGAATTTGCAACTTTGGCCCTTTTGACTTTCTCTCTATGCTCGTCTCACCATCCACTCCATATAAGTAGTCAACTGTTGATCCGGACGTTTGGACCAAGGGCTGGGCAATTTGGTTGATATGGTTTCCTTGGACTCAGAATGTTACGCTTCCCGCACTTAACACAAGTTTAATTTTCTAACCTACTCCCTTCGTTTTTAAATTATCGTCGTTACGACAACTTTTAATTTAGAAGTGTGAGAAAACCAACGAAAATTCACTAGTGGTTCCCGTATACCCCCGTTCAAAAAAGAAAAGTAGTTAGCTATCCCATGATTAGTTAATTTGTTTTCTCACTTGATCTAGTTAAAAGTGAGTAATGAATGATGTTGCTGTTTTTACTAACGGCTATGTTTCCCACTGACGGCAAAATGCCTGGATCATCATAGCGCGGCTAGCTTGAATTAGTCATTAGGTATTTGAAACGTGGTTTTGTGATTGAGCCAACACTCACCAGTAAGTTGTGTACGTACAATGTACTGGCAAAGTGTGTCGTCTGATCACTAATAAGGGCTCTCCTTTGATTGGAACACCGGAACACCCTGCAGAGGCCTAGTGGTAGGCTGTGCCTGAACTAGGAAGCAACACCAATACTTAATTAGGATGGTAGTAAAAATTAGAGCTCTGCTCTCATGGAGTCATGGTGGTGGGGAGCAAACACTGCAGTAATCTGGACTGAAAAAAGAGAGTTGTATTGTATCGACAAGCAAGCAGCCTTCTTGCCCCTGAACGAACGAAAGTTTGCTGTACATCCACGTGTGTGGATTCTCAAGTAGTCTAGCACACCGTCTACTGCCGTGCTACGTACGACAGATAGTAGTAGATGGTGGCGTCACAGGCATAGGAAAAATTAAAGTTACCCCGGCCAGGCCAGGCCAGCGCCAGAGGCATGTCGTAGTAAAAATTATGAGGTCATTAGAGAGGTGAGTATGTTACTATCTTTGTGTTTTAATTGTTAATTTTTAATATAAATTTATATAAAAAATTAATAATTAAAAAACAGGTAGTACGTAGAACCGTCTTTTCAGACATCATCCACTAAGCACACTCATTGGGGTGAATCGCGTGCTGAATTATTGTTCCTTAGCCCTGCCGCTAAGCATCCTATCATCAACAAAGTCAAGAACCTTCTCGTCTACTACAGCAGTATATATATACACACACAGAGCGACAACCTTATTTGAGTTGTTTATTACACTACAGTATATGGATCTTGTTATGAAGCCGGTGTGAATCTGAATTAATGCGCGGCCTCTTTCGGAAAGGAAAGGAAAGGAAAGGAAGTAATCCGGCCTGGTTGGGCTTTACTACTACGGTCCATCTAGAAATTCGTGACAAACTTGATGGCCCAGTAACAAAGATCCTCCCGCGCTGGGGGCCAGCTCGCTAACAACGCGCGAGACATGACTTTCACCCACTGACGTGTAGTACCACCAGAAGACTCGTATCGTAGCCCGCACGGCCGGCCATAGGCCATAGCCATAGCGTGCGGCGGCGGTTCGGTGCCACGAGATAAATAAAGCCAAGAGCCTTTCTGTTCTCCAGGTAAACGCCTCTAACAACAAGCAATTCTTTCCGTGACTGTGGCAGCTAACCATTTCGATCGCAGCGTCCACGCGGCACGAGTGGCGAAAGCAAATGCACACGCGTCCCGGCCGCTTGAGCCTCTCCGTGCACACGATCAAGCCGAGTAGGCGCCTTTCACCTGCGGGCACTTCTGTTCTGTACACGCGGTATGGTATGGTGGCGGCAGAGCCAGAGACACAACAGCTGCCGGCTGCTCTGGACTGGACGCAATGGAAACGAAACAGACCCGCTGCGCTGGCTAGCCTACCTACCAGCCGAATAATCGAGTACTCTTAGATATTTTTTAAATGTAAATTCATGATAGATATAAATAATTATAGATTATTTATTTATGTAGATCTCAAAGTACATGATAATTTGAGACTTTGATTTTTATCAATTAAACCCTTATTTTTTATTTTTTATTAGCTTTATTTTTATATTTATTATTTTTTTATAAAATCAATAATCTAGATTTATTATTTTTTTATACTTTAAAGTGTAATACAATAAGAATAGTCTATGTAAAAATACTGTTTTAGAATAATTGAGTAGATGTTTCACATACCTAGAGTGTTTGCGTTTGTTACTATAGTATTTTTGAGAATATGCGAGTAGATATTTCATCTCTCCAATCCTACAACGAGACCTATTCCTTTACTTGTAGGGACTGGTGGTCAGAGAGAGGAGGAAGGGCACGCACACGCTGACGTGGACGGGAGGGAGTCAGGGCCCCGCAGTTTGAGCCCTAGCCGCCTCCCCCTATTTAACCGCTTTCCCTGGTAGGGCCACTCGCCGTCGTCGCATCTTAACAGACCCCTGCAGAGCAAACGAATCGCTCCCCTCCGCCCCCCGCCGGCGGCGGCGGCCTGGGCGACGGCGGCGGCCTCGGCAAAGATATGCCGACGATGGCGAGGAAGGTCGACCCTCCTCCCCTGCTGATGGAGCGGTACGAGCTTGGCGAGCTGCTCGGCAAGGGCAGCTTCGCCAAGGTGTACCGGGCGCGGAACGTTGATTCCGGGGAGGAGGTGGCCATCAAGATCATGGACAAGGACCACCTGGCCAAGTCCGGCGCCGAGCAGCACCAGATCATGAGCGAGATCGAGACCATGCGCCGCGTGCGCCACCCCAACGTCGTGCGCCTCCACGAGGTCATGGCCAACAAGAGGCGCATCTTCGTCGTCATGGAGCTCGTCAAGGGCGGCTCGCTCTTCGACTACCTGGCGCCCGGCCGCGGCGTCGGTGAGCACGCCGCGCGGCGCGTCTTCCACCAGCTCGTCTCGGCGCTCGAGTACTGCCACTCGCGCGGCGTTTACCACCGGGACATCAAGCTCGAGAACATCCTCGTCGACGCCGACAGGGGCGACGTCAAGGTCGCCGACTTCGGCCTCTCCGCCCTCGCCGACTCCAAGTCCAAGCACAAGGAGGAGGCGCTCCTCCACACCGTCTGCGGGACGCCCATGTACATCGCGCCCGAGGTGTTCACGCGCCGCGGATACGACGGCGCCGTGGCCGACCTCTGGGCGTGCGGCATCGTGCTCTTCGTGCTCGTCGCCGGCCGCCTGCCATTCATCAACAACTTGAACACCGGTATGCTTTACCACAAGATCTGCCGCAGCGAGTACCAGTGCCCGCCGTCCTTCAGCCGCAGCCTCGTCTACCTCATCCGCCGCCTCCTCTGCCCGGACCCGGCGCGCCGAATCACCATACCGGAGATCAAGCACACCAAGTGGTTCGGAAGGGGCTTCAAGGAGATCAATTTCTACATCGGCAACGACCAACGCCCACGCAGCCTCGGCGACTACGCGCACCGGGACCTTGACTCCGACTCTGACGACGACTCGGTCTCCTCGGAGGATCCGTCATCGCCGGTGGCGGGCGCGCGGCAGCGTCGCAACGGCGGCCGCCGGATGCACACCTCTGCGTCCGCGCCCGCGCTGACCTCCCTCGACAAGAACGCCCTTGTCCACGACGACGAGCCGCGCTTGCGCCGGCCCAAGAGCCTCAACGCGTTCGACATCATCGCGTCCTCGCCGAGTTTCGATTTGTCGGGGCTGTTCGACGATGAGCCAGGCGAGCAGATGCGCTTCGTGTCCGCGGCGCCAGTGCCCACGATCATATCCAAGCTCGAGGAGATCGCCGGACACGTCAGCTTCACGGCTCGCACCAAGGACCACCAGGTCAGCATCGAGGCCACACGGAACGGGAAAAGGGGCGCGCTCATCATCTCCGCCAAGATATTCGAGCTCTCGCCGGAGCTCATCATGGTCAAAGTGTGCAAGAAGGCCGGGGACACCGCCGAGTACCGCCAGTTCTGCGACAATGAGCTCAAGCCAGGGCTGCGCGGCCTCGTGGACGGCTTGCCGGCGAAGGACGGTGTCCGCTCCCGTGACTCTCAGTGATCGGCGAAGGCTCTAGGCAGTGCAACGAGTCAGGGCTTGGCTCAAGTATCTTTAAATTATTATTTTCTGTAATTGTTTAACTAGTCGTCTACTTTAGGATATTTGACAGTGTTACTGATCGATCTGCAAGGATGTATCACGACATTTTTGTTGGTAGAATATTGCTAAATTCGAGGTCTGTAGTGTGTACATTTGGAAACGATGATCTTTTGTCAAGTGTACTTTGGTTGTTAATATTTTCATGTTCTAAGATTGATTTACTGTTCGTGATGAGTCTCTCTTTCTCTAAATACTTTCTCACCCATAGAGTAATATGACATGATGGAAGTAGTGATACAGTACAGAGAGACATTGAGTCAATTTTAGAATTAGAATAATCACTTCAAAATATCTTGCAATGGTTAAAGAATTGCATGATGTTGGAGGTCAGCTTGGTAGAAGTAAACTACTTTTCTGCAAAATATCATGGTGGCCTGAAACTGTAACTGATATTGGCAAAGAATCTAATGTGCTATCCGCAGGAAATTTGTTGCAAGCTGGAGAGAAAGGGGCACCGGACAGCAATCGTTTGATGAGAAAGATAAGTGATGAAACTAACGTCTCTGTACTGATCTGATGCGAAACAGAACCTACACCACAGGTTCCAGCTTTTTGGACGTTTTATCGCTATCGCCATTTGCCCTGCAAAAATTTTTACCTGCTGTTCCTATCACTTGTGCTGTTGTCTAGCTGAACAAAATTGTTGGCATTCAAACTGAACCACAACTTTTTCTCTACAACCTGCTGAAAGTGACTGGTCATTTTCGAAAGAGCACTGTTTTACAGATAGGTTCTTCCAAAAAGAAAAAAAAGGTGCAAGCTGATCGACAAATCATTATCTGATAGTCATATTTTCCTATACCAGACAATAAGCCCTGCAACCTGAA
The DNA here is from genome assembly GCA_001182835.1 of Oropetium thomaeum. NCBI lineage: Eukaryota > Viridiplantae > Streptophyta > Magnoliopsida > Poales > Poaceae > Oropetium > Oropetium thomaeum. Next base: position 1,769,564 of record LFJQ01000039.1, read on the forward strand.
TCATACTGCATTCTATCTTAAACTTGCTAACAGTGGCTGGTTTTTTGTTTGGCAATGAGTCACAATAGAATGTTTGAATGAACCATATATATACATATGGACAGAACTCTAGAAGCACCACTGGAGACGCCTTAGTTCCTTATTGCAAACAAAAAATGGAATACAATTTTCTTCTGAATTGTATAACATCACCTCAGTGCCACACTGTACCAAATGCCAGTACATGGGCATTATATGCTTTGTTAATTTTAATATCAAGCTACTCATTCTCTAGCTACAACTAGTATATCATAACACGCCAGCAAAGCTTTGAAAAATTATTCAGAGTCCACCAACCAATAGATCTTTGCTAGAGATGAGCCACATGTCTGAACAATTGCTTAAATTATTGACCTATCAACACCCAATTGAAGCATCAGAAAAAAGAAGCAAAAGATGCTCACCAGCTCAGTGCATAAATTTGCTCCACATCGATCAATTTCTCAACAGTTAATGGTTCTGAGCAGATGATGTGTCTCTGTTGCAGCTATCAGAAACTGACATTGCGTTTGCTGAAGAAGTTTCGCAATCATGCTCTCTACGTAGTAAAAGGATCATATGCAATCCACGCCTTTTTATTTTGGTATTGAGAAGCACATGTTAGTCCTTGTTCCATCAATTTGTTAGGTTTTCTGTTTGCTCTTTGAGTTAATGGATATGTGCTTAACAAAATTTGTTAGTTTCTCTGTGTACAGTTTTTTAGCAGTTTACCTGTTTTAATAATATAACTCAGCGGGGGCCTCCCCCGGTGTTTTCGAATCCAAAAACAAAATTGTACCTTCTGGTAAATAAATGTGGAATATTTTCTTAATTATAGTGGCATCATTGATCTGTCTCCAAAATTGCTGGTGCAACTATATTCTTCGGTTTCAGAACTACATCTGATGCAACTATATTCTGCAGGTTGAGCTGAGACTTCTGTTTTCTTCCATATTTCTTCTTCGTCATGATTGATTAAGAACATAATTTTTCTTCACTCTTAAAACTTCGATGTATGGATTCAGAATTTCAGTACTTAAGCATCATTGGCCATACTTGTATTGTTTAACACAATGTATAGGTTTCCACCGAACTACACAACCACAGACAAATACTTGACTCAGGAGTACTAGTATTTCACCAGCTCTTGCATGATTTGGCAGTTCAAAGTAGACATGCTGCTAGACGACACAGTGCACCACTGCATCTGGCACCAATCAACTTGCTAAAATCATAGCAGTTCGTCTAGGGATAACTTGCTTTCGCACAGAGCAAGTGGTGAAATCTGTTTATCAAAAAAAAAAAGCTGTGAAATCTCTACTACTGTATATAACAAGTCAGGTTTGGTGTTGTTCAGGTGGACAGCTCTGCAGTCACCTCTCGGAGTAACAGAAGAGTCCATCTCGTTTTTGTTCTCTTGATTGCACTGAGCACAGTACCTTTACATTGCCTGACTGCATAACATTTGGCCCAAGTCAGCCCAACAAGTAACTCTTGGGCTGGGCCTGTTGATCCTGGAGCGAAGTCTGTTTGCTGCTGTCCGTCTTTGGCGTAGTTTGATAAGCGACTGGGGGCATCATCATCTTGACGGCGCAATGGCGGAGTCCAGAGATCCCGGCTGGGTGGATCGCGCCGGGCGGCGAACACTCCGGTCGAGAGCGCGGGAAATCTGGACGGGATAACGCAGCATTATTGGTCATGCATGGAAGACCCGCAGCACGAAGCCAATGTGCATTGCAGACACCATCGATCTCCTTCTGCAGTTGATGCTCTGAATTTCAGTGCAGTGCAGCTGAATAACGTCCGTATCTGAATTCTTTTTGAATCAGGCGGTGCTCTGCACCGAGCTCTGCTTATCACTCTGTCATTTTATTTGGTGCTAGCAAAGGATGGCACGATTGGGCGTTCCTAGGCACCTTTAATTTCACAGCCTGTCCGCGCGGCGATTATCGTTCAATAATCTCGTCTGCAATTGTTCGAGTTCTCAATTTATTTTATTTGCTTGTATATATCTTCAGGAGATGAGTACCCAACATGAGTGCTGCAGCAGTAGCTGGCAAATGATACAACCAACACAAAAGACATGGTTCGTTCGTCGTAGATTGGAACTTATATCTGAAACTTACAGAAAAATGACCATCTGTAATTCCTTCCTGTGCCCATGTGCGGATATGACAAATAAATGACTAACCTAATGCTGCAGGCCCGTTGTTTTGACAACCAGCTCAACCCCATTAAGTTTTAATTCTTAGAATTAACTACTAGTAGTACAAATTAACTAACAATGATACGAGTTCATCTTCATCCAGATTCCATGAACAGTATGAAAAAAATGTGCCACAGCACAAAAGGAGACTCGCTCCATTCATTTGTGCAGAAGATCTGCATCTAGCGGAATATATCGCCTCCCTTTGCGGCGGGTTTTCAGCTAAACAGTGATCACGTACGGATTGTATAAAAAGTGTGAAAAATAATCAGAGGTAGAACCGCACATGCACACCAAGTCCACAAGGAACCTACTAGAGCTGAGCAACTCCTGCTGACAGATGCTTGAAGCACTGACAAGGCTTTTGTTAATTCAAATAGGAACAAGGGTCTCTCTGAGCTGGACCATTGAGTCCATCTACTACTTATTTATTCAAATGTGGGCTAAAACCTTATTAGAATACAGGTTAACAAATGGTTGCCCTATATACTCTATGATAAGGATGTTTGTCCCTGCTCTACAGATTTAGCAACTTCTTTTATATTAAAATAAAATTATAACTGTTTCCCATCTTTTATTCTATAATCGGACATTAACTATTCTAGGGTCAAAACATGTAACATAACCCAATCTTACAGTTTACATCGAGAATTAATTTACAATATATACTTATATCATTGATGAAATTGACTATGTCTTGAAAGCAAGATATCTAGAAAGAAAAGCAGCATTGAGTTTCCAGGGGTCACATCGACCCTAGATTTTTACATCATATATAACTCAAATAATAAGACATTATTTGAGCATGGTTTTCTATTTGTTGATGTTAGAACAACAATATTACTAGTATAGATTTAAAATAAAAGCTTTCCTAATTAATGTCAAGAAAAAAAAATGGAGGGAGCAATTATTAAGGAATGAGATCGATGTCTTCTGACGTCAAAAGGTGAATTTTTTAGTCAGTTATTAGTTTAAAAATACTGATTTCTCCACAGCAGAGGCGTTTTCTGTCAGTGATAAGTTTTTATTTTCAGTTTCAAATTGTCCAGGCTTAAGCTTATAGGCCAATTATATCCTTGTAATCTCCTATATCTCACAGATAAATAAATCAGATGAAATCAGGAAAATTAAGTTAGCATGTACAGCGCAGCTTACTTAATTTTCTACCGTCAGGTACATCATTGAGCTGCTTCTCCATAGTGAACCCAAGCATCACTTTGTGCTCTGAGAATTTTTAAATCAAACCCAGTTCCTCTGAGGCAACCGGGTAATTGCTAGCTACCAGTAATTCAAGCATCTTGTGAGATTGCAATCGTAGTATTTTAGTAGCAGCAGCCCTGACACATGTTTGTCATCTACGTACTACATTTGGAATCCCTAAATCCATGTCGCGCGGGGAATGCTTGTTGGTCTTGCACATGCGTCCACATGCCACATGGGTACATATACTCGATCCAAAAAGCATATAAATCATATTCCTTTTTAATATAAGAAAAATAGAGAGTTCGATTTATGTGCCATTGATTTCTCTGTGTTATTGAGTTATGTTACTCACAAGAGTTAATCCTAATTACGCACAATCTCCATCTCTAAACCATATTTTCCACTAATATTGATCCAATAAGTCTAATAAGAGAAATGCTAAGATGCTTACTATTAGCGATATATGATTGTATTAGGCTTTAGGCTTTTTGGGCCATTATCGAGCCCACTGTGTACGTGCTCGGCATGTATCCGGCAACATGACCGACTAGGGTTAGTCTCTTATAAATCCTGCTGTACACGTGATCAATACAATCGATCTGTTATCGCGATACTATTCTCCTCTAACATGGTATCGTCGAGCGGCTTCGATCCTCCACTCACGCTTCCGCAAACCTAATCGCCGTCGGTATCTTCGCCGCGGCACCGTCGTCCTCGCCATCTCTTCCGGCGACGTCGACGCTCTAGCCTCTTTCTCTCTCTATTTTTCTCCACCTTCTCCACTCCCATGGCGCCTCCTGAGCCTACTGAAGAACAACGCCGCAAGGCAGAGGAAGACCGCCGTCAACAGCTCGCTGCCGAGGCAGCACGTCGCAAGGAACAAGAGGCCGAGGCCGCGGCGGTGCGGGCGCAGGCACGCGCCCTTCTTCACCAACAAGCTGTCGCGGTCCAGAACTTCAAAGTTCTGGTTCCCATTGTCCTTGACTTCGCTTCGACGGCATACTCACGTTGGCGCGGACTGTTCCTCACGGTTCTTGCCAAGTATGCTCTCGACGATCACGTCCTCGAAGACGACGAGCTCTCCGACGATGCTGACTGGGTGAGCATGGATGCCACCGTCAAGCATTGGATCTTCACCACGCTCACCGTCGATCTGCTCGAGTTCGTGATGGGCACCAAAGGCAAATGCCCCACTGCCCGTACTGCTTGGCGCCGGCTCGAACAGCAATTTCTGGGCAATCAAGAATCTCATGCCATGCTTCTTGAGGTCGAGTTTCGGTCGTTTGTCCAGGGTGAACTCTCTATCTCCGACTACTGCCGGCGGCTTCAAACCATGGCAGATGGCCTCGGCGAGCTCGGCGAACCAATCTCGGACCGGACACTCGTGCTCACCACACTACGGGGTCTCAACGAGAAGTTTGCTTACATGGCTGCCATCATCAAACGCACGAAGCCGTTCCCCAACTTCGACTCGGTTCGGGCCGATCTCCAACTCGAGGAGCTCGAGATGAAGAACAAGCCCGCCACCGGCATGGTCACCACGACCGACGGATCTTCGTCGTGCCCCCCTGCTCCGACTGCTTCTCGCCCGAATCCTCATGTCACGGGATACGGTCCGCAGGGCGGCGGCGGCAGCTCCGGCACACCTGGCGGCGGCGGCTATGGTGGTCAGGGCGGCGGCGGCTTCAGCCCGCTGGGCGGACCTAGTGGCGTCTCGGGCGGACCTAGTGGCGGCGCTGGCGGCGGCGGCAAGCCGAAGAAGAAGAAGAACTGGCGTCCGGGTGGTGGTGGCGGCGGCGGCGCCGACGGTGCAGGCCGTGGTTTCCAATCGGGTGGCGGCGGCGCTCCCTGGCCATCGCTATACAATCCCTGGACCGGTTGCATTCAAATGTGGCCCGGTCCAGTGGGAGCTGGCGGCCTGCTCGGCCCACGTCCAGGCGCGCCCCTTCCTCCTCGTGGGCCACTTCCGCAGGCCCACTTCGCGCAGGCCTCTCAGCAGCTTCCGGCCTGGGGGTCCACACAGGGTGTTGCGGGCCTGCAGCCCATGATGTACGATCCTTCGGGCCAATTCATGCCGCCTCCTCCACCGCAGACGATCTGGGGCCAGAGTGGCTTGGCGGCCTCCTTCAACACCATGTCTCTCACGCCGCCCCCTTCCACAGGCGAGTGGTACGCCGACTCGGGTGCCTCCTCCCACATGGCACCGAACGCTAGTAATCTCACAGTCTCATCTCTGCCTACCGCCTCTACTCCTTCCAATATTATTGTCGGTAACGGATCCTTGCTTCCGGTTACTTCCACTGGCTCCGTTTCCTACAATTTTAATCGTCCTCTTCACTTGCGTAATGTTCTTATTTCTCCTAACCTTATCCAGCACTTAGCTTCTGTTCGTCAGTTTACAACCGATAATCATTGTTCTGTTGAATTTGATCCCTTTGGTCTTTCTGTGAAGGATCTCAACACCAGGAACGTGATCGTCAGGTGCAATAGCTCCGACCAATTGTACCCGTTGTTTCCGTCGCCCTCGTCGTCGTCTCCCACACCCCTAGCTCTTGTTGCTGGCACGCCCTCCATCACTACCTGGCATAGGCGCCTAGGTCACCTTGGTGCCGAGGCTCTCTCCAAACTAGCTAGCTCTAGTTCCATTTTTTGTAATAAAAGTGCCCCAGAGTCTATCTGTCATGCCTGTCAGTTAGGAAAACATGTTCGTTTGCCTTTTCATAATTCTTCGTCTAGAGCAATCAATAATTTTGATTTAGTTCATTGCGACCTCTGGACCTCGCCTGTTCCTAGTGTTTCTGGCTACAAATACTACTTAATAATTTTGGATGATTGCTCCCATTTTACATGGACTTTTCCTCTTCGGTTAAAATCAGATACTTTCACAACTTTAACTCAGTTCTTTGCCTATGTCTCTACTCAGTTTGGGCGCACTGTGAAGAGTATCCAGTGTGATAATGGTCGTGAGTTTGATAACTCGTCGTCCCGTTCGTTCTTTCTCACCAATGGCGTTCTCCTACGAATGCCATGTCCTTATACTTCTTCTCAGAACGGTAGGGCCGAACGGATTATTCGTACCACAAACAACATCATGCGCTCCCTGCTCTTCCAAGCACAGCTGCCACCATCCTTTTGGGTAGAAGCTTTGCATACAGCCACATACCTTCTAAACCGTCATCCTACCAAAAGACTAGGCTTTCACACCCCCTTTTTTGCCCTTCATGGCACTGCTCCTGATTATTCCCATCTTCGGGTTTTTGGTTGTGCCTGTTATCCTGATCTGTCTGCTACTATACCCCATAAACTTAGCCCGCGCTCCACTCTTTGCGTTTTTCTTGGATACTCCTCAGATCATAAGGGGTATAAGTGCCTAGACCTTTCATCTAACCGTATTCTTATCTCTCGCCACGTCATCTTTGATGAAACCTCCTTTCCGTACTCCACTGTGGCAACTCGTTCTTCATCCGACTTTGATTTTCTCATGGCGGATGACTGTGTTATTTCTCCAGTTGGTTCTGCCTTTGTGCGTGCAGGTACAGTGGCCGGAGGTGTGCGTATGCCTCCAGCGCATGTGGATCCGGCTGCCCCCATCTCACGGGCTGTTGCCAGCCGGCTCCCCTCGTCTGGCCCTCCTCCTGGGCCTGGTGCGGCTCCTGGGCCATCGTCCTCTGCATGGCCCGCAGGCGGTGCCAGCTCCGCGCCCACCCTCCCTGTCAGCGGGCCGCCGGCCTTCACTGGGACTGGTGCGTCGCCCCCTCCTGTTGGGCTTGTTGGTGCCCCGTCCACTGGCAGGCCTGGTGCGTCACCACCTCCTGCTGGCGGGCCTGCTGCCTCGTCGTCGCCTGGGCGGCCCACTATGCCGTCGGCCTCCTCTGCGCCTGACGCGGATGGGTCTTCAGCGTCCGTGGCCCCGTCTTCGTTAACTAGGCGCCTTCCTCCGACGGCCGTTCCTGTTCCAGTGCCCGACAACGATCATACTATGGTGACTCGTGCCAAGCGTGGATTTTTTCTACCAGTACATCGTTTAAATCTGCAGGCAACAACTCTGTCTCCCATTCCGAAGACGTATCGCGGCGCTCTTGCCGATCCCAATTGGCGGGATGCAATGTCTGAGGAGTTTTCTGCCCTGCTTCAGAACAGTACATGGGAGCTCGTTCCGCGACCTGCTGGTGCCAATATTGTGTCTGGTAAATGGGTATTCCGTCACAAGTTCCATTCAGATGGCTCTCTTGACAGATACAAGGCACGTTGGGTTGTCCGTGGCTTTACTCAACGTCCTGGTATTGATTATGATGAGACGTTTAGTCCGGTTGTTAAGCCGGCGACCATTCGGACAGTGCTCAGTCTTGCTCTTTCTCGCCGGTGGTCTGTCCATCAGTTAGATGTCAAGAATGCTTTTCTTCATGGCACCCTTCAGGAGACAGTTTACTGCGAGCAGCCTTCTAGTTTTGTTGATTCTTCCCGCCCGAATCATGTTTGTCACCTGAAGAAATCTCTCTATGGGTTGAAGCAGGCACCACGAGCATGGTACAGTCGTTTCGCCTCTCACATACTGTCCATGGGATTCACTGGTACTCGCTCTGACACCTCGTTGTTTGTCTATCGACGTGGCTCCGACATGGCTTATCTTCTACTCTATGTTGATGATATTGTGCTCACTGCCTCGTCGCCTTCACTGCTTCATCACATCATCTCGGCCCTCACTGCAGAATTTCATATGAAGGATCTTGGACCTTTGCATCATTTTCTGGGTGTTTCTGTGACTCAGCGGGATGGCAGACTGTTTCTCTCTCAGCGGCAGTATATGCTTGATATTCTTCAGCGCGCTGGTATGACTGATTGCAAGCCTTGCTCTACACCTGTGGACACTTGTGCCAAGATATCTGGTGACGGCGCTCCTGTTTCTGACGCTACTGATTATCGTGCGCTTGCTGTGCTCTTCAGTACTTGACTTTTACCAGACCAGATATTGCATATGCTGTTCACCAGGCATGTCTCTACATGCATGATCCACGTGAGCCACATCTTGCCCTCGTCAAGCGCATTCTTCGCTATGTCCGTGGCACTCTGGACTACGGTTTGCAGATCCGGCCCTCCACTGTTTCCAACTTGGTTGCTTATTCTGATGCTGACTGGGCTGGCTGTCCTGACACTCGTCGTTCGACATCTGGATATGCTGTTTTTCTGGGGGACAATTTACTCTCATGGTCTTCTAAGCGTCAGCATACCGTCTCTCGTTCCAGTGCTGAAGCTGAATACAGAGCCGTCGCCAATGCGGTCGCTGAGGTCTCCTGGCTTCGTCAGCTTCTGTCCGAGCTCTTCTGTCCTCTGCAGCAGGCTACAGTTGTTTACTGTGACAACGTCAGTGCTGTCTACTTTCCAGTAATCCAGTTCAGCACCAGCGGACGAAGCATATTGAGATCGATCTGCATTTTGTCCGGGACAAGGTCGCCGCAGGAGCTGTTCGTGTTCTTCATGTCCCGACGACCTCCCGGTACGCGGACATCTTCACTAAAGGTCTCCCGTCATCAGTATTTACTGAGTTTCGTACCAGTCTCAACGTTCGTGGCTGATCCGACGTTGTGACTGCGGGGGGATATTAGCGATATATGATTGTATTAGGCTTTAGGCTTTTTGGGCCATTATCGAGCCCACTGTGTACGTGCTCGGCATGTATCCGGCAACATGACCGACTAGGGTTAGTCTCTTATAAATCCTGCTGTACACGTGATCAATACAATCGATCTGTTATCGCGATACTATTCTCCTCTAACACTTACCTTAGAATTAATCATAATCATCTGTTTGCTTAGATTTAACGGTTGAGAACATAAGGATACTTAAAAAAAGGTGTTTTAAGTTGTGGACCGGTATCTAAAACTACGGTACTTAGCAACACTACTTCTGTTTTTTAATTCTTGATGATTTTAATACAAATTTGTACAAACAAATGTTAACAACAAATAAGGTAGTATTCTATTTTCTAAATTAAATAAAGGTACATACTTTATATATCAATTGTTAGGATAACTCATAGAGAGAGGTACCTCCGCCGGTTTTCCAAGCATAGTAACAAATCTCTATTTAAAATAGTAATAAGAAGACATTATCAGTATTGAGTTATTATGCCATTGTTTTCCTATGCTATATAACAACACATTTTATATTTTAAACGATGGTGAATATTTTGGACAGGCGACTACCGTGCCGACGACAAGATTGTAGTTTTGCAGTTGGATGTAAAAAAACATTCATATGAGCACGAATGCAAGTATCCAAATTAATCTGCTATCACCTAATAAAACTGACATCTTGTGTTGGGATTCCCGCATGGTTGACCTTCTCTAGCCCCAAGGCTATATCCAACTGAACACTGATAGTAGTTTAATCCATCGAGCTAATCAGTTCATCTCAACCAAATCACTTGCAATGGTGTACCCTCTGGCTAGATGTACATAGTATATATATAGTATTAGTACATCTTAAACAAATGCACCTGTGAGACCTCCAACATGACAGATTGTCGTTTTGTCTCGTGCCATGAACACGACATACTGTCCAAAATTCTCTCTTGCCTTTAAGCTGAATATAATGTAGCTCAGAGCTAGAGGCTCCTCCAGAAAGTAATGGCTTGGACTGTGGGAAAACAGGTGAAGCAGAGACATGGACACTACTCGAGCCTTTCTGCTAATGTCAGCATTACTGTCCTTGTCGCCAAACTCTTTGTTTTCAAAACAAGAATTAATCATAAGGACTCCTTCATTCAGTTTATGATGAGAGATCCACCAGATACAACCGATGAGTACTACTCTAATTAAGAATTTATGTGAGGCATCTATATACTGTATGACTAGCTAACACATGCTAATTAATCAAGTTCGTACTGCATTTCCATAACTGTTTGGGACTATTGGTGCAAGTTCTAACTTTCCAAAATAAAAGAAATAAAAGCTCCTAACTTATTTGGATTACTGATTGATCTGCCCACTAGACACAAGCAGCTAATATAAGGCACCCTCATTATGCATCATGATCTATACCTGTCCGGCCTTGAAATGCATCCACTATATACAAAGTAATACATGCTCAACTTGGAATGAGTTGGACGAGCTCACTAGGATTCCTTGGGAATTGTTTCAGTGCGCATCACAGCTATGGTACACTCTCTCTCTACCGACTATACTAGTCGTGTGGCTCAACTAACATCTGCTACTGTCCCTTTATGACCCATATTTGAAATATCAGGACGACTGCAACATGCTCAGTATAATTTATTACTGGGGTATTGGTTGGGGACAAGGGGGTGACAACTGAGTACAAATTAAGAAAATTGGTGGATACGTATACTGTACAACATGACTGAAGAATAATACCGCAAGTATATATGTGCAATTGAGATCTATTGTATATTATTTAATTTATTTTGTGTTGATCTACATGAGTTCAACAATGCTGATGGTCTTTCTATTTGTATCCTCTTGGCTTAAGATATTGCTTAACCGTGTTCATATTATCTTCTGAATGATGAAGTGATGCATGTAGTTGTCATATAACTGAACTTTTTGTCGGTAACTAATGACATATTGTTTTGATTTAGTTACTGAATCAAGAAATAATGCGAATCTATGATCATACATGCACAAACGGGATCCTGAACATATTTTTTGAAGGGCATAATTTCAGTTTTAAATTTACTAATTATAATTAATTGTGACAAGTTAACCTTGATCATTTTGATTTTCTCCCACAAGTACATTTATTTTGAGTTGCCTTCCATGACATTATCACTATTACATAGAGTAGATCAGGTCAAACTAAATCATTAATATATCTTGCCCCGAGTCCCGTACATATATACTTTGTCCAAACTGTTCCTCGCCGTACAGAATTGCAATAATTCTAAAGTAATACATCCACACGAGACAGAAAAGAAAACCTAAAAAAAAAAGAGTAAGCAGTAGGAATAACACCCACCTTGATTTTCCTCTAGCTTCGCCGCCACTGCAAGAGCTGGTGCAGTAGAAAGCTCATGTAGTTTTCGCGCTCATGCGTTCACGCGGCCGGTTAATTCCTTTACCTTTGCTTTGCAGCCATCCAGCGTGTGTAGTTGAGAAAGGGGCATGAAAGCCGTGAGGACGCAGGCTGTGCATGACCCATCGGTCGTGTGACTGCCTCCCTTTCCAGAAGCATCATCGATCATGACTCATGAGACCTGAAAACTACATTTTCCGCCCTTTAATGACATGTCCAAATTAACTGTAAAATTATATATATCGTGTTCCTTCGCAAAAAAAAATCATGTTGACAAGTTAAGAGAATTTTAATATGTTTTCACGATGTCGACAAGTATACATTTCCGGAACAGAACAAAGAAAAACTTGATCATCATGCATATATCGTGAGGTGACCAACCTAAATTAGCAACTTTATTTCCGTGACCAAGTGGGTGCTCAACAAAGAGGAGGAATGCTTTTATACAAGAGGCCGCAGGACCCTGCAGCTGCATTGCATTGCATGGTACACGCAGCAGAAAGAGAGGTCAACTAACAAAGCATTGTTATTTGCCGGTGTCACGGGAGAGGACGAGGGCTCAGATCCATACGATAAGAGCTCCGATAAAAGGGACCCAAACGAAACAGATGTGCTTTTGGATTCGAGCCAGATTGGCCGCACTTTGGGTCACATGATCCAGCTACACTTGCTAATTAAGCTCCATATAATTAAATTGTCGTTTGTGCATCTGCAGAATAATATAGAAAATCTCAGTGACGTGCAGGAAAACATTATTTTTTGTGTATTACAAAAAAAGAAATCAAATAATCTGCACCGTTTCTTTTCCCTCGTTTCAATATTTTTTATGAAGATAAAACCACACAGGCTGAAAGGGACCAGGATGAATAATTGTCTTGTGTCGGCTTGGCTGGCCAGCCGGTGTGGCCCGACTATCCGAGAGGAGCGGAACCCAATCCAGGCCCGTGAGCACGCGGCCGGTGTCGCTTTCTGTAAGAACAACCTGCAGCTTCCACGAAGTTGAGCCATTCAAGATCAGTAGCTGGAAGTTGGCAATACGCATGCAGGAATCTAATCGATCGCTACAATTAGTCTATCCCTGTCCTAAGCATACTAGAATATACGTTTTTAATTAATTCTTGTCGTTTGAACTTGAGTTCTTATCCTACCGCCATATGCAAACTTGCCGCCTTTGTATCACCTAAATATGCCCATATTTTTTTGTGACCATATATATTCCCTACATTGTTACAAATGTTTTCTTGTTACCTATTTACTCTCCTCCGATATAACTACGAGTTAGGTATAACTACGAGTTAGGTTAATTACTACATCTCAGTTCCAATACAGGCATCATGTTGGTTCCTTAATTACAAAGGTACGGTGATGAAAAGTTCCTATTGTTTGGGGCACTAAACCGAACAATATAACTTGAATAGTTGGCGCCACATAGAAATCAAACATTTTATACCTTATGACTAAGAAAATGTGAGTGCCTTCTTTGCCAAAACACACACATGTGTGTTCAAGAAACGAAATTAATAGAATAAGAAAATTAATGAGTTTAGCTTTGATAAAATCTCCAAGTTGATAAGGTGATCATCACAGACGTTCACAAGTCAAACAGCTACCTTCACACGTATCTTCTCACTAAATATATATCAATAACAATAGTTTTTGTTATGACTCATTCAGCAAAAAGATCTTGACTAATCAACAACTCGAATCAAACAGGGAGTTGACTCAGGTCTTCTAAACTTAATGGTCAAAGAATCAGCTTAATATATACTGTATGACTGTATCTCAATATATATTTATATATGGTAATGATATTAATTAATAAGCTGGTGGAGCGATCCTTTGATTAACGTTGAAACAATACAAAAATTTCTACGCTCACACTTTCTCTTAACCATTTTTACCGGCGCGTCAGACTTGATTAAAGGATGGTTTGGACTGTTGCTGACGCGTTTGATTCCGCAGATAATATTTAAATAAGCTAAGTCTCGGCAACCGCAAGTTCCTTTCACCACCTAGAACTAACGTTACACTATAAAACGATTATTATTATGGTCAATTTCACCGTAGTGATGTATGTAGTAACAACAGTTCAAGTTATATAACCATGGATAAAATATTTTCAGTAGTGTGGTAACCATTTAAATTCTATCAGAAGCTATCTGCCCAAGCGCAGGATGAAACAATATTTTATTTGCAACGAATTTGATCAACCGAAACTGGACATTTGAGACCATGGTATGTCAATAGATTATCTTTGCCATATATAATTGTTGCAATTTCCTACCTCTTGCGATTTACTATATATTAATATAATTAGTGGTACATGTTTATGGTCTAGTTTCGCAGGTAGATGTGTCAATGTTGAAAAATAATAGTGTGTTGATTAAGTTAATGTTAAGGACCTCAGAACTCAAACTTCCTGATTTTCTTCATCACCAAAAAAAAAATCATAATTTTTTAACTTCATGTGAATAGAGTATAAGTTTCAAACTTTTATGATGCAAAATTTCATAGAATTCAAAATCTTTTAGAAATTTTGCATGATCACTATGGATATATTACTGGGTTTAGTTTGGTTAACCACTTTGAGATTCATGACTTCGTCACGAATTCTGCTAAGTGAAGGGGCAGGGGTATTTGGTATTTTGTTCCTCACCTGAAAATGTACGAGGGACTTGCTTTTATGAGAAAAATGATCACATCATCCACCGATTTTAGTTGAACTATTTCGGGGGAAAATATTGTAATGATGTTACAACAGTGCGCAGTTGTGCAGTGTATAGAATATCTAACATTCAGTAAGAGTAAGAGCAAATATTATTTTGTGGGACTTATTAACTGCATATTGTTTACTAAAATATTGTTTAATGAAAGGGGACATTTTTCGTCTTCGATGGATTATATTAGAGAAAATATCAGCATACGTGGTTAATTTGAACAGCTAATTAATAATTTTACATGCATGAAATATTGCAGCAACAATAATCTCTGAGTGCAATAGTTTATCGCTTATTTTAACACGAAAATTAATAGAAATATACTATAGGTATATCCGTACTCTCAACCGTGAGTGATAGAGTTTGGACACCATGCATGCGTATCGCCCAATTAAGAACCAATTGTTGCTTGCTGCTATATACCCTGTGCTGTCCAATCTGCTTGTCACGTAAGACCGCGCACACAGTACATGCTAGAGGAAAGGTAGGAAACTGTAGATATCCATCAATCAAATCAAACAGCAAACATTTACTTATAAGAATGTAATTAGGGGGCTTAATAAGAACCTTGAGGGTGCTAGTTAGGAGAGTTATATATCATATCACACCATCGTATCCTTATTTGTGCGTTGTCATTCAGTCTTTATGAGCAAGGATTGATGTAATGCACATCGTGTGCATGTTAAACCCTTCTCTCGGTTATTAATATATGCCTGATAATGTTTGGGGTCTTTCAAAAAAAAAATATCTAGGGTCCCCAATGCACAATGACACAATAAAAAGTACTGTCACTAACAAAGGAACATTGTTATAATGTTCTATAAACTGGAAATATTATAATAAAAAATATTAATGTTATAGAAAACAGGAAAACTTATCGAATCCAAAATTCAAGGTTTTAATTACATTGGTGATTCAAAATATAACAAAACATTATTTGTAGATTAACTTTCAAGTTACAGAATATTTCCAGCTTGTATTTGTACTGTTGAATCTTGTCAGATTAAAATGAAGATTATTTATGGACTTATGATTTGCACAGTGTGAGAAAGAACCATGAGATTTCACCAATAGGTATATATTATATAAACTATATAGTTAATTCTTTTAGTTTCTTGTTTATCTTTACTGGAAAATATTATATATTGTATGTTGTCCTCCTTATATATCCTTCCATATTAACTGATATATGGCGTGTCATGAGAACAAATACAGTATGTCCTAAAAAACATCAAACTGATTATTTGACTATTACATGTGTGAAACCATGCATATCCATCAACGGAAGCATTGGTCATGACAGCTCGCTGACATAATCTCCATTTAAAATTGAAGGGTTTCGATATTTTTCAGTAGTAACGAAATGATCATGCTGTGCTCTTTTACCTATGAAGTTCTAAACACATTTGAACAGTGTGAGTTCACAACAATAACCAGCTATTACAGCGCTGCATGAATTGGGCATGCAATTAATATGACAAGACCGTTGAGACCAGCTTGTTTTCACCACTTTATATTTTCCTTCTCCCCACCCCCTAGCCAGTTGGTGATAGATAATCAGCTAGCTCCCCTTGCACACCCACATCTCTATCCTCCCTAGAAGACAGACCCTCTCTGCATAATCCAAAAAATAAGTAACAACACTTCAATAGTATACTCCCAAATTCCTTCGTTCTATAGAAAAAGGCAAGAACTGGAATATCACTGTTGATGTTGAAAATTAGTCAATGTAGTGGTATATTTGTCCATTTCCTCGTCCTTGTATTTTATCCTACATCAAGGCTTTCTTATGCTGCTTCCCCTCCCCACTATTATTCCATCGGTCGTATTCCCCTCCCTCTTCCTTCCCAGTTCCTACTCCCACCGTACCGCATCTCATTTCGATCCTATCATGGTGGTGTAGTAGAGAGAGAAAGAGAAGGCATCAGAGCGGTATGGGGGACGATGTGAAGGAGAAGGTGCTGGTGGTGGAGATCCTTGAAGATGGTGAGAAGAGATCTTCGAGGAACTCTCTACCACATATAGCTCTGGACCTCAACGAGGACTTCGCCGAGGCGAGCGAGGACGGCGATGAGAACGAGGAAGAAGAGGTCGACGACGATGATGGTGGTGGTAGCACAAGTGAAGATGTTGCAGGAGCGGGTAGGAGTTCAAGCAACAACAGCAGCACCAACCACAATTCCGGCAGCAACAAGGATCAGGACATAAACAGTAGCAGCAGCAAGGCCGAGGGCAGCGGCGGGGAGAGGGCGCCGACGGTGAGGCAGTACAACCGCTCCAAACTTCCCCGGCTCCGGTGGACGCCGGACCTCCATATGGCGTTCGTCCACGCTGTCGAGAGGCTGGGTGGCCAAGAGAGTAAGGAATCACATACTTTGCTGGGTGTTGTTTGTGTTAAAAGCTCTATTAATTCCTGTTGGTTTTTGTTGATCGGCCGGTGTTCTTAAAATTTCCTCTCAATTGATCGATATTAGGAGCTACCCCAAAGCTGGTGCTTCAGATGATGAACGTGAGGGGGCTCAGCATTGCTCATGTTAAAAGTCACTTGCAGGTAAAGCAGAAAGAGGCCTTGTTCTTATGACGTACTAATAATATGCTTTGCTCGCTTTTCATTCACATAACAAGCGTTGGGCTCTTTAATTTTTTTCATGCTGTTCATTCATCCGTTTCGACTTTTCAGATGTACAGAAGCAAGAAGCTGGACCACGAGTCTGGGCACGACAGGGCAGGCATCTCTTCAGGTTCACATCTCGATTCTCTCTCTTCAGTTTCACATTTTAATAGTATAACCTTGTCCAGAGCTAGCTGCATCGAAAACGCCATCGAGATCATTTCCTTAACCTACGCTGCTTAATTTTGGCAGTTTTCTCGCCCATGGCAGAATTCCACATGAGGCGAGGGGACCCACGTTTCCACGACATGTTCTTCCAGCGAACGGCCGGCTCCGCGCTCTCCTCCAGGCTGCTCGACAGCCGCGGCATCTTCGGGTCATCAAGAAATGGCGTCTCCATGGACGCCAGCCGGATCTACGGACTCCTCCAGCGACGGCAACCAACAATGCAAACGTTCGACTTCAAGAACTACAGTAGCCTCAGGTACCAAAACCAAAAACCAAAGAACACAAAGCATACTGTAAATTGATCTCGCTGCGAGCATGCAAAACCCTAATCACGTGACTATAAAAGGAATCAAGAATTAGTGTTCAACCAGCATGCGGCGACCGCGAGGACTGCTGCAATCTTCAGGAAGGACGACGGCAAGCCGGCGTCGCATTTGTTTGACGTGCGGCACGCAATCGCCTCCAACCGGGCGTCAGCGGCAGATACGGATGCTGCCGACACAAGGGGAACGGCCATTGGAGGCAGCAGCTCCCGGCCCCTGTCGAGGACAATGTCGGCAACGGCTCTGTCAACAGGGTTTGCGCTGGGCAATCACCATTTCCTGCCTAGATGGAGAGGCGCCGGAAGTAGCAACGGATACGACCTCAACGGTGGTGCGAATACGACCTCGTCAGATCCTGTGGTGAAAAGTGCATCCCTAGGTGCACGGCTCGAGGTAGGTGTCATTGTCTACATAGCATTGACGCGTTCATTTGTAATTAAGAGGTTATTGGCCATGGATCATGACAACAATGTGTGCGGCCTGTGTATTGTATGAAGTTGCAGAAGCACCATGAGCCCAAGGCTTCGAACAAAGTGATCGATGAGATCCGCACCGCGACCGGCGGGACGAAGAGGACGACGAACAAGTCTACGGCGGAGGAGAACGGCTGCACGCCGCACTTGCAGCTAAGCTTGAGGCCCAACGAGGGAGAAGAAGCTGAGAAGGCGACCAAGAAGAGGAAGTGCATTGGCATTCGGTCAAGCAATGAGCAGGAGGTGGACAGCGACAAGACGCCGCCACTCTCGCTCTCTCTGTCACTCCGGGGCGGCGAGGGCAGCGGCGGGGATGCCGGGAGGTTAGAGACAGAGATAGGTAGCAGCAGCAAGAAGGCCGCACTGGGGCTGAGTACTTTGGATCTGACCATGTCGATCAAGGCATTGGAGTGAGATCTTTCAAGTACTTGGCCCAAGGCCTTCCAAAACTTGCACACTTCACCATGAGATTAATTAAGTAATAAGACTGTTAATTTAATTTTAACCGTGATTCCAGACTACTTATAAATACATATCTTATGCTCCCCCAGTGCACTGCGCTTGTCTGTCTAGCATAGTCACATATTCATGCAATGTTCAGTTCATTTCGGTCATATATTAACGTACCGTACAGAGAAATTAAATCCACATAAAATGCAAACAAAAAACATTTACTCATGAATATAATGATGAGCTAGTTCTTCAACTGCTACTACTCGTAAAACGCTTCATCGTTACTACACTTGGATTAAATCTGTTCTGAAAAAAATTATTCTCGATCTCTCCGTTCATTTTCATATATCAATTAACCCTCCATCCTGATCATTACAAGTGTCTTCGTGAATGACATAATTACCCCTTTCTATTTTGTTTGCACTCTATAAATATTTTAATGAAAATAGAAGATTGCATTTACTTCCAATAAGTGTTAGGGAAAGAAATTTACGTCCAATAAATTCACTAGCCAGATTAGACTATATAGTATTATTAATTTTCAGGATAAATTAATTATTTGAGAAATTTGTTCTGCTTATCCTATGCATGGTTCTAATAGATTGAAAGCAAATTTGCACAGGCGGTTACCCAAGTTTCCGTTAATTACTCAGAAAGAAACTTTGGGTGATCTCCAGGGTGAATTTGTTTCCAATTTATGCATAGCAACATTAAACTAGAGAAAAAGAAAGTTGATGTCGTTCGGGCCAAATTTATTCTTTACATGCTCAAATTTTAGTTGCCCACGTGAGAATCATAATCGGTTAATTACTACACCTGAATTCCTGGACATGATTATTTAATAAGTTGAGAAAAAATATGGTTTGGCTATGTGTGGTACGTATTAAGAGGAAATTATTTGCATGCATGTTTCCTTGACATCTGATCGAGAAGAAGACAAAAGAAAGATACGGTGAAAAAAAACAAGAAAGAAAGAAACAAAGCTAGAGATTCACAAATTAAACTGACATTAATATTATTAATCATGTATCTGGGTTATTTTCTTTTTTTGTTTGTAATCTGCTGGGAACAGAAAACAAAGGAATGAAAAATACTCATGAACACTAATAAGCATATGTCAAGCTTACATACAGTGTTGTTTCAAAGGTAGGAATGATGCATAACTAATCCGCTAGCTCATTATTCTACCAATATACTGTATATATAAGGGCTGAAAATTATAGTAAGCCTACTTTAATAGTAGATTGTTCTAAGTTGTATGCACATTTTTTACCAGAAGCGTATGTTGGCGCACACGCAACGCATGCAAGTACCCCCAAATTTCTTCAGCATTGGCATATCTCACTGACATCATGTCTCGCCTGCATATGGTGACCCTCGCGAGAAGAATACAAAAAGGAGGCGGAGACTGTTTGGAGAAGAAGAGCAGTAACCATATATATACAGTATTTTTGTGTAGGCTATATATGGCCATCAGCTGCGTGTCTCACGCACTGCACTGTACTGAACTGCACACGCCCTATATAGAACGGAAGCCCCAGAGAGGCAGAGATTGAGGACAACGAAGAGAAGCAGTAACCACACCGGAGGGAGGGGGAGGGGGCGCAGCGAGATGACTGCTCTCTGAACAACACGTAGCCGTCCATGCAGATCTGCCCACCAACTATAGCGCGCGGTCGTGCAAGATGAAGACAGGGAGGGCTCTATCGATCTCTATGCTTGTACAGTAGTACACTTGGTAGTAGTATGCTATAAGAATGGGTGATGGGATTGTTGCCTCCAAAACCGCGCGGCCGGCGGCACCACCAGAGAGAAATTCCAACGCCCGATCGATATAGGAGGACCGGACCCGCCACTCACTATTAGCTCGGACGACCAATTAATAAGCCGTCGTCTCTCCAACAACCTACCCTACAACTGACTTTGGAATTTGGCCTGGTTCGCCTCGATGCGTCATGTTTCAGCGTCAGTTACGTACTCTATTAGACTTACTTGACTTTGTGATATAACTCCACCGATATGCCTACAAATTTTTTCAACAAACTCCGGCTCGTGTGGTGTGGCCATTGAGCATTACAGTATAGCAGAGGAAAATTAAGCGGCGAAAAAGGGCATACGTGGTATGTCACTCTGATCGACCTTATATATGCTGCAGGTTCCAGAATTGACCGCGTGTGCACTGAGCAAGGCACCCCTTCTTCAACTGGCCCGGCCGGCAAAACAAAAGGTATATCTCTGGATCTGTTCTTGCCATGGGTTGCTAGCTAGATCGATCGAGTTGATGCTCAAGACACGCTCTTATAATTAGGTTAGGTGACTGCGCGACATCCGCGACATCCGCTCCCCAACCAGAGTCCAGAGCGGAGGAATTTATTCTCTCGTGGCGTTGGGACGTCCGGCCGGCCGGCTGCAGAGAGCTAGCAGCATATGATATGAACGATGAGCACACATGCACAAAAAAAGAAAGAAACATAGTATATATAGACTATCGATGATGGCTTTCTGATCCGTCTGCGCGCGGCTCACTGCCAAGATCCGTTGATGAAGCTGCGGTGCTGGTTCTGGCACAGCACGTGAGGTTCCGGTAGCAAAATGTCCTTTCCACGATCGGGTCCAGCGTTTCACACACAATGCATGATTATAATAATAAGAGATTTATTTGCATGAATTCTAATAATAATGATCGGCCATATATATGAATCCTCTTTCCTATGCCAGAAAATATCTTTGTTGCTTCATCCAAATATCCTTACATTTTTGATATATTGTCATCATTTTTAATCTAAAGTAGGAGGGTTGGGTATTTTTATATTATAGAGAGTTGAAAAGACCGACCCCTTATTTGCTGAAGCTCGTGTACACAGTCTGATTTCATGCATGGCATGGGGGTATGAAGATAAAAGCTGGCGGCAGGCCCATGCAGCAACTATGGCTGCGTTTGGTGCAGCTCCGAGCAGCTCCGCTCCGGCTGACAGGAGTCCTGTAGCGATACTGTATCAGTACTGTAGCGTGGAGCAGTTTCATTCGACTCCGGTAAAATGAACTGGGAGCGGCGAAGCTGGTATTTGTAGCTTCGGCTGCTCCGCTCCTTCGGATGAATAGTGTTGCTACAGTACATCTACAGTGCGGGAGCTGGAGCGGTGAGGAGCTGCGCCAAACACGGCCTATATAAAAGCCCAATGAGCTTCAGGTCAGCTCTGCTTGGATGGAACCCACCGGGCTCTGTTCTTATTTCTCTTTGTGTGGGCCGTGTTGTGTCATCGGGCTGTTTCGTTTTAGGTCCACATTGAGTAAAAAGAAAAGCCAGATAATCGTTCATAGAGAGGAGCACAACTCCTCCATATTCATACAACAGCAATTATTATTGTGATTTTACTTTAAAAAATGTAGTTATCATTTGAGATCTCTGAATCATTTGTGTTGGTGACCTTTTTAG
Source organism: Oropetium thomaeum (assembly GCA_001182835.1). NCBI lineage: Eukaryota > Viridiplantae > Streptophyta > Magnoliopsida > Poales > Poaceae > Oropetium > Oropetium thomaeum. The sequence goes on from LFJQ01000039.1 coordinate 1,791,263, forward strand.
AGATGTCTGGAAGGCGGCAACCCACGGCAGAGCAAAATTGTTTGCCTAGATTGTGGGTCATGATCGAGCATTAACAACGGCAGAGAACCTGATGTTGATGGGACTGCAACCCTATGTGCCAGTTCTACCACTGCATCTCGGAAACCACATCACAACTTACTTCTGATGGGTTCAAACTTTACAGAGAGGCAGTCTAGTCTAGTCAGCATGAGGTAGTTATTAGGCTCCTTCACGCTCCAGATGAGTTGCAATTGTTGTGAACGCATCATTGGACCAGGAATAATGTATAGACCTGATGACTTGTTTTAGTTGTTGTTGCCTCTTTGGGTGGTTTATTTTCTTCCAGGGGCCCTCTCTGAACCCTTCCTTTCCATGCAGTATGTTTATACTTTGCTATTTTCTCTATGCATGGTCGCTGGGCTCGAGGACCATAATCCCTCCCCGCCTTTGATCAAATTCAAAAGGGAAAAAAAAAAAGAATGGAGACCAACCAAGATGCAATGATCTAGTTTATCTGGTAAGAGAAGCACGAGGAGTCCAAGACCACACATATATAAACCGACGAGATGAGCACATCAGTATTATCCTCCAAATTGAATTAATCACTGGCTATGCGTGGTTGCTCGAAATCCGTGGTGAGCAAATCCGCGGTGCGCGCAGCCCACAAATGATGATTACTGGACACCTTGCACGCGACGAGACCACAAACGGGCCCTGGAGCGACATGGGCGCTTCCGGCCAGAGCCCAGTGACAGGGAGACCTTTGCACGCGACAAGGCCCTCGCGCGGCATGGCACCAAAGACCGCTGGGCCCGCAGACGTGGACGCCATATGTCGTCGCCGTGCGCAGGACACAAGACCGGAAACGCCAGACCAGAGGGCGGCACAAGGGGAGGCGGGGGAGCCGGATAGATGATAAGCAGTGAATGGCGCCAACAGCACCGGCCACAGCCCAAAAGATAACCAGCAGCAGGGCTCGGTCGTCGGCTTCCGGGCTCGCCGTTCCACAGCCTCTAGCTCGCACATCACTCCTCCACTCTGCCCACTGGCCACTGCTCTGCTCGCTCGGCAGGCCGCACGTCGTCTACGGCCGCACATCATACCCCTGACCTATCCAAATCCAACCAACTGCTTTCTCGTGCCCAACGCCAACGGTCTATTTAAACCCGACCCGACCCCGCGGCAACGGCAACGGCAACGCTCTACAGCTACCTCCCGACGGCCTACTCGGAGCAGTAGCCATGGCGACCAAGGCCGAGAAGCACCACTCCATCGACGCCCAGCTCAGGCGCCTGGCTCCGGGGAAGGTGTCCGAGGATGACAAGCTGGTCGAGTACGACGCGCTCCTCATCGACCGCTTCCTCGACATCCTGCAGGACCTCCACGGCGCAAACCTCCGTGAATTCGTACGTTAGGACACCTGTTGTTGTTTTTTCTCTGTTGTCGATCGAATCCATCATCCATCATCCATCAACGGCGGCTTGACAATATTTGACTCGGTCGCGATCGATATTGACGCAGGTCCAGGAATGCTACGAGCTGTCCGCCGAGTACGAGGGCAAGCGCGACGCCGGGCGGCTGGACGAGCTGGGCAACAGGCTGACCAGCCTCGACCCCGCCGACGCCATCGTCGTGGCGAGCTCCTTCTCCCACATGCTCAACCTCGCCAACCTGGCCGAGGAGGTGCAGATCGCGCAGCGCCGCAGGAACAAGATCAAGCGCGGGGACCTCTACGACGAAGGCTCGGCCACCACCGAGTCCAACATCGAGGAGACGCTCAACCGCCTCGTCAAGGAGATCGGAAAGAAGCCCGAGGAGGTCTTCGAGGCGCTCAAGAACCAGACCGTAGAGCTCGTGCTCACGGCGCATCCAACGCAGTCCATCAGGAGGTCGCTCCTCCAGAAGCACACAAAGTACGACGTAGTAATTAATGTCTTCTTTTTTCTTCTTCTTCTTCTTCTTCCCGGAATAATCCCCCTGACGGACGGAGCTGAAACAATTCCCTCTTAATTCGATCCATTATTTCTCATATCCTAAAATTTCTCTTTGAAGGATCCGGAATGCCCTGACGGAGCTGTACGCCAAGGACATCACGGAGGACGAGAAGAAGGAGCTCGACGAGGCTCTGCAGGCAGAGGTATATATTCCCTTCTTCATTCCAAACAACCTACTAAGAAGTACTAGTACTGCACCAAGCTTTATTTTAGTCTGCTAATAATGCATACGCTTCTTCTTCCTTGACGGCACATGCAGATCCAAGCTGCTTTTAGGACTGACGAGATCCGGAGAGCACAGCCCACCCCACAGGACGAAATGCGTTACGGGATGAGCTACATCCATGAGACCATATGGAAGGGTGTGCCCAAGTTCCTGCGCCGCGTGGATACCGCCCTCAAGAACATTGGCATCAACGAGCGTCTCCCCTACAAAACCCCTATCATTAAGTTTGCTTCGTGGATGGGTGGTGACCGTGACGGTAAAGCAGAATCCCTAATTAAGTAAATTATTGGACGATGCGCAATTCTCTTTTTATTTCTGAAAATAATATTTCTTGGTTTTTTATTTTTCCTGTAGGAAACCCAAGAGTTACACCGGACGTGACCAGAGATGTGTGCTTGCTGGCCAGGATGATGGCTGCAAACTTGTACGTCTCCGAGATAGAGGATCTCATGTTTGAGGTAAATGTCTTCTTCAGCTCATCTTTGCCACTCGTTCCTGTATTTCGTTTGTGGTTGCCTGCATTTTTAATAGGGAAGAACTTCACATGATTCATAATTTATGGTTCTATTAGCTCTCCATGTGGCGTTGCAACGATGAACTTCGCGCCAGAGCTGAGAAGCTGTACGTTTCTTCAGGGGCAACCAAGAAGCACTACATCGGTAATTCATAATGCTTTTGCCCAGTTGATATGCCTCATCGAAAGAGTTTTTCTTCTGAACAAATTGCAAATCATCTCTGCAGAATTCTGGAGGCAGATTCCTGCACACGAGCCTTACCGTATAGTCCTCAGTGACGTGAGGGACAAACTGTACAACATGCGCGAACGTGCGCTCAACCTGCTCACCAAGGGATATTCTGAGATCTCAGACGACTCCATCTTCACAAGTGTTGAGCAGGTACGTACTATACGAACTTAGGATGAGGATACAGATACTATACAGTAGTAAGTACGTTTTTCTTCTCCCATGCATAGTACTGAATACGTAACGAATAACTTTTGGCAGTTCCTTGAGCCCCTTGAGCTGTGCTACAAGTCGCTGTGCGACTGCGGCGACACCATCATCGCCAACGGGTGCCTGCTGGACTTCATGCGCCAGGTGTCCACGTTCGGGCTCGCCCTGGTGAAGCTCGACATCCGTCAGGAGTCGGAGCGCCACACCGACGCGATCGACGCCATCACCACGCACCTCGGCATCGGGTCGTACAAGTCGTGGCCCGAGGAGAAGCGTCAGGAATGGCTGCTCTCGGAGCTGCAGGGCAAGCGCCCGCTGCTGGTCCCCGACCTGCCCATGACCGAGGAGGTCGCCGCCGTCATCGGCTGTTTCAAGGTGCTTGCCGAGCTCCCGTCCGACAGCTTCGGGCCCTACATCATCTCCATGGCCACGGCGCCCTCGGACGTGCTCGCCGTGGAGCTCCTGCAGCGGGAGTGCCACGTGAACCCCCCTCTGCCCGTGGTGCCGCTGTTCGAGCGGCTCGCTGACCTGCAGGCGGCCCCGGCGTCCGTGGAGCGCCTCTTCTCCGTGGACTGGTACAAGAACCGCATCAACGGCAAGCAGCAGGTCATGGTCGGGTACTCCGACTCCGGCAAGGACGCCGGCCGCCTGTCCGCCGCGTGGGCGCTGTACACGGCGCAGGAGCAGATGGCCAAGGTGGCCAAGAAGTACGGCGTCAAGCTGACCCTGTTCCACGGCAGGGGAGGCACCGTCGGAAGGGGTGGAGGCCCCACACACCTGGCCATCCTGTCCCAGCCGCCGGACACCATCAACGGGTCCATCCGTGTGACGGTGCAGGGCGAGGTCATCGAGCACTCGTTCGGGGAGGAGCACCTCTGCTTCCGCACGCTGCAGCGGTTCACGGCCGCCACGCTCGAGCACGGCATGCACCCGCCGGTCTCGCCCAAGCCCGAGTGGCGCAAGCTCATGGACGAGATGACGGTCGTCGCCACCGAGGCGTACCGCTCAGTCGTCTTCAAGGAGCCGCGCTTCATCGAGTACTTCAGGTCGGCCACGCCCGAGACCGAGTACGGCCGCATGAACATCGGTAGCAGGCCGGCCAAGAGGAGGGCCGGCGGAGGCATCGAGACGCTGCGTGCCATTCCCTGGATCTTCTCCTGGACCCAGACGAGGTTCCACCTCCCCGTCTGGCTCGGAGTCGGCACCGCATTCAAGTCCGCCATTGACAAGGACATCAAGAACTTCCAGAAGCTCAAGGAGATGTACAACGAGTGGCCATTCTTCAGAGTCACCCTGGATCTGCTCGAGATGGTGTTCGCCAAGGGAGACCCAGGGATCGCCGCGCTCTACGACAAGTTGCTCGTCACCGATGAACTCAAGCCATTCGGCGAGCAGCTCAGGAGCAAGTACTTGGAGACGCAGCAGCTTCTCCTCCAGGTACCGAAACAGAGGATACTTCTCATTTGTTTATTCTGATTCTTTCCATTTTTCGAAATATTACTGACTGGACTGCCTCTCATGTCTGCAGATTGCTGGGCACAAGGAGATCCTTGAAGGCGATCCCTACCTGAAGCAGCGCCTGCGCCTGCGCGACCCCTACATCACCACCCTGAACGTGTTCCAGGCCTACACCCTGAAGCAGATCAGGGACCCCAACTTCAAGTCCTCCTCGGCCAAGCCGCTTAACAAGGAGCCCGCCGACCACCTGGTCAAGCTGAACAAGACGAGCGAGTACGCGCCAGGACTGGAGGACACCCTCATCATCACCATGAAGGGTATCGCCGCCGGCATGCAGAACACCGGCTAGGTTGCTCTGCTGGCTTCTCCCGCGGCAGCAGAGCGCTCGAGGCTGCTTCTGGAGGACCTCCATGCGAGCTCGCGATTTACAACTTCAAACTCTTATATTTCCACGTGTTTATTTATTATGCATTTTTATTTTCACACTGGAAGAAGGGCAGACAGACCCTCCATACATATATGTGTGTTTCCTTACCTATTACAAAACATTACCCCTCTCTGATGTAACAAATATCACTGTATTCGCAACAATCTATTAATAAATATCGTCATGTTTATTACTACTGTGATGCACTACTCCTTTATTATTTTTCTTGTTACTATTTGCTTGAAATTCTAAAATGTAATGGAACAAATAAAGATTAGAAAAATTGTGACCAATGCCATGTTCAGATATAGGGGACCGATTGTTAGCTCACTAATTCTTAGACCCTATAACTTATGATTAACACGGCTCCAAATCGACACATAATTAATTGTTAGTTGGGACTACCAATTTTAAAACTTAGTATCGGTGATGACACAAAGGATTTGGACATGGGGCCGAGACCCGACCGACTAATTTTGACAACAATTAGAGAAACAAGCAACAAATATCAATTATATATAATACATACATATATAGGGTTTATTGAAGAAAACTAAGTACTCCTAAGTCCTAACGATCGTGACATTCGATACATGTTCTTACATGTGTATGAACTTTACAATTAACGGCTTCAGAGAGCTCTCATCTGAACCTGAACCAAACCACCTACAAAAAGAATTACTAAGTGTTATAAAGCGAAGTATTGATCGTCACATGTATTGACCTCTATTTTATGATGTCATATTAAGTTTCATATATCTAACTAATTTACCTAGAGACCAATCTGATAGAAAAAAAAGAATAATCTACTTATACTACTTCAACAACATGAAAAGAAAACTATAGGTTGTGGAGTGGGGTTCGGTTTGGTGAAAAGGGGAATCATCATACCTTTTGGCTTCTGCTCAGTTCGCCGGCGAGGCCGGCAACCATCGTCGGTCCTGCTTGCCAACGGACGCGCCGAGTCAGTTACGCGGAGAAGCCGAAGGGCCGACAGCCAAAAAGATGTGCCGATCTAGCATTGAGTCCCTCCATCGTGTTTTGAGGCTTTGACGCTTGGCGGGCCTGCTGCTCCGTGTTAGACTACTTACTGGTGGACTAAAGTATTGGGCCCAATTAGGCACATGTTGTTGCCAGCACGGCGTCGCGTTGCTCGATGATGCTGGCGTGGCATGGCAGTGGCATCCTCCATTCCTCCTTTTTCGTGAATCGCGCAGTCTGGCAGAGTGTGTTGCATTGGAATCGGAGGCATGGAGATGGAGCTGGACCGAACCGGACGGCGTTGGCGACAGTAGCCCCTTGTCTCTCTTTCTTCTGGAACGGCGGCCCTGGGGCCTCTGCAGATTTCGCCCAAACGATGATCATTATTCGAGATCAGAGAACACGAGACTATATTAGTGTATATAAGCGAAAGAGATCATGAGAAGCTTTTAGCCGATATTTCGGAGACATGCCTCTGTTTTAATATCTCTGCCTACTTGCTCAATTTGCAGTTTTTCTTGTCCTACACAGCACCGTTCCCGCGTTGAGTCCACGTATTTTTACTCCACTTGTCGCTGTTGATGACCAAAGCATCCCAAACTTTGCCAAGCAACTTCCACGGCATTCGTTCGTTGGTGGGGAAGATCGCCACCTTCGTCAGGGAGCAATGATATGGCAATGCAGGGCGTCGATGACTCGCTGAGCCCTCGCTTTCTCCCGGCACCGACGGCAACTGCAACGACGAAATTTGAGCCGGCAAGGTACTTGCATCCAAGGCAGACTTGCAGAGCGTCTAGTATTTTAATTACAGGAACACGTCAGGGACACCAGCGTCATCACTACTCAGCATCCTCTTGACTTGACCTGACTATAGTATATTACTACTAGTAGCCTCTTCCATTGGCTTAAATCCTTGTGGCTATATAGTATAAATCTGTGCATTGTCCTGGCTAAACACTCTCAGAAAGAACACTTACTTTGCTATTACCTGAGCAAGGTCGAGGACGCAGCAGGGAGTCGCATCCTCCTCCTGTCCTCCATTCTGAGAGCGGTCATGACGGTAATTAATTTGATTTCTTTTTTTTTTTACGTCGCGAACTTACTTTCGTTTATGCTTCTTCTGATGAAACTAAACTCTAAAAATCATCTTGTGTGTGTGCAGATCGTGGAGCTGCATATGAACATCGACTGCGACGGCTGCGAGGAGAACGTCAGAAAGGCCCTTCTAAAACTTGAAGGTACACATACACGCAGCAGCTTCAAATCTCTCGTCCGTTCCATATACGCACCGATCGATTTCTCGGACCTGATTGATGATGACATGCCTCCGTCTTCTCGATCGTCAGGCGTGCACTACGTGAACGTGGACAGGCTGCACGGCAAGGTGACCGTGACGGGGTCCACCAGCCAGAAGAAGGTGCTCCGAGCGGCGCGGCGGACGGGGAGGCTCGCCGTGTTCTGGCCGTCGGCGTACAACAACCACGCCTACGCGCAGCCGGTGGCGGCGGCGGCCTACTACAACCACCAGTACCAGTACCAGTCCCACGCCGCGCACGCGCAGCCGCAGGAGCATCATGACCACGCCGCCGCGGGCACGACGCGCAAGCAGCAGAACGTCGTCTCGGCGGTGGGTCGGAGGCCGGCGGCGCAGCTCTACCACAAGGCGAGCTCGTACAACTACCACGTGCACGGCTACTTCGACTCCGACCTCTACGGGGGCTACCACGAGCAGCAGCACCCAGACGACATCGTGCCAGTCGCCGTGCGAAGCTACTTCAGCGACGAGAACCCGACTGGCTGCTCCATCATCTGATGCATGGTTTCCATCTATTCGATCGTGTATCTCTGATTCGTCTGGATCCACCAGAGTCTTTCTCAATTGTATATCCAGCGCGCCTTGTACAGTACCAGTAGCATTGCAACTTTGCTTGCCTTGAAATGTGAATTTCCAATGTGCATATGTTGATATGTATATGAAGACAGAAGTTTAGTACTGTAGCTCACTAGCTTGTACTATGTCGTTGAAATATCTGCAAATTCAAAAAAAATATCGACTGTGTGAATTGTGATTTCGTCCCCACTTTTTAGGTTTTGTGATTTTACCCTCACTTTTTCATAATAAAAGAAACTACCGTTGGTGCCTATTTTAGATGTTCGTTAACTAATTTGATTAAATTGAATTATAAAGAAAAGGTAGAAAGTAATTGTGCTGAAATGATACCCAAATTTACCCTAAGTTTGTGATATGGCTTAAACTTTTTAATTTTTGTTGTCCAAATAATGTAAAAAAAATGAATTTAGTACTATCTGAGAATTAGCTCCTTCAGGGATCCTATTTCTTTTTGGTTTTGATGTACAAAAAGATCAAAACCATAAGGTTGACATTGGTAACTTTAACTTGGCAGGTATTGATTGGTGGACTGCACATTGAGAAAATGTTGTTAAACATTGTGAATGAATTTATAAATGCTACGCTAACACACTACTTATTCCCCGATTAACTGGGCCAGCCCATTGTCTAAGTGGTCGGCTTGGGCCTCTGAGGAGTTGTCATCTTCCTGTTCCTGTGCGCCCGATTTCCATGCCGCCGAAACGGCGAAACCCTCGTACATCTAGAGTTCGTCCCAATTCTGACTTCCTTCCCCTGCGCCGCACCGCAGCCTCCTCCCAAAATTTATTCTTGGGCAGAGCTAGAGCTA